>CM061553.1:199756590-200956590 GCA_030864225.1 Capsicum baccatum var. pendulum
CTTAAGTCCCCATTACTTATGACTTTTTTGGGACAATATTAACCTATTTGCAATCACTCTAACGCTCTAAAAATACTCGTAAATTTTCTCAAAGCTCTTAGGTCAAGGAAGGCTAGGGTTTCATCAATAGGAGAAATTTTTGGCTTATAGAAGTGATATCTCTCCATCATCATCATAATATAAGGCATGCACTCCTCCCTCATTGTTAGTTCCAACCAAATACATGTTTTATGAATTTTTTTCATGTCATAAATGTTGTATGATTTTGGGTTTTCAAATATATATTGGGTTTTTTGTAACAATGGTTGGTTATGTTTTTCCAATGTCTTTTACTTATAGTTTTCATGTTATTATAGTGTGTTGAACATTTGGTTTCATGGGAATAGTTAATTGGTACTTTATTTTGGATTTGGAAACACTATGCCCCCAACTTATTTGATAAAATGCCTATGAGAATGCCTGTTGTTAAATTTTTGTGCTTTCATTGAACTATGCATGGTATAACTTGGTAATGGATCCCTAAAGGTTATAAATAGTTTGGAATGGTTAATTGGTAAGGTCTTGATGGTTATGGTTGGAGTAATGGAAAGCCTTGTAGGGTACAAGGGAATCTTCCAAGAAAACTTAATAACAAAACACTTGTTGGATATATGGGATTCCCTCAAGTCAACTTAATAATGTAATCAATAGGTATAAGGGAATCTCTTCTACTTAAAACGGATGTCTAAGGACATTGTTTACAAGCCATAGTTGGTATGATGATATAATACTTATGTCCTTGGATAACAATAAATGGAATTGGTCATTTGGTTGTATGGTAATGGCTTTATTTGGGTAATTGTGGAGGGGTGTGATATCTAACCATGAAGGTGTGAGTCCAATAGATAGATACTGGAAACTTAAGTCTGCCGACATGAGGATTGGTCACTGCAACCATATATGCTACTTATGGGGTACCCGAGAAACCCCTAGGTACACTTGTACATATGTATCATGGAGAGTGAAGGGTACTCAGGAATCCCCTACTCCTATTGTATCTATGGTTCGTGCGACTACATGCATCAAAGCCCGTTCAGGGGTTTACATTGAGCCCATATAGATCGTGGGTCATTCTAGGATGGCTAATATACACATGCCAAGGTTAAGGGTTTTAAAGGCATACTAAACCCATTTCCATTTCTTGGCATGGATTATATATATATATGTATGGTTGTATATGCATATGGTTGTTTACTTGGTTTTAAAAGTCGGTATTATTTTATCCTTATCCTGAGTGCATCTTAGAATTCACCCGCCAAACCATATTCGGGCATCTGTATCACCACGCGATGTAGAAACCAGCAATTCTACTCCTCCGACTTAGTGATTGGATTTAGGATCAGCTTGTATTGGATTAGAGTGGTGAGCTTCCATATTCTAGAATGCTCCATTTCATGTCATGGATGTTTTTACTTACTTTAGTTATTATATAAACTATGGTTTGGGCTATGGTTAGGGTATGTCCCAATCAGATATTGTTTTACTTTTGATTAGAGGATTTGTGGAACTACTATGGGTTGGCATGGGTCGTGTTGGTGTTAGCCTTAGTATTGGGGCTGATACTATTTGAGTATATTTATGATTGTTCTATCTTATTATGTTATGGATTCGTACTTGGTTATTATTTTAGTTTTGGTATGGTGATTGGTTGGGTGTTAGATGGTTGGATATTTTTGGTTTACTCATAGTCATAGATCTATCCTAAAGTCTCGAGTTTAATATCTTGTTGTATGTTTGAAATTCATCAGACTAAGGGTATGCATTTGGAGGTTGGGTTGGGTATTGGGGGTGATCCCAGTCTTGGTTGGACTTGGAATTCCCATTACGACAAGTGCCCAGTTTGAGTCGTGCCACTAAAATATTCTCTAATTCTCATATTTTTGCTTTTTAGATCATGCCTCAAGAAGATCAAATACCTGTGGAAACCCTTTTATCCTATCTGAGGACAATGTTGACGGAGCTCGTCCAAGTTTAGGAGTTTAGACCTTATCTAGGGTCACTACTTCTGATTGTCCTGATAGAACTCCACCGATTATCCCTTTCCCTTCTCAAGCACCCTAGGCTGGCGTATCTAATTCTAAATTTTGACAGTCAATTCATTTGCTTACCTAGTTGGTGACCTAAAAGACCAAGTGAGTTGCTTATATTTCTCCATCATCTGAGGCCACTAGCGTTGGCCAATTTTTGAGGTTGATTCCTCCTATTTTTACTCGTTTAAAAATTGAGGAAGATCCTCAAAATTTTATTTATAAAATATGAAAGATCTTTCGTATGCTACATGCAACTGATGTGGTGGGTGTAGATTTTGCCGCCTATTAGATTAAGGATGTAGAATACCAGTGGTATGAAGAGTAGGAGAATCTTAGGGGCTATGATGCTGAGTTAGCTTTGTGTGACAAATTCTCTAGTACTTTACTTAATCGCTTCTATCCTCACGAGTTGAGATAGCCAAAAGCTATGGAGTTTGTGAATCTGATACAAGCAAGGATGTCAGTGAAGGAGTATGCTTTAAATTTCATCAACAATCGCATTATGCTCCAGAATTAGTGTCTAGCATGAGGGATAAAATAAGGAACTTCACCTCTGGGTTTTCTTGTGTGTTGATTTTGGAGAGAAAGTCTTCCCTATTGATCATGGATAGGGACACCTCTAGACCTGTGGAGTGTATGCAGTAAATAGAATAAGAAAAGAAGAAGCTAGCGAAGATGAGGGAAAGGTAGAGTAAAATGTTTTACTATTTGTATGGGGTGGAGGATAGCGACAAATTCGTAGAGACGGGGGAAAATATCCCAAAAAGATATAGGGCTATTTTGATACCTACTCTATGTCTAGTGCACCTAATCTAAAGTTATTGAGTGATCGTCGTTATAAGTATAATAGGGGGTTTAGAGCACCAAAAGCCCATCCCCAGGCTAGTAGTGCTCAGTACGGTCTATCGTATCCTCTTTATATATTCTGTGGTCAAGTGCAATATGGTGTTTGTTAAAAGGGGAAGAATAAGTGCTTTAAATTTGTTAGATTGGTCATTATGCAAAGGGATTGTCCTTTTAAGGTTGCTTCTGGGGAAAATAAGATACATTGTTCTAATTCATCATCCCCACACCAAAAGGTGCTACTTGTTATAATAGCTCTGGCATTGGATGAAACCATCTTTATATTCTATCCACCTACTAGGATTCGGAGGCATCCTCCCATATTGTTATTAGTATGATCAAACTCTTCTCTTATGATGTATATTGTCTACTTGATCCCAGGTCCACTCTCTCTTATTTGACCCCTTATATAGATATCCATTTTGGATTTTATCCTAAATGCATTTCTGACCCTTGTCTTTGTCCAACTCGGTGGGTGACTCAATTATGGATAGAAGGCTGTATAGGAGTTGTGTGATGTCGATCTATCGTAGGGATACCTTGCAGATATGATAGAGTTTGACATGTTAGACTTTGATGTAATTTCGGAGATGGATTAGTTGCATTCGTGCTATGCGTCCCTTAAATGTCAAACCCAAAGGGTTAGCTTTCATTTCCCTAATGAGGTAGTGATCGAATGGGAAGGTAGTTCCCTAGTACCTATGGCAATGTTCATCTTGTATGTTAGAGCTAAGAAATTTGTTTCTAAAAGGTTCCTTTATAACTTAGTACATCTTAAGGATTCTAGATCCAAAAGTCCTTCTTTGCAAACTGTCCTTATGGTTTGTGAATTTCTTGAGGTGTTTCTTTATGATCTTCCTAGTATTTCTCTCGATTAAGAAATTAATTTTGTGATTGATGTTTTTTCGAACACTCGTCCTATTTATATGCCTTATTAAAGAATGACTTTGGCTGAGATAAAAGAACTCAAGAAGTTGTTGAATGATCTTCTTAAAAAGTGTTTTATTCTCCCTAGTGTGTCTTCGTGGGGTGCTTCCTTTCTTTTTGAGCGTAAGAAGGATGGGTCCCTTAGGATGTTTATTCACTACAGCCAATTGAATAAGGTGACCATGAAGAATAAGTCTCCACTTTCGAGGATTGATGATCCCTTTGATTATCTTGATGGTGCTAAGTTTTTTCATAAGATTGATCTTCAGTTGCGTTACCATCAGTTAAAAATTGGGGAGGTTGATATCCCTAAGACCCTTTTCCAAACAAGATATGGTCATTTTGAGGTTTTGGTGATACTTTTTATTTGACCAATGTTGAAGCAACATTTATGGATCTTAAGAATCAGGTTTTTCGTTGGGTTTTTGATCTGTTCATGATTGTCTTTATTGATGATATTTTTGTATATTTTAAGATTTAGAGGGATAATGACGATTACCTTTGCCCTGTGTTTCAGACCCTAAAGGATCAACATTTGAATGTTAAGTTCTCTAAGTTTGAGTTCTAGTTTAATGTTGTAACTTTTCAGGGACATGTTGTTTCTAGTGAAGGGATTATGATGGATATATAGTAGGTTTCAGTGGTTAAGAATTGACCTAGTCCCACAACTCCATCCTATATTCAGATATTTTTGGGGTTAGCTGGTTATTATAGAAAGTTTAAGAAGAGTGTCTCTTGTACCGCTGCCCAATTAACTAGTTAACTTAGAAGAAAGCAACATTCTTGTGGTTGATGCTTGCGAGGGTAGTTTTGAGAAGCTAAAGTATAAGTTGACTTTGGCTCTGGTCTTGACAATACCTGAGGGCACTGAGAGTTTTGTAGTCTATTGTGATGCATGCTGAGTAGGGTTAGGGTGCATGTTGATGCAGCAAGGCAAGGTAGTTACATATGCTTCGACATAATTGAAAGTTCATGAGAAGAATTATCCGACTCATTATTTCGAATTGTTAGCTATGGTGTTTGCATTAAAGATCTAGTGACATTATTTGTATAAGGTCCATGTCGATAATTATAATGATCATAAGAGCCTGTAATACGTGTTCACTTAGAAGGAGCTAAATCTCAGGAATAAAAGGTGGCTGAAGTTATGCTATGACATGAGTCTTCACTATCATCTCTGTAAAAGCTAACATGGCCTTTGGTTCTCTTAGCAAGTTGTCCATGGGAAGTTTATCTTATGTGTATGGGGAAAAGTGAGATTTGGTTAAGGATATTCACCATTAGGCTAATCTAGTTGTCTGTCTCTTGGTTTCGGAGGATGGTGGCGTGATTGTTCAAGAGGTGGCAAGGTTATCTCTTGCTGCTAAAGTTAAGGAGAAGAAAATATTGGATCATATAATGATTTAACTCAAGAATGATATAGGAAGGTACAAAGTGATGATTTTAGAGATTGGTGGTAATGGTATCTTAGATAATAATGTAGATTATGTTTTGCCGGTATTGATGGGTTGCTAAGAAGAATTTTGGTTGAAGCTCATGAGTTGTGTTTTACTCTTTATCCAGGTTTGACAAAAACGTATCATGATCTAAAGAAGATTTATTGGTGGAATAAGATAAAGCAAGATGTGGAAAATTAGGTGGCTTAGTGCAAGGTGTGTCAGGAAGTGAAGGTAGAGCAATTGAGGCCTATTGGCTTGACTCAAGACATAGATCTGTTGGTGTAGAAATAAGAGATAATTAATATGGATTTTGTTATGGGTCTTTCGTGTTCTCACCAGTAGCTTGATTCAATTTCGGTCATCATGGACAGGTTGACTAAGTCTACTCACTTCTTGCCCATGAGGCCTAATTACTTTTATGAGGATTATGCCAAGTTGTTCACTGAGGAGATTATGAAGTTGCATGGTACTCTAGTCTCCATCATATCTAATTGGGGCACCGAGTTCACATCCTACTTTTGGAGGTCGTTCCTATGATGTTTGGGGACTAAGTTAACACCTAGTACCTCTTAACACCTACCAATGGATAGGCAAGTTGAAAGGACAATTTAGTCCTTGGAAAACGCTTCAGGCTTGTGTATTTGATTTTGGTGGAATTTTTGTTGAGCACTTACCTCTCATAGAATTTTCTTAGAATAAAAGTTATCACTCTATCATTGGTATGGTTTTGTTTGAGGTCTTATATGGTAGGAGATGTAGATATCTTATTGGATGGTTTGACGTTGGTAAGAATAAGTTGTTTGGCCCCGATTATTTCACCTATCCATGGAGAAGGTGAAAGTTATTCTAGGTAGACTTTAGGCCACCCAAAGTAGCCAAAAGTCTTATGCGAATGTGAGGCGAGGGAGTTGGAGATTAGTGTTGGTGGTTGGTTGTTCTTAAAGGTATCTCCCATTAAGGGAGTGATGTATTTTGTCTAGAACGGGACACTCAATCCCCGTTTTGTCGGTCCGTACTTAGTTTTGAATAGGGTTGTTAATGCTGCATATGAATTGGAGTTGCCTTCCAGGTTGATCTTCATCCATTCGGTGTTTCATGTTTCGATGTTGAGAAAGTTCATGGGTGATCCTTCGATGTTTTTTCCCTTAGAGTAGATGGGTGTTTTGGATTTGTTATTCTACAAGGATATCCTGGTTTAGACTTTAGATTGAGAAGTGTATCTGTTACGGACTAAGGATGTTGCTTCAATAAAGGTTCTTTAGAGGAACAAAAAGGATGAGGAAGCTACTTGGAAAGCCGAGGAGGACATGAAGTCCATGTATCCGTTCTTGTTCCCCATTTTTGATAATTGTGTGTGAGGCATGAATATTCCTTAACATTCTTTTTTTTTGACTTTGTTAACGGAAATTGTAAATTCCTTGGCATCTTTGTTTTCTATCTTTATTAAAGGTAAGTCTGGTGGTGTTTGGAGTCAAGTCATGCTAATAAATTCTTTGTCATATCATTCGAAGATGAATGATCCTAAGGGAGAGTATGCAATGCCTCAGGTTTTTGGTCCTTGAAAAAAATTCTAAAATTTTATCCTCACTATCTTGACTACGACTTACCTCTATGAGTCACAAGGTATCTTGACAGATCATGTAACCTTAGTCGTAAGGTGTCTGTGAATGGTGCTTGAGTTACTGTCTTGGGTACGACTTGGGTACACGAGTCGTAAGTAATTTTGATGGGTCCAAGGGATCCAAGTGATAACCAAATCAGTAATTTAGTTGCTAAGTTCTACTCTAAGTATGAATGGATCACTAAGAGTCGTAAGGACTTATTATGAGTCATTGGGTGCAAATCGTAGGATGTCCAGTTTTTACCCAAATGAGTTCTGTGTTTCCTATGATTGGACCTACGAGTTGTAGGGTACCATTACGGGTGGTACCAGTTGAGTCTTCGGTTGAATAGTGTATGGGTGTCATGGGAACTGAGTTGGCTGTGACTAGGTGTGATGAGTCATAATAAGACTATATGAGCCGTATAGTTACCCGTAGTCATTGATGACTAAAATTTAACTTTTGATTTGTGGGAAGTTTGGGCAATTCCCTCCTTGCCCCATTAAACCTCCACATCCATAAAGAACCTAATGGAGTTATATTTCATCCTTAACATACTCAAACACTTCCAAGCTTTCCCAAATTATCTCAAGCATCCATACTTAGGATTTCCAAGAAGTAGGTCATCAAAGGGCTCAAGGGTTTAATTCATTCCGTGAAACTTGGTATTTCAGGGATGTTACTCTTCTCTCATTGTTAATTTGTTAAAAACATATGTTTTAAAATATTGTTCATGAGTTATTGTTGTTGGTTTGATACAAGGGCTGAAGGTTTGATTTTTTAGGAATTGAACAATGTTTCTCATGGTTTACATGTGATGATTCATGGTTTAATTATGGTTTTGAACTTGTGGGTGCATGGGTATGGAGAATATACTAGGAAATTGTGATTTCCCCCAAACCTATGACTTTTGAAGTAGTTATAACTATAACCTTATATTGTGAAATTGGTTTTAGTTATGAGAAATGTGGGAATTGAGTTATCATTGAACTATTGTATTATGATTCAATTTATCCTTGAACTATTTCATTGTGATTTTGAATTTAATCTCATGGGGTTGTGTAATTCCCCAAGCTAATATAAAATTGAACCAAGGGGGTTCTAAATTATCCAACTGATGATAATTTGTTTGGCATGTTGATGTTACCTTACAAGTGTAGTTGGTATGACGATACCCACAATGTATTCCTTAATATATAAGATGGATTAATGAATGGGAATGTGTGATACTTATTTTAATTGGGCTTTAATAACGGTTGTATAGTTGAGTCGTGAAAGTTGTGGTTCCCGTGGACCAATACTGGAAAGTGCAGTTGCCAATACAGGGGTCTATATGACCGAGAGGTTCGAGTTCTGCTTAATATTATTATCATTTGATTTGGAGGTTCGAGTCACCTATATCTTATTACATGATTTTGTGCTTGTTCCACCATGATATATAGGAAGGTTTGAGTCCCCCATAGGGAATATGTATAACCTCTGATTTCTGTGGCCACACTAACTGAGGACCTTCGAGCTAGGGGAGAGCTGGGCCCATAAATCCTGTGGGTACCTTCTTATGTAATGACGATTGAGCTACACAATCCAAGATAAAATTTTAAAGAACATGTTAAGTGTTGATCCTTATCTCGACATGCGATATATATATATATGTATATGAATTTGACAATGTCAATTTGTTTTGAATGATTTTGAACTGCTTATCATTGCATTATGTTATTGTTATCCCTTGGTTTTGTGATAGTGTTCACCCCACTAACCGTCTTCGAAGGCAAGTGTAATTTTCATACGTAGAGTTAGATGGATCAACTCGGTTCGTCAGTTCGTTGTGGTGAAGTGGTGAGTTTCCATACTTTGGAAGACATACATATTTAATTAGTTCTTATCACACAATAAAGTTAAAAGTTTCATTTTCATTAACATTAACATTTCCTCCATCAGAGTGGGGGACATATCTCGACCAAGACCTGTTTTTGTTCTTATGTTAGGAGGCTTTGTTTGGATTATTGTGGATATTGGATGATGTTGGTTTATTTTTTGGCCGATCACCATTCGTCAGTTATAGACATTTTCTGAATTTTTCTTAAGCCTGATGTAAGCTATAATGATATATGTTTGGAATCCATTTGACATTAAGGGATGTTATGTTTGGTTTGGTTAGATGTAGGGAGGGATCTTTGGTCCACATGGGACTTTAGATACCTGTTACAGCCGATAGGTAGTCCCAAGTGAGTAAATATCTCAAACCACTTTTGATCCTCGGATTACGTAATAGTACCCAAAGCAATAGAAGGAACAGTGAATTGGCCGGGTTTGATCCTACCTGAGGGGTAAACATAGATGAAGGCTAAACTACTAGACTCGAAATACCATATTCAATTGTTGGCATAGTAGGAGGAATAGTACTTGAAGCTTGCATAGTACCATAAGTAGATGTCGATACCGATGTAGAGATCACACTTATTACTGGATGGGCACCATAAGCAGACTGAGATAAAACACTTAGAGCTGGAGGAACATTAGGTTCAAACAAAGAAACACCCTCCGAATGAGTCAGTAAATAAATCAATAAAACCTCTAAGATCGGGGTATTAATAATCTGTTGAACCGAAGCAGGTCCTATATTTCTAGAATGCTCAACCATGGGCTTAGGGGATATCCCTTTAGTACTACCTTTAGAACGGGCAGACCCTCGTGCCCTTTCTCTACCTCGATGTCTTATACAACCCATGAATCGTCCCTTAAACTAGGCTTCCTCACCGGATAACATCTCAGCATTCCAAGCCTCACTATTTCTAGTCCTCACTATATAAGTAAAATAAAGTGAAAGTTAGTTAAGAAAATAGGGTATGGAAAATCCGTATTAAAAATAATAAAATAAGAAAGTTTCGTCAATTATAGATTCTTTAAGATAGATATGGACATCTACTTATCAATCCATAAGACTCTACCATGAATTTTGTTCTTACACTTGTGAGACCGATGAACCTGGCTTCTCTGGTACTAATTTGTCACAAATCAAAAACTAAGGTCATGATGGCATTCATCGGGGCTAAACCGTGACAAGTTACCCAATAACCCAAAATAGCAAGTAAGAAGATATCATAACATATTTCCACAGGCAAGACTTCTAGAATGAAGTCAAACCTTGCATGTATAGTCAAAATTTGTCAATGATAAGTCTATTTAAGAATATAAAATAAAGACATCATCTGAATATGAGGAGGCCTAAGGTTAACTATGAAGGTATAGATCAGCCAATACCTCAAAGTGTTAGAGATAAACCACATAATCTCAATTATCGCATGACACACTCGTACCTGGATTTGCATCGAAAGGGCATAGATGGATGAGTATGGTCCATTTGTACTTAGTAGTATCATAAGTTGACTGTGCAAAGAAGAAAAATAAGATATATAAATATATACTTTCAGATTGTTACCTGCAATTAGAAAATTTCTCAAACGGTATCTTACATCGTCTCCACTAATAGTTTTAATATATATATCATATAAATAAGAAAAAAGTATTTAAAAGAAACATAATAGATATGCATCAACTTAAACACAAAACCACAACACTAAAGTGGCATAATGTATGTAATACAATGATATGTGATATCACTAAGGTAATCATATAACCTCCATATACACCTATCAAGCCTCTACACATTAAGGTAGGGCTCATTGGGATTTCAAAACACATATACTATTTGACTACTCAATCATATTCTCATTATCCATTTCTCATCTCCAACTCGTGGGCTAGGGCAGAGGATATGGCAAAAATGTCTTATTTTAGTCAAAATTTGATTTTCTACAATAGTACAAATATCTCATGAATGTATTTATGATATGAGGAGGTGATGTTCACAACAAAACTAGTAATTAGATCTCAAAATCTATTTAATATATGTACGGATAAACTCAAACTCTACTCAATATGTCAGCCAACCATGATTTTGTATATGCAATGTACCATAAGAGCAAAAAATTCATGTAATACATCATCAATTTTGCTTAACCCCAACATAGGGACTTCTATAATAAAGAAAGTGACCAAATGCATACACAAGGCCAATTATATCAGATAAGACCCCCACATGGGAAACATGTAGTAAATATCATCTCAAGCCACCACCAATACCAATATAAGCCCCCACACAGACACACAACAATAATAATATTATTAAAATATGGTCTATAATTATTATGCTCACCCATAAAATGTTTTACATATATATTAACTACCCAAGGCAGTCTAAAAAAGTTAAGCCATAACCGACCTCGTGATGATAAAATCTAAACCTAGAGGCCTTTATGAAGAGCTTTCCCTTCTCAAATGGCCTTGAAATTAACTAAAACATAAAAATATAGAATCTACACATTAAAGGAATCTAACGATACCAATATTGCCTATTTTAAAATTGGGGTTAAAAAGTAATTTCAAAATGGATTTTAAAAAAAAATGATAAAATTGGATTTTTTATTTATAAAAGCCTTACCCATGATTAAAGGAAGAAATAGAAGGAATCCCTAAGCAAAACAGGGTTAAAATAAGGTGTAAATCAAAGAGAATCCTTTTTAAGCCTTCGGGGCAAAAATCTCCAAATTCCCATTTTTGAAATTCTAAATTAATGAGTTTTAAAGGAAAATAATAGAACTAAAATAATAGAACTACGGATTTGGAGCTTACCCAAACTCGAAAATGGAAGAACTCATCAAAAAATCTCTTAAATCAAAGCTCAAAATCTCAAAAATTGAACAAAAATTGAGGAGGAATTTTATATTCTCCCAGAGTTGACCACTAATGCGGTCAAATAATTGCTTAAGCAGTCATCACTAAGTGTGGGTTGACCATTATTAAGGTTCAGTAAAATATATTGGACTGCTAAAGCCATCCTATAATACCCCAATTTTTCAAGCTCCAGACCCATCAAAAGATAGGCCATTAAATTAGCTTTCCATAAGTTGCGCCTTAATCAAACATTATAGCAAATATTTGTTGAAAATTGCCTAAGGGCCTATCACACTTCCATTGGCATTGACTCTAGCAATGAGTTTTTCCCAGACATAATGAGTTATTGCATATGAATCATTTCCACTCCAGTGAGGGTCTAGGATTTTGGACCAGTGGAAAAGAGTCCTGCTCACGACTCGTTATAAGACATAACGTTGCCACACCAATGGGAAATCTAGAAATCGTGTCTCAGATTATGACTACTCCTAATGACTAGTTATCAGGCTTAATGATTCATTAGGAGGGGGAGTCATGATCACAATAGAAAAGGCCCGTACCTCAGGACCTCATGAAATGAGTCGTGGCTAGTCGTAATGAGTCATTAGGTGGGTCGTGATGACTACAACAACAAAATCCTGCTTGATTTTTAAAATGATTTTAAGTCTTTTTCCACACTTTTAAACCCAAACCCACATTTTTTAGTCCTCCCCAAGGGTGGTATAAAATACCAAAATTCCCTAAATTCACTATTAATTTGTAAACCCACCCACATAAATCAAAAGAATGTATTTTCTTCTTCTCTAAAGAAATTTAGGGTTTCTTCAAGTTCAAGCTCAATTCCGAGGAATTCTCCAGGAAATTCACCTTTAGTTATGTGGGATTTCATCAATGGGTCCCTTCCAACCATTGAGTCTCAGGAAATCCTCAATTCTCATGTGTAATTCCCTTCCTTTGTTTTTTGGTTCAATGTCAAATATGAGTTTTGCTTAACTCTTTTAGTTTATTTTATGTATGATTCATGAATACATATCCCCATAAGATTTGTTTCTACAAGTGTTCAAGAATTATGACCTTCCATGTAATTTATCTATTATTGAAATATTGAGCATTATTTATGATATTCCCTACCATGGTCAGTTTTTAACATTCTCATGTTTTGTCATATTAGTCATTGCTGGTGGGTTATAAATACTAGATATCTTGGATTTTAAATATACATCAATTATATGTACATGATTACTTCAAATTATGCATGCATTATATTTTCATAATACCATGACATAAACATATATGTTATCAGTTCATGTTTTAGTTATACTTCAGTGTTATTTAGTTTGGAGTAATACTTAGCACTGAGTGAATGCAGGGATGATGACGGCCCCTATCAATTAGGCAGTGATCATTTGTAGTAGTCCCTATTTTCAAGAACAACGGCACCACCGTAATTTATAATGGGTCCCCTATTAATTAAGGTATGATACCCTAGTCCTTCTAGACACCGGTTTAGTGGATCCATGCCAGATAGTATTGGTACTCTTGGTAAGGTATGATACTTTTCTAACTAGGGTTATAGTTTGGACCCTGATTTGCTCCTATTATGGTATTTCGATTATTATTAGCTCCCATAGTCCTCAGTTCAGTTTTAATTTATCTTCAGTTCAGGTTTGCTTGACCAAGTGTTCAGTTATTCAGTATTCAGATATTCTATTCTCATGCAGTGTCTTTAATACTTGGTCTTGCATTTAGTTATCATATTTTATGAATTTATAACTAAATTTATTTACCAATTAGCTTTTCCATCTCGCATACTCAGTACATTCAAAGTACTGATGTACATTTAAAGTACTAATCAGATATTTCTTTTATGATATATTAATTCATCATAAAGTTTTAGATACTTAATATCTAAACAGCTCCTAGCACATCTACGTTCCATGTATTTTCAGTCTATATGAGTCCTTATCAGTCAAGGGATAGTCATCGTTTATTCATTTTAGTATTTTATATGGTTTTAGCCTGTTCGAGTTAGTTGGGGACCTGTCTTAATAACTAATTAGGTTTAAAGGCTCTTATATAGATGTCTAGATTTTCAGTTTCATTGAGTATTTCAGACTGTATTAGCATTAATATTATTACTATTCATTAATATTTTCTTTATGTTAGCTTTTGTCCATTGCTTGTTACTTTATTTTAGTATTTATTACTTATGCCAAACCACAGGTTATCTTGGGGTCGCTTATAATCTAATCACTATGTTACAACTAGGGGGTAGTCTCAAGTCGTGAAAAACTTGGTATTAGAGAAAAAGGTTTAAGGTGCCCTAGGGAGTCTGAAAGTGGCATTAAGTAGAGTTTTTTTCTATGGTATGAAGCGCGCCACACTTATGGGTAAGAGCCTATGAAATGCCTTAGGAAAGTCTCACTTCTTTAGTTATTCATGTCGTGTGATGGATTGTAAGATCTATTAAACCTCTTCTTATAAATCATCCTATACTCATTTATAATAAATGTCTCTAAGAAAGGCTAATAGCAAAAGGAATAGAGGCCAGTCAGCACTATTGACATTTTTGAAGACCCTTTGAATGGGCAGGTCTCTCATGCTGAGTTTAGTGGTGCTTTCATAGTATTGGCCAAATCAATCGCTTCTCAGAAAACCTAACAAGTTATTTCCCTAGAAAAAACAATAATGAATACCACAACAACTAGGATTCGGGACTTCACTCGGATGAATTCGTCAGTGTTCGTTCGTCTGGAGGGTATAGAATAGAATTCACCTCATCCACTACGGACTAAGAAACCAGGCAACCACCACCACAGGTACTACCACTTTTCCTTATGAACCTCTAGTAGAACCTCTACTACTCTGAGGATTACCTTTCACCATCAATATAGGAGAAGGTATGAAAACATATTAGAGGCACTCCTTGGCCACATGGCAAAACTTAGCACATATATAGAAACTTATATGCTCTAAAATAATTTAAAGAGGTATGAGTGAGATAGAATGACCACCCTGTGATGTCTCCCGACAAGTTGAAGCTTCTAAACTAGAGACCTACTACCTTTACCCTACAAATTTGCCTGTGTTGGTCTACCAAAACCAACCCTGATGGTGCACCCTCTTGGATCCTCCCTTGGTTGATTGAAGAATAGCCTCAGTTATCTCATATGATCTACCACATTCTGAATGATGCCCTTAACATTACTATATAGGAAGTATCCAACTGAAACATTGTATCAAATATTCATGAACTTCAAAATATTATTAGACTTGATCGTAATAGTAGCAATAGAATATATAGACTAGTCATGGAAATGTTCCTTATACTCATCGATAGTAATGGAGCATTGCTTCAAGTGATAAAACAGGTCTCTGATCTGATTCCGCAAACTATAGGGCACAAAACTATCAAAAAATTCTTAGCAAACGGATCCTAAGTCATTTTTGGTAAACCAAGGCGTCTGCAACAATGAAGTGACCTCCTCCAATCCCCAGCTACATCTCTCAATTGGTAGGTCATGTATGAAACTCCATATAATTTGAGAAATCAAAGGTTATACAACTTCTCCCAGAATTCTACTACGAAAACCTAGGCATCCTTATCCACAACAACACTAAACTTGGGCGGTCCCAAGAAAGTAAATCTCTTGAACCTCTTCTAATCCTCAAAATGCCTTATAGTAATCAAACAAACATGAGAAATAGTAAAATGGGCAACTGTGATCCTACTTGAGGGGGCAACATAGATGAAGAATAAACACTTGGACTCAAACTACCATAGTCAAGTGTTCGCACAAAAGCAGGAATATTTCTCAGAGCCTACATAATACCATAAGTAAATGTTGATACTTACAAAGATATTACACTTATTATTAGAGGAACAAAATAAGTATAAACTATTACAGATTGAGGTAAAACACTCAGAGCTAGACGAATATTAGGTGAACTCAAAGGATTACCCTCTAAATAAGTTATCAAATGAATCAATAAACCCTCTAAGATCGTGGTAATAGTACTCTGTGGAACATAAGTAGGACCTATTTCTCTAGTATGCTCAACCTCGAGTTCAAAGGAGATCCCTTTAGCACTACCTATCAAAGGGGAAGTTGCTCATGTCCTTTTTCTACCTTAATCTCCTCTATGATCCATGACCTATCCCGTAGGATAAGCTCCCTACCCGAATACCATCTTAGTAAACCAAGCCTCATGGGATCTCATCCTTACTATTTTCATAGAAAAAGGTTAAAATTAGTTTAGAATATAGGGTATGGAAAATAAGTATTAAAAATAACAAAATAAGAAAGTTTTGTAAAGAAATCTTATAGCCTCTCAAAGATAGATGTGGATATCTACATATCCATCCATGAGACTCTACCAAAAAACTTGTTCTTACTTTTATGAGACTGATAAACTTGGCTGCTCTAGTACTTATTTTTCATGACACAAAAACTAAGGTCATGATGGCATTCATTACAGCTAAGACATAAAAAGTAATCAAATAACTAAAACTTATAAGTAAGAAGAAATTATAATGTAATATCAAAGGTGATGCTTCTAGAGTGAAGTCTAACCATGAATCTCTAATACCCCATATTTTCCTAGTTCAGTTAAGCTCATAGTGCGTGCATAAGAGGCTAGGAACTGAAAATTTTTCTAAGTGTTGGGGACTTCGATTTATTTTTTGCCTCCTAACTTTGATGATTTTTAAATTTTTCTTTCTAACTTCTAGATGTATGTTTTGTAAGTTATTTCAAGATTAGGGGTGTAAGAAGCATGTCATGGGGAAGTTTTAGACTTTTTCGATGAGGACTGATGCTCGTTTATATTTGTTTCTAGAATCTCAGTGCAATTACACCGCATCTCGATGGCAATAGAGATGAAGAGTTTATCACAGCATAGAAAGGCTTGAATCAGCATTCTGGTTATGAATTTAAATCCCATAGGGGTAGTCTTTTCTTTTCCCAGTACCCCAATTCATAAAAACACAAGATTAAAATGATGTTAGGGCAATATATGCCCAAATTTTCCAAATTTCTCTCAAGTAAACCCTAACCTGTCTCGACCCGAACTAGGTCTTGGCCGTGATGGACATCCTGAACAATGAAGGCCAAGAATGCCCTTCTCTATTTGGTAATCATGCACAACATTCATATAATAAAAGAAGATACGGAAACATAATCTGCTGCCAAAACATTGTCAACTCTAAATTCAACATAAGTATGGAAACTGTAAATAAACTACATCTAAATAACATCTGACTCAGTTTGTGAAATCTCTACAATATGAAAATCTGACAATTATCTGAAACTAGGACAAGGCCCCCAGTAGACAAAAATTAAAATAAGTGACATAATCTGAAAAGACAGGCCTTCTACAATATCAAAGGCTCACCACTTCATAATCTGATCAGCTTTCTGAATTATCTACTAGTTATCATGACCCCTAGACTGAGTCTCAGAACCTGAGAGGTAAAGGGAGGGGGGTCAATTCAGATGTACTGGTACACCGAGCGTATCTAAAATAATCATTTACAAATCAACATATATGAGAGAAATTTAAAATAGTTCATAAGTATATAATATAGTAAGAATTCACATGGGCCTTTTAAAGACTCTATAAAATTCATCTCAACTCTGAGGAATATATGTTACTTTTGTGTTAGGTGGTATACACTACAACTCTAAAAAATTCCATAGGCTATATGGATACTGCCATTAAATCAACATTGAAGACCCCAAACCAAGTGTACCATAAGGGTTGGAGTCTCTGAATCTACTACGCCATACGACCATCTCCATTATACAATAATAATCTCTCTTATCTACTTTAAGACCCTTTTTAAAACTCCACCAAAACATGCAGTGTCTGAAAACACACTCTGAAGACATGCTCTGAAAACATACTCTGAAAACATACTCTATTATGGCATTTATACATATGCTATCATCATACCATTGACTTGCAATTCACATCTCTGAGCCATTATTAATCTTTCGTAAATATCTGTGTTTGAAAACAAAAGTTTTGGGACCACTATTTCAATAATTCAATTCATAGAAACTTTTTCTCAAACATCATGTAAACACAAGCAACGAACTCATCTTTGTCAAGAATTTCAGTAGTACAGTATAAGGTGGTCATGTCAAAGTTCTCAATTCACATGCCATTATTTTTCTTAAACACAAGAGCACATTTATATGAAGAAACACCATCTCAACAATTACAAATCATGCTCAAATTCTATAATATTTTGAAAACATCATTCAAATCACAAAACTATAATCTTTAATTCAATACACGAGAGGGAGTTCATAATTTATTCTCTCAATGATATTAAATCCCAAATTCCATACATATACGTATACATGTAAATCAATTTAGGGGATAGGACCACAAGGTCAAAATAATAATAACATTAAAACATTCGAAGTACGTAATTTAGAATATAGATTCCAAAACCCCTTTGATATTCATGCATAAAAATCTAAAAATCATGCTTTAATTGTTTTAAGCCCATGATGTTTTTAGGATAAATCCCACATTCCTCTATCTATAAATTTAAAGGATGCTTCTTGATGCCCACAACTTGGGGATTCGAAATCTTCAATTTGTTTTGAAAACCCACGGTTGAATCTTGAGTTTCTTGGAGGAGAAGTATATGAACAAGGGTTTTTGTTTTAAGAAAAATCTTGAGAATGTCAAATATTCTGCTTGTAGAGGTCCTAATCTACTGTTTGGACGTTTTAAGACGATTGGAAAAATTCTAAATTTCCCTTGATAACATTAGAATGATGCTGGAAAATGAAACTGGGAATCCAATTTTATGGGGCACCGCGACGCGCCAATATTGCGGTGGCTTACTGAAAATTGAAGAATGTCCCACTGGAATTTTACAATTTCTAATTGAACCCTCTCGGCGGCACACTAAACACCAGGATGATGATTTTTTTTACTAGCACATTAGATAGCCTAACTTCTTCACCGAATGTCCATTTTTGATGAATCTTATATCGACGAAAAGCTTATTCAGCCATCTATATAATGAAAAGTTCAAATCTAAGGAATTCCCCAAAAAAAATTATAAAACATTCTAGAGTCCAATGCTTTATATTTTACGGATAACATTTAGCTAAGAAAAACTTTAGAGCATTACAATATCCCCCCCATGGGAACATTTGTCCCCAAATGTTGATGTGGGATACAGACAAGCCTAATTTCAAGCATACTAAGGCATAGAAAGAATAAGGAAAGGATTGTACCTTCCATTTCCTCATCCATTGGATCAAAAAGGTTTAGGTATCTAGATCTCATGCTAGAAACAAATAAAACCTAAGGCATAACCTAATGTTCGCAACCAATAGATTCAAATTAAAACAAAAGAATATCAAGATGTTCCCACAATTACTCAAAACTCTAATCCAACTATTAAATCAATGAAATAATAATCATAGACCCCACAAACCTAGTTGTGGGTTGTAATTGCTCATAAGATAGAAAGAGATAAGAAAGATTAAATTCATAACTTAAAGCAAGTGAACTTACAAAAGATGAAATTCAAAGTTGTTTCTCCTTCAATTACAATAAGAATTTCCCACAACTAAATCAAATGATGGAAAATTGAATTCTCAGTTAAGAGAATATAAAACAAGCGAATTCCCCTTTACTAAGTTACAAATGTCAAAAGCTGCTTCCGAAGTTTTTGAATGAAAACCTAAAAGATACTATTTATACTAAAGACTAATTAAGGAAATAAAATAATAAAACTTAATAAAATTCTCGGAATAGGTGACGCCCAAGCTGATGCTGCGTCAAGAGTCTGACGCCCTATCACGGATGGCGTCAGAATGCTTCAGTTGCCTTCAACATCTGTCTTAGGCTGACGATGTCCTCTAATAGCTTACCAGAGAAGTGATGGAGTGTAGCAAATGTCGTTAGACCTTCATCTTATTTCACCATATTACATCCCACTTTCGGCATTTTTTGACCGCTTACCACACTTGTGATGACATATTGAGAATATTTTCACTTTCATCCAGCAAGTCTTCTTCACTGTTCTTCCTGATGCATTTTTCTGGTAGCTTATCACATCTCTGACGGCTTGCAAGAAATTTTTTCAAACTCATATCAGCTAACTTTTACTAGATTTTACTTATTTTGTTCACCTTTCTTATGTTTTCCTCCCATCCTTGCTACAACTGTAATATCACAAGAAAATGATCAAGGATAACCAAAAGTTGCTTAAGACCTCACAATTATTTTGAGCAAAAAAGCATTCAATGTATTAGCTTTAGCTCACACATCAACACCCTCAACTTAAAACAATTGCTTGTCCTCAAGCAACTACATAACACCCTACTACATTGCTTAACCAAGAGACACATTAGATACCTATCACAGTTGATTATCAAGTTTAGCTCAAAACTCATGCCACTCTCCACGTTCTTTCCAATTGTGTCTATCCATGAAGATTAACAATGTGACACAAAGGAATAAAGATATGACATCAATTCAGCAACAATAACCATGCATATGTACAAGTTACACTAGCCAAACAAGTAAACAGCTAGCAATGCAACTGATGTGCCCTTGCAATAAAGAAGTCTCTCCTCACTCATATATGAACTCGAGCATGTCAATGCGGGGATGGTCGAGAGAGACTCACTCTTAGAAAGAAATTCCAATCAATGCATGTGAAATACCATATGCTTGCCCTTATTTTCATTACCAAGGTGTCCAGACAGGTAAGTTAGGATCACTGTAGGTCTTTTCTTTGGCTTGTAATGTAGGATAAGGGATGGTATGATATTAAATGGCATTTAGAGTTACTAACTTGGCACTACCTTAACTTTTGGGGTTCACTTATTAATCCTTTTCTTTTTGTTTTCTCCTTTTCTCGATCATACATTATTCAGGATGGATGGGGCTTTTCTTATTCATTTTTTTCACAACTATTCTTTCCTTATTGTTTTTCCACAGCACCCTACTTTTTATTCTTTTTTCTCTTATTCAACCATTCCTCAAACTTACTTTACATGAAGAATCCATTTTCAAGTTTAATGGTATTATTTTTTTATGGTTTTATGAATAATATACATGTATCTATTATGAAATTTTATTTCAAATCATGTTTACCATGTGTTTTACGCTGGAAATTATCCGTGACGGATTTGAATAGTGATTTTCACATATTGCATCCTTGAACCAAGATTTTAGTTTTGAAATTATGTTATTAGAAAATGTTATAACTATTCTCATGCTTAAGTCTATGAATTCCAAGTATTTGATGAAATGACAAAGAGAATGATCTTGTACAATGATTTCCCCATTATACTTTTGAAGCTTTTGCATGCCTTTATTATTATTTTCATTCAGTGTTGGGGGTTATGAATACACAAAACGTAGTTGTTTACCTAGTTTTTAAATTTTTTAGAATGGTTTCAAATAAACCATGAGCCTTGTTATTCAGTTAGTATCATTGCTCAGTTGTTGTCTTAGATATGCTTAGTTTAATTCAGTAATCAGCGCCTTTCAGTTTGAGTAGAATTTAGCATTGAGCGAATGCAGGATGGTGGCTTACCCATCAGTTAGGAAAAGTTATTAGTGACAGTCCTTGTATTCTAGAATCACACAGCCAGTGTATGTTATGAGGAGACAACCGTTAGTCTATGCTTGACTACCTCCTAGGGGTCACCCATCAATTTAGGATTGACTCCACTCATGGATCACCAATTATTTTAGGCTTGATACTCTTATTCTTTAATATCTTTACAACCAGTTTTAGTACCAATGGGTCTGTACTAACACCCTTCTAGCTGGGATCATAAGTTGGACCCCAATCAGCTTAGAATGGGGCATATCGATTAAATGATACCTCCCACAGTCTCAGCTTAGTACTCAGTATAGAATTCAGTTTAGATTTTTTGATCAAGGCATACATATTATCAGTTACGCAGTTATCATATTTTAGTGTTATAGTATTTCAATATTTTAGACTTATAAATTATTTTAGAAACATTATATACCTGGCCTTATACTTGAAATATTTCATTTTTCATGCATGCTTGTACATTTACCTTATGTTAATCATCCAATCAATACTTTATGTTCAGTTAACCCATGGATTGAATTCTAAGCTCATCTTATATACAAGTACATTCAAAGTACTTATTGCATACTTGTTTCTTGAGCTATGATGTCTTATATCTTAGGTTTGAATGATTAGTTACCTGATGGAGCCTATACAAGATAATTTAGCTAGTATCAGCAGTAGTGGTGAGTCCTCATACATCGAGTATGAGTTTATTTTTATTCAGTTGAGTTAGTAATTCAGTTATATGTTAAGTCAGAGTTAGTAGGTGGCTTGTCTCATTAACTCCCCAGTTAGTTAGTGTTAGAGGTTTTTCAGACATTTCAGACAGTCAGTTAGTTTATCTATTTTATTAGTCATGTTGCACTATTTTTGCAGTTTTTTCTCTCAAACTTGTAACATCAGTTATACTTTTTAGTACTTAAAACCATATGGGGCTTTCAACTATTTTTCGTAAATGTCTTTATTATCAGTATATTACTCATCACTAGTAGTAGGTACCAACTCAAGGGTTATCTTGTCATCACTTATGACCGTAAACACCATTGTCACGACTAAGGGGTAGCCTCAGGTCATGAAAAAACATAGTATTAGATCCTAAGGTTTAAAAGCATCCTAGGAAGTATTAAATCCATATTGATTAGAGTTTTTTACATGTGTGTGAAATGTGCCACACTTATGGATAGGAGGCTATAAGATATTTTAGGAAAAGTTTCTTTTCTTTGATTATTCATATTATGCAGTTAAGTATGAGTTCTATTTGAAATCCCTTTCTAACTCACTCTTTATTCCATTTATAGAAAATGCCTCCCAGAAAGACTAATGGAAGAAGAAACAGAAATCAGCCTACATCATTGCCTATTCAGGAAGATCCCTGAATGAGCATGTCTCTCATGTCAAGTTCAGAGCTGCATTCACTACTTTAGCCAACTTAGTAGCAAATTAGAACAATTGGAAGACCACTTTTTCATTAAATCTAGTGTGAAATATAGCCACAGCTAGGATTTGAGATTTCACCTATATGAATCCCCCTCAGTTTTTAGGATCTAAGTCTAATAAGTATCCACACGAGTTCCTTAACATGGCTTAAAAAATGACTTATAATATGGGTATTACGTGTAGTGTGAGCGTAGAGTTGGCTGCTTACAAGTTACAACATATAGATCACACCTATTTTAAGCAATGAAAGGAGGATAGAGGTGTAGATGTAGGGCCTATAAAGTTGAAGTAGTTTTCTACAACCTTCTTAGATATATTCTTTTCCTTAGAGTTGAGGGAAGCTAAGGTGTTGGACTTTATTAATTTGAAGAAGGGAAATATGAGCGTGAAATAGTAGTCACTTAAGTTTATATAGCTTGCTTTGTATGCTCCTCATGTGGTGTTTGATAAATGGCCTAGAATGAGTAAGTTCCTGTATAGCATATCAGATAGTGTGGTGAAGAAGTATAGCACTGCGATGTTGATAAGGAGATGGACATATCTAGGCTTATGGTCAATTCTCAACAGATTGAGGAGCAAAATTTTATGGAGAAAGAGAGGAAGAATAAGGAAGATAGAACAAGTAGGTTTTGTTTTGCTTAGCTCAAGTCAGAGGTTAATAATAGTTGTCTGTTTTGATAGATGTTTTAAGCCCCAACTCCATCTTCAGCTAGTGCGCCAGTACCAAAGTTCAAGAATAACAATCTTGATAGAGTAGCAGGCTTAACCTTGATCATAGTGTGAACAGTGGTTATATAATCCTCTTTGTTAGAAATATGGTTTGAATCATCAAGGTTTGTATAGAGCTGGCAGTGATGTATTTTTTAGATCTGGAAAGCCAGTCCATACGTTCAAGGAATATCAA
The DNA here is from genome assembly GCA_030864225.1 of Capsicum baccatum var. pendulum. Taxonomy (NCBI): domain Eukaryota; kingdom Viridiplantae; phylum Streptophyta; class Magnoliopsida; order Solanales; family Solanaceae; genus Capsicum; species Capsicum baccatum. The sequence continues at coordinate 199,780,140 of CM061553.1, forward strand.
TTAGTAGCTCAAAAAGAAAGAGATTCATACCAATAGGGTCAGTCCAACCAGTCATCAACTCTAGGAGGTTGCCAAAGTCAGTCGGTTGCTACTTCCAATGCCACTAGTGGATAGTGTCAAAATAGGATTTATGCACTTTATTCCCGATAGGATCAAGAATTTTCTCCTAATATGGTTACTGGTATGTTATAGGTATTTCACCTCCATGTTTATTCTTTGTTAGACCCTGTAGCTTCTCTTTCTTTTGTTACCCCTTATATTGCTGTTAATTACGGTACAGTCCTAAGTCTTTAGCAGAACCCTTCTCAGTATCTAACCTAGTATCTTTCTCTATTGTAGCCAGGCAGGTATAAAGGAAATGTCTAATTATAATATCCTAAAAAGTCACCTTATTTGACATTATTGAGTTAGAGATGACAGATTTTGATGTCATTTTCAGCATGGATTGGCTCCACTGGTGTTATGATATAGTTGATTATAGAAATAAAATTGTTTAATTTCAATTTCCTAATGAGTCATTTAGTGAATGGAAGGGTAATACTTCAGCACTTAAGGGTCAAATTATTTCAACCTTAAGGCAAGAATAATAATTTTCAAGGGTTGTGTTTACCATTTTGTTCGAGTTAAAGAAACTAATTATGAGACCCCAAGACTCGAGTGTGCTTCAGTATTAAGGGATTTACTAGATATTTTACCAAAAGATCTTCCTGAAATTCCCCCTGGAAGGGAAATTGACTTTGGAATAGACTACCTTTCAAATACCCAACCTATCTCTATTTTCCCTTTCAGAATGGCTCCAGTAGAGCTTAGTGAGTTGAAAGAATAGTTTAAAGATCTCTTATATAAAGGATACATCATGCTTAGTATTTCCCCATTTTTCTCTCCAACCCTTTTCATTCAAACGAAACACAGTTCTCTCAGAATATGCATTAATTACTATCAGTTGAATAAAGTCACAACCAAGAATAAGTATGCACTTCCCATAATTGATGACTTGTTCAACCAAATTCAGGGTGCTAGTTATTTCTCTAATAAATCCTCAGATCCGTCTATCACCACCTCAGAGTCAGAGAATGTGACAATCCAAAACCAGCTTTCAAAACCTGATATGGTCACTTCGAATTGTTCGTGATGTCTTTTGGACTAATAAATGCCCCAACGGCTTTTATGGACTTGATAAATCGAGTTTTAATGATGTACTTTGAAATGTTCGTCATCGTCTTCATTAATGATATTATTGTCTACTCACAAAGTGAAAATAATCATGCGGAGCATATCAAAATCATATTACAGACTCTTAGACCCCATCAGTTGTTCGCCAAATTTAGTAAGGGAAATTTTTTACAATGATATGTAACTTTCCTTGGCCACATTATTTTTGTTGATGGCATTAGAGTTAACCCATCTCTCCATCTAATATCAGGAGTTTCTTAGTTTTGGATGGCTATTACAGATAGTTTGCTGAAGGGTTCCTATCTATTGTATCCCCCATGTCTCAAATGACTTAGAAGAAATTTAAGATTTAGTGGGAAAATTCTTGTGAAAAGAGTTTTAAGAAGTTGAAGACTTAACTCATCTCAGCCTCAGTTTTGATATTTAGAGATGGTTCAAATGGGTTGGTTGTTTACTGTGATGCTTCCATAGTTTGTTTGAAGTTGTATTTTGATGTATAGAGCTAAGTTCATATCCTATACCTCTAGACATCTTAAACCTCATAAGAAGAATTATCCTATCCATGATATTGAGTTAGCAGCTGTTTTGTTTGCCTTGAAACTTTGGAGGCATCATCTTTATGGGGTTCATTTCAATGTGTTCACTTATCACAAAAGTTTGTAGTATGTGTTCTCATAGAAATATTTAAAGATTTTTCAGAAAAAGGTGGTTAGAGTTGTAGAAGCATTATGATATGAGTATGTTGTATATTCTGGGCATGGGCAATGGAGTGGTAGAAGCCTTTAGTAGATGCCTATGGGTAGTTTTGCTCATGTTAAGAATGATAAGAAGAAGTTGGTTTAGGAGGTTCATCAGCTTGCTAGATTAGGTATGCAGTAGGTAGATTTAGGTGAGGGTAGTGCATGGGTTCAGAGTAGTTTGGGATCTTCTTTTGTTTCCAAAGTGAAGATAAAACAAGATAGGGATTCCATCCCAGTTAAATTTAAGAGAGTGTAAAGATTCGGCAGAAGGGGAAGCTTAGTCCCCAATTTGTTGGCCCTTACAGGATCTTGAGTCATTATGGAAATATAGCTTACTAGCTTGAGTTGCCTCTAGATTTGGCATCAGTGCTTCAGTGTTCCATGTGTCCTTGTTAAAGAAATGTATTGGTAACCCAGCTGTGGCTGTTCCTTTCGAAAGCACAGATATTCAGGATAGTATTTTTTATAAAGAATTCCAATTGACATTCTCAATCATCAGATTCGCAAACTAAGGAACAAAGAAGTTTCCTTAGTCAAAGTTCTATGGCAAAATGAGTCCGTAGAGGGAGACACTTGGGAAGCGGAAGCAGACAAACAAGCCAAGTAACCTCACCTTTTCTCTGTAAACTCAAACTTAACCTAAGGTAACAGTTTTCATTGGGTTATATCTTTTCTATTCTAAATTTCATCAATATATTTGTACTCATGAAATTGCATGAATTCACTAATCAGTTCTATCATGTATCATGTTTCCAGCTATGCATATTCAGTATGTAATCTCAGTTTCTCAGTATTCTCAACTTAAGTAGTTTCATTGGAGTACAAATGTTCCTTAAGGGGAGATATTATAATACCCTATATTTTCCTAGTTTAGTTCAGCTCATTGTACGTGCATAAAAGGATTAGGACTTGAAAATTTAGATAAGTGTTAGGGACTTAGTTTTATTTTTAGCCTCCTAACTTCGATGACTTTTAGTGTGACCTTCCTGATCTCGAGATGTTATTTCTTAAGTTATTTAATGAACAGGGGAGTAAGGAGCATGTCTCGGGAATGTTTTGAATTTTTCGGATAAGAATTGAGGTATCTTTGGATTTGGTTTCTAGAAGCTTAAAGCGATTGCACTGCGTCGCGGTGGGTATACCGATGAAGGGTTCATCGCATTATGGCAAGGCTTCAATCAATAATATAGTTATGAATTTATATCCTAGAGGGGTATTCTTGTCTTTTCACATCACACAAATTTGTACAAAATGCGAGATTAAACTGTTGTTAGGGCATTATATGCCCAAATTTCCCAATTTTTCTCTCAAATAAACCCTAAACCTTCCCCAATATCATCAAATTCAAGAAAATTCTCTTCAAGAAAATAGATAAAATTATGCTTCCCAATCCAAGAAAGCTCTAGAATATTTAATTCACTTTTAAGACTAAAGCTTAAAGGTATGTATTATGTTCATCCATGGTCCCTTTTCACCCATGGAGTCCATGAATCTGTTTCAAGTTTAAAGTTATGGTTTTACATGGTGTTATCAATTATCTACATGAAGATACTATGAATTTTGATTTCAAATCTCGTTTACCATGTGTTTTCGTTGGAATATGCCTGTGACACATTTGAAAGGTGATTTTCATATGTTATATCCTTGAACCATGATTTTAGTACTGTAATTATGTTTGTATCACATGTTCTAACTATTCCCATGCTTATGTCTATGAATTCCAAATGTTTGGTGAAATGCTAAAGAGAATGATTTTGTCGAATGATTTTCTCATTATAGTTTTGAAGCTTTTACATGCCTTAATTGTTATTTTCATTCTGTGCTGGGGGTTATAAATACTCAAAACTTAGATGTTTACCTAGTTTTTACATTCTTCAGAATGGTTTCAAATAAACCATAAGCCTTGTCATTCAATTAGTGTCATTGCTTAGTTTTTGGCTCATATAAGCTCAATTTAGTTCAATAATTAGTGTCTTTCAATTGGGAGAAGGATTTATCATCGAGTGAATGCACAACAACGACTTCAATGCCAATTTGGAAAAGTCATTAGTAGTAGTTTCTGTATTCTATAACCACATAGCCAGCATGGGTTATGAAGAGTCACCCGTCAATTTAGTCTTGACTGCCTCCTAGGGGTCACCTGTCAGTTTAGGCTTGACTCTGACCAGGGATCACCCGTCAGTTTAGGCTTGATACCCTAGTTCTTTAATATCTTAGTAGATCCACACATCAATTGTTTGTATCAGTGGTATGGTTACTAACACCTTCCCAGCTGGGGTCACTGGTTGGACCCCAATCATCTTAGAATAGGGCATATTGGTTAAATGATACCTCCTAAAGTCTTAGATTAGTACTTAGTACGAAATTCAGTTCAGATTACTTGACCAAGGTATACAAATTATCAGTCACTCAGTTATCAGATTACAATATTTCAGTATTTTAGTATTTCAGTCTTAATGATTAGTTTAGAAACTTTATATGGCTAGACTTGCACTTGCAGTATATTAGTTTTCATGCATGCTTATATAGTTATGTTATGTTATATAGCCAATCATTACTTTATGTTTAGTTAACTCGTGCCTTACAACCTAACCTCATCTTATATACTAGTAAATTCTAAGTACTAATTGCAAACTTTTCTCTTGTGCTATGATGTATTATATCATAGGTTCAGATGCTCAGTTTCCCGATCAAGCCTACACAGGATCTGTTAGCCTGCATTAGCAGCAGTTGGTTGTCCTCATACTTTGAGAAACATTTTATCTTTATTTAGTTTAGTTAGTAGTTCAGTTATATGGTCAGTCAGAGTTAGTAGGGGGTTTGTTCCATCAACTTCCCAGTCAGTTAGTCATACAGGCTTTTCAGATATTTAAGTCAGTCAGTTAGCTTATCAGTGTAATCAGTCATGTTGTACTATTTTTACAGATGTTTTTCCCAGACTTAAGACTTCAGTTATACTTTTTAGCACTTAAAACCTTATGGTATTTTCAAATATTTTCTACAAATGTCTTAATTATCAATATATTATTCAACGCTCACGGCAGGTACTAGCTCATGGGTTAGCTTATCGTCACTTGTGACCGTAAGCACCATTGGCGCGACTAGGGGGTAGCCTCGGGTTGTGATAACATATATAGTAATAACGGCAGTCTAAATAATAAAGATACCATAAATCATCCTAAAAGCTAGTGTTATAATGTAAGAACAACCTAAATACAACTCTAAACTAGAAATATACAACAAAAATCTGATAACTAAAAGTCTATATCTAAATACAAAATAAAGACATCATATGTATATGAGGAGGCATAATGACGACTCTGAAGGAATAAACCTGCCAATACTAGAAAATTGTAAGAAATCAGCCACATGATCTCAATTGTTGCAAGATACACTCATAACTGGATCAACATTAAAAGGTAATAGTAGGGACTAGTACGGTTTATTTATACAATGTAGGTATCATAGGTCAAATGAGCAAACTAGAAAAATAAGATATATAAATACATATTATGAGAAAGTCACTTTCTATCAAAAAATACGCCAAACCGTAGCTCACACCATCTCCAATAATGGTTTTAAAATATACCATATATATTAAAAACAAGTATAGTAGAGAAACAAAATTGATACACATGGAATTAAGCACAAAACTACAACACTAAAGAAGCATAATATATGTAGTATAATGATGATGACAATAATGATGTGATATTACTAAGGTTATTGCATAACCTCGATATACACCTACCGAGCCTCAACATTTTTAGGTAGGAACCATGATGGGTTTCAAAACCTATATACTATCTCAATACTCACTCCAAATCTCAATATCTATATCTTCTCTCCAATTCGTGGTCTACGACAAAGGACTTTCTAAAAATATCTAATTTCAACCAGAAGTAGTGATTCAACAATAGTACAAATATATCATGAATGTATGTATCATATGAGGAGGTGATGCTCAGAACCAAACTAGTATTAAGATCTAAAAATCCATTATATATGTATATATAAGCTCAAACTCCACTCAATATGTCAACCAACCATGATTTTGTATAAGCAAAGTACTATTAGAGTGAAGAATTTAGGTACAACATCTTTAATATTGCTCAACACTAATGTAGATATTTCTATCTTAAAGAAAGTAACCAAATGTATACACAAGGCCAATAATATTAGATAAGGATACCACACGTGCAAAACACAGTAAATATCATCTTAAGACATTACCAATAACAATATAATCCCCCACGTAGGAACACAAGAATAATAATTTTATTGAAATATGATTTCTGTGATTATTACCTATACCCATGATGTTTTTACATATATATTAACTATCAAACTTAATCTGAAGAAAGTTAAGCCATAACCTACTTTGTGATGACAAAATGAAATCCTAAAGTCATTCTTGCAGGGCTGTCCCTTCTCAAATGGACTCAAAATCAACAAAAACATAGAGATATAGAATCTATGCATTAAAGAAAGCCAATGATACCTATATTGCCTATTTTTATATCGGTGTCAAAATGGAATCCCAAAGTAATTTTTCAAATAGAAACGATAAGACTAGAATTTTTATTTATAAAAGCCTTACCCATGATTAAAAAATACAAAGGAGAAAACCCATGCAAATAGGGGTTAAAAATAGATTGTAAACCAAAGAAATTCATTTTTAGGTCTTTTGGGCCAAAATCTCAATCATCCCATTATTGAAATCCTAAATTAGTAATATTTAAAGGACAATAATAGAACAAAAATAGTTGAACTAGGGTTTTGGAGCTTACCCAAGCTCAAAAATGGAAGAAATCATTCAAAAATCTCTTAACTCGTAGCTCAAAATCACTAAAATGGAAGACAAATTGTGAGGGATTTTTATATCCTCCTAGAGCTGACCACTAAAGTGGTTAAATAACTGCTTATGTGATCATCAAAAAGTGCGGGTTGATGCTTTTGTACACCAGCCAAAAATGTTAGGCCTCTAAAGCCTTCCTATACTAGCCCAAGTTTTCATGATATAGGCCCTACAAAAGATAGGATATTAAATTATCTTACCATTGCCACATGTCTCACCTTAATCCGTCGTCATGGCAAAAGTTGTGGAAAATTTCCAAAGGGAATATCACACTGCTAATGGCTACGACTATAGTAATGAGTTATTACCAGACGTAACGAGTTGTTGCATATGAGTAGTTTCCACTAGTGTGGGTCTCAAATTTTTGCCCAATGTCAACGAGTCTAGATCATGCCCTGTTATCAGACTTAACGAGTCATTGCATAGACCCATTACCACAATAGTAAGATATTCAATCTCAGATCATGACTACTTCTAACGACTCATGATCAGGACTAATGAGTCATTAGGAGGGGGAGCCATGATCACAAAAAAAGGGCACATACTTCAAGACCTCAGGCATGACTTAGACCATAACTCGTGACCATTCGTAATGAAACATTGGGTGAGTCGAGACTACTAGAACCAAAAATTCCTACATGATTTTAAAGGGTTTTTAAATATTTTCCCACTCTTTTAAACCTAAACACACATCTTTAAGGCCTCCCCAAGGGTGGTAAGCACCAAAATTCCACAAATTCACTATTAAGTTGTAACCCTAGCCATAATAATCAAAAGAAGCTATTTTCTTTTTCTTTAAAGCAAGTTAGGATTTCTTCGTGTTCAAAATCAGTTCCAAGGAATTCTCCCAAAAATTCACCTCTGGGTATGTGGTATTTCATCAATGGGTCGCTTCTACCCATTGTGTCCTAAGAACTCCTCAATGATAAAGTAAAATTCTCTTTTCTTATTTATGGTTTCTAAGTCAAATAGGCTTTTTGCTTTACTCTTTCAGTTTATTTTATGTATGAATCATGAATAAATATTCACCATAAGATTTGTCTCTCTAAGTGTTGAAGAATTATCACCATCCATATCATGATTTGTTCTTGAAATATCAAGAATTATTCATGACAATCATTACCATGATATGTTTTTAACATTCTCATGTTCCATTGCATTGGTCATTGTTGGTGGGTTATAAACACCCATTATCTAGGAGTTTAAACCTGCATTGATGTACATGTACATGATTACTTCAGGTTATGCATGCATTGTTGTTTTCATAATACCATAACTTGAGCATATCACTTATCATTTCATGCTTCAGCTATACTTAAGTGTCATTCAGTTGGGAGTAATGCTTAGCACTGAGTAAATCCAGGGATGCCAGTTAGGTAGAGATAATTAGTAGCAGTTCCTAAGTTCCAGAACTACGATACCACTCTAGGTTATAAGGGTTACACCATTAATTTAGGTATGAAACCCTAGTCCTGCATGATATCAGTTTAGTGGATCCACCCCAGCTAGTGTTGGTACCCTCTAAAAGAAACTAATACCTTTCCAACTAGGGTTTTAGGTCGGATCTTGATTTACTCAGGTTGGGGTATGTCGGATATTGTCAGCTCCTACAGTTCTCAATTCAGTTTTAACTTATATTTAGTTTAGGTTTTCTTTACCAAGTGTTCAGTTATTCAGTATTAAAATATTTAATTCTCAGGTAGTACATGTTAATACTTGGTCTTATATTCAGTTATCATGTTTAAGGTATTTATGACTTAGCTTATATACAAGTTAGATTTCCTAACGCACATATTCAGTACATTTAAAGTACTGCTTGCATTTTTTGTTTTTCAATATTATTTCATAATATAGGTGTAGACGCTCAATACCTTGACCGCTCCTAGAACATCTACGTGCCAAGAAGCTCCAGTCTTAGTGAGTCCTCATCAGTCGAGGGCTAGTTATCAGTTACTTATTTTAGTATTTTATACAATTTTAGACAGTTAGAGATTGTTGGTGACTTATCCCTACAAATCTTCATATCTAAAGGCTTTCAGACCTATATTTAGATTTTTAATCTTATTTAGTATTTCAAACAGTATTAGCATTGATCTTATTACTATTCTTTATCAGTTTAATTTAGTTTGCTTCTACCTAATGTTTGTTACTTTTTTTAGTATTTATTTCTTATGCGAGGCCATGGATTAGCTTGGGGTCACTAGTGAATTTAAGCACTGTGTTATCAATAGGGGTATTCTCGGGTCATAAAAAACTTGGTATCAGAGCATAAAGTTTAAGGTATCTTAGGGAGTTTGGAAGATGCATTATGTAGAGTCTTGTTCATGGGTATGAAGTGTGCCACACTTATGGGCGAGGGGCAACAAAATGCTTTAGGAAAGTCTCACTTCTTTCATTATTCATGTCGGGAAATGGATCAAAAGATCTATTAAAATTCTTATTATAACTTTTCCTATACTCATTTATAGGAAATGCCTCCCCAAAAGGCAAACGATAAAAGGAGTAGCTGCCAGCCAACACCATCGCTCGTTCTTGAAGACCGTCTAAATGAACAAGTATCTCATGTTGAGTTCAGGGCTGCTTTCATAATATTTGTACAATTTATGGCTACTCAAAACAATCAAAAAGTTCTTTCCCCAGCCACCCTAGCAGCGAACATGGCAACACCTAGGATCTGGGACTACACTTAGATTAATATCCCGGTGTTTTTTTGATCCATGACTGGGGAAGATCCCAGGAATTTTTAGATAGTATGAATAAGGTTACTGAGATCATGGGTGTCACTTCGAGTGAAAGTACTTACTTAGCTGATTTTTAATTACAAGGGGTGGCTCACAACTAGGTTAAGTAGTAGAAGGAGAATAGACGTGCCGATACAGGGCCTATAGAGAAGAGTAATTTTATTAATGCCATTATTGATAGGTTATTCCTACTTGAGTTAAGGGAAGACAAAGAGAAATAGTTTATCAACTTAATGTAGGGCAACATGAGTGTTATGGAGTATTCAATTAAGTTTTCTTAGTCGATGGGGTATGCTCCAAATATGGTGGCTGATTCTAAGGACCATTAGTAAGTTTTTATCTGATGTTTTGGAGAATGTAGTCAAGGAGTTCAACACGACTATGTTGATTAAGGAGATGAAACTCTCTATAGTTATAGTTCACACTTAGCAGATTGAGGAAGAAAAGATCAAGGAGAAAGGATCAAAATTAAGAGGGTCAGGATTAGTAGTTTTAAATTTCTCTTAATAGAGGTTAGATGGTGGGAATCATTCTCAGTTCCACCAGAAATCTTCATCCCCAACCTCATCATCTTCTAATGCTCCAGTGCTTAAGTTCTGACAAGATACTCGTGATAGAGCACCAGTCTCTAAGTCCTAGGGTAGCATGAATAATGTTCGCAAAAACCCAGTATGAAAGAGATACAATAAGAATCACAAGGGTGAGTGCATTACTAGTAGTGATACATGCTTTGGGTGTTGCAAGTTAGGCCATACAATAACAAATTACCTAGATGGTATATTGAGAGGTAGAAATAATCAACAACAGGGCAAGTCTAACTCATTATTAGTTCAACCAGGTCCCAACTCAACAAAATGCCACATCTAGTGTAACCAATGGACGATGTCAGAATCGACTTTATGCCTTACAAACTCGATAGGACAAGAAGGGTTCTCCTAATGTGGTTACTGGTACAGTACAAGTCTTTTACCTTCATGTGTATGCATTATTAGATCATGGAGACACACTTTCCTTTGTGACTCCCTATATAATAGTAGATTTTGGTGTCAGTCCCAAAATCCTAGCAGATACCTTACCAGTCACGGTATCCCAGGAAGTTACCTCAACCGATCTTGTAGAGTTAAACATGACCAACTTTTATATTATTCTTGGTATGGATTGGATCCATTCAAGATATTGCTTAGTCAACTGTAGGAATAGAGTAATTTAGTTTTAGTTCCCAAATGAGCCAGTTCTAGAATGGAAGGGTAACACTTGAGTGCTTATAGGTCGGTTTGTCTCCTTCCTTAAGGTGAGGAAAATAATTTCCAAATTATGCATCTATCATATAGTTAGATTCAAGGACTCAAGTTCTAAAACCCTGAGTCATAAGTCAGTTGCATTGGTGAATGAGTTCCCAAAAGTATTTCTTGAAGATCTATCTAGAGTTTCTCTCAAGAAGGAAATCAACTTTGGAATAGATCTCTTTCTAGATACATAACCTAATTCAATTCCACCATACAGAATGGCTTTATACTATCTTAAAGAATTGAAGAAACAGTTGAAAGATCTCCTATTTAAGGGTTTCATCAAACCTAGTGTCTCTTCATAAAGTGCTCTAGTTCTCTTTATATGGAATAAAGACAATTCTCTTAGAATATGCATCAACTACCATTAGATGAACAAAGTGACGATAAAAAATAATCACCCAATTAACAATATTGATGACTTTTTTGATCAACTTTAAGGTGGAAATTTTTTTTTCCATGATAGACCTTAGTTCTGGCTATGATCATCTCAGAGCCAGAGAATGTGAAGTTCCAAAGACAAATTTCAGAACTCAAAATGGTAACTTTGAGTTTATAGTTATGCCTTTCTGATGAGCTAATGCTCCTACAACTTTTATGGACATGATGAAAAAGGCATTCAAGCATTACATAGACAGGTTTCTCATAGTTTTCATAGATGACATTCTCAGTTATTCCCGTAGTGATGGTGAGCATGCATACTATTTAAGGATTGTTTTGCAGACTCCAAAGACCACTTGTTATTTGTTAAGTTTAATAATCATGAATTATGGTTGTAATCAGTAGCTTTGCTTGGTTATTTCTAGTGAAAAAATTAGAGTTGATCCTTAAAAGACCATAGCAGTAAGGAACTTTCCAACACCCATTTCTATATTAGATATATGGCGTTTCATGGGTTTAGCCTATTACCATAGATGGTTTGTTGAAAGATTTGATTCTATTGGCTTTCCCATCTCTAGACAGACTCGAAAAAAGGTCAAATTCTAATGTTTTGATTCTTACAATGAAGGGTTTTCAGAAGTTGAAGACTTGATTGACCCCCACTTTAGTTTTGACTCTACTAGAGGGTTTATATTGTTTTGTGGTGTATTTTGATGCTTCTACAGTTGGTCTTGGTTTTGTGGTGATGAAGTAGTGCAAGATTATAACATATTTCTCTAGACAAATCAAACCTCAGGAGATGAATTATCTAATTCATGATCTTCAGTTTGCTGCAATTGTTTTTGCCTTAAAGATCTAGAGGCATTACCTTTATAGGTTTCATGTTTATGCATACAGTAATCACAACAGTCTTCAGTATGATATAAAGATAGAATGATCAAGATCTTTGTCAAAAAAAGTGGTTAGAGTTGTTAAAATACGATGATATATGTGTATTGTTTCACTCGATTATAGCCAATATTGTGCTGACACCCTTAGTAGATTATCCATGGAAAGTGTTGCACATTTTAAGGGTGAAAAGAAAGATCTAGTTTGTGAGGTTCATTATCGTTCTAGGATGGGAGATTGGTTGTTTGATTCAGCCGAAGGCAGTGTTTGGGTTTATAATGGTTTGAAATATTCTTTGGTTGTAGAGGTAAAGAAAAATCAAGATAGTGATCTTATTTTGCTTAAGCTTAAAGAGGCAGTTCAGGATTAAAAGGTTGAGGGTTTTCCCAAGGGGGAGATCCTGTCCTTCACTATTATAGAAAATTTTGAATGTGGATGATTTAAGGTAGTGTATGCTAATAGAGACTCATAGTTCTCGATATTCTATTCACAAAGGAGTCACTAAGATATACCGTGACTTGTGGGAAGTTTATTGGTAGAATATCAAGAAGAAGGATATCGTGAAATTCATGGTGATGTGTTAAAATTTCCTGCACATTAAGATCAAGCACTAGAGGCCTAATGTTATGCTTTAGGAATTCACCATCCCCACTTAGAAGTGGGGAGTGGTGAATATGGACTTCATAACAAGACTGCGTCGCACTCATTAAAAGCATGACTGAATTTGGGTCATTGTGTTTTCAATAGCTAAGTTTGCTTATTTCTTGATTCTTAATACTTCAGACTCAGCCAAAGATTTTCTAAGCTCTATCTTAGAGTATTGGTGAAATTGCATGGAGTCTCTTTGACCATTATTTCAGACAGTGGAACCCAATTTACCTCTCATTTTTGGAAGACTTTTCATAAGGGTCTGGTACCCAAGTTGATCTCAGTATAACTTTTCACCAGTACATAGATGGATAGAGAGTAAGGACTATTAAGGCTTTGGAAGACATATTGAGAGCTTGTGTAATCGATTTCAAAGGTAGTTGGGATGATCAATTTTTATTGATATAGGCTACTTATAATAACAACTCTCACTCTAGTATTTAGATGGCCCCATTCGGGGCTCTTTATGATAGGAAGAGTAGGTATCCTACTGGTTGGTTTGAGATTAGTGAATCTACGTTGATAGGGTCAGATTTAGTGCATGAGGTAATGGAGAAGGTTCAGTTGATTCGAAAAAGGTTGAAAATGACCAAAAGTTGTTAGAAATCCTATGTAGGTATGGCAAACAGGGAGTTTGAGTTTAATGCTAGTGATTTTATTTAAAGGAAAATTTCTCCCATAAAGGGGGTGAAGAGATTTGGTAGGTGAAGCTTAGTCCCCGATATTTTGGTCCCTACAAGATTTTGAGTACGTATGGGGAGGTAGCCTATGAGTTAGAGTTTTTCTGCAGGGTTAGCATCAGTGCATCCATTATTCGGTGTCTCTTTGTTAATGAAATGCATTGGTGATCAAGCCTCAACAGTACCTATAGAAAATATTGGCGTGGAAAATAGCATCCTTTACAAAGAGCTGGTAGTTGAGATCCTTGATCGTCAGATTCATAAGATGAAAAATAAAGAGGTTGATTTATTAAAGGTTCTATGGAGAAATCAATTAGTTGAGGAGCTATTTGTGAATAAAAAGCAGATATGATGACCAAGTACCCCTATCTCTTCTCATCGAACCCAGTTCTAATTTGAGGTAAAAATTTCCCTTCATTAGTCAATTATTTGATTTCTATCTTTCCATTTAGACATAGTGATGTTATATCATGAGTTTATTAGTTCATTTTAGTTTATACATCAGTCGTAAATTTAGATGTTGGTTCAAGATTCATATTGTAAGTATACAGTGGCAATTTTCACCTCTCCCATAGCCTCTAAGCTTAGGCAGTTTCATTCAGGAGGAACGATATAAAGGGTGAGATATTTTAATAATCTAAGTTTTCAACACCTTAACCCTTAAAAATATAGGCCATTAAATTATCTTTCCATAACCAGAAGTCTCTCCTTAATCCAACGTCGTGGAAAAATTTCTAAGGGCCTATCATACTGCTACTGACAGTGACTTTGGCAATGAGTTGTTACCAGAAGTAATGAGTCATTGTGTAAGAGTCATTGAAACAATAGTTAGGGTCTCATATTTTGTCCTAGTGGCAGAGTCTAGCTCACAACTCGTAATAAGACATAACGAGTCATTGAGTAGAGCCATTGCTATACTAGTGAGAAATCCTGAAATCGAGTCGCAGATCATGACTACTCCTAATGACTCAGGATTAGGCCTAATGACTCATTATGAGGGGGATTATTGATCATAATATAAAGGGACCAGAACTCGGGACCTTAGGTCATGACTCTTGACAAGTCATTGGGTGAGTGGTGATGACTGGAACTAAAAATTACTGCACAATTTTTTTAGGGGTTTTTAAGTATTTTCCCAATCATTTAAACCCAAACCAATGTTGTTTATTCCTCCCCAATGGTGGCATAAAAATAAAAAAAAGTCCCCAAATTCACTATTAAATTGTAAACCCACCCACAAAAATCAAAAGAAGCCATTTTCTTCTTTTCCAAAGTAAGTTAGGGTTTATTCAAGTTCAAGATCAATTCCAAGGAATTATCAAAGAAATTCACCTTTAGGTATGTGGGATTTCATTGATGGGTCCCTTACACACATTGTGTCCCAAGAAATCCTCAATTCTCATGTAAAATTCTCGTCCCTTGTTTCTGGGTTCCAGGTCAAATAGGAGTTTTGCTTCACTCTTTTAGTTTATTTTATGTATGAATCATAAATACATATTCCCCATAAGATTTGTATCTGCATGTGTTCAATAATTATGAACTTCAAAATTATTCATGGCATTCCCTACCATGATACGTTTTTACCATTCTCATGTTTCGTTGCATTAGTCATTGTTGGTAGGTTATGAAAATCCGATACATAGGAGTTTAAATATACATCAGTTACATGTTAATGATTACATTAGATTATGCATGCATTGTTGTTTTCAGAATACCATGGGTTGAATATATCACTTATTAGTTCATGTTTCAGTTATACTTCAGTTTCATTCAAATTATAGTAATACTAAGTACCGAGTGAATGCAGGGATGACTACTCCCCCTTCAATTAGGCAGAGACCGTTAGTAGCAGTACTTAAGTTCCCAAAAAATGGTGCCACCATAGGTTATAACATTTCCCGCAGTAGTTGAGTCATGTCACCCTAGTCCTTCGAGATATCAGTCTAATAGATTTGCGTCGACCGACGTTAGTACCCTTTGAAGGGTATCACAACCTACCAATTGGGGTTACAAGTTGGACCTTTATTTGCTTAGGTAGGGGTATGTCGGTTATAGTTAGCTCCCATATTCCTCAGTTTAGTTTTAGTTTATTTTTAGTTCTATTTTGCTTGACCAAGTTTTCAGTTATTCAGTATTAAGATATTCAATTCTAAGTAAGTAAATGTTCATACTTGGTCTTGCTTTCAGTTATCATGTTTCATGCATTTATGACTAAAATTATATACCAGTTAGCTTTTCCATCACACATACTCAGTACATTCAAAGTACTTATCACATACTTCTTTCTGCTATATTGTTTCATAAAATAGGTTAGGGCACTCAATACCCGAATCTCTCCTAGCACATCCATGTTCCATTTAGCTAGAGTCATGGTGAGTCCTCAGTTGAGGGCAAATTATTAGTTATTCATTTTAGTATTTTATATTATTTCAATTAGTTAGAGTTAGTTGGGTACCTGCCCCAACCACTTATCATCTTTAGAGGCTTTCAGAAAGATGTTTATATTTTTAGCTTTATTGAGTTTCTCAACTAGTATTAGCATTAATGTTTTTAATAGTCATTATCATTGTATTTTAGCTAGCTTCCACACAATGCTTGTTACTTTCTTTCTGTATTTACTACTTATGCCAGGCCATAGGTCAGCTTGAGGTAACTTGTGACTTTAAGCACCGTGTTACGAATGGGGGTAGTCTCGAATCGTGACACGTCCCCTACCGCTAAAGCGGTCAATTTTCTACTTTAGCAGTAGTCACCCTAGATGAAGTATCCGCTAAAGTATCATTTGAGACATTTAAGAAGATACAACTTTAGCAATCCTATGATCGTTAAAGCGAATGCACTAGACACCAACTGCATCTGCAACTTTTCCAAGTTTTAAAGTTGCCAATCAACCCCTCGAAATTCATTTGGAATACTATTAAGGCAAACAAAATATGCTAATTGGCAAAACTCGACGTTCGGGACTCGGTGGTTAGATCAAATTTTAAAAAAATTGGTTGTTTTCAAAAAATTTACCGTCGAGACCCAATTTCACAAATCTCTAAACAAAGTGTCAAAACGAGATCCAAAACCCATAAAATCGAACCAATTATACTACCAACCCAACATTGAAGATTTAGATCAACTAGCATTGTTCATTTTTTCCATCTAACACACAAAACAATAAATATTGACCAAAATAAACTACAATGCCTTTTCACCCTCTAAAAGACATAAGCTTGCACAAATCATTCTAGATCTCATCTAGGACTGTGCCAACCATGCCTATATCCCAGAAACAACATATATCATCCACGGAGAAGGGAAAAATAGTAAAAAAATATAAAAAGGAGAAATTCATAGAATCAACTCCTAACAAATAACCCAAAATCAACATTCAAATCTAATAGAACTGACACAATCATCATTCGATGCTCGGATCGCAAAATACTGACCATAGTCTAACTAAACACATTCAAGGCTTCCCAAAAGCTCAAACTAACTCCTGACAACTTTGGAGACCATGTCAACCAACTTCTCAATCATAAATAGCATATGACATCTATAAGGAAGGGCAATATGACCAAATCATAGAAGAAGCTAAACAACCGTACTAGGATTGTAGCATATACGACTAATTCTTAATGTATCAATGCAGGAGGAAGATGGTAATTGATCTTTGTTGATAGAATTTACACTTGATATATAATAATAAATAGGAACAATGTAGTGTATATTTTGTAATGAATATATTTCTTGGTTTCATGGCTTGCAGGTCATATCTTGCCTCTTAATTCTGCTCTAGTTGACTAAGAAAATGATGCATCTTGGTGTTGTTTTTTTGGATCAAATTAAGAATACTTTTTGTGTTGAAGAAGGGAGGTGTATAATGTTAAATGTTCATGATATTACAATGAAGGTTGTTGCTGTTGTTTGTCAAATAGTTCTACTTTATGAATACATGTACCACTTATGGAACAACATCAAAAAATATCAAGAGAAGTCCAAGATCAAAGAAAAAATTTTGCCATGGACAAAGCTTATACTACAAGATTATTGGATTATCTAATGGAAGAGGTGAAAAAATTGACTCTATAGTGTCAAGATACTTGATATAAATTAGATATGATAGGTGGTCTAGATGCACGCTAGAGCCAATAGGAGTTTCCTTATGACTTCACATATAGCAAATTCTATTAATGTTGCGAATGAGAATGCAAGAGATATGCTAGTATTGTGTTTGTTTGAATTTATGGTGGTTCAAAATTAGAATTGATCAAACATTTCAACAAAAAAACCACACGCCTTTCCACTAGAAATCATAGAATTGTAATAGAGAATATGAGAATCAGCACAGATGAAGGTAAAATAGTTTCTTAATTCAGTTTGTAAAAGTACTATAAAATTAATGTATAACTAGTGTAATCTGTATTATAGTTCATCAATGTTAAATTGCAATATATTTTCATCATGTTTTTTTAAATATATAGGCGATGTCTTCAGGTGAGTACTTGTACACTGTGATTGAAAAACTTAGGCATTATATTGTTTTTCTAAAAGCATAAATATGTAGTTACAAGAGATTACAAGTGAATAAATTGTCATGCAAGCATATTTGTGCAGTTTTGAAGAAAAAGTATATGACTAGGGATGAGTATTACTTCTTATACTACACAAAGGAATATATTCCTAAAATGTATGAACGTCATATTGAACTTTTTCTAAATAAGAGTACATGGGAATTTTCTTAAAAACTACTTACAAAAGGTTGTGTGACCACCAAAAAGGAAAATAAGTATAGAAAAGCCAAAGAAGGAAAGATTGAAATCATACAGATAAGGAACGATAAAGTAGGTAAGGACTTCATGTAGGTCATGGATTGTAAAATGGCACAATAAGAGGTCGTGCAAGACTATCCTGCCTTTAAGTTGTAAATTCTCAATTAATTTTTTAAGTGATGAAGTGTCTTCCTGTGTTACTAATTTAGGATAGGAAAACTATTGATACGTCATGTTTTCTACTTTTGGGGTTATAAAATTGTTGATACTTCATGTGTTTTTTTTATTTTGATCATGATTAAATTGATTAGTTTAATCTAAATGTATTATATAATAGTTGATGGTTGAAAATTTGTAAGAGAGTTATGTTATAAAATATTAACTATATGACAATGAATAGGGAGTATATACCTAATGAATATGACATGTATGCTTCATGTATCATGAATGTATATCAATTTAATACTTACATATACAAACATTTTCATATGAACTTGTAGAATAAAAGCACCTCAGTATAGTCGTACTCGACATGTAATGCCTCAAAATGTCAAATGCCCTAATGAATATTTAATGACATAAAATAAGCCAACAACAACTTTAACAACAATTATAATGGTTTGTTTCAAATTGAACTTAAAAAATATTTTTAAAATGGAAAAATAAACTATGAGCATAAAATAGCTGGAACAAATTTGAATGTATAACTTCGTTACTACAACCAAATCACTTTAAAGTTAGAATACAACACAAATAAAAAATTAGAACTTAATATCTACTTTTTATTTTGCTTTTTGCCTTCCCATTATCAATTTGTTCTCCTTTATTATGATAACCCAAATGGTCATGATTGTAATTTGCTCTAACCTATGGCGGGGAGAACCGTACTACACTCACTAAAGTATTATTCTCACTTTCATAGTAATATTAGCTCATGATTTCTAACATGTTCTAAAAATGCTTAATTTAATAACTTTTAATAATTTAGAAACATCATCACTTGTAAAAATAAAATAGAGCATAAAAACCTCCATTTATTACAATCTATGGGACTTGAAATCATCATACAAGAATATCTAAAAATAAATAAGTCTAAAAATATAGAGAATATGACAAAATATAATAAATAAAAATTGTCTTAGTCCTAGAACAAGTGACGTCGAGAGACTATCCCAAAATATAATAAACGAAAATAGTCTTAGTCCTTAAAAAAAAACATCGACATCATAAGAGGTTCTAAAAATTTCCAAAATATAGTTCTCTCCCTCAAAATCAAGTCGGATTCACTCTACAGAGCTGATATCACATATCAACACTGGGAGATGTACTACACTCAATAAAAGAAGAGTACATATAACATCAACACCTTAATAAGTACTGATAGGTGTCATAGATCAACTAACTCAACAATTTTCAAGTAAGCAAGCCAAAAAAATATAAAAGTGATGATACAAAAACCCATAACTAGTGATTTCATTCAACTCAACACAACATATATAATAAAATAATTACAACTTAAAAGCTTGCTTTCACATGCTTTCACACTTAATCATTTTATCAATAACTCATCATCATGTATAATTAGCAATAGGAACCTAATGCATATGTATTAATGCATGTAAGAAAGATGTGTACTACAAATATTTCCCTTCTCAACCTAATTATCAACCTTACATCATTACAATGTGGTACCTGACCTATTTACACATTTGTACCAGTGTGATACTCGACCTATTATCACATTTCTACCGGCGTAAGATCTAACCCATTATCGCATCACATCAGCAAATGAAAGATAGTGCAATCATTAAATCACAAGTCATGCTATAAAGCAATCAAAGATGTCAAGTTCACATACAAGGATAAATCCTAGGAAGACTAAGTGTATAGTGTACCTTAACTCCATTCCTGAAAGTTACCTATAAGCCATGCTTTTTCCATTTCATTCTTATTTCGTTCATTCTTGATTTATAAAACAAAAAGAAAACGCCACCATTTTAATAATATATTCTTTTCTAATTGATAGGGATCAAAACCTATTGATTTTAGGCGCAATTTTACAATATTTAATTATCTTTAAATTTTCTTATCATTACAACCTCATAAATTTACTATAAGCAGCATAAAAAACTATAATTATAGCTTCATCAATATTTTCTAAAACCATAGGATCATTACAGATTGAATTCATCAATAATTTGATCATTTTTCATAAACTAGGGTTAAAACCTAAGCCTACCATTAATCTATTTTCTAATAATTTATTAAGGTTAAAGAAATAGAATTTTAGTCTAGACCATAATTACTTACCTCCATAGATGATCAACTCCTAGAACCCTTTAAAAAAGCCTTCCCAAGAGCTTTAAAGCATTTACCAAAAAAGTGGGGAACAAAAACATTTTTTGGATTCTGAACACTAAACTTTTACTATGCATTACCACTGCAGAAATTCTTCTACTATGGTTAAAGTTCCACTATGGTAGGTGATGTCTCTTTATACAAAGGTCCCCACTGTAATTCTAGTTACTGCTGCAGCGGTACCACTATAACATTTACTTTTTCTACTACAGCAGTCTGATTCAAAAACCCAACACCCATCCATAGTTTTCCTAATTTTACCACACACATCATAAATTTCAAAATTACGAATCAACCCCTTCACGATAATGCTATAATCGAAGTTCTATAAATCTATATTGGGTGGAAAATGTTGATACGACTTTCTATACAAATTGGCTATGTAGTTGTCACCTCAAATCCTATAACTAAAGACCATATTAATACAAGATTTCATTTGATTATCACACCCTTATTATAAGACAGTTTTAGGATATCCCATACTTTCTTAAAATTTCTCTATGGAAAGATTAGGTGAAATTTTTACCTCTCAAATAGCGTAATGACATTTTGGGTTATTTCATTTGATAACAATTTATCACTTGTTCATCTATGAATCACAGCTGGTTTCAAAAAACATAATATAACTGAAATAGAGTGTACTTGAGTTAATGAACAAGTGTGGAAATTTCATAACATTTCCATTTGTGTCTTCCGTGTAGTCTCTTCTATAGTATAATTACTCTACTAAACCTACACATAAGGAATAACTTATGTTATTTACTTTCTCATATCTTTACCCATAATAGCACTAGGTTCATCTTAGTAGTATTGTTCTTTATCAATCAATATTGTGTCCTAATGACTAATGTAGTGACCATCTATATGTCACTTCATTAACATTGACACATGGAATATGAGTAAACTCAGACATGCGAGAGGTAAGGCGACTGACCCTACTTTTTTTGACACCTCCAAAGGTCCTTTGTATCTTGGTATCAACTTGACCTTGTTTTTAAGGTGCATTACACTCTTCATAGATGACAACTACCTTCTCCTTTTTTTCTAAAATTTCATATCTCTTACCTTTTTTTGCATATTCCTTTGTTGACTTTGAGCCGCTATAAGCTTCTCTTATATGAATCTCACCCTCTTCATAGAGTCTTTGAGCATTTTAATTTCTCAACGGCTTGCCATAAAAAAGTCAAACAAACCTATTGGGGACTACTCTTAATCAAGAACAACCTTCTTTGTCTTTCCTTGTATTACTTTTTCTATGAGGTTGTTCATTTTTTATCTTTAAACATCCTACTCTTAATCTAATCATAGTGTATGGACCTAGCTTCCATACATTCAAACACCTTTCATTAGTTAATTTTCTATAATCTCAAAAAATTATTAGTTAAAGATTGTACCTCTCTCACTAATGGGCGCCTCGACACCTCCAATACTGTTGATATTCACATGCTCATTGGTTTTAAAATTGTTACACCCGCCACCACATTTGCTTAACTTCGGTGATATAGGATTGGGACGTCATAGTCTTCAATTAACTCCATTCATCTTCTATATCTCAAATTTAATTCACTCTAGGCAAACACATATAATAATCTATGGTGGTGTATGAACTCCTCACACTTTATTCCATAGAGATAGTATCTCTAAATTTATAAAGAAAACATTAGGGTTAAAAATTTTAAGTCATGATTGGGGTAGTTATTCTTATAGGGATTTATCTTTCTTAAAGTATAATCAATCATACTTAGATGCTACATAAATACAACACTTAAACCAAATATGTTGAGTCACAAAAAATAATGAAAATCTTACCCCCCCCCCCCCCCGACAGGTAGGGTTAATATGGACCTAAAGTTAAAAATATTTTAAGATTTTGAAAACTCTCCACACACTTTCCATACCATTCAAACAGAAATTTTTTCTGAGTCAAGTTTGTCATATGTAAAGCAGTGGCACCAAGTTCTTTAACAAACAAATGGTAGTAGTTGGCAAACCCCATAAAACTATGGATCTGCTTCACATTCATTGGTCTGGCTGAATTCTTAATAGGCTAGAACTTTTGCGTGTCCACCTGAAATCCTTCATTGAAATCATGTGCCCCTAAAGATACCAAAAAAATCTAGAATTTTCCCTTAGAGTACATAGCATACAACTGTATTTCTTTTAACAACTTCAACACAATACACAAATGAGCTTCATGCTCTTCTTCACTCGTAAAATAGAATAGTATATTATCAATAAGCACAATAATGAATGAATGTAAAAATGCCTTAACCACTTCATTTATCAAGCTCATGAATTTAGTTAGGACATTGGTCAAGGAAAAAAACATTACTAGAAACTCGTAGTTCCCAGAATGGGTTCAAAAAGTAGTTTGGGAATGTCCTCTACTATTATTTTTAGTTAGGAATAACTCTATCTCAATTCGATCTTGGAAAACACTGTATCTCGCTAAAACTGGTCAAATAAATAATCTTTATGGGCAAGGGATACTTGTTATGAAAGGTCAACTTATGCATCTAGCGATAAGATATACACATTCTCATTCTACTATTTTTTCTTCACAAATAACGTTGGTGACCACAAGGAGAGACACTAGGGTGTATACATCCCTTTTTAATAGTTCTTAGAATTGGGATTTAAACATTCCACTCTGATGGTTCCATATGATATGGAGGAATAGAAATGGGTGTAATCCTCAGCTCTAGGTTTGTACAAAAATTAAAATCCGAATCCAGAGGCATACTCAAAATACTATCTGAAAATACTTCTAGAAATTTACGTACAACTGACGTGTGAGTATATACTAACACATTTGAGGCTTTTAATTCTAAATAATTGTAAGGTCTTGAGAAACTTTAGTTATTTTGGATTAGTTTATGTTTTATTTTGTAGTTTAAGCTGATATGATAGAGAAGCAACATAGAATAAAGAAAAGAAGTTGAAATTTGAGAAATCTGAAGAAAAGTGTGGCTGACGACATTTGTGATAAGTCATCATCCCTATGATAAACTATAAAGCTGCTCATCATTAGTCGACAGAGAATTAGCCTAAAATATAAGTAGTGATAACATTTTGTGATAACCCGTCAAGGGTGTGATAAGTTATCAAGAATTTTATTAGCCTAAGGCAGCAAAGGAGAACTGAAGCAAAGACATGACGACATTTTATGATAGGCCATCATGTAGAAGATAGGTTATCAAGTTTGTCATCATCCTTAAGCAGGAAGAGCCAAAACTGAAGAAGAAGCTGACGATATTTGTGATAAGTCATCAGCTTCCTGATTAACCATCACAAATGTCGTCGACTAATCTGAATGATTTTTGATTTTTATAATTTTTTCCTTATTTAGGGTAAACTATTTAAAGCTTTGTTTTAGGTTTTTCTAGAGATTATTATTATTGTGATTATTCCGTACAAGGTCAACACCTTGAGTTTTGTACATCATATTTTGATATTTTCTCTATTTAATTCTTGACTCTAACAACACAACTATTTTTGAGAGATTATTATTACTATTTTTGAATTTTTCCTTTGTGATCTAATCTGCGATTCACCAGTTATTATTCCTATCTGTAAGTTTATCTTTCAAATCTTGAATTCTATTATGTGTTTTGTTCATTACATCATGAGTGGCTAAACTCCATTAACCTAAGTTATGGGATCTAAGGTTAGGTCTTGATGAGATGCGAAATATTCAAGATTCAAAAGGTGGTAGAATTTCTTGATAATTTTGAAGTTTTAATTAACTTCTGTCGGTTGCAAACAGTATACACACCAGCTTTAATATTCTTGAGAAATAAATCAAATATAGTAGGAAGTGAATTATCAATAGGGACTCGAAAATACTTCATTTAATAATCAGTGTTGTAACAAGGTTGATTAACTTGAGGTAAAATCTGTGCAGTAAATTGAAATTTCCTAAGTCTGAGAGGATTAGGTAATTAAATGCTTAACTAGGTCGAGAGACATTTAAGCATATCATCTATAAAGATAGCTTTTTATCCTACTCACCGTGAGAATCATGAACTAGTCTTAGCATTTGTCATGTATCGGAAGCCCTAGTGAACATAATTCTTGTTATTTCATAAACTCTTGATTTACAAACACCAAAAGTAAAGTGATAGACAAAAACCTTCTAAACCTAAACTCTATATTTCAGGAAACATTAAACTATCAGTGGATTAAATGGAAAACAACTTCAATTCACACCATATTCCCTATGGGATTCGACCCTAACCTAGTTGGGTTTTATATTGACAATTATCGCTTGCACCCATTCAAGAGTGTAATTTGAGCGTTATCAAAAATAGCGCCATTGCTTGGGAATACAATAGTAAATTAAAGTTTGTATGCGCTAATTTATTGTTAGTTAAGTTTCCTAGACTTACGTTTATTTGTTGCTTTTGTTTATTTGAATGATTTTATAGTGTATGACAAGCACCATAAGTTCTAGAGAAACATTATTACCACTAAATCCAGAATTGCAACAATAAGAAGAATGGCAGAATAGTAAGAGGCTGACAGACTAACAGCCTTAGCTAGAGCTCAGGTGAAATTGCTAAATGTCGCGCAACATGCACGACATCCAAACCCTAAGAATAAATATTTGGGGGACGAGGAGTTATTTAACCCTGGTAACCCAAGTCTTGCAGAGCAGATAGCTGCACAAGTGTCATGTAATATTAACAGTAATCGTCCGTTCCAAAGAAAATAAGAGTTCCATCTGGTTCAGTATAATCTGAATGATGATGAAAATGAGATGGATGTGGCAGGTGAAACAGGTTTATTTATTCCTCAACCATTTGCACTGGAGCTAAGTTCAACATTACGAGTACTATGATCCAACTCCTCAATCTGAAAGGGTTATTTGGTGGCCTTCCTAGGGATGATCCAAACCTGCATTTGGTGAATTTTATCACAATCTACAAATATTTTGATCACCCAGGAGTGGTCTAGAATACTATTCGATTGAGGTTGTTCCTGTTGTCTCTATTTTGGGATGCAACATTGTGGCTGAATGAGCTTATGCCTAATTTCATCACCCACAGGAGGAAATTGAATAAAGCATTCCTATAGTAGTTTTTTTTACCCTCAAGGTGGGTATAGTTGAGGGACGAAATCAGTAATTTTAGACAGCTTCCTACTGAAGCTTTGCGTGAGACTTGGGAGAGATTCAAGAAGAAGCTAACATAGTGTCTGAACCATAATATGACGAACCTACACATGATGGAGACTTTATATAGGGACCTCAAATCTATAACAAAGTCGATTGTAGATAACGCTGCTGGTGGTTTGTTAGTTGATCTGTCTTTTCAAGATGCCTCAAATATGCTAAAGAGGATGACAAAAAAGAGTCGGGCTTAGCATACCATAGAGTTTGTAGTAGTTAATCCCATTATTTCTGTTGGTATGTCTTCTAAATAACGTAGGAGAGATGAGAAGTGGGATAAAGACATTGACCATATAAAGACTCAAATATACTTGCTCACCAAGAACTTTTGTCAGGGAAGACTGATAAATTAAAAGCTATAACGTATCCAGACCGATTGGATGTGGAGCCTGAAGAAGAGGAAAATTATGTTAATAATTAGGGGGGTTTTGAGGCAATGGCCAAGGGAATCAAGGTCGGAACATTTATGACAAGCCTGGTTACAAAGACAGGGAGCAAGGAAACTGGAGAACCAATAATGACAGGAATGTTTTAAATGTTCCTCCTAAAAATTGGGAAGCTGCTTCAAATTGCTCTAGAAAGATTTCCATGGAGAAATTGTTAAAGGGAGTTGAGGCCACCAACTTTGGTGTAACTACCATAAAGATCGATCGGATATCTGTCAGTCAGTTGGTGCACTCACACTACACTGCCATAAAATAGTTGAAGCAGAAGATGAGCGAACTTTCCACTACATTCAACCAGAGAAAGAGCAGAACATTCCCAAGCAATACGGTTCAGACTCTGAGAAATTATGACTCATGTATGGTAATTACCACTAGGAGTGGTAAGATATTACCTGGACCTTCTGTGGTCAAATCTATAAAAGGTAAGATAGTTGTTGATAAATCTGAAGAAAGTATTTCAGTTGAGTCTGAGAAGCTGAATAGTTTTATTAATTCTTTGGAGAAGAAAAGAGATAAATAACAGGCTGGGGTGTTGAAAACTATCTCAAGAATACCACCTCGCTTTCCTCAATGATTGAAGGAGGCTGATGATGCAAAATTTAGCAAATTCATGAAAATGCTCAACCAATTGACAATAAATGTTCCTTTGGTTGAAGCACTTGAGCAAATGCCAGGATACGCAAAGTTCATGAAAGACCTTGTGACCAAGAAATGGAAGGTTATCCATGATTTAGAGGACAATATTCTCTATTGTGGCGCTATGTCTAGAATGTTTTTAGTGCAGAAAAAAGGCTAACCCAGGAGCGTTTACCATTATGTGCACTATTGGTTCCCTAAAATCCACCAAAGCATTATGGGATCTGGGAACCAGTATAAACCTAATGTCACTTGCTGTGTACAAGAAACTAGGTTTGGGGAATCCTACCCCAATAAATATATAGTTGGTGATGGCAGATACGTCTGTGAAGTAGCCTGTGGGCATATTACATATTGTTTTAGTAAAGGTAGCCAATTTTATTCTGCCTGCTAATTTTTTAGTCCTAGATTGCTAAATGGACTATAAAGTACCCATCATCTTGGGTAGACCATTCCTTGCAACCGGGAGAGTAATCGTCGACATAGATTTGAATGAGCTGAAGTTCAGGCTAAATAATAAAGAAGCACGCTTCGTGATACACTCATCCATGACTCAGCAAAAGGAGATGAGTGCTTTCTCAATCGTTGATGTATTCTATGAAGATGATAAAGGGGTATCAATAAGTTGTCTTGGCGAAGTCTTAGTAGTCAAGATAACCAAGTCGTACCGCAATAGTAAATCAGGTGCTATTGGGAAGCAACCTAAAATTTTATATTCCAGTAAAGTATTTATTTTTGTAGTTAGGATTTATTTCACAAAAGGTAGAAAACTGACGAAATTAGCAGAAAAGAACCTGACGACATTTATGATAAGCTATCAAAACTGTGATAAGCTATCAGAATTGTCGTTAGAGAGGCCAATTTTGAATTGAAGTTCTGTTAAGGCTGACAACATCCATGAGAGGTATTCAAAACTGTGACAAGCCGTCATAACATTTCATCAGAAAGTAAATTAACAACCAAATCTGGGCCAATTATAAAGATCCGACGCAGGCCTAGTCGAACCTTTCTACCTTTCCACTTATTTTTACTTTTTTTTACATTATTTCACTTTAATATTTACAGTATTTTATTTCCTTATTCAAAAAATTTTCCAAGTAAGACAAAAAGAAAGTTTCCTTGTGTGTGGGTTTGCAATTAAAATCAAGAATTTCTTCCTACTTCCTCTTATGCGTGTAATCATATTGAAGGCTCCCATTAAGTAAGCTCTAAATATGACTTTTCTTTTCAAGTGGTAAGGGATAGATTGATGATAAACCTAGTTCCCAAGAGACTTGAACTAAGTTCAACTGGAAAAGGGGCTGAAATTCAGGACTAGGGTTTGCTATGCAAGCCTAAGGCTTAAAATTCAGCTCACAAATCAGAACTCGAGTGGATTTTGATAAATAATGGAACCAAAAATTGAATTAAAATGAAAATTATGGTTCTTATAAGAGCTGATGACATTAGTGATAATCTATCACAACTGTGATGTCTTATTAGAAATGTCGACAAAGGCTACTAAGAATGAAGTGAGTTTCATTTAGAGCTGATGACATTTGTGATAGGCTATCACATTTTTGATGGCTTATCAGAAATGTCTTTAGAAGTTTAAAAGTTGCACAGGTTCTATCTATGGCTGATGACAATTCTGATAAGCTATCACAGTCATGACAGCTTATCAAGAAATGTCGTAACACCTAGATCCTGAAGCATGAATGAGCCTTTTCAAAGGATGTGAAGCTTAACTAATTAATGTGTTTGTGTTTAAGCTCTTGAGGATTGACTAATGGTTTTTATATTTCTACAAGAACCCTGTAATGGCACCCAAAGGAAAGATCCCCATGCTTACAAAGAAGAAACAATAGAAAGGTGTACGTCGGAGGCTTATCAATGAGGAATCTAATTATGAAGAGGAAAAACCTATGCTTAGTAAGAAAAATAAGAAGTACAGCGCTAACCAGCCTCCACCACGCCCCTACTAATTGAGGTAGAAGATAATAAGGACACTAAAACAATAATTGCTTCTGAGTAGGAGGCATCTGGACATTGAGAACAAGAGCAGCATGAGTCTGAACATACTGAATCGAAAGAAGACGAACATGAAGGGTCTGAGGAACTTGAGTCTAAGGGAACAACATATGAATCCCCTTCCACTGAACTACAAAATGATGAAGAGTCTCTAATTCAGGGAACACTTATCAAATATAAGAAACCCAAAGTTCGAGAAAATTCTAGATGGCAAATTCCTAAGGCAGAGGAAATCTTCACTGCTGGGCTCCGCAAAATTGATAAAAGAAGGACTAAAAGGCCAATTTAGGAAGAAAAAAGGATTATCACCAAAGATCTGCATTGGTATCCTTAAGTGGAATAGAAGTTCCAAGAGTGCGGCTTGGGATGGACTACAAAAGTGGGAAGCTGATTTTTCCCTACACTGGTCTGAGAGTTTTATGCGAACTACCAGGCTCAGTTGGAAAACATGTGTAGGTCTGGACAAAGAATTGCAGATCAAACCCTGTTGGATATAGTTCAAGTAAAAGGCGTAAGGTTTGATATCTTAATCAGAACCATCAACAGGTTCTTGCATGGCCCCAACATCACTCCTTGAGCTACTTTACCATCATTTTATGCTTGCATTAAGAATCGGGCAAATCAACATTCATGGTTGGCGAACATCATAGCCTAAAAGTTACCAACATGGGTGAACAACCCAAACGACGGAATCTATACGTCCTTTTTGACTCAAGAGGAAAAGTTTTGGTAGGGTGTAGTGCGTATCTAGCTGATGCCAACTGTGGAGACAACATTCTGGGTGAAGACCAACCTATCCCAGTAGCAAGCTTGGTGTAGAAGCTCCCCCTTAATTTCATGGAAATCATTACTGATGAGATGAAGATTAGAATGTTAAGAAATGACACTGGTTATCCTTTCTCTTGTCTTATAACAGAGTTGTACTGAGCTGCTGATGTGCCAAAGAGTGCAGGGGTTGATGATGACATTCCTACCCAAAAGACCCCCAATCCCTTACGGTATGATATAAATCATCTAGGATTGAGACTTGATAGAGGTGTAGAGGTAGCAGCAGACCCTCTAGATACAGATACTGGTTCAACACCTAAAGTAGAAGTGTAAGATTTCTAGACTGCACAACTAAATTTTTCAGTACAAACAGGTTCAGTGCCTGAGAATGAACCCAATCCCTCAGCTCTTACAGCATCAGCAAGTGTTGTATTTTATTTGATCGATATCGCTACATGCTTTTGCCAAATAGTTTACCGCTGTAGTGGACAAGAGAATCAAGACTGACCTTGAGCCTTTAATCACTTTACATGGATGATTTGCAGATTTGGAGAATTGATTTGATGCATGGTTAAAAGATATTTCAGGGGATGATCTTGCTAAATTTAGAGCAGCCTTGATCAAGGTAAAGACAAATATTGTGGTGTTTTAGTAGCACCAATTTATGGTGCCGACAAATTAAAGTATGCATGAATCTGAGGAAGAAATTCCAATGCATGACCTTACTAGAGATTCACCAAAGAAAAAAAAGAAGAAAGAGGAGCAAAAGGGCAAAGATAAAAGAGAAGGTGCTGACAATGAAGAAGAAAAAAGAGTGAAAAAGAAGGCAAGAAAGAAGGCCTAAAAAGAGGAGTTAAAGAAAGTAAGAATGAAATCCCTAGAGGACAATGAGAGATGGGTGGAGGCTTTGAAAGCCAGGGCTGCTGGTGCCTCATCTAGCAGACCCCGCTACCACTATGAGGATAGAAGCTCGTGATAGAGAGAAGGTAGCAGATAATGTAGCAGTAGGGTAAGATACCCATAAACCCTGGGATTAATCTATTCTAGGTATACTATAACCCTTAGTTTATCTTTATTTTTAATTTTAAGTTGAGGGTATAGGGTAGGATGTTGTTGTAATAATTTTTGGTAGATAATTAGGTAGTTAGATTGTTTTGTGACTTTTGAGAACCTCTCCATTGATTTGACTTTATAACTGTGTGAATTGTATTCATTTGTGAATGTAGTGCATCTTTTTATTGCATTAGTTTGGCGACTTGATGATTTTTGCTGAATAAATTGCATAAATCAGATAAGTAGTGATATGCGATGTACTTGTGTTCCATGTGTGTGTGAGGTCTTACTCAGCTCCTGGTGTGTGCCGAATCTAGAAATTTCCCTGTTAGTCCTGCCTAGGTTGTAGGATAGGGGTTAGGAAAGGATCATAGGCCATCTTTTATTGTAACCCCCTTTTAGCCTAAATGGCCTTCCCTTGATCCCTAATTTAAGCCTATATTCCTATTTCTTTCTTTGAAACCTCTCACCTTCTCATTTACCTCACAATGAACCTGTTTTGTCCCTGGTCCCCTTGGACACTGTGCACCTTGACTTAGGAAAATAACCTAATTTGATGGTGGCTATCATAGGGGTGTGTGATGCAAAATGTGCATAAAGAGAGGTAGAATAAGAGAAAAGAATAAAAAGTTGTGTGCGGTGAAGAAAGAATAAGAAAAGAGAAAGTTGTGTTAATGATAATAAAAAGATAATATGATGATTGAAAAGACCGCATCCATCTTGAGCATGTGTGATCAATACAAGAAGAGGAAGAAAAGAAGGTTGAAAAGTGAAACCCTAAGAGTTTAGTGTAGTGTCAAGAAGGTGTATCCACTCTGAAAAATCTATGCATATTAGACCATCCCCTAGTCTACGTTATGAGCCTAAGAAAAGCCCTAAAGTGATCCTAACTGACCTACCTGAAGATTTAGGTACTGACTATAAGGGAAAGCCAATGGCATTTGACATATAGTGTTTGGAAATTCATTCTAAGAGTGAGACTTGTGATTATCCCTATGTTTATGTATGTGAATTCTGATATGAGTGAAAATGGATTTCTTTGTTGTGAGGGCACATTGGGTATGTTGCTATGTCACTGACTTGTTCAGATAGTGTGATTTTGGTATGGCATGATTGTTATTGCTGAATTTTTGCCATATCTTGATGGTTGTGAGTTGCATGGTTGTTCTTCAAAACATCAACAGTGAGTTTTAAATTGACTGACCTTGGAGATGGTGAAATTATTCTGAATTAAAATTAGTTAGTTGCCAAATTGTAATTTATATTCTCTTAGTTATGTTTTGTTTTCTTGAGGACAAGAAATTGTTTAAGTTGAGGGTGTTGATGTCTGAGCATATTCTATCATATTTGAGGCTTTTAACTCTAAATAATTGCAAGGTTTTGAGCAACTTTATTTATTTTTTATTAGTTTATGTTTGATTTTGCAGTTTAATCTTATATGATATAGAACCAACATGAAATGAAGCAAAGAAGTTACAATTTGAATAAATCTGAAGACAAGTGTGGCTGATAACATTTGTGATAAGTCGTCAGACCTATAATAAGCTATTAGGTTGTTCGTCATTAGTAGACAGAGAATTAGCCTAAAGTGAAAGTTTTGACGACATTTTGTGATAAGCCATCAAGGGTCTGATAAGTTTTCAAGAATGTCTTCAGCCTAAGGAAGCCAAGGAGAATTGAAGCAAAGCCTTGACGATATTTTATGATAGGCCGTCACATAGCTGATAGGTTATCAATTTTTTTGTCAGCCTTAAGTAGGAAGAGCCAAAACTGAAGAAGAAGCTGGCGACATTTGTGATAAGTCGTCAGCTTCCTTATAAGCTATCACAAATGTCGTCAGCTAATTCGAAAGATTTCAAAATTTTATTAATTTGTTTCTTTATTTAGGGTAAACTATTTAAATATTTATATTAGGGTTTTCCAGAGATTATTATTATTATGATTATTCCGCACAAGGTCGACACCTTGAGTTTTGGCCAACATATTTTGATATTTTCTCTCCTTACTTCTTGACTTTAACAACACAATTATTCTTGAGAGATTATTATCTGTTTTTTGGGATTTTTCCTTTGTGATATATTCTGCGATTCACTCGTTATTATTCATCTCTGTAAGTTTATATTTCAAATCATGAATTCAATTATGTGTTTCGTTCGTTACACCATGAGTGGCTAAATTCCATTAACCTGAGTTATGGGATCTAGGGTTAGGTCTTGATGAGATGCTAAGTATTCAAGATTCAAAAGGTGATAGTATATCTTGATAATTCTGAAGTTTTAATTAACGTGCATTGGTTGCGAACAGTATACACGCCTTTTTTTATTTTCTTGAGAAACAAATCAAATATAGTAGAAAGTGAATTATCAACAGGGACTTGGAAATACTTCGTTTAATAAACAGCGTTGTAACAAGGTTGGTTAAATTGAGGTAAAATCTAGGCAGTAAATGGAAATTCCCTAAGTCCGAGAGGATTAGGGAATTAAACTCTTAAGTAGGTCGAGAGACACTTAAGAATAACATCAATAAAGATACCTTGTTATCCTACCCACCGTGAGAATGTTGAACCACTTTTAGCATGTTTCATGTACCGAAATAACTAGTGAACATAATTCTTGTTATTTCAAAAACTCTTGATTTACAAACACCAAAAGTAAAGTGACAGAAAATAACTTGTTAAACCTAAACTCCCCATTTCAGGAATCATTAAACTATCAGTGGATTAAATCGCAAACAACTTGAGTTCACACCATATTCCCTGTGGGATTTGACCCCAATCTAGTTAGGTTTTATATTGACAATAATCGCTTACACCCATTCTAGAGTGTAATTTAAGTGTTATCAACCACTGGAACTGATGTTATAGGAGGACTACAAAGCTATCTTCTCAAAGATGAGATAAAAATCCACAAATCCTTTTCTTCATTAATTTCCAAGCATGATTTTCAAACACAACCCTCATTGTGATAGGCTTAAATATACCATCCCTTTCTAAATTCTTTTTCACAAGCATTGATACTGTGATAGTTTTGGCATAAAATCATGAACAACATGATAAGGGGACTGCTAACTCATTCTTAAAATAACATCAAATTCTTTCATGTATAAAATAACTATGTTTGCTAGGGTCTTACGCCCCATGAATATGATATAACACATAAAATATACCTGATCAACCAACAAAGATACCCCAACTAGTGTAGACACATACACATGAGAATCAACATAGTCACAACCTATGTCCTAACCCATAGTAAATTTCGCACACACATAAGAGAAAGTGGAACCAGGATTAAACAATACAAAAGTCATATGATTATTGACAAAAATTGAAGCTGTGATCATAATACTAGAAGATTCTACCTTAGGATGGTCCAAAACTACATAAAGGTATCCTTTCTAACACCCTAATCACTACCTCTACCATCGTGAACTCTATTTCTACCAACTAGTCCTCTAACTTAGTTAGCCTAGTTGCCACTCCTTTCTTGGCTACTATGTCCACCTTGAGGACGACCCTAACTATTTCATCAACCACCTCAACCTGCCAAAACTAGAGTAGTACAAGCTGGTTGCTGAGTAAATTAATCTACAGACAAGAAGTTAGGGCAATACCTTCCGACATGTCAAAAACCCCATACACTCAAAGCATTTGGATCACTAAGTAGCCTTCTAAAATAAAGAAGATAAATTCATTTAGCTTCCATCTCAATAAGGTTGATAACTGACCCTTGACAATAGGTCTTAGAAAAACCATACCCCTTTGAAAGTACCACTGAATTGGGTTGAGATTCTAGACTTTTTCTCTTCTACCTTTACCTTACCCTATTTATCAAGTTATTTTGCCTTTTTTATGAATTCAAAATTCTAAAAATACATACTAGTTAATGATAAATATAAGGTGGCAAACTCAATCAATAAATTTAGCCCCTTTATATAATACCTAATCCACTCCTCCTCTGAGGTAATTAACTACAATGCATAGTAGGAAAATACATGAAACTTGGTTTCATAGGCTACAACAAATATGTTACACTACGCAAATCTTAGAAACTTATCTTTCTTATAGTCACAATAAATGTATAGAACAACTTTTTTCAAGGAATATGTTCTAAAATTGGGTCTAAACAATTGGAAGTAAGGTATCCCTATACTCCACAACTAATATTTTCAATTTCTTATCTTTATTTTGTAGATGAAAAGAAACAAACTCCACCCCATGCTTTTCAATAATATCTATTTTATGTAGATGTCTATAACATAAATATTATGAACCAAAAGGAATCATCGGACTCTGTACTTAGAATACTGGGTGCTTCATCACTATAAATTAACAAAGAATCTGTTGCTCTTTATTAGTTATTACTGGTCTAAGTGTCTATTTGGGATACACCCGAATTTAAGAGCCTGAATTAATCCTAGGTGGTATAGTAGCAGTATATTGCAGTGTTGGGGATAGAGTAGTCAAAATCATTAAAGTTTAGCTAGTGTGATGTTATATAGAAATATAGCACTTTCAACACTTGAAACAATGATAATATGAAAGTTTCTGAGGCTTTCTTATTAGATATGATCTGTTTTGGGTATGTTTTGTAGGAAACTATGTTTTGGATACTAAGTATGCGAAAAAGGTAAAAAGGTGATTTTGGATAATTTAAGTGTTGTTATGGATGTTTGGGATGTGTTTTGTTTGATCGTGATGAATGCATGTTTGAGAGTCACAGTAGAGATGAAAAACTGACTCTCGATACCTACTAAGTCCACCTATGGACTACATGTAGACCTACGGACTGCATATAGTCAAAGCAGGAGCTAGAAATCCAAAATCCTAAAAGTTGACTTGTAGGACTCTGTCCATCTGCAACCTGTGGTCTACACATGTGCCCTATGCTAGACACACTACAAAAACTTGTGCCATACTATAGGTGTTGATATCAAGTGGCCACCGACCCAGTTTTCTGCTATTTTGTTTGGTCTTTATTTTTATATTTTTTTCATGTACTATAAATAACCCTTATGTACCTTTTAGTAGGAGTTACACAATTTTTATACTAAAAAATGTCTCAAAAATATATTTTCTTTCCAAGATTCGTCTTTGATATTGGGATACTATTTTATTAACTTTGATTTATTTATTTAGAGACGGTTGGGTTTCTATAAATCATATCATTGTGATTTAATCTATGCTTTTTATTATGAATGTTATTGATTTCTTAACAATAATGAGTGGTTTAAACCCATAGCTAGGGTTGTGGAAACCTTTGCGAATTGAAAAATTTGGAAAAGTATGATTGTTGATCTAAACCAATACTAATAGAGTAATACCTCGTGTTTGGAATTCTGTGAATCATAGACTCTGTCTCTTGAGTAATACATAAAATATACGAGTTATACGTTGTAGTCATATTTAAGACAATCTAGCATGGTGAGCATTTTTTTGTAGGTACGACTCAACCCTTAGAGTCATAAGATCACCATACAAGTTGGATAATGATGATCCATGACTTCATCTGTGGATACTCCCTAAGATTCTATCAAAGTTACGATTGGGCGTTACAAGTTATATTGTGATGTTACTAGTCATAGGTTTTGACTCGCATGATGACCAGTGTATACCATCTTGATTTTTCCAAGATTATGAGTGATGAGGCCTACTCGTAACTTCACCATACTAGTCAAAAGGTGAACAAGTAAATACTGGAGACCAAATTCTGCAATCTTTAGTTAAAAGGCTTTTTGGTCTTTTTCCTTCTTATAACTCAAACCCATGACCTATAAACCCTAAGGAGGAATTATTATCCTCTATTTCACAATCAATGAAGAACATCATCTCACCTCCTCTCATCAAGAACATAAAGATTAGGGTTCTTCACACAAATTAATCTTTCAACTCCCAAGGTTCAAACTCTCTTCACAAGTCATGAAATTTCAGGTATGTGGGGTTATGAAAAAGGGTAATATTCCATACTTGTGCCCAAAAAGCATGATTTTATGATTGAATTTACATTTTCATCAATTAGTTTTCATACCCAAATAACCATATTCTTGAAGTATGACACTACTATGTGATTGAAAGCTTTAAGTGCAACAAGGTTTATATATATTCTAGATTTTACTTGTGAAGACTTATATTGTGATTTAAGTATTATTATCTTGACTGGGATATTTTTGATAGATTTTGATGTGAATATTTAGCATAATATTTTGTGATAAATTTCTATAAAATGAAGCATGAATTTTCAATTTCTAAAATCAAATACTGAGTTTTCAAGAAGTTTATGCATTTAAGTTCTTGTGATATGTTTAATAGCGTGATCTAAAGAAAGCTTGATATTTTGAACTATGATAAGATATGAAATCCTCAAGTGTTCTTTCTAATTAAGATTGAAGTAAAGACAAGCATAACTGGTTTTGAGTCTATAAACCCATATTCTATTTTAAGATGGACTTCTTAAGTGCGAGCATATAAATGTATATATATATTCACTTTGGGAGTGGTATTTAGCACCGTGAAAAGAATGCAGATGAGTGTATCCTATATTCTTTGAAATTATAAGTCATCGTAGGCTAAGCTTTTTACCAATATGAATAAAGTTCAATGACTTAAGTTAAGGTTCTATTTCGATGACAAAGATATGATAGCCCTCCCCAACATAGGTAGATGTTGGACTCCATGGTAGCTCACATGGTTTATGTCGGTTTGAAGAATCTCTCAAAAGAAATGAAAGAGTAAAGACTTTAGAAACTAAGGGTTATGGCTCACTATGTTTATTCTCTTTCTTCATTACTCCTGTTTTTTAATATTATAATATTTTATTTTATTCAAGCACAAGCTGAGTCATTTATGCTTTGCATGCATCATTCAAAGGTTTACTTATATATTTAGTTATTATTTTACTTAAGCATTCACCACCACATACTCATTACATTCTAGAGGTACTGACTCACATATTTGTCCATGTGCTACGTTGTCTTATAATGTAGGTTCTGGTACTCGTTTCTAGTAGTAGGATTGACTACCAGCATCATCACCTATATCTAAACTTTTGTTGAGTCCTCATTGTCTAAGGACCCAGCTTATCAAACTTCTATTTAGTGACGTAAGTATTTTATCTATTTGATTTCCTCTTATGTTCTAGTCAGTCCCATTGGCTCTCTAGTCAGTAGTTGGGGCCTGTTAGACTGCATATGTTTTAAGATCAAAGAGTTAATTTTAGATGTCTAAGTTAAATACTTTCATTAATTTATGAAATTATTTACCTTTATTTTTTATATATATATTAGATCACTTCTCATGTGAGATTCAAGCTAAATAGATATCATGGATTATATTAGTGCTATTTGTAGTCTTGAGCACTATGTCATGTCCAGGAGTTACTTTCTAGGAATTACAAAGTTTGTATCTGAGCCTAAGGTCTTAAAGAGTACAAGGGAGTTAGAAAATTCCCATTGCATAGAGGTTTTATCATGAATGTGAAGCATGGCACATTTATAAGCAAGAGGCTATGGAGAGAGTTAGGAATTATTTTTTCTTTCATGATCTATCGTCCTTATAGTTCTCTCTATTTTTCTTAACTTGTGCTTTTATGTGATATAATATGCCTTCTCAACGAGCCAAACCACACATAAATGAGGATCAACCACCCATACACGCAAACCCTTTGAATATGAATGTATCTCATGCTGAATTTTGGGATGCCTTTCAGGTGTTGGCCCAAACTGTGAATGCCCATGTTTAGGGAAACCAATAGGTAGAATTCCTACTTCAACAAATTGGTAATTTAGAGAAAATAGGAATTTAAGACTTTATGATGATGAATCCACATGAATTCCATATTTCAAAGGTGGATGAAGATCCTTAACTCTTTATTGATAAGGTGAGAAAGATTACTCAGATTATCCATGTTACTAAAGATAATAGTGTAGAATTGTCATCCTATAGGATAACATATATTGCGTATGATTGGGCTGTTATATGGAAGAAAGGTTGGGGTGAAAATACAGCTCTATGAGTTAGCGGATATTTTAAAATACTTTTCTAGATACTTTCTTTTCGCACGAGATGAGGGAGGCTAAGGTGCAGGATTTCATAAACCTAAGATAGGGCTCTATGAAAGAGAAGGAGTAATACCATAATTTCACTCAGTTATCTAAGTATGTTATGGAGTTATTATCTAACTCTAGAGCTCGTATGATAAGTTTATTTTTAGGGTGTCTAATTTGGTGGTCAAGAAATGTAGTAGTTCCATGATGATTGGGGATATGGATATTTCTCACTTAATGACTCATTATCAATAAGTTAAGGAAGAAAAGATAAAGAAAAGAGGGAAAAGAAACAAATAGCTAAGACTGGATAGTTTGAGCTTAGTCAACCAAGGTCTGGAGGGGGGAACCGTTCACCATTTTAAGGTCACTAATTTATGCCTGCACTATTAACAGCTAGTTCCTACACCAAGGAAAATACAAGAGTAGTGGTTCAGTACTTTGAATTCTAGGTCTCGAAATAGTATAGTTAGGAAGCCTAGGTACCCCACATGTACAAAGTGTGGAAAGACCCATCCAAGTGAATGTTTAATGGGCAAAGAAGGTTTCTATGGTTATGGCAATTTGGGCGATAGGATCAAGGATTTTCCATATACTAAGAAGGGAAGCATAGATATTCTTCCTCAAACTAAGGCTACTAATGCGGTACCTCATCTGGGCTACCTAGTTACTCTACAGGGCGTATCATCCAGTACTAGTGGTGGTCAGCACCAAAATTAAATTTATTATTTACCATCTCACCAGGAGCAGGAGAGTTCACTAGATGTTGTCACTGGTATGCTTAGTGCATATCAGCTTGATGTATATTTATTATTAGACCTAGGGATGAATCTCTCTTATGTAATGTAACACCCGAATTTTTTGAACCGTAATGCTACATAGTGCGTATAACCCCGAAGGATCACAAGCTAACCCATGACTAATATCTATACCACACTACAATATATAACATAATAATGCGGAAAACATGAACATGGAGACCATAATGTACAACTAAATAAAGAATCTGTCAAAACATAACATCTATATGGGGGAAAGATACCCAAAATAACTGAAAATTGAATCAAATTTGAACATAATTCTTTATACTGAATCTAAAAGCCTGTAAGTATTATCTGAATAAGGATTTGAAGGAACACGTCTCCAACTATCTCTGTAAAATGATAATTGGCTAAAATAATAATGATTAAATCAAATCATATTGTCCTCAAATGAAAAGGACTCACTGAATCTCTGCGACTGGAAATACTACTGCTACTGCTGGCCTAGAGCTCGTGTCTCTGAACTATGGTATAACATGAAAAGAAAGCACCATAGCGCAAATGCGTTAGTACAACTGGAGTACTAAGTATACGAGTGAGGTAGGCTAATGCAAAGTGTTTACATGCACGAATAATGCTAATTGACTGACTGAAATGAACGTAAGAGTACAAATATACATACATAGTAACTAAGATCGTGACTACGTGGTAGCTAAATCTGTATGCTAAGACATGACTAGAAATGTAGTTCTGATAACATGAGCGACTGTGTCTGACAGTCTTGAATTTGGTAGAACTCCCTGATCCCCGTGCTATAACTGAATTTAATTGTATCTAATAGTCCTGGTATACTAATATCTGAGGAACTATCTGAGTTCATTTACTGAGACAAATATTGAATCCGTGGGAGGTAGTTGTTTAATCGACATTCACCATATGTGCCATTATGGCTAAGATAGGTTCCAATCTCAGCCCTGACTGGAAGGGTGTTAATACCGGGCCACTGGTAAGGAAAACATATGACCAACCATCATATAACAGGTAACTCTAGTGAGAACGGTGGGAACACTCATATAACTGGCTGCAGTGTCTTAACCTACACTGGCTATACAGTTCGGGAACACAAGGATAACTTCTAAGAATCACGCCCTCGTATATAGGTGAGTTCCCATCCTTTGGTTCACTCGGTGCTAACTCCTACTCCCATTTGAATAGACTGAACATGATTTAACTGACTATACGTAAGTGGAACTTACTGAATTCCATTGACTGACGGAATACTACTAATATCTGATAACTCACTGATACCATGAAGTTTCCTGAGTCACATGACTAACTTAATTCTACTGAATCATGGCTTGATCTTGTATAAAATGAAACATGACATGGCTCTACGCACACAACAATAGTTTTTGGGTACGAATACCCTCAGGACTCGATGGAAGGAAACTGACACAACATGACTGACTTGATCATAAGATTGAAGTCCACAATTCACAATATCATAAATAGAGGATATTATACATTATGTAGTTCCTCAACATATTAAGCATGTTAGGGAGAGCTATATTTCATGTGCATATTGTATATCTTCATTATCATAGATGATTCATACCACAACAATAGAAACATATGAAAAACATGGAATTCATATTGAAGTATATAGCTAACATGGACTTGTCATTTAGTCATCATGGAATCAAATAAACATGAATTTCTAGCATCCTAAGCATTTTATCAAACACCTTGCATGCATTCTTTAAGGCATAGGTGTGTTTCATAACTTGTACAATTTTACACCATCTAAGGTTCATAGTTTCCAACTAACAAGCATATATATTCCATGAAAACATCTCTAGATATCATGTTGAAACTTCAGCAACAATCATCAATATGTACATGCTCATATCACTACAAAAAGTTCACAAAGTAGTATTTAAAACATGGTTATTGTGCTCTCTGAATGGATTGGATCCATAGATGAACACTACGCATACATTAGTGATTGAATCTTGAAAGAGATCTAATGTTTCTGAAGTTTCTTAAAGAATTCCTTAGGCTTTCTCTTGAGGATATGATCTTGCGAAAAAATCCTAATCTGGTGGTTGAGAGTGTAAGAGACGGTTTTTAAGTTGCTTCACTAATAAAAAAAATGGGAAAAATTATGCCTCTTTAGGGTTATAAGTCATGGAGAGTGAAGGAAAAGACCAAAATATCCTTATGAAATAAATTCTCAGTTGCTTAAAATCATAGCGGATGACATTTGTGACAAGGCATCAAAAATATGACAAGTCGTCAAAAATGTCGTCACACAAGAGCTAGAATTGATAGTTTCTACCTAAGTCTAATGACATTTGTGACAATTTGTCAAAAATGTGGTAAGATACCATGAATGTCATCACTTAGGAGCTAGTTTTAGCCTAATGCTTACAACCTGCGCGATAGGGCCTCACAAATGTGGTAAGCTACCCGAATGTCGTCACTTTGGAGCTAGTTTCTACCTAAGGCTGACGACATTTGTGAAAAGGCATACAAAATGTGGTAATCTACCATAAATCTCATCACTTAGGAGATAGTTTCTGCCTAAGGCTGATGACCTTCTTGATAGGGTGTCACAAATCTGGTAAGCTACCACGAATGTCATCACACTATTTCCAGCCTTAGATGGTGGAGTAAAAAAGGAATAACTCTTTGCTCCGATATTAGATTTAGGAGAAATCGGCATCGTTGGAAAGATAATTCAATTATGTATCTATGGATAGGTCATGAGATCAAATTCTCATTTGAAGTTGACTATACCGATATCTTTCTCAAGAATTCAATCGGTAAGGAATGTTTTGATTCATTTGATAGATGGATGTTATTTGAAACCTTAATATACATCTAAACTTCTCATAAAAATATAAAATAAGCATGATGTACTATGCATGAGCTTGGTACATAACTCTAATATTGGTTTGGATTTTTTTCGGGGTATTACAATATCTCTCCCTTGGAAACATTCGTCCTCGAATGATGACTGCTTGAGAGGGGAAAAGAGATAAAATGATGCATACACTAATCATGCTCAACTGGCGTGTATATTCCTCCTGGACGACGAGAGGCCACTGCATCTGGTTCGGGAAATATGTCAATGGAAGATATGATGGCTAAGCTGTTGAAAGGAGTGGAAGCAACCAGCATGGGAGTAACTGAGGTAATAAATGACTTGGCCTCAATGAAGCAATTGGTTGACTCACATTCCACTTCAATAAGACATCTGGAACAATAATTGAGTCAAATTTCAGCCACATTAAATCAAAGAAAAGCTGGCACCCTACCGAGCGACACAGTACAAAACCCAAGAAACGATGGAACATGCATGGCTGTTACTACCAGAAGTGGTATGGTGCTGGAAAATTCATTCCAAAGCAAGCAAGTGGCCGAAGATATCATAGGTAATACAGAAGAAGATGACGCCGTCGAAACTGCTGAAGACGTTCATGACGTCTACCTCAACGTCCACAGCCTAAAAAGATCTCCGAACCTAAGCAAGATGAAAGGAAAGTCGTGGAGAAAACAATTCCCCTTCCACCACCTCCTTTTCCGCAAAGATTAAAGAAGAGAGCTGATGATACCAAGTTTTATAAATTCATGTCAATGTTAAAACAGCTGACCATTAATGTTCCCTTCGTTGAGGCACTAGAACAAATGCCAGGCTACGCAAAATTTATGAAGGATCTATTAACAAAGAAGCGAGTAACAAGTGGTGAGTTGATAGATACTGTTCATCATTGTAGTGCAATTGCGACCAGATCACTAGTTTAGAAGAAGGCAGACCCAGGAGCCTTCACTATTCCTTGCACTGTCGGATCTTTGAATTTTTCCAAGGCATTATGCGATTTAGGAGCCAGCATCAACTTGATGCCATTTTCCATTTACAAAAAGTTGGGGTTGGGTGATCCTACTCCAACCAATATGAGGCTTGTGATAGCTGATAGGTCGGTAAAATGACCTGTTGGTATTTTATGTGATTTATTAGTGAAGGTTTCTTCATTCAGCTTTCCCGCGGACTTCGTTATTTTGGATTGTGAGGTAGACTCTGAAGTTCCCATAACATTGGGGCGTCCTTTCCTTGCAACAGGAAGTGTGCTCATTGATTTAAGAGCTAATGAGCTTCTATTCCAGATAAATGATGAAGTAGTCCGCTTTGATATATATAAATCAATGAAGCAACCCAAAGATCTGAACGTATTTTCAGTAGCCGATGATTATATTGATGATGAGGAAGAATTACCCGTAGAGGAGCAGCTTGTTGATGACCCATTGGTGGTTGTGCTTATGAATGTTGAGCATAAGGATGCTGAAAATTATGAAGAAACTATTTGTGCTCTAATAGGATTAGGGTCATATCCTCACGCTCCCAAAAAGCTGGACCTTGATCTCAAAATCCGACCAACACCACCAGCTAAACCATCTATTGAGCAACCACCCACGTTAGAATTGAAGGAGCTGCCTAACCATTTAAAGTATGTATTCTTGGGAAGCGGTATGACACTTTCGGTTATTGTGGCGGTAGATTTGGGTAAGCAGCAAGTTGCAGCTCTCATCACGGTTCTACGAAAGTACATGAGAGGCATCGGTTGGACAATCGCAGATATCATTGGTATTCAACCTGGGATTTGTACACACAAGATTCATCTTGAAGATTGAAATTATTAAATGGTTAGATGCAGGGGTTGTGTATCCAATATCCAACAGTAAATGGGTAAGCCCGGTACAATGTGTACCAGAAAAAGGTGGCATGACGGTAGTTGCGAA
Organism: Capsicum baccatum var. pendulum; assembly: GCA_030864225.1. Taxonomy (NCBI): domain Eukaryota; kingdom Viridiplantae; phylum Streptophyta; class Magnoliopsida; order Solanales; family Solanaceae; genus Capsicum; species Capsicum baccatum. The sequence goes on from CM061553.1 coordinate 199,824,334, forward strand.
TGAAAAAAGTGAGTTAATTCCACTCAGACCTGTCACAGGGCGGAGAGTATGCATGGACTACCGTAAGCTAAATTCGTGGACCCTTAAAGATCAATTTCCAATGCCCTTTATTGACCAAATGCTTGATCGATTAGCAGGAAAAGGATGGTTTTGTTTCTTAGACGGTTATTTTGGCTATAATCAAATATGTATCGCCCTGAAGATCAAGAGAAGACAACGTTTACATGCACCTATGGTACGTTTGCCTTCAAAGGTATTCCATTTGGGCTATGTAATGTACCCGCAACTTTTCAGCGTTGTATGATGTCCATTTTCTCTGATATGGTGGAAGACACGCTGGAGGTATTCATGGATGATTTTTCAATTATGGGTGAGTCGTTTGAATCATGCCTGACAAATCTAAGTATGGCGTTGCAGGGATGTGTTGAATTCAACCTAGTGCTGAATTGGGAGAAGTGCCACTTTATGGTGAAAGAAGGTATTGTTCTTCGGCATAAAATCACCAAAAGAGGAATTGAGGTGGATCGAGCTAAAATCGAAGTTATCGAGAAACTACCACCCCCAATTTCGTTCAAAGGAGTTCGTAGTTTCCTCAGTCATGCAGGTTTCTACCGAAGGTTTATCAAAGACTTCTCCAAAATTGCTAGTCCATTATGCAAACTTTTGGAGAAAGATGCAAAGTTTGACTTCAATGAGGATTGTATAAAGGCATTTGAATGCCTCAAAGAGAAGTTAATTGAAGCTCCTATCATGGTATCACGAGATTGGTCTTTACCGTTTGAAGTCATGTGTGATGCTAGCGGGGTAGCTTTGGGTGTTGTACTTGGCCAGAGAAGAGAAAAGTTATTCCATCCAATCTACTATGCAAGTAAGGTCTTGAACAACGCCCAGAAAAACTATACTGTCACAGAATAAGAGCTTCTAACAGTTGTGTATGCCTTCGAAAAGTTCCGTGCTTATTTGTTGGGAACCAAAGTGATAGTTCATATAGACCATGCAGCCCTTAGATATCTGATGACAAAGAAAGATGCAAAACCAAGGCTAATTCGATGGGTATTGTTGCTGAAAGAATTTGATTTCGAGGTAAAAGATAGAAGTGGTTGCAAAAACCAAGTGTTTGATCATCTATCTAGACTCGAGAATGAGCATATAGCACAACAAGATCATGAGATTGATGATACCTTCCCTGATGAAGAGATTTTAGCCACAATGATGGAGGAGTTACCATGGTATGCAGATTTTGCAAACTTCATGGTAAGTAATGTGATGCCTACGAATCTATCATTTCATCAAAAGAGAAAGTTCATGCATAACGTGAGACACTATTTCTGGGATGAGCCATATATGTTTAGACAATGTGCGGATGGTGTTATCAGGCGATGCATATCCCATGTTGAGGTGCTGAATATATTGGAAGCATGTCACACTTCCCAAGTTGGGGGACATCACGAAGGTAATCGGACAGCAAGGAAGGTATTGCAAAGTGGCTATTACTGGCCTTCAATATTTAAAAATGCCTACGACTTTGTGAGAAGATACGACCAATGCCAGAGACAAGGTGCGACTTCGAAACACCATGAGATGCCCATGTCGAAAATCCTTGAAGTAGAGCTCTTTGATGTCTGGGGTATCGATTTTATGGGTCCATTCTTTAATTCATTTGGAATGAAATATATCCTAGTTGCTTTAGATTATGTTTCAAAATAGGTAGAAGTAGTAGCATTGGCTGATAATGAAGGAAAACGTGTTGTTGCATTCTTGAAGAAAAACATCTTCTCTCGTTTTGGGGTACCATGTACTATCATAAGCGATGGAGGATCTCACTTTTGAAACAAACTGTTCAAATCCGTGTTGGCAAAATGTAGTGTCAAGCAACATAAGGTAGCCATGCCTTATCACCCAAAAACTAGTGTACAAGTCGATGTTTCCAATCGATATATCAAGCAAATCCTTGCTAAGACTGTAAATTCGAATAGGAAAGATTGGTCTCGAAAGTTGGACGATGCACTATGGGCTTATAGGACTGCATTCAAAATGCCAATTGGCATGTCCCCATACCAACTAGTTTATGGCAAAGCTTGTTATTTACCCATTGAGCTCGAGCACAAAGCATTGTGGGCGTTGAAGCAACAGAATGTGAATTGGGATGATGCTATGAACTTGAGGGTGGAACAACTGAATGAGATGGATCAATTCCGTCTACATGCATATGAAAGATCAGACCTCTACAAGGAGCGGATGAAAAATTATTACGATCAGCGGATTGTTCAACGAAACTTCCAAAAGGGTGATATGGTACTTCTTTTCAATTCTAGACTAAAGCTATTCCCAGGTAAGTTAAGGTCCAAATGGTCTGGTCCGTACAAGATTAGCCAAGGCTACTCGTCTGGAATAGTTGAGCTAGAAGACATAATGGTGTTGTCTTTAAGGTGAATGGCCAACGAGTAAAACCATATATCGGGCCCCTTGACTCGATAAACTATATAGCCACCATCTATCTCGACGAAGTCTAAGTACTCGAGGTAACTATGTAGTGCCACGACAATAAATCAAGCGCTTGATGGGTGGCAACCCATCGTGATTTTTTTCGTATCCTTTGCATTTGTTTTTACTAAATAAAAATCCAAAAAGAAGAGTCGAGCCACGACCAAAACTAAGGCGCTTGATGGACAATAAATCAAGAGCTTGATGGGTGTCAACCCATCGTGATTTTTTTCGTATCCTTTGCATTTGTTTTTACCAAATAAAAATCCAAAAAGAAGAGTCGAGCCACGACCAAAACTAAGGCGCTTGATGGGAGGCAACCCATCATTCTAAACGTTTCTGTTGTTTTTGAGTGAATGTAGGTGCAAGAGGTGTAAAGGAGGAGATTGGTTTAAAATTTTGATTTGGAATTATTGCATGTCGAAGGTGGTAAGTTAGGAATGAAGAAACAAAAGGCTATGGGTTAGGCATTGCCAATGAAAATATAGACAAAGAACAAGGCAAGGCCTATGTAAATTTAGGCCACGAACAAGGCAAGGCCTATGCTATGGCCTAAGCTCTCAGATTCTAGAGTGCCATAGCATAGGCGCCGCCTATGCTCACCAATGCCATAGCATAGGCGCCCCCTATGCAAAAGCCTTTTGTCTCTGAAACTCATATGCCATAGCATAGGTTCCGCCTATGCCTAACAATGCCATAGCATACGCGCCGCCTATGCTCAACAATGCTTTGCGAAAGGCGCCGCCTATGCCAAGCATAGGCAAAGCATTAGGCACCGCCTATGGTAACTTTTGGTCTCCAAATCCAATTCCAAATGGGTCAAAACACATCCAAAGCTTGTCCTATAAATAGAACCTTAGTCTTAAATCAAAAACACATTGCAATTCACCCTAAAGAACTACCTACCTCTCCGAATTCTCTCAAAAATTTTCCTTTTGCCCTTTTACTTTGCAAGAACATCTTCCTAGGCCATCAACCAAGTAAGTACTTCTTTGTTCTTCTTTTATATTCCGTAAGCACTACACTACTACGTCTATAATGAATTGTTTAATCTTGAAGTAGTGTTGGTGATTTAAATATGGTTGAGTTGTTGTGGTGAAACTAAGTGAGTGAAAGAATACGTAAGGATGCTCTTGACTTGTTTCCAACTTGTATTTGATTTTGATACAGTGTAATACTTTTGCGGAATTGACATAGTCTAGAACATTGCATAATCTTGTAACTTGAAAACATGCTTGAATGACTTGTTTATTGAGATGCAAATCAAGGTTAACTACAAACATAAGATGTTGTGAGTATTCCAAGACATAAATTGATACAATATCTATATAGTAGTTTTATTCAGAGTGATGCATTAGTCCAAAACATGAAAGCATTACCAAGATTACATGATCTAGAATTGAGAAAGGATAGTTAAGATGATATGAAAAGTATGACTGCACTAATTATATTGTGGGAACATAACACCTAAACGTATATCGATGAAATCTGAGTAATCGACATCGTTCAATTCACTAGTTCGTACAAACAAACTAAGTGTGGGGTGGTGCCACTACTGCTTGTTTATTGATTGTATCCACCGAGATGAAGCTAACATGACTATTATTTTAATATCAGGTACAATGGCACCAAAATCAAGACAAGGGAAAGAAAAAGCAACCACTTCACAAAAAGGCCAAAAAAGAGGACGAAAAGAGCAAGGAGAATCCTCCTCGCTGCAAATACCTCACCGCATGTTTGGAATTAAATGGGTCCTCGAGGAGGATGGAAAGGAGTGGTATAGGAACAATAAAGAGAAAAAATATGTTCATGTGGAGTTGATACACAAGGAAATCCTAGCAAAGAAACAACCCCGTATGTTGGCTAAGATAATGGCGTTACATCTTGATTTCATCTTTCGAGATATGGGAGAGTGCAATCTTGATTTGGCACGTGAATGCTATGCCAACTGGTCACCGAAAGCTACAGGGAGTGAAGTAAAGATTCGGGGCCAAGTTCTGCAACTAAATGCGGAGTTCTTCAACTCCTTTTTGGGTTTGACATCTGTTGATCCATCACCACTCAAAGAGCTGTATAACAGACCTCCATATAGGCAAATTAGACACACATTGTGTGGAACAAGATCTATGGCACGATGGAGCAGACACAAGGACACCGGTCGGCACAACACCTTCCCATATGCTTCCTTGAATAGAGAAGCTCGGATATGGATGCGAATAGTCAACTTTTGTCTGATTCCAGGGACCCAGTACACAAAGATTACATGAGATAGAGTGTGCTTCGTGTACGCGTTGATGACGAATGTTCCTATCAACATTGGGGAAATTATTTGATCTACAATGCGAAAGGCCAGGCTACACAAGAGGTCCCACTTCAGTTTTGGCAATCTATTGACCGCAATATTGAGGAAGGAGGACATCGAAGAGGAACCAGCTGATCATAAACTGCCACACAACCCAAAGAAGGCTGACCTCACAAAGGATAAAGATGTTGAAACCACGCATGGTGTCAACCTTACCACTGCAGAAAGGCATGCTCGGGATGAGAGTTTCTTTCGCCATCTTTATGGCATGGCTCGGTTTACCATCATGAGCGAAGGCCGTGTTCCAACTGCTGCAGAGCTCCAACAGCTGGATTATGACTACCCAATGAATGAGCATGCAAGGCAAATATGTGGAGTAGGTGTGTACTTTGAGGAACCTCTTGATGACGATGTGCCAATCGATGATAATCGTCGAATGCCAGACTCCGACGTGGAGGAGAACTCTGATAGCGACGACTCTGATGATGATTCGGACGAAGGGGGTATGACCCCAGACATAGAGGAGGAGTCCGATTAACCAGGTTCTTCTTATTTATTTTCCACTGAGGGCAGTGTATCCCGTCTAAGTGTGGGGTGCTGGTATTTGCATGCTAACCATCTTTATCTGCATTTGCATTCATTTATGTTTGTTTGTTTTGTTTTTTTTGTTTTTAGTAGTTAAATTTTTTAATTTTTAACTTTGCATAAAATTATTCTAATAGGTAGCATGGTATTACGATAATAGTCTGTGATCAAATCATTATGTTTGAGACGTTTAGGCTCTAATAGTGACTCATTATGTGATAATTGTATGGTTCAATTCCTTCATCTGTTGGGTCAAGAGTCTATACTGCTTCCAATAAAGTCGACCATGTGCCTTGTGTGTGTGAGATGATAGTATATTCTATGTTTGTGGATGATGCTAGAACTTGCCCGGTATGTATGTAAAGCGAAATAAAGAGTGTGAGTTTAGGAGATGATTTAGGCATTTCTTTGGCAACCTATGATTGTTTACCTTCATTTTATCTACCCATGGACATCATCCTAGATAACCCCCTTTGAGCCTTTAGCCTATTTTCTTTGACAGCCTCATATGTAAGTCTAATCCATTTTTTTAAGACCATAATTTGATCCAAATTCCTAAGTGCTTTAAAATTGTAAAGTCATGTGACAAAATAAGAGGAAATTGGGTGAGAGTAGTGCCTTAAAGGAAATTGGTTCTTGAATTTGTTATGAAAAATAATTGCTATCATAAGAGGTGTGTTATGAAATGAAAAAGGAAAAGAAAAATAAAAAGTTAATTCTGTTCAAAAGTGAAAAACAAAAGATGTGAGGAAGGGTGGTAGATTAAAAGAAAGTAGAAAGGTTGTTTGAAAGAAAGCGTAAATGGAATAATGTGATGTATTAAAGCGCTTAGGAACATAGTCACTATTTCTGGCCAAAATAGTCCTACCCGTCCCTTAGCCTACATTACAACCTGTAAAGACCTATTTTATCCTAAGCTTAGCATTCTAATATTTAGTGGAGCATTACACTAAGGGAAAGCCTATGGTTATAAGTTGCAACATATGAATTCTTTGTGAGAGTGAGAGCAAGGATAATCTTATACCCATGTTCGAGATATATACAATACTTGTGAGTGATTATGGGTGAAATATTGTGAGACACACATGGTTGATAAGTTTTGGGTAGTCGTATATGAATCTTTGTACCTTAACTTTTGAATACGAATTAACCATCATCACGAGTCTATATTAGAGGTTGAAATTGTTTCTAGAAGTGATCAGAAAACTACGCTTTGTTAATAATTGTTGTGTCTTTCTTGATGAATATTTTGTGTTGTTACTGTGAAATCCTAAGTAGATGTTTAGATGGATATGATATTTTGTTCGAGAAAGAACAAAGCTTTAAGTGTGGGGTGTTGATGATAGGCGTATTTACACGCCTAAAGTACTATAATTTACCCATATTTTACCTAAGTTTTGAGGACAAAATGTATAATTCATGCACTTTTAGTCCTTTTTCCTGTAAGTGAGCTAACAAACGTGATTAGCAAGTTTTCAGGTATAAATGATGCAGATTTCAGCATTTTATGGATAACTTGATGCCAAAGGAAGGTTCACTAAAGAAGGAAAGGAGAGCTTGGACGCCAAGGACTAAAAGTGACGCATGAAAAACCTATCCCGGGCAAAAACAGAAATTCTAAAACTTTGGGGATCAGCAGTAACTTATTAGGATTAGGATAATGATGTAGTAACCTAGTAGGATTAGGTTAAGTAATGCAGTAGCTTAGTAGGAATAGGATATGGGTGTTATAAATACCCTATTTTGCTGAAGTTTTTATAATTCCGAATCATTCTAATTCTTCCATTAATTCGAATTCTCATACTTCTACTTTTTATTCAACACGCTCAATTCTTATTCTCTTTATCTATTCAACTCTTAATTTTCACAACAAGAGAAACGCTATTCTTAAAGGAATTCACGCCACAAGCCCTACCAACATATACTACACGTGAGATCTTTATTTTGGTATAATGATAATATCTATTGTGATTTCCATTGCACTCATGAGTAGCTAAACTTCTTTGTTGGGGTTATCGAAGCCTTATGAGATACTATCTATTGCTACGAGTTTGTGAATTCTTGACACGTATGCTGCTTATATCATTACTCTCTTCATCTTAATGCAAATTCTTGTGGTTGCAAACACATAGAATATGCTAGTATAGCATTAACTTGTTCGAAAGAAAAGTTATATGTCTGGAAAAGAGATAATGTCAAGGTAATAGGGCACCAACCCCTGTTAAAAAGTTAGTGCCGTAACTGGATTAATCTCTTGGAGAATTTGTACCATTAGATATGCTTTAAGCTCGAAAGAGTTAAAGTGAAATAATCCTTGATGGTCGAAAGACGCCTGGATTTACCATAGAATACAATTCTCTATAAGCACATGTATGTCTAAATTCCGCATAACTCATAGGCAATAGAGACGTATAACTCATAAGGTGGACATAACCCCAACTCTGAATTCTCATTGGTTAAACATCTTACTAAACCTTTTTTTTTATTTTACTTTGCTATTTTTCGTTTTCACTTTGTTACGAAACTTTCACCAAAAGTCTAATAATCTTCGCTTACTTAGTGACCAAGTATTGTCTATGGGATTCGACACCCAACCCAGTTGGGTTCTATATTTAACAACGACCACTTACACTCTTACTAGAGCTGGAGTTTGAGCATTATGAATGATGGATAAGCTGAAATCGTGAAGCATGATAAGTTATGCGCTGATACTTGATACAAATTTTATACTAGAATTTTGAACATATAACTGAATAACTTAAGGAAAATGGTTACCTTGAGCCAATCCTAAATTAGCGAAGAAAATATGAGGGTAATTGGTTTGAATGTCTTCCTTTGCTTCCCAAGTATCTCCCTCTATGGACTGATTCCGCCAAAGAACCTTGACTAGAGGAACTTCTTTGTTCCTTAGACTATGAGTTTGATAGTCGAGGATTTTGACTGGAATCTCTTCATAAGAGAGGCTCTTCTGAATGTCAATGCTCTGAATAAGGACTATAATTGCTGGGTCACCTATACAATTATTAATCAAATAGACATGAAAGACCAGATGAACTGAGGCTAGACTTGAAGGCAATTCGAGCTTATAGGCTACCTTGCCGAAGTGACTGAGAATCCTTAAGGGACCGACATATCGGGGACTGAACTTTTCCTTCTTGCCAAATCTCTTCACTTGTTTCATGGAAGAGATCTTGAGATAGACATAATTATCGACCTCAAATTTGAGATCCTATATCCGAACATCCGCATAAGTCTTCTATCGGCTCTGAGTAGTCCGAAGTCTTTCTATGATCAACTGAACTTTCTCTAAGGCATCGACTACTAAGTCAGGCCCTATGACTGTGGTCTTACTAACTTCGAACCAACTGATCGGAGACCTACATCTCCTACCATAGAGAGCTTTTAATGGAGCCATCTGAATACTGGAGTGATAGTTGTTGTTATATGCAAACTCAATCAAAGGCAAGTGGTCATCCCAGATTCCCTTGAAATCAATTGCACATGCCCTTAGCATATCTTCTAGAGTCTGAATGGTCCTTTCTTCTGGACTATCTATCTGAAAACTGTACTGAGATAAACTTAGGTACCAAGACAATTTTGGAATGCTTTCCAGAAGTGAGAGGTAAATTGGATACCTCTGTTTTAGATGATAGATAGTGGAACACCTTATAATCTGACCAATTCCCTGATATAGAGTTTGGCATAATCCTCGGCTAAGTAAGAGCTACGAACTGGAAGGAAATGAGTTGACTTGGTAATTCTATCTACAACCCCTAAGAGACATTATTTTCCTCTATTCCACAATCAATGAATAAAATCATCTTTCCTCCCATCATAAAGAACATCAAGATTCGGGTTTCTAACCCAAATTGATCTTTCAAGTTCCAAGGTTCAAACTGTCTTCACAAGTCAAGAGATTTTAGGTATGTGGGATTTCTGAACCAGGGTAATATTCCATCCTTTTTCTCTAAAACCATGATTTTAAGATTGAATTTACTTATTTTGAATTAGTGTTCTTGCCCAAATAAATATATTCTTGAAGTTTTACACTACTATGTGATTGAAAGCTTTAAGTGCAAATAAGTTTACATACATTCATGTTTATAGTTATGAAGATTTATGTTCTGATTTAAATTTCATTATCTTGACTGGGATATTGCTGTAAGATCGAAAAGAAAATATTGAACATAATATTTGTTGTGAATTTCTATGAAATAAAGCATGAATTTCATGTCCTAAGTACAAGTACCGAGTTTACAAGAAGTTTATTCTTTTAAGTTTTAGTGATATGTTTTATAGCATGATTTACAGAAAAGATTCATCTTTTGATCTAAAGATAAGGTTTGAAATCCACAAGTGTTCCTTCTGATTATAGTTTGAGTAAAGAGTAGCATAACTGATTTTTAGTCTATAAACTGTTATGCTATTTCAAGGTGGAATTCTTCTGTATGAGCATATATGTATATTCGGTCAATAGTATTTAGCATCGAGAAGTGAATGCGGATAAGCATATCCTAAATTCTGGGAAAGTACGAGCCACTGTAAGTTAAGCTTTTTCCAAATATGGATAAAGTTCAGTGATCACTTAAGTTAATGTTATATTTTGATGGAAAGGATAGGACGACTCTCCCCAATGTGGGTAAGACGTTGGACTCTATGGTCGCTCACATGGTTTATGCCTGTTAGAAGAATCTTCCATAACAAAGGAAAAGAGTAAAGACTTTAGAAACTAAGTTTTATGGCCTACTAAGTTTGTTCACATGCTTCATTACTCATGTTTTTTGAATCTTATAGTCTTCTATTGTATTGACGGTCAAGGTGAGTCATTTACTCTTAGCTTGTATTATTTGAAGGTTTACTTATATATTTAGTTAGTATTTTACTTACGCATTCACCCCCACATACTCATTAAATTTTAAAGGTACTAGCCCACATGTATATCTATGAGCTACATTGTCTTATATTTTAGGTTCTCGTGCTTATTTCCAGCAGAATGATTGACTATTGACATCATCACCAACATCTCGACTTATGGTGAGTCCTCATAGTTCAAGGACCCAGTTTATCAGACTTCTATTTAGTGATGAAAGTATTTTAGCTGTTTTAGTTTTGCTTATGTTTGGGTCAGCGGGGGTCTGTCCCCGTGGTTCTTAAGTTACTAGTAGAGGCTTGTCTGACTATGTATGTTTTTGGATCAAAGAGTTTATTTAAGATGTCAAAGTTTAAGACTTTCATTAAGTTATGAAATCATTTACCTTCAGTTTCTATATATGTTAGATCACTTCTTATGTGAGTTTCAAGCTAAATAGATATCATGGGTTAGCTTAGGGCTATTCGTAGTCTAGAGCACTATGTGTCATCCAGGGGTTACTTTCGGGGCATTGCAAAAGGCATGCATTGATTTATCTACATTATGATTGATTTATTAATTGTATCACACATTAGGATCCTTCCTAGATATTGCTACTTACTCCAAAAGAGGAGTAGTGACTAGGGAAAGATTAAGACAACAATAATTTGGAGTTTAATTGTAGACCCATGCTTTTAGGTTCTATCTACGTAGTATGGTTAGGGTTCATCTAATAACTAGAGAATAAAAAGGTACTAGTTAATAGGAATCAAGATAAGCTTGAGTAGTGCGATACCCTGAGACTCAAAAGGTAAAGGGTGAAATCCTTTTACTCGTCCAAAAGACTATAGAAGTGACATAAATATTCTATTCTGCATGCAAGGTATTGGATGTTAGACTCCTAAGTTTATGTTTTAATAATGACAACCTAACAAGTGTATCTTTGAATCTTCTAATATTGGAAAGAAAAAGAAATCCGGCTCCAAAAATTGAAGGACATCCACAGTATCCAAGGAAAATTAATCACAACAAAAAAAAATGTAAAACGAATCTCAGCTCTAAATGTCATGGAAAATCATTTCAAAATATTGGTAGATATGAAAGATCACAATATGGCAAGTGGAAAAGAAAAACAATTCAAGAATATTGTTAGCATATTAATCAAATATAACAAAAATAGAAGAAGAATCATAATTCCAAAATTAAGGTAGACCACATCAATTAGGAAGAAAAGACCACAAGTATATTTTAAACGTAATCATTCTCTAGAAAACCATAAAGAAAAATAGATCATGAACATATCAAATATGGACATGATCCACAACTATATATAGACATATGATACGGCTATATTCCTCAATCAAGGATTAATTTTACATCCTTGATTAAGAAGAAATTTCTTGGGTTTCCTTATGTAAAGTAGCAGACAAACACTATCAGAGATGAAGACCAAAGATATTTTTCACGCAACTTCAAGGAGAAAATTCAAAGTGTCTCATTCTTCATTTCACAAAGCTCTGTGAGTTTAGTTTACGATTATTCTATAAAGAGTATGATCGGGTCAACTTTGTAACATAAACTGAAGTTTTTTCATAAGATCTGAAGATCAAAATAAGTCTTTAGAACTTGTTTCCTCTCATTGTACTCGAGCCAAACTTTCAATGATCTAAGTAAACTTTGAAACCCTAGGGGACCGGACGTAGGCACTTCATTGGTGTGACAAACCAAAATAAATATTTTTGTTATTACATTACATTTTGTTATTTACCTAATTAACTATTCCAAATTTAATCTATTTGTCAAGTGTTCTGATCTGCAGGTGAGTCGTTCGAGAGGAGTCAGTAGTTGACTCACAAAAGAAAATTTCAATTCACTCTGTCCTCTTGAATTTTAATTTGAATCAGAGAAGGTCTAACAAATTGCAGTGCTTAACGAAAAGTGAGCAAAGATCAAATGGAAAGTTATCATATTCTCAGTGCTTTTCTTTAGGATAGTCACTCCTCCACAAGACTACCATATTTTAATGGACAACAAAACTCTTCCAGAAAGAATAGGTTCAGGATTTTTTTCCAATCAAATGACTTCCAAGCCTGGGTTGTCATTATGAAAGTTGCAAACCCAATTCCAAGACTCAAGGAGAAGTCAAAGGACACAGATAAAGAACCTAATAGTTGTGACATAGATGGCCTTAAAAGCGTCGAGGTCAGCAAAGAACAACAGCAGGTAATTCAAACTAATGCACGTACTATAATTTTACTTTTGTGTGAAGTTAGCGGAGAATTAAACAACAAGATTTTAACATGATAAATCGCAAAAAAATGTGGGAAAAAATGGAGGTAACCTATGAAGGAACCACTGTAACGCACCAAATTTGATACTCAAAATGCTACTTGGTGCTAATGATTTCAATCGACCACAAGCTAACCCATGACTGATATCTGTAACTGAGCACTGCATAATAAACTATATAAATGTGGAATAAAAGGGATGAAAGGCCATAAGGTTAAAATATTTTACTAAACATTACATATAGAAGTAAGGTATATCAATACCAAAGCTAAAATAAACTGTCCAAAACATGCTAGTCTGAAAGCCTCTAAATCGTCTTTCAACTATAGAGTTGATGGGACATTCTCTCAACTAAATCTGTCTACTAAAACTGAAATGCTGAAGTAATGAGATAATCATTATATGCTTAAATGATGAGGACTCACAGGCAAACTACTGTTGCTGGCTGAATTTGAAGCTAAGTGCGATCGGGAACTTAAGCATCCAAACCTATGGTATAAAACACCCTAACTTAGAAAAAAAGTATGTGTCAGTACATCTGAATGTACATGTATACAAAGTGACATTTCATATGCATGAACAATCCTAACTAATTTAATGACATGAATCGTGAGAATACATATATGAATATGTAACTGTAAATGCGATCATGATAATACTGACTACTGTGTCTGACTATTGATAACATGAGTTTCGTATAACTGATATGTTGTTATCTGAGTGACTATGTTGAACAGTCATGATTTTGATGAAACTAGCAGAGTTCCATACTAAATTGAGAGACAATATCTGATAGTCCTGAACTTGAAGAACTATCTGAGTTCTTTTACTAAGACTAAGATTGAGCCAATGGTAAGTAGTCATCTAACCAAAATGACCCTTTTCTGTAAAGAGTTCAGGTCCAATTTGTAACCCCAATTGGAAGGGTGTCAATACCACGCCACTAGTAAGAACAAGTTGTGAGTGACCCTCATTTGGCAGTGTCCCCAAAGGAGAATAGTGAGACCCTCATCTGGCAGTGTTAATTCATCTCATCAACCCTCAATTGTGAGTATTGATATCTTAACCTATGCTAAATACATAGATCTGGAATGCAAAGATTGTATCTAAGGGTCACACCCTCTACTATAAGTGTGTGCCCTCATGCTTGGGTTCGCTCAATACTGAATTCTACTCCAAACTGAATAGATACTAAACTGATTATACTGATATGAACTGGAATAAGTTCTCTGAATATCATAGACTGACCAAATATTACCGAATACTGTTAACTGACTGAGTTCACGAGATTACTGAATATTCCTGAGTCATGTAACTGACTGAATTCTACTGAGTTCTAAAACTAACTAAGAAAACTATTGATCATGGAGTGACTAAGGTTATCTTGAAACTGACACTAGCTCTAGGAACACAACAAAATTATCGGGTACAAGTACCCCCAGAACTCGATAGCATGAAACTGACAAGACATGACACTTTTTGAACACATGACCATAGTTAACAAATCATAATACAACTATTGTGGATTTCATGAAGAAACTTAATATTCATAATCTTGTACATATAGAGGAATGCATTCAAACATATTTCATCGTTTTCCAATTCTAGTCTGATGGACATCCCATCTGAACCGTCTGGATGAGCAAAAACTGGAGCGGAGGTGAGCAAAATCTTCAACTCCTGAAAACTCTTCTCATAAGGATCGGACCACTGAAACTTGACTCTCATCACAGTCAGTCTAGACATAGGGGATACAATAGAAGAAAATCCCTCAACAAACCGTCCGTGCTCAAAACCTAAGAAACTCCTGATATCTGATGGAGATACAGAGTAAGGCTAGTTTCTTACTGTTTTTGTCTTTTGAGGATCAAGCCTAATGCAATCACTAAAAATTATATAACAAAGAAATGCTACTGACCTCAGCCAAAATTCGAACTTATTGAATTTGGAAAATAACTGAGGATTTCTGAGAGTCTGCAATACTATCCTTAAATAGTTTGCATTATCATGCTCACTACGGGAATAGACAAGGATGTCATCTATGAAGACTATGATGAACATTTTAAAGTACAGCTTGAACAGGCGGTTCATCAAGTCCATAAAAGTTGATGGGGAATTGGTAAGACCAAAGGACATGACTAAGAATTCAAAGTGATCATAATCAGTTAGGAAAACTATTTTTAGAATGTAACATTCTGACTCTGAGCTGATGATAACCTGATCTAAAGTCTTTCTAAGATAAGTAACTGGCACCCAAAAGTTGGTCGAGCAAGTTATGAATTTTGGGAAGTGGATACTTATTCTTGATCGTGACTTTATTGAGCTGACAGTAATCAACACACAGTCTAAGAGAACCATCTTTTATTCATACGAATAAGACTTGTGCACCCTATGGAGACACACTAAGTCTGATGAATCCCTTATCTAGGAGATTTTTCAATTTTTCTTTCAATTTTTTGAGTTCTGCTAGTGCCATTATATATGGAAAAATAGATATAGGTTGAGTATATGGAAGAAAATCAATACTAAAGTTTATTTCCCTTTCGGTAGGAATTCCTAGTAGATCTTTGGGAAAGAAATCTGAATATTCACTAACTACTGGGACTAATTCAAGACTAGGAGTTTTGAAGCTAGAGTCCTTAACTCAAACAAGATGATAGACACATCCCTTAGATATCATTTTTCTTTCCCGTAAGTACAAAACAAGATGACCTCTAAAGGCTGGAGTACTACCCCTCCACTCTAAGACGGGTTCACTCAAAAACTAAAACTAGATAATTCTATTTCTTTAATTGACTGTGGCATCGCAGGAATGAATCTAATCCATGCCGAGAATGATATCAAAATCAGTTATCTCTAATTCGACTAAGTCTACTAGTAAAACATTCTGAGATACCAAAACTGGATAGTTTCTGTATACCCATCGGGATATGATAGTTTTACCCACTAGGGTAGAGACTAAAATGTTTTGTGCTAGAATTTTATGACTGACTCTAAAATTAACTACTATATAAGGAGTAACAAAAGATAAAGTAGCTCTTGCATCTAGAAAATCGTAAAAATGTAAATAAAAGATGTGTAACGTACCAGTAACTACAATAGAAGAATTTTCGTGATCTTGTCAGGACTAAAGAGCATAAAGTCTGTTTGGGCATTTCCCACTGGTGGCGCTAGAAATGGCTCCCTGCTGGTTTGAGCGACCAGACTGAGCTAAGGAACGGTTAAGCTGACCCTGAAAGCCTGTCTGTGGACAATATCTAACCATGTGGCCTGGCTTGCCATATCCAAAATAGACATCACTTCCAGCTCTGTAAATACCCTAATGGTTCACGCCATAATTCTGACAATGAGGAAGAGTGCGCTGCCCTAAGTTTTATGGCATGACACCCTATCTCTATTTCCATCTCTAAATTTTGGCACAGGAGCACTGGCTGAGGAATGAGCTAGAATGGATGACTTTGGGCGAAACTGAGAATGATTCCCACCATCTAACTTACGCTAAGCAATGTTGAAACTACCAGTCCTTGTTCTATTATTCTACTTCTCTCTTATATTAATCTTATGCTCTTCTATCTATTGATCATGGATCATAAGCCTAGCTATGTCCATATCACTAATTAACATTGCAGACTTGCACTTATTGACCACACCGTCATTCACTCTAGAAATAAGCTTACTTATCTTAGTCCTGTTGTCCAACACTACATGAAGCGCATATCTAGCAAATTGAGTAAACTTAATAGAATACACTTTCACCGTTATGTTTCCCTACCTGTGATTGATAAATTCAAAAACCTTAGCTTTTCTTAGCTTTATCAGAAAGAATCTATCTAGAAATGTAGTGGAAAACTTCTCCCATATTAAGCCTTGTATCTATATCCCTCTTTATCTTTCACTGCTTGAACTATGAGTGAACCACATTCTGTAACTTATATGCAGCTAGCTCAGCACTCTCACTAGCAGTAACCCCCATAATATTTGTAACCTTCTGAACCTGATCAAGGAATTCGTAAGGGTCCTCATCTGATGTAGACCCTAAGCAGGATGGAGGATTCATTCAGGTGAAGTCCCAAATCTTGGCTGCAGCTGAATTGGCCACTGAGTTGGATGGAATGACATCTGGTCACTCATTCTGGGCAGCAACTGAATTAGCAAGAGTAGTAATACAACTCAAAACTCAGCATGAGAAAAATGCTCATCCAAGGGATCTGCTTGGACGGGCTAACAGGATGACTAATTTTTGTTTCTTCTTTTGGGAGGCATGCTCCGTAAGCGAAAAGGGAGAAACAGATTAGACTGAGGTTTAAATTTAAGCTCATGTTCACTGGCATGACATGAATACTTAAAGAAGGGAAACTGTTCCTAAAACATCTTATAGCCTCTTGTACATAAATATGGCGTGCAACACACCCATGCACAAGACTCTACTAAATATGGCTTTTTAGACTTCCTAGGACTCTATTGAACCTTAGGCTCTGATATTAAGTTTTTAACATCCCAAATCTAATGCCATGGAATGCTACATGGTCCTAGCAATCTCAAAGGACCATAAGTAAACCCAAAACTAATATCTTTAACTGAGCACTGCATAATAAAATTTATATAAATGTGGAATTAAAGGACTGAAAGTCCATAAGGTTAAATATATAATAAAACATAACATCTAGAAATACGGTATATAAATACCAAAACTGAAATAAACTATCTGAAACATGCTAGTCTGAAGGGCTCTAAACCGTCTTTCAACTATGGAGTTAATGGGACATGCCTCCAACTAACTCTGTCAACTAATAACATAAGTTTTGTATAACTAATATACTATTATCTGAGTGACTGTGTCTGACAGTCCTAATTCTAATGGAACTAGCTTAGTTTCATATTGAACTGAGTAATTGTATCGGATAATCCTGAATCTGAATAACTATCTGAGTTCTATTAATGAGACTAAGACTGAGACTGTGGGAAGTTGTCATCTAACGGACATG
The DNA here is from genome assembly GCA_030864225.1 of Capsicum baccatum var. pendulum. Lineage (NCBI taxonomy): Eukaryota > Viridiplantae > Streptophyta > Magnoliopsida > Solanales > Solanaceae > Capsicum > Capsicum baccatum. Next base: position 199,841,828 of record CM061553.1, read on the forward strand.
CCCCTTTTCCATATAGAGTTGGGGTTCAATCTATATTCCAAATTGGAAGGTTGTAATTACCACGCCACTAGTAAGGAGAAGCTATGAGTGACCCTCATCTTCCAGTGTCCCCAAAGAAGTATGGTGGGACCCTCATCTTCCAGTGTTAAGCCGCCTCATCAACCATTAATTGTCAGTGTTAACGTCTCAACCTATGCTGAATTCTACTCCAAATTCAATAGACACTAAACTAATTATACTAAGATAAATTGGACTGAGTTCACTTAATTTCGTGGACTGACAAAATATTAATGAATTCTATTAATTGACTGAGTTCATGAGATTATTGAGTTGTACTGAGCTATATGACTAACCTAATTTTACTGAGTTCTGAAACTACCTGAGAATACTACTGATCATGGCATGACTGAGGTTATCTTGAAACTGATACTGGTTCTAGGCACATAACTAAATTATTGGATACAAGTTCCCCCCCCCAGAACTCGATTGCATAAAACTGACAAGACATGACAATTCTTGAACACATGACCATAGTTGACAATTCCTAATACAACCATTGGGGATTTCCTGTTAAACTTGATATTCATAATGTTTTACCTGTAGAGGAATGCATTCAAACATATGTCATAGTTTCACATAATGGTAAAGCATGAATTCATCATTTAGGCCCTAATGAGTCATAATGCTTAATTCTTTTTCTCTTGGGCATTTTATCAGACTCCTTGCATGTATAACTTTAGGCTTAGGCATGAACATTAAATCAATACATCATGATTGGATAAATAAGCACAATTTAATAGATTTCAACCCACATGCTAGCATAGATTCATGAAAACACATTAAAGATTCCAACTTGGGAATCATACAACAACATCAATATGGTCATAATAAAGCCACAACATAAATGTCATAATTTGTGATTTTAAAATAGGATTCTTGAGATTCATGGATGAAAGAAATCGATGACTGAAAACTTGACATATCTTAGTGGATGATTTTTTGAAGATTAATGGAGGAATCTCCTAGATTAGAACCTTCAATTGAAAAACCTAGACTTGTTCTTGAGGGAATATGAGGGAAACAACTATATTTTGGTGGAAACCTAGCTGAATCTCGTGTTATAGGCTTATATAGTGGTGGGAAATTGACTCTTTTTCCCTTAATTATGTAGAAATTTAATGACTAAAAACTGGGCATCAATGCAATTGATGATGCGACATGTCGATGGCATCAACGCGATACTCGATGCGTCACACCATGATCGTGCCAAGCCTCAGTACTTTTATTGGAAATTCCTGCAATAATGGTAACCAATGCTATAGGTGATGCAGTGCGTCGAGATCACATTGGTCCACTATTTTTGGACTCCAATCATGGTCTAAATGAGGTCTAAAAAATTTGAAAATTTTTTGGTAGCACCTATTGACCTTCCTGATCATGAATCAACAAAAAATATGGACCATTAAATAATGTTAAGGTCGTAAAATGAGATTTCCAACTTTCAAAGGCCAAAGAAATAAACTAAGTCTGGAAACTTTAGCTAAAATTTTCTAAGTCTGGGACCCGTTGAGAAGCTTAAAGCTTTGAACTAAGCTTAGAAATTTTGCAGGGTCTTACAACTACCAACGTCAAGAACTTAAAAATTGTTGCTCTTGTAAATGAATATGAGTTTTTCAAAATAGAAGAAAATGAGGATACTAAAAAATGTTCGCCAGATTCAGTACAATTGTATGTGAACTAAAATCACTAGGGATGATTTATCCTCATATCATGCAAGTTTTGAAGTTGGTCTGAAGTCTCCCAAAAACTTGGGAAACCATGGCTTTCATTTTAGAAGATGGAGATCTTCATAACAAGATATATGATAAACTATGAGGTAACCCTATTGCATATGAGAAAAGTTATATCAACTGATTTCACAATAATGAAAAGAACAAACCAGTATCCTTCAATGCTACACTAACTAGAAAGGATCATATTTTTTAAGATGCTAATAAAAAAGTAATGACCCTCATTAACAATGGGATAAAAATAATCATGAGAATGAGGGAACAAAGATCCCTAGGAAGCAAAACAATGAGTCCACAAGAAATAATTATCTTTGTTACTACTGTGGAAGCCCTGGATGTTCAAACAAAACTATCCAGAATTGAGATGATGATTGTCTAGAAAAAATCAAAATTTTGGAGCCAGGAGCAATGAAGATGAAATTGTAGAAGAAATAAAGGTTGCCAATATGTGCTTTATGGAAATAGGTGAACCTAGTAAGGTAAGATCACATGACTATCATAAATGTAATACTCTTGAGTATAATCTGGATTTGTTAACTGATGAACTTCAAAAAATCATAAATGAATATAATAAGATTTCTCCAGAGAAGAAAAATTATGAAGCTCGATTTAAACAAAAACTCTTAGAGTAAAAACAAAACTTGCCAATAGAAATTGAACAATCTTATAAAGTCCCCAGGCCACAATTTCGTAAGAGAAAACTTCTTTAAAAGGAATTTGAGTTCCTTCACCAAACTGTTTAAATCAGCTAAGACCTTTTGTTCTTCTCAAGGACCCGTCTGCTTTACTTGTGGGTAAAAAGAGCACAAATCTTACAGCTACATGCTTAAGCCTAAAAACTGTGTTGGTTTGGAAGCCCAAAGAAAGTATATCTAACCTGCAAGGACCCAAGACCACTTGGATACCTAAATGAATTTAATTTTCTTATTTTACAAGAACAGGTCTGGAAGAGCAATAGAAAAGAAATATGGGTCATTGACAATGGATGTTCCAGACATATGACTAGAAAGAAGGAGAACTTCTCTTCCCTAAAAAAATAGATAGGGGATTAGTCTAATTTGATGATAATGCCAGAGGCAACATCAATGGAGTTGGTTCAATGAGACTCAGATGATCATTCAAATTCACCAAAGTATACCTAGTAGATGGTCTCAAAAATTACCTGCTCAGTGCCGGTCAACTATGTGATACCAAATTTAAATTCCTTTTCAAAGATGAAAGATACTCTATCAAAGATGATAAAGGAAATATCTCCCTTATCATTGAATGTGTCGATAACATTAATGTTATAAATATTCCTGATTTTACCTCCTTTAACTCTCTTACTGTGCAAGCCAATGATATTTGGTTATGTCATTGGAGCTAGGGCATGCTAGTATAAATATTATTAAGAAATTTTCTAGACTGGATTAGGTGAGAGATCTACCAAAACTCAAGTTTAGAATGGATCACATTTATGATGCCATCTAACTGGGTAAATAGAGTAAAAGATATTTCAAAGACAATGAAATTGTCTATACTTCTAGGCCTCTCTAAACAATCCATATGGATTTGTTTGGTCCCACTAAGACCGCATGCATTTGGTGGAAAAAGATAGTTTTTGTCATAGTTTATGATTACTAATGATTTAATTGGCTTATATTTCATGCACATAGACACAAAGCTTTCATAAACTTTATGATTTTTTGTACAAAAATACAGAGAGAAGTTGGGAACCTCATCACTTGCATTCATTATAGAGGATAAATTGAAAATAAGGCGTTTAAGAACTACTGTTCTCAGAATGGATATCACAGAACTTCTCTTCACTATTATCTTTAAAATAAAATGATGTAGTGGAATGAAAGAATCGAGCCCTGCAGGAAACTGCCAAGATAATATTCTTAGAACATTGCCTCCTAGATCAATTTTGGGCAGAAGTAACTGGTTCAACAAGTCATAGCATTAACTGGTACTTGATCATACCTATTTTGATTAAAACACCTTATGAACTTGGAGAGAAAAGAAACCAACATCGTATACTCTTATCCCTTCGACTGCAAATGCTTTATTTACAAGAATTGTAAGAATACCATAGGGAAATTTGATCGACAAAGTGACAAAGGTATTTTCCTTGGTTACGCTCCAATTAGTCGTGCTTACAGGGCTTTTAATAAAAGAACTTTGTGTGTTGAGAGATTTATGCACATTGTTTTAATGAATCGAATAACTTTCAGATGATTATAAGTGTTGGTGAAGAACAAGTGAGTAATAAACAGACTAGAGAAAATCACAGTATAACTTAAGAACCCTCACTAGATAAGTCGACAATACCCTCGATAGAGTAGAATCCTACTATAGAAATAGTGAAGCTAAATACTCCAAAAGAATGGAAACATGATGCCAGCCCTCCAAATAAAATTGTCATAAAAATACAGAAGATAGAGTCCAAGCCAGAATGTCATTAAGGAGACTGGCATCTATTGCCCTTATGTCCCAAATTGAACTGAAGAAAACTTAGGAAGCTCTCAACGATGAATCATGGGTTGAAGCTATGAAGGAAGAACTAGAACAATTTGAACAAAACTAAGTTTGGACTTTAGTTTAAACAACAAAAAATACTCAGTAATTGGAACTAGACGGTTATACAAAAATACAGTAAATAAAAAAGGTAAAGTTGTTATAGCTCAAGGCTACTCTAAACAGAAAGGTATAGATTATGATGAGACCTTTAACTCCATGGAAATCTTAGAGTTAATACAAATTTTATTAGCTTTTGTTACGTTCAAATGTTATAAGTTATATCAAATGGACGTAAAAAGTTCTTTCTTAAATGGCTTTATTTGTGAGGAAGTTTTTGTAAAACAAGCCCCTCGATTTGAAGATCCTTCATTTCGAAATCATGTTTTCAAGATATCAAATGCATTCTATATCCTCAAACAAGCTCCAAAGGCTTGGTATGAGAGACTGAGTACTTTTCTACTAAATAATAATTTTCAAATAGGTTAAATTGACACAACTATATTTATTAAAAATATTGATTCAAACCACATCATTTTACAAATTTATGTTGATGATACCATCTTTGGTAGTTATAAAATCTCTATAACCAAGAATTTTGCTAATTCAATGAAAGGAGAATTCGATATGAATCTCATGGTAGAGTATGGTTTTTGTAAAACACCCCCCTAGATTTGAAGATCCTGCATTTCCAGATTATGTTTTCAAGTTATCAAAAGCACTATACAGCCTCAAACAAGCTACAAAGGCTTGGTATGACAGATTGAGTATTTTTCTACTAAATAATAATTTTCAAAGAGGTAAAATTGACACAACTCTATTCATTCAAACCTTATCATTTTTTAAATTTATATTGATGATATCATCTTTGGTAGTTATAACATCTTTATTTGAAATAATTTGGCTAATTTAATAAAAGGAGAATTCGAAAAGAGTCTTATGGCCAAGCTCTCACATTTTTTGGTATTATAAATAAAACAAAATCCCAAAGGGAACCTTCATCAGTTAAGAAAAATATATGAAAGAACTCATCAAAAAGTTTTGCATGGAAAAGGTAAAGGCCTATGGAACACCCATAAGCCCATACATAAGCATTGATTCAGACTTGGCTGAAAAAGACATTGATGAAAAGATGTATCGAGCTATGATTGGATCTCTAATATTCCTTACAACAAGTTGGCCAGACATTATGTTTAGTGTATGTAAATGTGCCATATTTCTATCGACTCCTAAGGAATGTCATCTCACTACCATCAAATGAGTCATCCTATATTTAATAGGAACTCAAGACCGTGATCTATCTTATCCGTGATCCTCTCACTTTGATTTAAATGGATATTCAGATGCTTATTTTGCAGGAGACAAAAGTAACAGGAAGAGCACCAGCAAAACATGTCATATTCTTAGTGAAGCTTTTATTTCATGGCATAGCAAGAAACAAACTTTCATTGCTCTCTTGACCATAGAAGTTGAATACATAGTTGTCAAAATCTCTGGCAATCAAATCTTATGGATTATGCATCAACTTCTTGACTCTGACTTTTCTTTTGAATTTTTTCTTATTATGAGTGATAACACTAGTTCCATTAGCCTATCCAAGTATACAGTGAATCACTCAAGAGCTAAAAATATTGAAATCAGTCATCATTTAATTCGAGGAAATATCAAAAATGGTGACTTTTACCTAAATTTTGTTGACTTTAAAAATTAGCGAGCTGATATTTTTACAAAACCCAGGTAGAAAAAAGATTTTTCTATCTATGAAAAAGGCTTGTTATTCTTAGAATTCATGATATTTAAAACCTTTCTGCTTCATTATTGTGCATTCCTTTATCTCCGTATTGCATGTGAATTGTTTAATTTTTACTATGTCAAAATTGGAGAAAGGAAGGAACATAAGAGTAGCCTACCAGTCAGGAGAGAAAGGAAAGTTTGCATTTCAACTAATACTTACATAAGTCAAGGGGAACAAGATGATAGACAGGAAAGTCAACTGATGTTTACTCTTGTTTTTATTAAAAAAAAGAGGGATATTATTAGCCTCCTAAGTTTATGTTCTAATAATGACAAACTAAAAAGTGTATTTTTGTAGTTTCTAATATTGAAAAGATAAAGAAAGCCAACTTGAGAAATGGAAGGATATCCAAAATGGAAGGACATCCATGGTATCCAAGAAAAATAAATCACAACAAGAACACACACCTTGGTGATTTCTACCACATTCTTCGTAAAATGGGTGGGTACGACCACTGATCATACTCTCTTGGGTTTTGGAGCCTGGCGCCGAACCATGATTGTCATTCCTGAACATGGGTACTAGTACACTAGTTGAGGATGGAGCTGGAACTGAAGATTTTGGATGAAACTAGGAATGGTTACTACCTTTTTAACTTAAGCTGAGTGAAATTAAAACTACCTACTCTAACTCTCTTGTTTTCTATCTTCTTCTTCTTAAGATTCTGCTCCTCAGTCTATTGAGGATGGACCATAAGCCTAGATATGTCCATCTCCTTAATCAACATAGAAGTTTTACACTCCTTAACCATACTATCTAATACCCTAGACATCAACTTGCTCATTCTGGACCTAATGTCGGCTACTACATTGGGAGCATACCTTGCTAGCTGGATAAACTTAAGGGAATACTCTTTCATACTCATGCAACCTTTCTTCAGATTGATGAATCCTAACACCTTGGCTTCACTCAGCTCTAAGGGAAAGAATCTATATTGAAAAGTAGTAGCAAACTCTACCTATTCTATGGGCTCTACATCTGTGCTACAGTCTACCTTCCACCACTTAAACCACGTATGAGCTACATCTTGTAGCTGATAGGAAGCTAACTCATCACTCTCAGTAGATGTTACTCCCATGATATTTATGACTTTCTGAACTTGATCAAGGTACTCCTATGAATCCTCTTCTGACTTAGAGCTTGAGAATAGGGGAAGATTCATTTGGGTAAAATCCCAAATCCTAGTTATAGCATTATTGGCCACTGGGTTGGCATAAATAAATAATGGTCATTCATTCTAAGATGCTACGAAATTGTCTAGAGTAGTGACTGCAACTCTTAATTCTGAATGGGAGACATGCTCGTCCATGGGATCTTCTTGAATAGGCTGAGGTACTGACTGATTACCAGTTCTTTTTTTGTTAGTCTTTTTGGGAGGCATGTTCTATAATCAAAAGGAAAAAAAGGATTAGACTTAGAACTTAGCTTGATCTAATGCTAACTCTCACAACATCAACAATGAAAGAAGGAAAAATTTTCCTAAAAACATCTCATAACATCCTATCCACAAGTGTGGCACGCTACAAATCCATGCCCAAGACTCTATTTAATGTGGCTTTCATACTTCCTAGGACTTTGTTGAGACTTAGTCTCTGATACCATGTTTTTAATTCCACAAGTCTATACTCTGGATGCAACATGGTGATAGTGACCCAAAAGGACCACTAGATAACCCATGACTGGTACCTACTGTAGGTACTGAGAAATAATAATAATATTATTAAATTAAATACAAAAATTAGGTTAAATTCGCAATAAGTTTCACAACTAAAAACAAATAATGAATACTGAAAACTGAATATCTATTTGAAATACTCTAGTCTGAAAGCCTCTAACTATCTGATCATGGAGTTGATGGGACAAGTCCCCAACTAACTCCGACTACTGAACTACTAAAAGATGAAAGTAATTCTCTATCCTCAAACTATTAGGACTCACCCCTAAATCTGCTGCTAATAATCTAGGCTACTAGGTACAATTAGAAGCCCGCGCGTTTGAAGCTATGATATAAGACATCATAGCACAAAATAAAAGCATGTTCTAGTACTTTTAACATACTGGTTTGCTAAGTGATGTAGGCTGTTATGCATGGGTTCATATGGATGAACAATAAATGGTTGAGTAACATGAACATAGTTGAATGAGAGTACATGCAAGAATACATAAACTATAAATGAGGTAATGATAATACTAGGTATTGAGTTCTAAATACTGATTTATTGATATCTTCATTACTGATAACTTAGTATTTGTATCTGATAGTCTTGATTTTGTAGAACTGATCTAAATTCTATAATGAGCTACGTGACTGTATCTGACAGTCATAAGTCTATAAAAATTAATTCAGTTCGATACGGAGACTGAAACTGACACTGGCGGAAGTAATCATCTAATCTATATGCCCCAAATAAGATAACTGAGTTGGGGTCCAACCTATGACCCAAATTGTAAGGGTGCTAATACCATAGCACGGGTACTTAGATCTACTATGGAGCTACTCCTATCTAACGGGTGTCCCCTAATATCATTTCTAAACTAGCAGGTGATCCTGAGTATGCTAGCCCGATCTAATGGGTGGCATATCATAACCTATGTTGGATTCATAGTTTTGGAACTTAGGAATTGCTTCTAGGGACCCACTCCTAGCTACCGGGTGATACCCCATCCCTAGGCTCACTCGATTATGAATCCTACTCCCTACTAAAAGTCATTGAACTGATTATACTGAGTTTGATTGGACTAATACTTGAGATTACTGAGTTTTACTAATTTCTATAAATGATTGAGAGAACTACTAATCGTGACATAACTGAGATTTTGTAACTGACACTGGATCTAGGTACACATCTAAATTGTTGGGTATTAAATACCCCTAGGATTCGATATCATGAAAAGTAAAATATAACATGATCATAAAGTCATAATAATACTTTCTTGCTAACAATACCCTTATTTAGACACTACCAAATACTTGATAAACATGATCTTGTGCATGAATGGAATCAGATATTAACGTATCATGTTTTAACTAGTCAAATCACATAAGCATTTTATCAAAAAATTGTAATGTAATAACTTGTACATGAATTGGGGAATACACGTTAGCATGCAATAATGGAATTCTCTCTTTCTCACAGATAATTTATCAAATGCATGGGAAGCATAATTGGTTCATTAAATTATAAACACTTAGGGTTAATAGAGTTACAAAAAACCAACTTGCAAATTGAATGTTTTATCATGAATATCATGTAATTCAACACATAATAGGATCAATTTTTGGATCTTATAATTTAAACCATGCATTCAAACCCTACAATTACATGAATATGAATTCAATTCAACAAAATCATGGAAATCATAAATCTGAGATCTTGAATTTTTTAGAAAAAAGGGTTCCTGGACTTCATGGGTGAAAGGAACCCATGAATGAACACCTAAAATACCTTGGTGCTTAAATTCGTGAAGATTGATGGTGAATTTCTTGGATCTTAATCTTGACTTTAGTGGGTTAGGGTTTTTGTCTTTAGAGAATTGGAGAGAAAGTGAGTATATTTTGCTTATTGAGGGATGAATTTGATGTTTTAGGGTCTGATTAAGGGTGGGAAGAAAGACCCAAATACCCCGGAGGACCCGAAATCTAAATGACTGAAAAATGACTTAGTGACACACAGATAGATGCATCATATCAATGCGGTCAACATAATAGCCAATGCACCTCATTGAGTCGTTGTCAGTTCACTAGAAATTACACTAGGATCTAGGGAAAAATATTTATCCATGTTATAGTCGACACGACACATTCAGATCACGTCAATCCACTTGTTTAGTCTCCCAAACTAAATTTAAACCATGTTTGAAAAATCAAAAACTTGTCTAGGGATAGCTACTGACATTCCTGATCATGGATCAAAAAAAAAACTTGATAATTAAAGGTTGTATGGATCGTGAAATAATATTGCCAAATTATGAAGGCTAAAGTAAGTCTATGTACAGATACTTAGCTAAAATTTCTAAGTCTGGGACATCTTTTCAAGATTTAACAAACTGAGTTAAGCATAGAAATTTGCGACTCTTACAAAATCTCTCCCTTGGGAACATTCATCATTGAATGAGACTGATTATGCCAAGAAATACTGATGCACTAAGTTTATACAATGATTATGTAACAACCCGATTCGCTGAACCGAAATGCTACACTGTGCTCATGACCCCGAGGGACCACAAGCTAAACCAAGATTGATATTTGTACCTGTATACTGCAAATCATTATATTATAATGCGGAATACATAGAACTGTAAGGCCATAAGGTTCAACTAAATATAATCATATGGGTGAAAATACCCAAAACAACTCAATCTAAACATAAATCTAAACATTAATCAGAAAGCCTCTAAACTATCTGAATAAGGAGTTGAAGGAATATGTCTCCAACAAACTCCGTAAAACTAAAATAAAGAAATAAATAAATGAATCAAATCATATTGTCCTCAAATCAATAAGGACTCACTGTGTCTCTCCGACTGGAATGCTACTGCTACTGCTGGGCTGGAGCTCGTGTCTCGTAACCTATGGGGTAATATTGAACGAAAGCACCATAGCACAAATGTGTCAGTACATCTGGAGTACTGATGATACGAGAAAGGTAGGCTGAACACAAAGGGTTTCATGCATAAACAATACTGACTAACTAATATGAACATTGGAGTGCAAACACACATATATAGAAACTGGAACTTTGAATACGTGATAGAATGACCTGTAAGCTAATACATGGTTTACTGATAACTGTCATGACTGATGCTGAAACTGATAACATGGATGACTATATCTGACAGTCCTGTATATACTGAAATCTGAAGAACGCCCTGAGTTCTTTTTACTAAGACTGATACTGAAACTGTGGGAAGTAGTATTTAACCGACATTCCCCATGTATGCCGTTATGGCTAAGCTGGGGTCCAATTTCTGCACCAATTGGAGGGGTGTTAATACCGTGCCATGGGTAAGGATAGCCTATAAAGTGACCCTTATTTGGCGGGTACTCAATGAGAATGGTGGGAACCCTAAACTGACGGGTTAATCCAACTCATCAACCATAATCTGACGGGTTAAGATGTCTCAACCTGCGGTAGCTATGTAGTTCTGGAACACAAGGAAGACTAGTAAGAATCACACCCTGATTTGGCGAATGATTTCCCATCTTTGGGTTCACTCGTGCTAACCTCTACTCCCATCTGGAGGGACTGGACATGAATAACTGACTGTGCATGACTTGATCTTACAGAATTCTTTTGACTGGCGGAATGTTACTGATATCTGACAACTGACTAAGATCATAAGGTTTTCCCAATTCACATGAGAGACTGAAGTCTATGGAATCATAGCATGAGTTAGGATATCGTGACACATGACATAGCTCTAGGCACACAACTAAGTTTTCAGGACCAAGTACCCCCAGGACTATATTGAAGGAAACTGACTCACATGGCTGACTTGATCATAAGAGTAGAGTCTATAATGTATAATATCATAACTAGGAATCTCGTACTAAGAATGGTTATCAATAATGTATTGCATGGAAAGTATTTCATATCACATGGAAGTACTTGTACAATCTTAATACCATGTTCATATTGGCAACACATACCAATAGCGTGGAAGTTCATGTGGATTGCATAGTTATCATACATCTTGTTCATAAATAGGATTTGCAAGTAAACATAGAATAATCTCATAAGAATAGTTCATGAGTATACCAACAACATTTACAAGGCACATTAACAACATAGAAGCCATTGGAACATAAGGGCATATCATGAATCCTTCACTTAGTCACAATTTAGCTATATTGCATGATTGCTAGATTCTTAGGCGTTTTATCAAACACCTTACATGCACATCCTAAGCATAGGTGAAATCATCAATTTATACATTATGAACAACCAAATTTACATGTTTCCAACTCATATGATATCAAGGAATTCAAAACAAACACATAAAGATTCCATCTTGTGAATCACCCAATATCAACAACATGATCATCAACACCCAACAATATAGAAATCATAATTTATAATGAAAAAGAGGGTTTTTGAGCTTTATGCATGAAAGGGATCCATAAATCAACTCACGCATACCTTAGAAGGAAATATTCTTGATGATTGATGAAGGAATTTTCTTGAAATTGGATCTTTAATCTTAGTTACACAACCCTATTTTTTTTCTATTTTAGTTCTCTTGGATGATGAGCTTTGAGATTAAAATAGGGTTGTAACATGTTTAAAAGCTATATATTTCGTAGGGTTAAGTTTTGGGACATGTAAGGAGTGTTAAAAGACTTAATTACCCTTAAAATAACTCAAAACAGAGTGTTTTTGGCACCTGGAATTTACTTAGGAGGAGCCCAAGTGATTTCCTAAACTAGTATAGGCGGCGCCTAAACAATCTCCTATACTTGGGTTGGGGGCCTCCTAACCAATCGCCTATGCTTACTGTCTGTCACGAAAATGGGCATAACTTTTCGCTCGGGTATTAGATTAGGGCAAAATTGCTATCGTTGGAAAGATAATTCGATTCTCTACAATTCGGTGGGTCTAAATAAGCCAAAATACCACAATAACATCTAGGTATTCTCATTAAAAGATGACCTTTGCAAAATCGAACACTAAAACTTGATTGATTCAAAAACTCTTAGCTTGTATTACCTTAAGTGACTCATATGAACATTCTTAATGCATCATAAGCTATCCTATGACTAGGATATTCATTCTAAGTCATGTACTCAAGTATGAATCACAGGATAGGAGATTTCATACGTAGGAATACTTATTCACTTCCTCGCTTAGAAACATGCAAGGTATTACAATATCTCCCCCTTAGGAACATTCGTCCTCGAATGAGAATTTACTGAGAAGGAATACAAGACAATAGAACATGAAGAACTAAAACTTGATCTAATGACTGACATGCTAAATATATTGACCTCGTGCAAATCTGATGCACGAACAACTGACAAATGAATGCATGATTGAGTATGAAACGGTTAATAGGTACAAAGTTTATACTTGAAACATGAACGTGAACTGAATAAGATTAAGGAGAACTGTTACCTTGAGCTTGATCTGAATTGGTGGGGAAGATGTGCGGATACATAGTAAATATATCTATTTATGCCAAGTAACCTTGACTAGAGAGACTTCTTTATTCCTCAATCTACGAGTCTGATAATCAAAGATTTCAACTTAAATCTCTTCATAAGAGAGGCTTTCTGAATATCGATCCTCTGAATAGGGACAACAACTGCTGGGTCACCTATGCACTTCTTTAGCAAAGAGACATGGAAGAATGGTTAGACTGAGGCTAGATCTGAAGGCCACTCAAGCTCATAAGCTACCTTGCCGAAGCAACAAAGAATTCTGAAGGGACCGACATACCAGGGACTAAGTTTCCCTTTCTTGTAGAACCTCTTCACTCCCTTCATGGGAGACATCATAAAATAGACATATTCATTGACATCGAACTCAAGATCCTTTCTACAAACATCTACATAGGACTTCTGTTGGCTCGGAGTACCCCGGAGTCTCTCTCTGATCAACTGAACTTTCTCTAAGGCATCGAATACTACGTCAGAACCTCTGATTGAGGCCTCACTAACTTCAAACCAACCAATTGCATATTTATATCTCGTACAATAGAGAGCTTCAAATGGAGCCATCTAAATACTAGAATGATAGCTATTGTTGCATGCAAACTCAATCAAAGGCAAGTGGTCATCCCAATTTCCCTTGAAGTCAATTGCACACGCCCTTAACATATCTTCAAGAGTCTGAATAGCCCTCTCTTCTTGACCATCTATCTAAGGATAAAATGCTGTGCTGAGTTGGACTTAGGTACCAAGACCCTTTTGGAATGCTTTCCAAAAGTGAGAAGTGAACTAGGTACCTCTATCTAAGATTATAGCTAGTGGAGCATCGTGTAATCTGACTAACTCTCTAATATAGAGTTTGGCATAATCCTCAACGGAATAAGAAGTACAAACAAGAAGGAAATAATCTAACTTGGTCATTCTATATATAATGAACAAGACTGAATCATGCTGATGACGAGTTCTAGGCAAACCCATCACGAAGTCCATGTTAACTTCTTCCCACTTCCAAGTAGGAATGGTGAATGCTTGCGTGGAACCACTAGTTTTCTGATGCTCTAACTTAACCTGTTGACATGTAGAGCACTTCTCCACAAACTCTGCAATATCTCTCTTCATCCCACTCCACCAATAGATCTCCCATATGTCACGATACATCTTAGTGGCCCCTAGAAGAATAGAGTAAGATGCACCATGCACTTCTGCAAGTATTCACTGCCTCAATTCATCTACACCTGGAACACATAGAGGACCCTGACAACGAAGAACACCGTCTCCTCTTTGGGAGAAAACATTGGCTTTCTGATTCTGAACTGACACGTTGAGCTTGACAAGGCTAGGATGCCTGTCTTGTTTCTCTTTCACCTCAAAAAGTAGAGATGACTCTGAACTAATATGAACACATAAACCACCCTCTGAAGAATAGACTAAGTGAATGCCTAGTCTGGCAAGCTGATGGATCTCCTGAGTCGTCTTTTTTTTACTATCCTCCATGTGAGAAATACTACCCATGGAGAGTCGACTGAGAGCGTCGGCCACAACATTGGCCTGGCCCGAATGATAAAGAACACTTATGTCGTAATCTTTTAAGAGCTCTAGCCACCTTCTCTGGGGAATATTGACATCTTTCTGGGAAAAGACATACCAGAGGCTTTTATGGTCATTGAAGACATCTACATGAACTCCATAGAGATAATGCCTCCAAATCTTCAAGGAAAAAACTACCGCTGCTAACTCAAGGTCATGAGTAGGACAATTCTTATCATATGGCTTTAACTGTCTTGAAGCGTAGGCTATGACCTTACCATGCTGCATGAGGACACAACCTACGCCCACTCTGGATGCATCACAATAGACTACAAACCATCTGAACCATCTGGAATAGCTAGAACTGGAGCGGAGTTGAGTCGAGTCTTCAACTCTTGAAAGCTCTTCTCGCATAAATCTGACCAGTGAAACTAAATATTCTTCTGAGTCAATCTGGACATGGGAGATGCAATAGAAGAGAATCTCTCAACAAAGAATCTATAATAGCCAGCCAAACCCAATAAACTCCTAATATCTGATGGGGATACGGGTCTGGTCCAGTTTCTTACTGCCTTGGTTTTTTGAGGATCTACTCTATTGCCATCACCAAAAATAATATGGCCAAGTAATGTTACTGATCTTAGCCAAAATTTGGACTTGCTGAACTTAGCAATTAATTAGTGATCCTTGAGAGTCTGAAGAACAATCTTGAAATGGTCTACATAATAATGCTCTATGCGAGAATAGACCAGAATATCATCTATGAAGACTATGATAAACATGTCCAAGTACTGCTTGAACACACGGTTCATCAAATCCATAAAGGCTGCAGGGGTATTGGTAAGACCAAATGACATGACTAAAAATTTGAGGTAACCATACCGAGTACAGAAAGATGTCTTCATAATGTCACATTCTCTAACTCTGAGCTGATGATAGCCTGAGCTGAGATCAATCTAGGAGAAGTAACTGGCACACTGAAGTTGGTTGAATAGATCATCAATCCTGGGAAGAGGATATGTGTTCTTTACCGTGACCTTGTTAAGTTGACGGTAATCAATAAACATCCTGAGAAAACCATCTTTCTTGCGTACGAATAACACTGGCATACCCCATGGGGAAACACTGGGTCTGATGAATCCCTTATCTAAGAAATCCTTCAACTAATCTTTTAGTTCCTTGGGTTCTACTGGTGCCATCCTATATGGCGGAAGAGAAATAGGTTGAGTATCCGAAAGAAGGTCAATGCCGAAGTCTATTTTCCTTTCGGGAGAAATGTCTAGAAGATCTTTAGGAAAGACATTTGAGTTTTCATTAACAATAGGGAATGTTTCGAGGCTGGGATATTCAAAACTGGAATCTTTAACATGCACGAGATGATACACACACCCCTTAGAAATCATTTTCCTTGCCTGAAGGTAGGAAACAAATTGACCCCTGATCGCTGAAATGCTACCCTTCCACTCTAGGACGGGCTTATTCGGCAACAGATGCTGAACAATCCTGTTTATACAGTCGATAGTAGCATATCAAGAATGAAGCCAATCCATACCGAGAATGATATCAAAATAAGTTATCTCTAACTTCACTAAATTTACTAACTTAGATTTCTGAGATATCATAACCAGGTAGTTCTTGTATACCCGCTAGGCTATGATGGTTTTACCCACTGGGGTAGAGACTGAGAAGGGCTCTGCCAGGACTTTAGGACTGATTATGAAATCTCCTTCTATGTATGAAGTAACAAAAGACATGGATGCACTTGGGTCTAGCTAAAAATAAACATGAACGTGGAAAATCCATAACATACCAGTAACGACATCTGGAGAATTTTCCTGATCCTGCCGGGACTGAAGAGCATAGATTCTATTTGGGTGTTGCCCACTCGTAGCACTGGAAATGGCACCATACTGGTTCGAGAAACAGGACTGAGCTATAGAATAATTTTGCTGACCCTGAAAACTTGACTATAGACACTCCCTAATCATGTGGCTTGGGTTGCCACAAAAAAAATAGACATCACTATCGGCTGTACAAATACCCTTGTGGTTCTTACCATAAGTATGGCAAAGGGGATTAGTTCGGGCACTGCTAACACTTCCCTGAGATTTAAAGCCTGGCTCTTTGTTTCTATTGCCATCTATGAACTTCAGCACTGGAGTGCTGGCAGAGGAAGAAGCTGGAACGGTTGACTTAGAGCAAAAATGTGAACGATTTCCTCCTAATGACTTGGGGTGAGCAAAGTTTAAATTACCTGACCTTGCTCTCTTGTTCTGCCTCTCCCTAGCCTTAAACTATTTCTTTCCTACTTGCTGGGCATGGGTCATGAGTCTGGCTAAGGTCATATCACCGATCAGTATTGCAGACCTACACTTATTTACAATGCTATCGTTGACCCCTGACATGAACTTGCACATCTTAGCTCTATTGTCTGCAACCACATGAGGAGCATACCTGGCTAGGTGAGTATATTTGAGAGAATACTCCCTAACTATCATATTTTCCTACCTATGGTTGAAGAACTCAAAAAATTTGGCTTCCCTCAGCTCTTAGGGAAAGAATCTATCTAAGAAGGCCGTGAAAAATTCCTCCCACTCAATAGGACCTGTATCATCTAACCTCTTAGACTTTCACTGTTTGTACCAATAATGAACCACATCCCATAACTGTTAGGCGGCTAACTCAACACTCTCAATAGAAGTAACACCCATTATGTCAATGACATTCTGGACTTGGTCAATGAACTCCTGATGGTCCCCATCAGACTTAGACCCACGTAAAGATGAAGGGTTTATCCGGGTGAAGTCCCAAACCCTAGTTGCTTTGGCAGTGTCCACTGGATTGGCCGAAATGACTGGTGGCCATTCATTCTGTGCAGCCATGGAATGAGTAAGTGTGGTAAATGCGGCTCTAAACTCCGCATGGGAAACATGTTCACCCAAAGGATCTTCGGGCTGAGGAGCTGGTGGTTTCTTTTCTTTGGGGCAATGGTTTGGAATAAGAGAAGAATGGATTATACTAAGAGTTTAACTTGTGATTATGCTCACTAACATGACATGAATAATAAAGAAAGGGGAATGTTCCTAAAAGATCTTATAGCCTCCCGCACATAAATGTGGCACGCAATACACCAATGTACAAGACTCTACTAGATGTGGCTTTCAAACTTCCTAGGACTCTATTGTACCTTTGGCTCTAATACTAACTTTGTAACACCCCGATTCGTTGAACCGGAATGTGCCACGGTGCTCATAACCCCGAGGGACAATAAGCTAACCCATGACTTATATTCGTACTTGTATACTACAAATCATGATATAATAATGCGGGATACATAGAACTGTAAGGACAAAAGGTTCAATTGAATACAATTATGTAGGTGAAAATACCCAAAACAACTCAATCTAAACGTAAATCTTAACATAAATCCAAAAGCCTCTAAACTATCTAAATAAGGAGTTGAATGAACATGTCTCTAACTAACTCCATAAAACTAAACTAAAGAAATAAATAAATTAATCAAATAGTATTGTTCGCAAATTAATGAGGACTTACTGTGTCTCTACAACTAGAATGCTACCTCTACTACTGGGCTGGAGCTCGTGTCTCGGAACCTATGGTGTAACATGGAAAGAAAGCACCATAGCGCAAATGTGTCAGTACATCTGGAGTAATGAGTATACAAGGAATGTAGGCTGAACATAAAGTGTTTCTTGCAAGAACAACACTGACTGATTAATATGAACGTGGGAGTGCAAACACACATTTTACAGAAACTGGGACCATGAATACGTGATAGCATGACCTATAATCTTATACATGGATTACTAATAACTGCCAATACTAATACTGAAACTGATAACATGGAAGACTGTATCTAACAGTCCTATATATACTGAAATTTGAAGAACGCCCTAAGTTCTATTACTGAGACTAATAGTGAAACTGTCGGAAGTAATGTTTAACCAACATGCCCCATGTATGCCTTTATGGCTAAGCTGGGGTCCAATCTCTACCCCGACTGAAGGGGTTTTAATACTATGCCACGGGTAAGGACAGCCTGTGAGTGACCCTTATTTGGCGGGTACTCAATGAGAATGGTGGGAACCCTAAACTGACGGGTTAAGCCACCTTATCAACCCTAATCTGACGGGTTAACATGTCTCAACCTATGCTGTCTATATAGTTCTGGAACAATAACATGACTACTTAGAATTACACCATGAACTGGCGGGTGATTTCCCATCCTTGGGTGACCTCGGTGCTAATCTCTACTCCCATCTGGAGGGACTGGACATGAATTACTAACTGTGAATGACTTTATCTTACTGAATTCCGTTGACTGGTAGAATGTTACTAATATCTGACAACTGACTAAGATCATGAGGTTTTCCTGAGTCACATGACTAACTGAAGTCTATGGAATCATAGCTAGATTTCGGATATCGTGAAACAGGACTTGGCTCTAGGCACACAACTATAGTTTTGGGTACAGGTAACCTCTGGTCTCGATGAAAGGAAACTAACACTCATGACTGACTTGATCATAAGAGTAGAGTCCATAATTTATAATATCAGAAGTAGGGATCTCATACTAAGCATTGTTATCAACAATGCATTTCATGGAAAGGATTTCATATCACATGGAAGTACTTTCATAATCTTAATATCATGTTCATTGAATAATCATATTGGCAACACATACGAATAGCATGGAAGTTCATGTGGATTGCATGGTTATCATACATCTTGTTCATAATTAGGATTTGCAATTAAACATAGCATAATCTTATAAGAATATTTCATGAGTATTCCAACAACATTTACAAGACACATTAACAACATAGAAGTCATTGGACCGTAACGGCATATCATGAATCCTTCACTTAGTCACAATTTAGCTATATTGCATGATTTCTAGATTCTTAGACATTTTATCCAACACCTTACATGCACATCTTAAGAATAGGTGAAATCATCAATTTATACCTCATTAACAACCAAATTTACATGTTTCCAACTCATATGATATCATGAAATTCAAAACAAACACATAATGATTCCATCTTAGGAATCACCCAATATCAACAACATGATCATCAACACCCAACAATATATAAATCATACTTTACAATGAAAAAGAGGGTTTTTGATCTTTATGGATGAAATCGATCCATAAATCAACTCACGTATACCTTAGAAGGAATGATTCTTGATGACTGACGGAGGAATTTCCTTGAAATCGAATATTCAAGCTTAGTTATGCAACCCTAGTTGTTTTTCTATTTTAGTGCTCTTATATGATAATATTTGAGATATATTAGGGTTGTAACATTTTTAGAAGCAATATATTTTGTAGGGTTCAGTTTAGGGACGTGTAAGGAGTGTTATAAGACTTAATTACCCTTAAAATAACTCAAAACAGAGTGTTTTTAGCACCTGGAATTGACTTAGGTGGCGCCCAAGTGATTGCCTAAGATAGGTTAGGCGGAGACTAACCAATCGCCTATGCTTGGGTGAGGCGACGCCTAACCAATCGTCTATGCTTGGGTTGGGCGGCGTCTTACCAATCGCCTATGCTTACTGTCTCTCACAAAAATGGGCATAACTTTTTGCTCGGGTATTAAATTACGGAAAAATTGTTATCTTTTGAAAGCTAATTCGATTCTCTACAATTTGCTGGGTCTAAATCAGCCAAAATACCACATTAACATCGAGTTATACTCGTTCAAAAATGACCGTTGCAAAATCGAACACTAAAACTTGATGGATTAAAAAACTCTTAGCTTGTAGTACCTTAAGTGACTCATATGAACCTGATTAATGCATCATAAGCTATCCTATCACTAGCATATTCATTCTAAGTAATGCACTCAAGTATGAATCGCAGGATAGGAAATTTCTTACATGGAAATACTTATTCACTTCCTAGCTTAGAAATATGCGGGGTATGACAGATCATGCATATCTGATGAATGGAATACATGATTGAAAGTACTAATAAGCTGCGTTTCCAAACTGAACATGCATATCTGATGCGTTATTACTTGATTGAACTGATTTATGAATGCATGATTGGATATGCAATAGTAATAGATACAAAGTTTATAACTGTAATTGAACATGGAACTAAGGAAATCTAAGGAAGACTATTACCTTAAGCTGAGATCATTTATTAAATATTATGGATGGGAACATGAGAACATAATTGATCCTGAATCATGATACATGAATTGACTATCATAAACTAAACTAAGCATCTGAGTATATGTCTTACGACTGAGATCAGAACGTGAGAGTACAGCTATGAGTACCCACAACTCCAAACTGGATTCGATACATGAAGAGAAGATGAAAAGCTTAGGTCATAAAAGATCAGGGGTTATAGTGCAACTCTTCCTTAAGACATTATTTCGCTCGAATAATACTAACTTTGCTGAGATACTTAGGAAAAGCTGAGATGATGCAGGGGCACCTACGAACTAAATCGTTCTTGAATATATGAGATTTGAAACTGAGACCTGATACATGAATAGGGTTGAACTCGTAACTACTAGGATTTTCTATTTTGGAATAGTCAGATTCATGAAATTTTGGATAGTATGATTGGGTGGAAAGATGGGGAAAACCATACAAACTTATCTTGCCTGACTACTAAACTGAATTCCTTGCTTTATGAACTAACTCCTACTAAAAACTTATACTCAATTGGAGTCTTTCTTGACACTCTTCCTATAAAGTTCTACTGACTTTAGGGAGCAAGGAAATCTTGGCATGGTTTGAATAAGACATCTGAAAAAACAAATCATGTCATGGCTATAATTCTGCAATATGGGGCGAGGCCAATGAAACATGATCTAACATAGAGTTACTAAGCCTTATGCCCTGCAACTACAAATTTTGACGCTGAAACATATTTATCGAATACTCTCTAAACTATACCCTCCACCTTAGTACAATACTTCACTTGAGACTACTAAAAATATTCACATGGGCACTGATGTTTGAGCAGATGCTAATACATTTGAAACTTTTAAATGAGAATAATTGCAGTCTTCAGCAACTTTTGACAGTTTTGATTGTTTTATCGTTGATTTTTAAGTGGAAGTCAAGATGAAACAAAACTAACAATGATGGAAGTAAAAGAGTTAAAATCAGAAGCAAATAGAAGAGAAGTGTGGCTGACGGCATTCCTGATAAGTCATCATCACTCTGACAAGTTCTCAGCTTAAATAGAGAATGGAATTCAGTTGGAAGTAGTGTCGACAACATGTGATAAGCCATCAGAGTTGTGATAAGTCATCAAGATCATCATTAGCATAAGGAAGAATATGAGAGCTGAAGTAAATCATCGATCCCATCTATAATAAGTCATCAAAGATCTGATAAGCTGTCATACTTCATCGTTAGCCTAAGGAAACGAATGTCAAAAGAAAAGAGGAGATGATGACATCTATGATAAGTCATCAGACTCCTGATAAGACATCACAAAATATCATCACCTGTCTGAGAGATTCCTAAATTTTGAGATTTTGTTTCAATAATTAAGATGATGTATTTAAAGCATATCTTAGGGTTTTCTAATTATAAAAGGAGGCTGAACATATCGGCTGGTACTCGATGATTCTGAACCTATTTTTTCGAACACACATATTTTGTTATTCTCTTTAGCTTCTTAACTTGAACAAAACAATTAACTTTGAAGAGACTACCATCAATATTTTAGGATTTCTACTTTGATATAATCTTAGAAACACTCATTGCTATTCATCTTTCTACAAGTTCATCTTTCAAATTTGAAATTCAACTTGTTGTATCGGTTATTACATTATGAGTAGCTAAATATCTTTAACCCAAACTATGGGATCTATGGATTAGGTCATGGTAAGTTGATAAGTATTCAAGATTCTAAAGGTAATAAGACTCCTTCATAATTCTGAGGTTTTAATTATAGTCTATTTATTGTAAACGATAGATAGCACATGCTTTGATTTGCTTGAGATAAGAAATCAACTATACTAGGAAGTGGATTATTGATAGGGACTTGGAAGCTACCAACCTTTCGTTTAATAATTGATGTTGTAACAAGGTTAATTAACCTGAGGTGAAGTCTGGTCAGTGAATATAAATTCCCTAATTCTGAGAGTATTAGGTAATTAAATGCTTAAATAGGTCTAGAGATATTTAGACATAAATTTGATAAAGACAGTTTGTTGTTCCTACCTATTGTTAGAATCTTGAATCACTATTAGCATCTGTCAAGTACCAAAACCCATAGTGAACATAACTTTATTTATCCATAAACTCTTGATTACAAAGAGTGAAACTAAAGTGATCAACAATTATATACTGATCATCAAAAACCTCCATTTATTTTTTCGTATCATTTATTTGAATTTAAATTTTAGCTTTAATTTCAAACTAGTTTAATCCTCACTGACATTATTCCCTATGGATTTGACCCCGACTCAAAAGTTGGGTAAATATATTAACAATGATTGCCTTGAACTATATTTATGTGTAAGTTGAGCGTTATAAAAAATGGCACCGTTACCAGGGAACAATTTGACATATTGAGTTGGTTTGAAATTTTAGCTTACTTGCTTGAATTCGAACTTGTGAATATTTATTTAGTTTATTTTTATTTGTTATTCCATTTATTTTTATTTTTCCCCACACCTTTCTTGAGATGTTAGCCTAGATAGATGGTTTTTTTAGTGATGACGATTCTTATTAGTATTGTGGGGGACCTTCACAATATGATGTGGCTACCATTCTACTTACTGTAACTTGGTGTTGGGCTTATGGTAAAAGTGATCATACTGAAGCTATGTGTGTTGTCACGATTCAAGCTAACAAATGATGAAACTAATTTTAGAGAATCAAGAACAGTTGTGGGCAGAGCTAAAGTAGTTACCATTTCCACCATGCTTACAGTTGCTAAATAAAGAAGAATATGAGGAGGACATTAGCTAATTTGAAGAGAAAACTCAAGAATCGCAACTACTCGATTGTCATCTTGATCTTGAGACTGACATTTAGAAGTTGACTAAAAATGAGTGTGTAGTAGATAGTGTAAATTTTGAAGTACAATTAGTTAGGCCTCACTCGAAGCTTTTTGCCACATTATTTTTAGATTATATCTTGTCTGTGGAATCATCTAAAATAGTGGAAGAGTGGGAATATGAGGAACAAAAATCCTATATTCTTGATTTTACATTAGAATAGCAACCTAAAAACACACCTCACTTTAAGGCCGAGTAGATTACCATTCTCAATCCATTACTGAACTTCTTAATTTTTGTACAACCTCCCTATGATCGAGGCAAGAAGATGGACTCTATGTTGGGGGTGAAATTCATATCCTCAAGGTGGAGGAAAAAGTTGAGTTGGGTCATGCCACGACACTAAATTAGGCACTTCTTGGGAGGCAATGCAAAGTGTTTTGTTGTTTTTATTCATATAATATAATTGACATCATATCTTTGCGCCCATGGTGCCATAGGTATATTTCTAACTCTCTTATTTTGGTTTGATGTATTGTGGACATTGCATGATTTTAAGTTAAGGGTGGGGCTGCTTGTGGGTGTTGATGTCCTCTTGGGGTTTTTGTTGTCGTGCCTCTTTTCCACAGAGTCTTGTTCCTAGTAAAGCAGGCATGTTTAGACGTATTGTGATTTGTTGTAAAATTTTGTAGTTGACAAGGAATAATGCAAGTACCTTAGGCAGTTAACATATTTTTGTTGATTTTTGAACACCTCTCCAATGGTCTATTTTATAACTGTGTGATATGCATTTATGTCTGAGCACCGTGCATCTTGTTATGGCATTAGTACTAGTGACATGATAACCATTTCTAAACAATTACATGAACCAAATGGGTAGTAGCTTGTGATGTACCTTTGTGCCCTGTGTGTGTGAGATACTACCTAGTTCCCGTTGAGTGTTATATCTAGAACTTTTCCAATTGATCTTGCCTTGGCTGTAGGATAGCGGTTACGAAAGGATCATAAGTCGGTGTAGAAATTCGTCTACTTTTATCCTAAATGACCTTCCATGTGTAAATAATATCCCTTGATCCTATTTTTGATCCTCAATACCTATTCTTTTTATTATACCTATCACCTTCCCATTTGTATTATAATGAAACTGTTTTGTCCCTGATCCTCCTTGGACATTATGCACTTTAACTTAGGAAAATAGCCTAAGTTAAGGGTGGCTACCTGTCACGCCCCAAAATCCTATCGGGCCGGAATGGCACCCGAAGCCGAGAAGGCCCGGGAGAACCCGTTCAAATACCTGTACCTTCACTTACATTCACCAAAAATTTGGGCAGCACTTCGTTACATATAGAAGGGTCTAATTTCCTGTATCAGCACAACACGCACAAATATATATATATATATATATAATACTTGGCCGTCGGGGCCACCATATATACAAATATAACATCACTATATAAAATCCCATGACTTGACCCTTCCTTATGTCTACAAAGCCTGTAGGACATATATACATGACATAACTAGGGTCGGGACAAACCCCCGCCCACACATGACTCCTGTACAATAACAACACATAAGGAACCGACTCGGAAAGCTCTGAAGCAAACTGGAGCTCACAACAATAGCTGTACGACCCGGATCCTATCTATGTTGTGAATAAGCTGAAGTACCTATGCCTGCAGCATGAAATGCAGGTCCCCCATGAGGGACGTTAGTACGAAATATGTACTGAGTATGTAAAACTGTAGATAATCATATGTGATATGGGGGATCAAGAAAATCATACACATGTGAATACATCATAATAGAAGTGAACCACACTTCATAAACACTTTTAGGATCATGTAAATTATCATTAATCTGAACTGGGTTCTTGGATTCAAACACATTTGTGGAATGGTATATATTCGTTCATTTCATTCTTTACAATTATCATTTGCCATTACCTCCTCCTCCCGAACCTCCAACCACCTAACAATAATCAATACTGTACCATACTGTGACCATTAGGCTGCCTCCAGTACATATCAATTGGGATCGACCCATGCTAAGCTTATGCCCATGGGATACCACCCATAAACACATAAATAGGGATCGACCCATGCTAGACTTATTCCCCTGGGATACCACCCACATGTATATCAAGTAACACACATAAGAAATCTTTCCATTAACTTAGTTCAAAAGCTTTTGAGATTATTACATTAGTGTTCATGCCAATATAGTACCTTCGGAACAATGATACAACAATAGGAATCAAGTAATAGACCTTCTATACAATAACGATGTAATAAAGACTCACTAGTACATCAACAATGTATTTCAGAATCATCAATATCACAACAATGAAATAGGAGCCTTTTGGTATATCAATGAAATATTTTGACACTTTATAGAATGGAAACAACTTCGTTGGTAATGTAGAACAATACATGTGTTTGGACAACCTTGGAATCTTACTTGATGGAACATTGGTGTTTTCATGCCAAAGAACATCGTTAGAGTATGCTTTACATACCTCGTTGTATATTCGGACACCAATTCGACACAACTTCACCCCTTTACAAATCACTTATCTACAATGAAATATTTGGCATCTAGTATTAGCAACCCAACACCACAATTCTCTTCCATAATTCCATACAACCAATATTTGTAAAACATTCCAAAAGCAAACTTGATCAATAGGTTTATGTGTATATATATATATAATCATCATTTCAATACCACATCATCACACCAAATCCCTTCACAATTCAACATAATCCAACCATGCACAAGAATAATCCAACATCATTTCCAATCATCTTTCAACAACAATCAAATAACATACTTCTTATGCTCACATGCATATATATATATACATATTCATATAAATAATACCAACATAATTTACATCCTTACCATAAAATGGCCCTTTTTATTTCGATGTCCTGTTGGCACAAATAAGGGGTGCTTCTCGAGGCCCTCGAGACGGTGAACACAACTACGGAATCAATTTGGATTTTCTACGGTTGAATCACAAGATAATTGGTGTTGAAATTAGGCTAGGGTTTCTTATTTCCAATAATATGATGATAATTGATGGATATAAGACCAATTATATCTATATAATGACCAATTTTCGTCCAAGAGGTGATAGAAAATGACCATATTGCCCTTAAAAATATAAGTAAATCCGAATCTGTCCATGGTGGACTGTTTTGTCAGGCTAAAGTAAATCCGCCATAACTCTTTGGTCCGACATCGGATTTAGGTGAAATTGGTATCGTTGGATAGATAATTCAAAGGAATTTCATTTCATATAAAGTAGGCCACCCAGTTCGTCCTGTACAAGAAGTTATGATCGTTTGAAGTTGACCCTAGATATCTGTTTTGAGAGGATGAAGTAAAACGAGTATAACTGCTTACTTAGATGTTGGATTTGTAGGAAAATAATTGCATTGGAAAGAAGACTCAAAGATATTTCTTTTGATAGGTGGTAGCTCTCCCAGTTCATTATATTGAGGTAGTTATGATCGTTCAAACTCGACTCAAAAAACTGGCAGGCCTCAGTAGTTTGAATTTCCTGCACATTTACTGTTCACAATTATCCCGGCCGCCGTTTTATAGTTTCGAACGTGCTCGATTATATCCGAAACTTATCCGTTTTTGGAAATCTTTATATCGTTGGAAAGCTTATTCAATAAACTTCGTATGGAACCATCGACGGGCAAATTCCGGTATAAATAAAGTCGATTCCCATATACATATAATCAAACTATACACTTGAAACCATCTCAAAATAACCAATACTTATACTTAAACACATATATACCTAACTTAAGATCAATACATATACTCCAACACATATAACCATCGCTAATGCACATAATTAAGTATGGGGTGTTACATCCTTCCCCCATTAAGGACATTCGTCCTCGAATGTAAATGTAGTTATTTAGCCGAAACAAGTTCGAATTCATAATTGATATTCACGTCATCATATAGATATTATGCATATGTAAAAACTTACTTGTTAGTGTCCCAGTTACACTCCTTGCACTTCTTTTTCACCTTTGAACAAATAAGGGTATTTTGATTTCATTGCTTTCTCCACTTCCCATGTAATCTCTTCCCTTTGTTGATTTCTCCAAAGTACATTCACCGATGCTACTTCTTTATTTCTCATCTTCTTAACTTTACGATCTAATATAGCAATAGGCATCTCCTCATAGGTAAGATCTTCTATTACTTGCACATCTTCAGTAGAAGTAATAAGGGACGGATCTCCGATACACTTTCGAAGCATCGATACATGAAATACTGGATGCAGTGATGAGAGTTCCTGGGGTAGCTCTAATTCATACCCAACTTGCCCACATCTTCGAATAATCTTATATGGGTCTATATATTGTGGACTCAACTTTCCTTTCTTGCCGAATCTCATCACCCCTTTCATTGGCGATACCTTCAAAAATACCCAATCGCCTAACGAAAACTCTAGCCCTCCTCTTCTACTATCCGCATATGACTTGGGTCGACTTTGGGCTGTTTTCAACTGTTGCTGAATCACCTTGACTTTTTCTATGGCTTGATACACAAGATCCGGTCCGAACATAAGAGTTTCACCCGCTTCGAACCATCCTATTGGTGATCTACACTTCTTCCCATATAAAGCTTCATATGGTGCCATTTTGATACTTGAATGATAGCTATTATTGTAGGCAAACTCAATAAGAGGTAAATGATCATCCCAGCTGCCTTTAAAATCTATAACACATGCTCGTAGCATATCTTCAAGTGTTTGAATGGTGCGCTCTGCTTGTCCATCCGTCTGAGGGTGAAAAGTTGTACTCAGATTCACTTGTGTTCCCAAACTCCGTTGGAAAGACTTCCAAAAGTTTGCAGTAAATTGAGTTCCCCGATCCGATATAATAGAAGTTGGCACTCCATGCAATTGGACTATTTCTTTAACATACAGCTTCGAATATTCTTCAACTGTGTAAGTGGTCTTAACGGGTAAGAAATGTGTGGATTTAGTAAGCCTATCCACAATCACCCATATAGAATCAAATTTTCCAGCTGTATGAGGCAAACCTGTAAGAAAATCCATGTTGATCATGTCCCACTTCCAAATTGGAAGATCTATGCATTGCATATAGCCTCCGGGTTTTTGGTGCTCAACTTTAACTCTTTGACAATTTGGATATTCAGCTACAAATTCTGCAATTCT
This sequence comes from Capsicum baccatum var. pendulum, assembly GCA_030864225.1. NCBI lineage: Eukaryota > Viridiplantae > Streptophyta > Magnoliopsida > Solanales > Solanaceae > Capsicum > Capsicum baccatum. Next base: position 199,870,806 of record CM061553.1, read on the forward strand.
CTTCTTCATGTCATTCCACCAATACATATCTTTCAAATCTTAATACATTTTGGTTGATCCTGGATGAATGGAATACCTTGAAAAATGTGCCTCTGTCAAAATCTTCTTTCTTAGCCCGTCTACATCCGGCACACACAATCGGTTTTGGCACTGCAGTACTCCTTCTCGCGTAAGCTCAAATGCCTTGGTCGCACCACACTGAACGTTCTCCTTAAGCTGTAATAAAATAAGATCTGCATCTTGCTTCTTTTTCACCTCAGCTACTAATAAGGATTCCACGGCATTATGCACAATAAGCTCCTCGTTCGGAGTTCCAAGAAGGCGAACTCCCAAACTAGCTAACTGGTGAAGATCTTTAATCATCCCTTCACTTTCTATGGGCGCCAACATAGCCTTACGACTTAACGCATCAGCTACCACATTTGCTTTCCCTGGATGGTACAAGATATCAACATCGTAGTCCTTTAATAGTTCAAGCCATCTCCGCTGCCTTAAATTTAGATCCTTCTTATTAAAAATATATGGCAAGCTCTTATGGTCAGTATATATATCAACATGAACCCCATATAAGTAGTGGCGCCATATCTTTAAAGCAAAAATAACTGCTTCCAGCTCAAGATCGTGTGTAGGATAATTTTTCTCATGTGGCCGCAATTGTCTAGAAGCATATGCTATTACCTTACCATGATGCATCAATACACATCCTAAACCAATTTTGGAAGCATCACAATACACTGTATACCCTTCGGTGCCTTCTGGAAGTACCAACACGGGTGTAGAAATCAACTTGTTCTTCAATTCTTGGAAACTCTCCCCACACGCATCATTCCATTGGAACTTGGATGCTTTATGCGTTAGCTTAGTTAAAGGTGCTGAAATGGAAGAAAAGTCTTTAACAAACATTCTATAATAACCGGCCAACCCGAGAAAACTACGAATCTCCGTAGGCGTTGTGGGCCTTGGCCAGTTCTTCACAGCTTTTATCTTTTGAGCATCAACCTTTATCCCTTCACTAGATACAATATGACCCAAAAATGCCACCGACTTTAACCAAAACACACATTTAGAAAACTTTCCATAAAGCTTACAATCACGAAGAGTCTGCAATGTCTGTCGTAAGTGATTGGCATGGTCCTCTTCTGATCTAGAATAAACTAGAATATCATCTATAAAAGCTATCACAAATACATCCAGGAATGGCTTAAACACCCTATTCATCAAATCCATAAAAGCTGCAGGTGAATTTGTTAGCCCAAATGACATAACTAGAAACTCATAATGACCATACCTTGTTCGGAAAGCTGTTTTGGGTATATCTTTTTCTTTGACCCTCACTTGGTGGTAACCTGACCTCAAATCAATCTTAGAAAAGCACTTGACGCCCTGTAACTGATCAAATTAATCATTAATTCTTTGGAGTGGATATTTATTCTTAATAGTCACCTTATTCAATTGCCGATAATCAATACACATCCTCAGCGAGCCATCCTTTTTGCGCACAAATAATACTGGTGCTCCCCAGGGGGACATACTTGGCCTTATGAATCCCTTCTCTAGCAAATCTTTCAATTGCTCTTTCAATTATCGCAATTCTGCTGGGGCCATTCTATATGGAGGAATGGAGATTGGTTGGGTGCCTGGTATTACATCAATACCAAACTCTACTTCTCATTCAGGAGGCAAACCTGGACGATCTTCAGGGAATACATCAGGAAATTCATTTACCACTGGTACAATGTGAAGATCTGGTGATTCCGATTCCGTATTCTTTACTCTAACTAAATGACATATGTAGCCCTTGGAAATCATTTTTCTCGCTTTGAAAAAAGAAATAAATCTACCTCTTGGTGCGCCAATCTTACCTTGCCATTCAATAACTGCTTCATCAGGAAAATGTAAATACATCATTTTCGTACAACAGTCAATTTTGGCATAACAAGATGCCAACCAATCCATACCCATTATAACATCAAAATCTACCATTTCTAGTTCCACAAGATTGGCCATCGTGTCTCGACCACACACAGTTACTACACAATCTTAATAAACTCTTCTAGCAATAATAGATTCTCCAACCGGGGTAGACACTTCCAACGGTTTATCTAACAATTCAGGGGTCCTTTTGAACTTTCCAGCAACCAAAGGAGTAACATATGATAATGTAGAACCGGGATCAATGCGAGCATATACATCAAATAATAATATGGACAACGTACCCGTAACCACATCTGGGGAAGCCTCTAGATTCTGTCGATCCGCTAAAGCATAAGTGCGATTCTGAGTCCCACTGGAACTGGCGACTCTTTTTTCATTGCTAGCGTGACCCGCAGGTCATGCACCCCTACTAGAATAAGATACCGGTGATGATGATGCAACACCTGATCCCAAAAGGTCGTGCTATGCCACCTGCGCCCCTTCGTGGGCATTCTCTCATCATATGCCCTGTCATACCGCACTAATAACAAACATTTATTCCCATTCGACATACTCCCATATGATGCCTTAAACATTTATTGCATGGATCTCGAGGAGGTCTCGATTGGCTCATATTCCCTTGCCCATGATAACCCACAGATCGCGAACTATGACCCTCACTTCTTTGCCCAAATTAACTGCCTCTGAACCCCTGATGCTGTGGTGGAGCACTAGCTGCAGAATAAGAAAATAATGGCCTAGGTGGTCTAACAGAAAATTGAGGTCTAAAACCTCCTTGTGGCGCCATAAACTGCCCTGTAGATCTGGCCCTCTTAGAAGATCCTCTTTCAAATTCCTGTGTTCTTCTTCTTTGCCTCTGATCTTCCATTTTCTGTGCAAATGCTTGGATCCTAGCTATATCCATATCCTTATTCAGTGCAGCAATAGTACAATCCCTAACCAAATACGGATCCAATCCATTCACATACCGATGAACTCTGTCATCCATAGTAGCTATAACATTAGGAGCATATCTGGACAAGGAATTAAATCGAAGACTATACTCCCTCACACTTGTATTACCCTGGCGAAGATTTAAGAACTGATCCGCACAGGCCTGATGAGTCTCATATGGAAAATAATGATCAATAAATGCCTCTTTGAACTCATTCCAAGTATTTGGGGGTGCATCAATGCCCCTTGACCGTTTCCAGTCTTCATACCAATATATAGCCTCACCTTTGAATCTATATGCGGCTAACTCCACTGTCTCTCTGCCCGATACATGCATCACCTCTAGGGCCCTTTGGATCTGATCAATAAAGTCCTGCGGATCTTCATTAACATCGGATCCGGTAAAAGTAGGCGGATCCATCTTAAGAAAATCTTGCGTCCGAAGACTAGCTGCCCTATCAGTACCGCTAGAACCCGCGACAGGAATAGCTTGCCCTTGGACTTGACCAGCAACTATACGAGTCAAAAGTTGCACTACATTTCTAAGATCTTAATCAACAGCATTAATAGGTGGCTCTGGGGATATAGTTCTCCTCCCCCTTATTTCTTCCGGACTGGGGAAAGTTTCTGATGCATGCTCAGCTGGAGCCTCACTTTGATTAACTGGTATAGTGGGTGACTTACTAATCCCCTCTCCGGCAGCCACATCTACTTGCTTACCGGTATTCTTGCTTCTGGTAACCGGCATCATTACTATAATAAGAGAAACAAACTGATTCAGTGGTCAACTATGACTTCATATACAATATAAACTCTATCGCACGATCTAAGACATGAAGAAAAGAAACAATTCCTAAATGTCCATAGCCTCCTGTTTATAGATGTGGTGCACAGCACACCGATAAACAAGACTCTACGTAGACACGGCTTTGTAGACTCACTAGGACGAACCTCTCTGATACCACTTTTGTCACGACCCAAAATCCCATCGGGCCGGACTGGCACCCGAAGCCGAGAAGGCCCGGGAGAACCCGTTCAAATACCTGTACCTTCACTTACATTCACCAAAAATTTGGGCAGCACTTCGTTACATATAGAAGGGTCTAATTTCCTGTATCAGCACAACACGCACAAATATATATATATAATACTTGGCCGTCGGGGCCACCATAGATACAAATATAACATCACTATATAAAATCCCATGACTTGACCCTTCCTTATGTCTACAAAGCCTGTAGGACATATATACATGACATAACTAGGGTCGGGACAAACCCCCGCCCACACATGACTCCTGTACAATAACAACACATAAGGAACCGACTCAGAAAGCTTCGAAGCAAACTGGAGCTCACAACAATAGCTGTACGACCCGGATCCTATCTATGTTGTGAATAAGCTGAAGTACCTATGCCTGCAGCATGAAATGCAGGTCCCCCATGAGGGACGTCAGTACGAAATATGTACTGAGTATGTAAAGCTGTAGATAATCATATGTGATATGGGGGATCAAGAAAATCATACACATATGAATAAATCATAATAGAAGTGAACCACACTTCATAAAAACTTTTAGAATCATGTACATTATCATTAATCTGAACTGGGTTCTTGGATTCAAACACATTTGTGGAACGGTATATATTCGTTCATTTCATTCTTTACAATTATCATTCGCCATTACCTCCTCCTCCCGAACCTCCAACCACCTAACAATAATCAATACTGTACCGTACTGTGACCATTAGGCTGCCTCCAGTACATATCAATTGGGATCGGCCCATGCTAGGCTTATGCCCCTGGGATACCACCCCTAAACACATAAATAGGGATCGACCCATGCTAGGCTTATTCCCCTGGGATACCACCCACACGTATATCAAGTTACACACATAAGAAATCTTTCCATTAACTTAGTTCAAAAGCTTTTGAGATTATTAGATTAGTGTTCATGCCAATATAGTACCTTTGGAACAATGATACAACAATAGGAATCAAGTAATAGACCTTCTATACAATAACGATGTAATAAAGACTCACTAGTACATCAACAATGTGTTTCAGAATCATCAATATCACAACAATGAAATAGGAGCCTTTTGGTATATCAATGAAATATTTTGACACTTTATAGAATGGAAACAACTTCGTTGGTAATGTAGAACAATACATGTGTTTGGACAACCTTGGAATCTTACTTGATGGAACATTGGTGTTTTCATGCCAAAGAACATCGTTAGAGTATGCTTTACATACCTCGTTGTAGATTCGGACACCAATTCGACACAACTTCCCTCCTTTACAAATCACTTATCTACAATGAAATATTTGGCATCTAGTATTAGCAACCCAACACCACAATTCTCTTCCATAATTCCATACAACCAATATTTGTAAAACATTCCAAAAACAAACTTGATCAATAGGTTTATGTGCATATATATATATAATCATCATTTCAATACCACATCATCACACCAAATCCCTTCACAATTCAACATGATCCAACCATGCACAAGAATAATCCAACATCATTTCCAATCATCTTTCAACAACAATCAAATAACATACTTCTTATGCTCACATGCATATATATATATATACATATCCATATAAATAACACCAACATAATTTACATCCTTACCATAAAATGGCCCTCTTTATTTCGAAGTTCTGTTGGCACAAATAAGGGGTGCTTCTCGAAGCCCTCGAGATGGTGAACACAACTACGGAATCAATTTGGATTTTCTACGGTTGAATCACAAGATAATTGGTGTTGTAATTAGGCTAGGGTTTCTTATTTCCAATAATATGATGATAATTGATGGATATAAGACCAATTATATCTATATAATGACCAATTTTCGTCCAAGAGGTGATGGAAAATGACCATATTGCCCTTAAAAATTTAAGTAAATCCGAATCTGTCCATGGTGGACTGTTTTGATAGGCTAAAGTAAATCCGCCATAACTCATTGGTCTGATATCGGATTTGGGTAAAATTGGTATCGTTGGATAAATAATTCAAAGGGATTTCATTTCATATAAAGTAGGCCACCCAGTTCGTCCTGTACAAGTAGTTATGATCGTTTGAAGTTGACCCTAAAAATCTATTTTGAGAGGCTGAAGTAAAACGAGTATAACTCCTTACTTAGATGTTGGATTTGGAGGAAAATAATTGCATTGGAAAGAAAACTCAAAGATATTTCTTTTGATAGGTGGTAGCTCTCCCAGTTCATTATATTGAGGGAGTTATGATCGTTCAAAGTCGACTCAAAAAACTGGTAGGCCTCAGTAGTTTGAATTTCCTGCACATTTACTGTTCACAATTATCCCGGCCGCCATTTTGTAGTTTCGAACGTGCTCGATTATACCCAAAACTTATCCATTTTGGGAAATCTTTATATCGTTGGACAGCTTATTCAATAAACTTCGTATGGAACCATCGACGGGCAAATTCCGGTATAAATAAAGTCGATTCCCATACACATATAATCAAACTATACACTTGAAACCATCTCAAAATAATCAATACTCATACTTAAACTCATATATACCTAACTTAAGATCAATACATATACTCCAACACATATAACCATGGCTAATGCACATAATTAAGTATGGGGTGTTACACTACCATAGGGATACGTGATGTTAAATGAGTATGAAGAAAAGTAGATTAAAAGAAAAGAATAAAAAGCTGAGTGTGGTGGAAAAGTGTAAGAAAATAAAAGTTATGAAAAAAAAGAAGTGATTTTAGAAAAGAACCGCACCCATGCTGAATAAGTATGATCAAGAAAAGAGAAAAATAGAAAAAGGCTAATGAGTGAAACCCTAAAAGGTAGTGTAGTGTTATGGAGGCTTAGTCACTTTAAATATCATTGAGTATCATACCATCCCCTAGCCTACATTACAAGCCTAAAAGAAGAGTTATTGTGATCCTAGCTAACCTGTCGGAAAGTCTTGGTAATGAAAATAAGGAAAAGCCTATGGTAATCAGTATACATTGATTGGAAATTTATTATAAGAGTGAGTGTCTAGTGATTGCCCCCATCATTACATATGTAATTTCTGATATAAGTGAAGTGGGACTTCTCTCTAGTGAGGGCACATTGGTTACGTTGCTAGTTGCTAACTTGTTCGGATAGTGTAAGCTTGATACATACATGGTTGTTGCTGCTAAATTGATGCCATGTCTTGATTCCTGCACGTCCCATTGTTGTTCTTCAGTAGAATACACAGTTGATTTTGAATTAATTGACCTTGGAGAAGGTAAAAATGGTTTTGAGATAATATAGATAATCGGCTGCCAAATGTACTTTGTATCCTCTTGGTTGTGTTTTAGTTTCTTGGGGAGAAGCAATTGTTTTAAGTTGAGGGTGTTGATGTGTGAGCATATCCTAACATATTTGAGGCTTTTAACTAATAATAATTGCAAAGTCTTAAGCAACTTTTGTTGTTTTTAATTTTTTTATCTTTGATTTTACAGTGGAAGTCAAAATGCAAGAGAACCAACAATGATGGAAGTGAAAGAGTTGAAGTCTAAAGAAATAGAAGAGAATTGTGGCTGGAGATATTTCTAATAATTCATCATCACTGTTTCAAGTTATCATCTTCATTGTTAGCCTTAAAAAGAAAATGGTATTCAGCTGGAAAAAGTGGCAATGACATGTGATTAGCCATATGAGTTGTGATAAGCCATTAAGATCGTCGTTAGCCTAAGGCAGAACATGAGACCTGAAGTAAATCATCAGCGAAATCTGTGATAAGTCATCAAATATCTAATAAGACATCATGCTTCATTGTCGTCCTAAGGCAACGAATGTCAAAATTGAAGAGGAGCTGTGGACATCTGTGATAAATTATCAGACTCTTGATAAGGCATCATAAAATGTCGTTACCTATCCAAGAGATTACTAAACTCTCTGATTTTTTTTACATAATTAGGAGGAAGTATTTTAAAGCATATGTTAGGGTTTTTTAATTATAAAAGGAAGGTGAACATATCGGATGGTACTCGATGATTCTGAACCTATTTTTTGGAACACACATATTTTGTTATTCTCTTTAGCTTCTTAACTTGAACAAAACAATTAACTTTGTAGAGATTACCATCAATATTTTAGGATTCCTACTTTGATCTAATCTTAGAAACACTGATAGCTATTCATCTTGCTACAAGTTCATCTTTCAAATTTGAAATTCAACTTGTTGTATCGGTTATTACATTCTTAGTAGCTAAATATCTTTAACCCAAACTATGGGATCTATGGATTAGGTCATGGTAAGTTGATAAGTATTCAAGATTCTGAAGGTAATAGGACTCCTTCATAATTCTATGGTTTTAATGATAGTCTATTTATTGTAAACGATAGATAGCACCTGCTTTGATTTGCTTGAGATAAGAAATCAACTAAAGTAGGAAGTGGATTATTGACAGAGACTTGGAAGCTACCAACCTTTCGTTTAATAATTGATGCTGTAACAAGGTTAATTAACCTAAGGTGAAGTCTGGTCAGTGAATATATATTCTCTAATTCTGAGAGTATTAGGTAATTAAATGCTTAAGTAGGTCTAGAGATATTTAGACATAAATTTGATAAAGACAGTTTGTTGTTCCTACCTATCGTGAGAATCTTGAATCACTATTAGCATCTGTCAAGTACCAAAACCCATAGTGAACATAACTTTATTTATCCATAAACTCTTGATTACAAAGAGTGAAACTAAAGTGACCAACAATTATTTACTGATCATCAAAAACCTCTATTTTATCTTTTCGTATCATTTGTTTGAATTTAAATTTTAGCTTTAATTTCAAACTAGTTTAATCCTCACTGACATTATTCCCTATGGATTCGACCCCGACTCAAAAGTTGGGTAAATATATTAACAATGATTTCCTTGAACTTAATTTATGTGTAAGTTGAGCGTTGTATAAAATGGCACCGTTACCAGGGAACAATTTGGAATATTGAGTTGGTTTGAAATTTTAGCTTACTTGCTTGAATTCGAACTTGTAAAAATTTATTTAGTATATTTTTATTTTTTATTCCCTTTATTTTTATTTTTTCCCCACACCTTTCTTGAGATGTTAGCCTGGATATATGGTTTCTTAAGTGATGACGATTCTTATTAGTATTATGGGGGACCTTCACAATATGATTTGGCTACCATCCTACTTACTGTAACTTGGTGTTGGGCTTATGGTCAAAGTGATCATACTGAAGCTATATGTGTTGTCACGATTCAAGCGAACAAATTGATGAAACTAATTTTAGAGAATAAAGAATAGTTGTGGGCAGAGCTAAAGTAGTTACCATTTCCACCATGCTTACAGTTGCTAAATAAAGAAGAATATGAGGAGGACATTAGCTAATTTGAGGAGAAAACTCAATAATCGCAACTACTCGATTGTCATCTAGATGTTGAGACTGACATTGAGAAGGTGACTTAAAATGAGTGTGTAGTAGATAGTGTAAATTTTGAAGTAGAATTAGTTAGGCCTCACTCAAAGATTTTTGCCACATTATTTTTAGATTATATCTTGTCTGTGGAATCATCTAAAATAGTGGAAGAGTGTGAATATGAGGAACAAAAATCCTATATTCTTGATTTTACATTAGAAAAGAAACCTAAAAACACACCTCACTTTAAGGCCGAGTAGATTACCATTATCAATCCATTACTCAACTTCTTAATTTTTGTACAACCTCCCTAAGATCGAGGCAAAAAGATGGACTCTAAATTGGGGTGAAATTCATATCTTCAAGGTGGATGAAAAAGCTAAGTTGGGTCATGCCACGACACTAGATTAGGCACTTCTTGGGAGGCAATGCAAAGTATTTTGTTGTTTTTATTCATATTATATAATTGACATCATATCTTTGCACCCATGGTGCCATAGGTATGTTTCTAACTCTCTTATTTTGGTTTGATGTATTGTGGACATTGAATGATTTTAAGTTAAGGGTAGGGTTGCTTGTGGGTTTTGATGTCCTCTTGGGGTTTTTGTTGCCGTGTCTCTTTTCCCTAGAGTCTTGTTCCTAGTAGAGCAGGCATATTTAGCCGTATTGTGATTTGTTGTAAAATTTTATAGTTGTCGAGGAATAATACAAGTACCTTAGGCAGTTAACATATTTTTGTTGATTTTTGAACACCTCTCCAATGGTCTATTTTATAACTGTGTGATATGTATTTATGTCTGAGCACCGTGCATCTTCTAATGGAATTAGTACTAGTGACATGATAACCATTTCTACACAATTACATAAACCAAATGGGTAGTAGCTTGTGATGTACCTTTGTGCCCTGTGTGTGTGAGATACTACCTAGTTCCCGTTGAGTGTTATATCTAGAACTTTCCCAATTGATCTTGCCTTGGCTGTAGGATAGCGGTTAGGAAAGGATCATAAGTCGGTGTAGATATTCATCTACTTTTATCCTAAATGACCTTCCGTGTGTAAATAATATCCCTTCATCCTGTTTTTGATCCTGAAAACCTATTTCTTTATTATACCTATCACCTTCCCATTTGTATTATAATGAAATTGTTTTGTCCCTGGTCCTGCTTGGACATTATGCACTTTAACTTAGGAAAATATCCTAAGTTAAGGGTGGCTACCACAGGGATACGTGATGTTAAATGAGTATGAAAAAAAGTAGATTAAAAGAAAAGAATAAAAAGCTGAGTGTGGTGGAAAAGTATAAGAAAATAAAAGTTATGAAAAAAAAGAAGTGATTTTAGAAAAGAACTGCACCCATGCTGAATAAGTATGATGAAGAAAAGAGAAGAATAGAAAAAGGCTAATGAGTGAAACACTAAAAGGCAGTGTAGTGTTATGGAGGCTTAGTCACTTTAAATATCATCGAGTATCATACCATCCCCTAGCCTACATTACAAGCCTAAGAGAAGAGTTATATTGATCCTAGCTAACCTGTCGGAAAGTCTTGGTAAAGAAAATAAGGGAAAACCTGTGGTAATCAGTATACATTGATTGGAACTTTATTATAAGAGTGAGTGTCTAGTGATGGCCCCCATCATTACATATATAATTTTTGATATAAGTGAAGTGGGACTTCTTTCTAGTGAGAGCACATTGGTTACGTTGATAGTTGCTAACTTGTTTGGATAGTGTAAGATTGATACATACATGGTTGTTGCTGCTAAATTGATGCCATATCTTGATTCCTGCATGTCCCATTGTTGTTCCTCAGTAGCATACACAGTTGATTTTGAATTAATTGACCTTGGAGAAGGTAAAGATTGTTTTAAGATAATATAGATGATCGACTGCCAAATGTACTTTGTATCCTCTTGGTTGTGTTTTAGTTTCTTGGGGAGAAGCAATTGTTTTAAGTTGAGGTTGTTGATGTGTTAGCAGATCCTAACACATTTGAGGCTTTTAACTAATAATAATTGAAAAGTCTTAAGCAATTTTTGTTGTTTTTAATTTTTTTATCTTTGATTTTACAATGGAATTCAAAATGCAAGAGAACCAACAATGATGGAAGTGAATGAGTTGAAATCTAAAGCAAATAGAAGAGAAGTGTGGCTGACGATATTTCTAATAATTGGTCATCACTATTTTAAGTTATCAGCTTCATTGTTAGCCTTAAAAAGAGAATGGGATTCAGCTGGAAGAAGGGGCAACGACATGTGATTAGCCATAAGAGTTGTGATAAGCCATCAACATCGTCTTTAGCCTAAGGCAGAACATGAGTGCTGAAGTAAATCATCAGCGACATCTGTGATAAGTCGTCAAATATCTAATAAGACATCATGCTTCATTGTCAGCCTAAGGCAACGAATGTCAAAAGTGAAGAGGAGCTGACGACATCTGTGATATATCATCAGACTCTTGATAAGGCATCATAAAATATCGTTCCCTATCCGAGAGATTACTAAACTCTCTGATTTTGTTTCCATAATTAGGAGGAAGTATTTTAAAGCATATGTTAGGGTTTTTTAATTATAAAAGGAAGGTGAACATATCGGGAGGCTGAACATATCGGATGGTAATCGATGATTGTGAACCTATTTTTTGGAACGCACGTATTTTGTTATTTTCTCTCTAGTTTCTTGGCTTGAACAAATTAATTAACTTTGAAGAGATTATTATCAATATTTTGGGATTTCTACTTTGATATAATCTGAGAAACACTCGTTGCTATTCATCTTGCTGTAAGTTCATCAAACAAATTATGAATTCAACTTGTTTTATCGATTATTACATTATGAGTGGCTAAATCTCTTTAACCCGAATTATGGGATATATGGATTAGGTCTTGGTAAGTTGCTAATTGTTCAATATTCTTAAGGTAATAGGACTCCGTGATAATTTTGAGCTTTTAATTATAGTCTATTGGTTGCAAACGATAGATATCACCTGCTTTGATTTTCTTGAGATAAGAAATTAACTATAGTAGGAAGTGAATTATTGAAAGGGACTTGGAAGCTACCAACCTTCCATTTAATAATTGATGATGTAACAATTATAATTCACTTGAGGTGAAGTCTAGTTAGTGAATATAAATTCCTTGATCCGAGAGGATTAGGTAATTATATGATTAAGTAGGTCGAGAGACATTTAGGAATAACTTCGATAAAGACGATTAGCATTTGTCAAGTACCAAAACCCATATTGAACATAACTCTGGTTTGTCATAAACTCTTGATTACAAACACTGAAACTAAAGTGACTAAAAATTATTTGTTGATCATCAAAAACCCCCATTTTAATTTTTCGTATCATTTGTTTGAATTTAATTTGTAGCTTTAGTTTCAAACTAGTTTAATGGCCACTCACATTGTTCCCTGTGGATTTGACCTCGACTCAAAAGTTGTGTAAATATATTGATGACGACCGCCTTGCACTTAATTGACGTGTAAGTTGAGCGTTATCAGACACTAAGCTGGAATGTGTAAACAAATTAACTTATTTGATAAAATGGATAACTGATAGAGGCATACTGGTCATGTAAGGTTAAACTGTACTTAAACTAAACTACTGGACTGAAATTGTAGAGTACTATGCATCTAAAGTAAGTCCTAACTGAGTAACATGAGATAACTGAGTGTGAATTCAAGAAAACTTAATTATTTGAGAACGCAAGACCAAGAATATAACATGTTTCTAAAATAGTTAGTAATCTAAAGTACTAAAATACTGATAACTGAATAACTGATAATTGTATGCTATGGTCAAGCAACCCTGAAACTAAACTGAATTGTCGATCGAATTACTAGACTTAGACTGTGATAGAGATTGTACTAAGACGATAACTAAGATTGTAACTGAGATTGTTATTGACACTTAACTGAGACTGAATACTGAATTATGCACACTGTAAAGCATGAGTACATGAGTCACGAGCTACATGACATGAGTTTGGAGTTTCTATTTTCATGTAACATAATTCGTAACACTAAGCGAAATGGAACTCCTTATACTAGGAACCATAAGATTGCATGATTTTTAATAATGTGTAAGAATAGAAGCTATGATCAAAGAGATAACATGTAAGGCATTGAGTAGATATTGTGATAGATGAAGTGCAAAACTTTGCACTGAGGTAAGGATGGGTTGGGCATCATCCTCTCTCACTACTTTCTTCCCGTACTAATATTACTACTAAAATCTAAAGGCCTGACTTTTTAAGATATCATAACCAGACAGTTTCTGTATAGCCACGGGGCTATGATAGACTGACCCACTGAGTTAGAGTATGAGAAAAGTTCTATTAAATTTTCCAATCTTACTTTGAAATTGACTGTTATCTAAGAAGTTACAAAAGATAGAGAAGCTCCTAGATCTAGTAAGACAAAACATGTAAATGGAAGATCTGAAACAAACTAGTGACCATATCAGGAGAATTTTCCTGATCATATCTTGGCTGAAGTGTATAGATCCTATTTGGGCGTTGCCCACTGGTGGCACTGGAAGTGGCACCCTGCTGATTTAGGTGACCAGACTGAGTTGAAGGACGATTATATTGACCCTATTGGTGCAAATATTTTCCACTCTGAGACAACATACTACACTCTTGCATCCTATCTACTGGCTTACCACATCCAAAACACACATCACTGCCTGCTCTACATACACCTAAGTGATTTCTACCGTATTCTTCGCAAAATAGGTGGGTATGACCACTATTCATACTGCCCTGGGTTTTGGATCCTGGTGCCCCACTATAACCATCATTCCTGAACTTTGGTACTGGCATACTAGTTTAGAATAGAGATAGAACTGAATATTTTTTATGAAACTATGAATGGTTACCACCTTCTAACTTAAATTGAGTAAAATTAAAACTACCTATTCTATCTCTCTTATTCTCTCTCTCCTTCTTGTTAACCTTCTGCTCCTCAATCTTTTAAGGGTGGACCATAATTCTATATATTTACATATCCTTAATCAACATCACAGTTTTCCTCCTCTGGACTTACTGTCTTCTAATACATTGGGAGCATACCTTGCAAGCTGGATAAACTTAATGGAATACTCATTTACACTCATACTTCCTTGGTTGAGATTGATGGACTTTAACACCTTGGCTTCTCTCAGCTGTAAAGGAAAGAATCTATCTAGAAAAGCAGTAGCAAACTCTTCCCATTCTATGGGCTCTGCATTGTGCCCCTGTCTACCTTCCACTATTTAAACAATGTATGAGCTATATCTTGTAGCTGATAGGCAGCTAACTCATCACTATCAATAGAAGTTACTCCAATGATATCTTTGACTTTCTGAACCTGATCGAGGTACTCATATGAATCATCTTCTGACTTAGATCCTAAGAATAAGGGAGGATTGATTTAGGTGGTCTCAAATCCTAGCTACAGTAGTATTGGCGACTGGGTTGGCCTAAACAATAGATCGTCATTCATTCTAAGATGCTACGCAATTAGATAGAGTAGCAAATATAGCTCTGAAATCTGCATGGGAGACATGCTCATCCAAGGGATTTTCCTGAACGGGCTAAGGTGCTGATTGTTTTCCAGTTCTTCTTTCATTAGTCATTTTAGGAGGAATGTTCTGTAACTAGAAGGAAGAGAATGACTAGACTGAGAATTTATCTTGAGCTCATAATAACTCGCACAACATGAATATTGAAAGAAGGGAAACTTTTTCTAAAATAATCTCATAGCCTCCTGTCCATAAGTATGGCACGCTACATACCTATGCACAAGACTCTACTTGATGTATCTTTTAGACTTCCTAGCACTCTATTGAATCTTAGACTCTGATACTAAGTTTGTAATACCCCAAGTCCATACCCCGGATGCTACACGGTGCCAGTGACCCCGAAGGACCACTATCAAACCCATGACTAGTGCCTATTGTGAGCACTGAGTAATAATAATATTACTGAATTAAATGCTGAAATTACGCTAAAGTTGCCGTAAGGTTCACAACTAAAAATAAATATTAAATACTGATAACTAAATATCTCTCTAAAAGCCTCTAACTGTCTGATCATGGATTTGATAGGACAAGTACCTAACAAAGTCCGACAACTGAACTACTGATAACTGAAAGTAATACTCTATCCTTGAACTATGAGGACTCACCACTGAATTTGCTGCATATAATCTAGGCTGATAAGTACGGTCAGGAGCTCGTACGTCTGAACCTATTATATAAGATATCATCGCACAAAAGAAGAGTACGTGTTAGAACTTTAAATTTACTGAAATGCTAAGTGAGGTAGGCTGTTATGCACAGGTTCATATAAATGAAAAATAACTGGCTAAGAAACATAAACATAGCTGAATAAGAGTACATTCATGAATACATAAACTGTAACTGAGGTCATGATAACACTAGATACTAAGTTCTAAATAGTTATTTACTGATAACTAAGTGGCTGTATCTTATAGTTCTAATTCTGGAGAACTAATTTGAGTTCTATACTGAACTGAGTGACTATATCTGACAGTCATGAGTCTGTAGAACTGAGCTGAGTTCTATACTGAGACTAAAAATAAAACTGTGGCGGTAATTATCCAACCGACATGCCCCAAATAAGATAAAAGAGTTGGGGTCCAAACTGTTTCCCCAATTGGAAGGGTGCTAATTCCGAGCCCCGAGTACTAATATCAGTTGTAGAGTCAGTCTTATCTAATAGGTGACCTCTGAGATCAGTCCTAAACTAGCGGATGATCCCTGAGTATGTTAGTCCCAACTGAAAGACACTGAATTAAGTATATTAAGCAAGACTGGACTAATAATTAATATTATAGAGATTTCCTGAGATCTATAATTGACTGAGTTCTATTGAGTTCTATAACTGACTGAGAGTACAACTGATCATGACATAACTGAGATTACATCGTTGACACTGGCTCTAGGTACACAGGTAAATTATTGGGTATTTATTGCCCCCAGGACTTGATAGCATAAAAAGTAAAATATAACATGATCATAAAGTCATAACATTACTTGTTTGCTAACAATGTAGTTATTTAGACACTGTCAACACTTGATATATATGATCTTGTGCATTAATTGACTCACATATTAACGTGTCATGTTTTCACCAGTCAAATCACTTAAGAATTTTATCAAACACTTGTAATGTAATAACTTGTACATGAATTAGGGAATAGATATTAGCATTCTATAATGGCATTATCTACTTCTCATAGACAATATATCAAACACATAGGAAGCATAATTGGTTCATTAAATCATAAACACTTAGAGTTAATAAGGTTACAACAACAAACTTCTAAATTTATCGGTTTACCATGAATATCATGTAATTCAACACATACTAGGATCAATTCTTGGAACTTATAATTTACATCATGGATTCAAACTCAACAATAATATGAACATGAATTCAATTTAACCAAAGCATGGAAATTAAAAATCTAAGATCTTGGATATTTAAAAAATTGGATTCTTTGACTTCATGGTTGAAAGGAACCTATGAAGAACACCTAACATACCTTGGTGCTTGAATTCATGAAGATTGATGGTGAATTTCTTGGATCTTAATCTTTACTTTGATGGGTTAGGGTTTGTGTCTTGAGAGAAAGTGAGTGTATTTTGCTGAATGAGGGCTGAATTTCCAATTTAAAGGGATGATTAAGGGTGGAAAAAAAAGATCCAAATACCCCTAAGGACTTGGAATCTTAATGAATTAAAACTAACTTAGTGATGCGCAGATCAATGCATTGCGTTGATGGGGTGGATACAATGGCCGACGTGCCTCGTCGAGTCCACGTCGGTTTACTGGAAATTACACTAGAAGCTGGGGAAAAATATTTATCAATGCGATAGTCAACATGATGCATCAAGATCGCATCAGTACATTGATTTGGACTCCTAAACTTGATTCAAATGAGGTCCGAGAAATATGAAACTTGTCTAGGGACACCTAACGACGTTCCTGATCATGGATTAACCCAAAAAATAATATTTAAGGTCGTATGGATTGTGAAATAAGATTTCTAACTTATGAAGGATAAAATAATTCTAAGTATGGACACTTAGATGAAATTTCTAAGCCTGGGACCTCTTTTTAAGCTTTAACTGACTAAGTTAAGCTTAGAGTTTTGTGGGGTCTTACACTTCCCCCTTTTGAATCTCATTGGATTGGTTCAGTAATGAACAATAACCTACGATGTTGAGAAAACAGAGGGAACACAATCCAAGTGTTCACTTACAACTGAATTTCAACCAAGTTAAAACTCTTCTTTGTTTGAGATTACTACACATAATCCCCTTTATTTACTTTTCCTACTTTTCCTATAGACTATAACCATTAATATTTGAAATTCCACGTATTCCTTTGGAATTCAACCCCAACCTTAGGTGGATTACTATATTTCAATAGTTATTGTATCATCATCTTAAAGGAGGTATTTTGTTGGACATCATCATGGTTCCAACTAAGATTCACACAAATCCCAACACTTTTTAGATCATCTCTACTGACAAAGGAACCTGAGTTGCACTATCTTATGCTAGAACTACATTTTTTAGAGTTAGCATCTTTTTTTCTCAACTCTATCTTTTCTCTTAAGTGTGCTTGGAGCATCTTATGGTGCAGAGGGGATGCTGATATTTTTCTTTTAGGTTACCCGATAGCCTACGCGCCACCTTAATAAATATTACTCACCATCCACCCATTCTTTCTGTAACTCTAACTTGAGGCCTATCATAGACTGCTACCCCAACAATCGATGTAGGTGCTTCTGTAGGTGGTGCCACGGGTGTTGCTACTGCTTTAGTGGAATAAGTATTCACCATCTGCATATAGGAGTGAAAGGATTAGATATCAATTGAAATAAAGTAATAGCATAAAAGGAAGAAAGAAAAACGGAATTCTTTTCCAAAAATATTGTAGCCTGCCGAAGAAAAGTACTGATGTCTCCAAAACATTTCACAGAATTCTACTAGACCGGTTCTTGGGGGTGTCAAATGGGCGGGGTGGGTTGATATTGAAAATATTAAAAGAGTTGAATTTGATATTAGGTTGAGTTATGGACCCAAATTTACTTTGTGTTGAAATAGGCTAAAAATTATGTAGGGTCTTGACCCACCCAATTTGACCCTCTTAGTCTAAAAAATATCAATATATTGATATTTATCTCTTTTAAACCCAACTAAAAATAATAAATTTGACGGGGTTGGGATGTTTAGGGGTGGGTAAGGAGTGCAGGTAGGGTTAAAATTCTTTTAAGGATTTAATTTATTTAAAAATAAGCTTTCATTTTTTGGGGAATGTTTGTGGGGTAGGAGGAATAGGGTTTATGATAAGGGTTGAGATAAGATATTTTTTTTAAAAAAAAATTATTTCAAACATAAATAATTTAATTAAAAAAGGAAAATTTTGAAGTGGTGCGTGTGGGGGTGGGGGTTGAGGTAAGAGTTTTATTTTTCTAAAATAAATTATTTTAATATTTTTTTAGGGAGAGAGGGGTATATCGTATAAGGGAGTTGGTGTTGGGGGGTAAGCCGTAGGGTGAGATTAGGGTTAGAGTAAGATTTATTTTTCGATAAAAAGAAATTTATTTATTTATTTTTAAGAAATAATATTTTTTAGGAGAGGGGTAGGCAATGCAGGGACGGGGGATACTAGGGCTTTGATTGTGGAGTAAGAAAAGATTTTAAATATTATGTTAAATAAATTAAAAATAATTTTTGGTGTTCGGGGTAGGGAGGGGTTATGGGTATGAAGTGGGGGAAAGAAACGTTTTTATAAAAAGCCTTTTTAAGAAATAAAAATAATTTATTTAATAAACGCAGGATGGGGGTGGGATAGAGTAAACATGTAGTTTGGTGGTGTTGGGCTGAGGTGAGGGTGATTTTGGGGGTGAGAGGGCACAATATCCCTTTGATATTGATGATATTTATCTGGTTCGTGTCTAGAGCATTATTATGTCTTTGAAGATTTAATTATTGGTTCAAGTCTTACTATTGATTATATTTATCAGTTCAAGTCCTGCTATTAATTATATTTATTGGTTCAAGTCTGACTATTGATTATATATACTAGTTTAAGTTCGGCAGTTGATTATGTTTACTATTTCGAGTGCAGATATACGTATTATTATATGACCATGTACTCATTATGATATAATGATATCGGAGTGTGAGATTTAAGCTAATGATTTTGTCTATGTCTGAAAATGAGGGAATGGCTATAATGTGGCATAGTATGAGTGAATCTTAGTGGAATATTGATAATTGGTAAGTGACTAATGAGGATTATCCTATTTTGTGTGTACCTTCCAAGTTTATGTGAGCTTGTGATGGGTTATTTATTTTTTGCACTAATTGGCGTATGGGAGCTAATTTTTTAATTCTGATTGCATTTGTTGAAGCTTTATGTTATTTTATATTATTATTCAAGTTTATTTACATATTTTTGTTGGAGTTATTTCATGTTTGTCTATACCTTGACATAGTTATGTTATCTTGAATTTTATCATACTTTTATCATGATTTAGCTTAGTCGGCCTATGGTTCCTACTGAGTATAAATAATTTTGGTGCTCATACTAAACTTTTTTTCCTTTCTGGTGCAGATTAGAGTACTAGTTTCCATCGTCGATTGACGTTCGTGCTGTGTTGATATCCATAGATAGGGTGAGCTCTAGAGTTGGAGTCACCTATTTCACTGATCTTTTTATGTTCAGTCTTTAGATTCGAGACAGATTGTACAAACTATTCTAGATACTCCAGTTGTATTGTTATTTCTAAATGCTCTTGTACTAGCTCTACTAGGTTATGTGATGGTATTTATGTAGTGTCTACCTTTAGCTATTAATATTTCCTCACTTGTTTATTTGGTGGGATTGCCTATTAATCCCTTTTAGGGCATTTCTATCAAGTTAACCCATTATGTTTAGCTTCGAGTTACAATTTGGCATACCTACTGGGAGGATTGAGTAGGTGCCATCAATACTCATAAATAAGTTCGTGACAATAGTGTATCTTTCAAGAATCTCTCAACTGTCTATCACCTTTGGGATAGCTTTCTCCATCATCAGATTTTCAGCAAACTTTACAAGTATAAAGGAGGAAGAACAAAATGTATCAAACCTAAAACTAAGAGAATATAACAATAAAAAGTATGTAATCTGAAAGATAGCTTGGATAATGCTCGTTATGACATTCCATAAAACAACATGATCATCAAAGAAGTAGCTAAATTTTATTCAAAATATTCATTACTAAGCTAGGCCATGCCTTCTTTTAAAGTTCACTCTTCTTTATGTAAAGTGGTATCAATTCAACATAGGATTCTAAAGTAACCCAAATAAATTTTTCATTGATAGCTCCATGCAAAAAATCACATACATGAATACACCTATCTTTGAATAAAAACACAACCAATACACAGTGCTAGCGAATTGGT
The DNA here is from genome assembly GCA_030864225.1 of Capsicum baccatum var. pendulum. Lineage (NCBI taxonomy): Eukaryota > Viridiplantae > Streptophyta > Magnoliopsida > Solanales > Solanaceae > Capsicum > Capsicum baccatum. Next base: position 199,891,553 of record CM061553.1, read on the forward strand.
CCATGTATTGGAATTAACACATAATCAATTGTATGCCTAGGGAAATTGTCACCCATAAGGTAGAAAAGAATGTATTCAGCTAATATATGATTATCCTCAAGCATTCTCTGATCTTTTTTACTTGAAACACACATATTATGCAGACTAGTCAACGCATTGCAAAAAGCAAAATATGTTGTGGTGAACTTCACATTGATATTAGGATCATACTTTTTCTTCATAATTAAATAGTAATAAGTCACACTACTGAAAATAAGAAAATTCAGAGCACACAATCACATAACTATACACTAACTGTATACGAAGATATACTATAAAATACATTATTTATACATCGCATATATAGTAATATAATACCCTAAAAATCCAAGATAAGATTAGAACCATACTTCAAGTTCATGTAGAAACAAAATTCAAGTTTTGAAATTATAAAAAGTTATTTAGACATGTATAAAGCACACACGTAACTCCTAGAACATAGCCAAGTTGAAACCTTCTTTTCTGGTTTATTTATTGTGTAGAATATTTCTATAGTTAAATTCAAGAAAATATAAAAATTATAATATGAGGATTTTTTTAGATCAATACAAATTAAAAAAAAAATTGTCATTTTTTTAATGCTTCTAATTTCTCATAATTCTGGTTTTGGAGCTAAGTGTTTTGACTATTTTACTGAAGCATTATTTAGTAGCGAGATACTACAAGTAAACCTATGTCGGTAGGTTGATAACACAATCTTAACATGCATTCTTATGCAAGAAATGGTCCCAAAATCCTGCAATATGGAAAATATACCTCCTAACCACAACGGAACCTATGATCTTAGGAAGAATCCACAATCATTTGTAAGATTATGGTTCACAAAGTGGTTGTAATTGTGAAATTAAATTATGAACCAAGGAGAGACTGCGGGATCTTACCACAAGTTTTTTCTTTTATGATTAATGAAGTGCAGAGAAGCCTCATGATCAAACATCAAACCATTATCACCATCCACAATCATTGGTAAATCCAATAATCATGGGTTGGTCCATCCATCGCATTTTCTGCTTTTTTAGTGATGTTTTATGAGGGGTGTTTTAGTGTTTTCTAAATATTTAAACCCTTCAACTAGGTTATTTTAAATATCTGAAGGCTAAATAATTAGAATAAAATACCCTAATATAATGACCCAAAATGTTGTTACACTAAAATGAGAGGTAAATTTTGCACCTAGACTTCCCTTACAGAAATTTTGTAAAAGTCTAAGCTAGGCTAGGATTGGATTATTTGTGACAGTGTGAGCACCAAATAAAATCAGGTACTAATATGGTCCGTATTGAAGGTACTTGAGGTTATAACTATCTATCCTATGAGTTATGATGTCGCAGAAACTTCCAGTATTAAAAATAGAATTATAGAACTCTAGGTTTAACATTTGTTTTGGAAGGGTTGGTTTGTGATATCAAAATTCATGGTGTCTGTGTTGCAAAATTAGAAAAAATAATGAGTTTTCTTTATTGTTTGCGTAGGATTAGTACAACAAAAAAAGTAACCACTCCGGTGATGACCAGAGCTGCCATAGTGGCCTCCGTGAAAAGTGATGTGAACCACAACAACAAAATTAACTATTGCAGTGGTACCGCTGTATAGGTAATTATCTACTTTAGTAGTAATGTGCACTAAAATTTTTGTTTTTAAAAGGCAAAAAATGTTTTCAGTCACCACTTTTTTAAAAAATACTATAGATCATTTAGGCAGGCAATTTTCAAAGGGTTTTTGGACTTGTTCATATTTTGAGGTAAGTAATATGTTATGGTCTTGGAGTTATTCATCTTTGGAGAATGATTATTTGATGGATTAATTATGGATTTTGGGGTCTAACCCTATTTTATGAGGGCTGATTAAAAATAGTGAAATTACTTATGAATTTAGTATATAATGATCATAGGGTGTTTGAAAACACTAATGGAACTAGTATTAACGTTTTTTATGCTACTTCATGAAAAAAATCATGAGATTTAACTGGTAAGAAAACCCTAATGTGTAGAAATAGGGTAAAAGTATGATTGAAAATCAATGCATAATGATCCGTAGTTATTAAAAGAGAATGAATTATTGAAATGATGGTGCATTTTTGTTGTTGCATAGATCAAACGAATTGAACAAGAACAAATTGAACAAGAACAAAAGGGAATAAGTGTGGCTTAAAGTGACTTTGAATGAAGAAGTGGAGGCAGTCTATGGTTTTTTTGTGGCACTAAGACTTTCTTGTCTTTTTGCTTGTTCAGTCTTTTTGCTTGTTTGTGAACTTGACATCTATGATTGCCTTTTAGAATAACTTGTGATTTAATGATTGTGTTTCATTTCAACTGCACTGTGTTGTTGTGTGAGATAATGGATAGGGTATAATGTTATGTTGATTACGTTTCAAAGGGTAGGAGATAATGGGAACATGTTGCATAAAAGCACTCATGCTTATGTATTGGGTGCCTACTGATAATTATTCATGATAATTAGTTATTTATAAAAATTATTAAGTGTGAAAGCATGTTAAAGTAAACATGCAAGTTATAATTATGTGATGATATATGTGGCATTGGGTTGAATGAAATCACTACTTATGTACTTGTTATGATTGATTTTATACTTGTTTGGCTTTCTTGTTTGATTATTTTTTATTCATTCAACCTATTATGCTTACCAATACTTTTTGATGTAATAATGCTATCTGTATTATTTATTTTCTTGAGTGCAAAACATGTTTCAGCAGTTGACACATGACCTCAACTCTACATATTAATTCTGACATAATTTTAATGGAGGGCCTAATGTTTAGGCAACCTTCATACCCTTTTATGATGTTAATGTTCCTTGTTTTTGGACTAAGATGATTTCTAGTTATTATATTTTAGGATATTCTCCCAATTTTAGTCTTAGTTGTTGTTAGATATTTGTGTATGGTCATTTTTGGTCCAAGGAATTAAAATTAATATAGGATTCCAAACATTATTTATTTCTATGAGTGATGATGTTTATTAATGATTAAAACCTATTCAATTAAACATTTTTAGAACTTGTTTTTAATTATGAACAAAAATTACGATGAAAGTGAGAATGACACCTAAGTGATTAAAAGTGAGTATAGTATGGTTCTCCTACCATAGAGTTGGGGTGGAAATAATGACTATTTGGGTTATGATATAGATAATATTAGAGCATCAACCTTGTAGATCTCATTATACAAGAATAGGTCTAGTAGAGTCCAGTGGATCAGTACATAGATATCTGTACTTTTCTTTGGGAGGCTACAAGTCTTTAGTAAAGGAATTCCCTTTGTATTTCTTCCTTTTGTGTTATTATTTGATTCCAATTGGTATCTAATATTTCGAATCTTTTTAATCTATGGAGAAGATACATTTCACCAGAGCATTAGGAAGGCTCATGACATAAACTAGAATAGCACACAAAGCAACTGCTTGGCCACTATTTAGGGCAGGCTTGAGTTAAAGAAAGAGAAAGAAGAAGAGGATAAGGAGTAACATTTATTAGGGATAGAGCACAGGTCTGTGGGAGATGGCCAAGAAAAATATCGTTAGACCCTCTCCCCCACAAGTTGTTGCAGTCCATGCTCAACATGAAGAAGAGGTAGTTGAGGAACAACAGATACTAGCTATAGAAAATGTGGTTCCAACACTAAATGGTGTAGTTCAACAACCTTTGTTTGCATATGTGATCCAACAAGTGTTGGGATTCATCGGTAGTTTGGTTGGCACTGTTTGTCGTCTAGTCATTTTAACTACTCCATCCCCAATATTAGAACATACCATTGCTATAAAACCGTGAATTGATATAGGGTATGAAACCGGGGTGTAACCTCAATAGGGACTTAGACCAGTAACGACTGATTACGAACATGGGGTATTATGTACTTTTATGAAGAGGAAGTCGCTAGTATTCCAAGATACAGATTCTGAGGGTGATTTTAAGTTCCTAATAGATTATAATGAATGTATACACTAAGTGCGTATTATTGAAAAGTATGGGGTGGAGTTTTTTCCCTTTCAGCTATAAAATGAAACTAAGCAATGGTGAAGGTCATTTTTAGAGTGTAGGGTTGCCTTACCTATATTTACTTGGAGTCTATTTCAAAATATATTTCTTACGAAATATATTCCCCTAATTATCATGAACCAAAGAAATATGAGTTTCTAAGATTGGATCTAGGTAACAGATCCATAGAGGCCTATAAGTCCAAGTTTCATACGTTGTCCATTAATGAACTATAGTTGATTACCTAAGAGAAGAAGTCAATTTGGTATTTTCAAAGGGTATGAATTTGAATATATAGTTATCTAATGTATCTTTGTCAGTGACTAGTAATTTTTTTCATAATATTGTTGAATTTTTCAAAAAGGCTGCAACACATAAGAAATAATTAATGGTAAGGGTAAGAGAGAGAAGAAGGCTTAAACCTCTGTGCAATTTAGTTGTACTTTCGTAAAGGTTTGTGATTCTTCTAAGCCCTTTTATTCAACTGTGACAGTGTCTGTAGGGGATCCATTTATGGTCGGTTATCAGCCTTCTTGAGCAAACATCTATACTCCATCATCTAATTTAGTTTAAGGGCCTAATTTATGACATAAATGATTAATGTGTGGGGGTTTAGGATACGTTATTAGGTATTTACCTAACTTATTATTTGTCGGTCAGTTGACTAAGTAAGTAACATTTGCTGCTCTAGGTGCAACAAGTTGATGTTTTGGAAGAAATAGTAGAGGCCACCTGTAAGGTAGGCATAGAAGCCATGCTATTTATGGTAACCAATCTAATTAATGTGGATGAGAATTTTGTAGAAATGGAGCTTAGGGTGGTAGATACGACCATCAAAGTGATTAAAAAACACATCTTTATATCATTCTAGGCCATCCTTAGGTGAAAGTTTTATGATTTCATGATCACAAGTGCCATTATTGTCTATGATCTTATGATTTCTATATTATTTTATCCTCTTCCACCATCTCTTATATGACTAGTAAATTTTTTATAGATTGGTACTTAGAATGTAAATATGTGGATGCTCCTATTTATGTGTTTACATTGGTTGGGTGACTGTGTGCATTGATCAGGCATATCATCCATGTCATGTGATATTTATGGGGTTTAATACCCTAGTAGACTTAGTCACTATAAACATGGAGGAATATTTTGTTATTTTGTGAATAAGTTGGTTGTCCTCTTATCATGTTGTTCTTAATTGTTATGCCAAAACCATAATTATAGAAATGCCTAAGGAAAAGAAGTTAGAGAAGGTGTGTATATTTATGCCTAATCTGGTGATAATTATGTCTACAATTCATGCCCAGAAATTAGTAAAGAAGGCATGTAGGGTGATATTTTCCCATCTTTGGTAAGATAAGTCTGTAATCCCTCCTATAATGTCAATTTTAGTGGTATGTGAATTTGTAGAACTATTTTTGGATGTTATTCTTTATATGATTCCAAATCTGGACGTTGGTTTATGTATAGACTTAGAGTTGGGTAGTAGACACATTTCTATTTCTCCAAACCATATGGCATCAAAAGTGTTTTGAGAGTTTAAATCCCAATTACAAGAATAGCTTGAAAAGGACTTTATTTGCCCAAGTGTCTCTCCTTGGGGTGTACCAGTGTTCCTTATGAAGAAGAAATATATTAGTGTGAGAATGTGCATAGATTTCTACTTGTTTAATAAGGTGGCCATTTATAACAAATATCCCTTGCCTAGAATAGATGACCTAATTGACAAGATATGGGAAGTTCTAATGTTCTCCATGGTCAATTTGAGGTTGTGTTGTCACCAGCTAAATATCAAGGTAGTGGATATTCTAGACATTATTTTTTGAACCCATTAAGGGCACTACTAGTTTCTGGTTTTGTCTTTTGTCTTGACCATTGCCCCAACCATGTGCATGAGCTTAAGGAATTGATTCTTATGTCCCTTTTGGATTTATTCATTATTGTGATTATTGATGATATACTTTTATATCCTTAAGAGTGAAGATGATCATATAGCTTATTTATGTACTATCGATTTGTTGCATGAACAAAAATAATTGCATACTAAGTACTCTAAAGGCTAATTTCGGTTTTTCTTGGTATACTTTTTAGGGAACATAGTATATAAAAAAGAGTTGTGGTGGACTCGCAAAGGTTTAGGATGTTAAGAATTAGGCTCGATCGACAAACATAACGAAAATACAAAGTTTTTAGGGTTAGGAAACTACTACTATAGATTTATTAAATGGTTTGCTGCCATTACTTTGCACATTAATCACTTAAGTTGGATTGGATGAAAACATTGTGGAGATCTTTAAAAAGCTAAAACCTTGGTGACTTCAAACCCAGTGTTAACCCATCCTATAGAGGATAAGGATTTTATTGTACTTTGTAATTCAAAATGTTTGGTTTTATGTTTAGTGTTAGTGTAGGATTGAAATATGATCGCTTATGATTCAAGACTACTAAATCCTATGAGAAAACCTACCCTATGCATGATTTAGAATTGGTAGTCATGGTTTTCTTTTTAAAAATATAAAGACACTATCACCATATGGTGAAGTGTTCACAAATAACTAGAGCTTATAACATGTGTTCAACCAAAAGGAACTGAATTTGTGATAGATCAAGTTCATTAAAGACAATGAAGTCTTAATCCTGTATCATCCTGATAAATTCAATGTGGTTGTGGATGAATTAAGCTAGAAACCTTTGAGGATGAGGAGGTTAGTCATGCAGAAGCTATCTAAGAACTCATTGGTGTGAGAGGAACATTCTTAGGCTAATAATTTAAAAATATTATAGCACACTAGCAATGAAAAAGTGTTGGTGTATATGGACGTAGGTCCATATTTTGTGAATAGTTAAAGAGTAGATGTTTGAGGATAGGAAACAGAATAACCTCAAAGAAAAAATGTTACAAGGAAAGGCAAAAGAGGCCATTCTAGATGATGATTTGGCTTTGAAAATCTAAGGTCGGTTGTATGTACCTCGGGGAGATTACTTGATTCCAACCATTCTTACAGAGGCTTATAATTTAAATTACTCAATACATTTTGGTTCCAACAAGATGTATAGAAACCTGAGACAAAATTATTGATAGAAAAGAATGAAGCATGAAATTATGTATTGTATGGTTAAGTGTCAAAACTGTCAGCATGTCCAATATGATCTCCAAAAGCCTAGTCGTATATTTTAGCAGAGGTCTAGTCCAAAATGGAAGTGTGAAGAGGTAATTACATATTTTTTAGTTAGTTTTACAATAACCTTGAGGAAATATGACTCCATTGGAGTTATTATTGATTGATTGACTAAGTTAACTAACTTCTTTCTAGTAAGAGTTGATAATAATGTAGCCAAGTTTGAAAAGATTTATTTTATGAAAATTGTAAGGCTCTAAGGGGTACTGATGTGTCTTGACTTCATGGTACTTTTGATGCTGAAATTGAGGAAACTATACACAAACTAGGTTATTTTTGTTGGGTATGATGTGTTTTATGATGTCCTGTAGGGAAAAATAAGGTTTGGAGTCAAAGTTGACAAAAAATGGATGAAAACTACAATGATCCTTGAGATTATTTTTAATATTTTCACTTATTTTTACTGTTAGATCTTTCCCATAGCTTCCCCATGTAATTTATGACTAGGTGGGACTGACAATTTGGCTATTAGGTAATTCATTTGTTTTTTAATGCCAATTCCCTGTGTAGAAGTCTTTGCTAGTTTCAAATGGCCACTAGGCAAAACCTTCAATAAAACAACCTTGGATGCAAATTTTGACTACGCCAGTGGATCTGGATCATTAATTTTAGGCTAGGTGGAACTCTGGTTTGGTTCCCAAGTATTCTGATATCATTTTGATCTATTGGTCGAATGTTGGAGAAATAGGAGATATAGTTATGGGGCCCAATATTTGGTCAATATGATGTTAGATTGAAAATCTGAATTCTCCATTGTATTTGAAATGTTAAATTTGGTATGGTTACATAGCTCATCTTGTTTATTAGATTTTGAATGAAACTCGATGCGTTGGAAGAAAATAGGAATTTTTCCAAGTTTCAGCTGATAACTGGTGCTTGTGAGATCACACCTCTTAAGTGACGATTGCACCAATATGTGTAAAGTGGGTAGTGCAAGAGCACCAAAGGTTATTGAAATCACCACAGCTTCTTCTGATGCCAATGTGTGCCATTGCACACCTTGATGTGTGATCGCAACACATGATTACCTGGATAACGTATAAATAGACGCCTTAGGTTACGAATTAGCCCATATCTCATCCATACCATAGGTGCAAAATCCCTAACTAGTGTGATAACTAAAATTAAGACTTGTGGGTGACTTGGGAGCTTGATTAACATTTATTTTTGCAATTATCATCCAAATTTAGGTAAGATTCCACCCTTTCTTGGTGAAATTTTAATGATTTCTTGACCAAACCTCCAATATCTTGAGGGCTTAAGTTTTGCCCTAAATTAGCTTGATTTTCACCTATTCTTGAGGGTTATGATTCCTTGATCATTTATGGATATTGGGTTGGTCTAAAAAATTACATTTTCTGTAAGTGGGACCTGTGTGGGGATTTGGGTATAATTTTTACAACCCAAAGCACAATGGTGTAATATGGGTATTATTAGTCTTGTATTGATGCATAGATTATGATTTTGATAGCATAATCGCATTTTGAGATCGCGGAGCGAAGACATATGTCTAGTGGATGATTAAAGGATTTGTGGTTCGTCTTCAAGGTAGGCTTCTATCTACTCTTCTCCGTAAGATGATGCTTGTTATATATTGCATGTGAATGTGAATGTTAAGATTGATTATGGGTAGAATGACTTAATCTAGAGCATTGAAGTTTGGGGATTAGATGAAGTTTTTGACCCATAAGATGAAATGCTCATTACACTTGTAGAATCGTAATTCTTTCTCCGTAAATGGAATTAATTCATAGAATGGATAATATATGATACAAGGTTTGGGATGTGGTTTAAGCATTGGAAGTATAGTTAATATGATTAACCTTATTTGGACTATTCTAGTGATCTTAACAACGTAATTTAGGTAGAGTTGACTTAATTTCTTATGTTCTAGGTGAAATTCCTATCTTAGGATTGATTATGGACTATGTACCATCAAGAAGTGAATTTAGATACCTTAGCATAGTCCAAGGTACAAATTTCCTAAATATGAATTTGGAGATTAGAAGTGAGTTCTTCTTAACCACCTTAGGTCAAGACTTGGCTTAGCCTATGTGGACTTATTTATGGATGCTAGGCATAGTTGAAACTATTGGACCTTTAGTATAAGGTTACCCCATTACTTGATGAATGGTAAAAGTTTTCCCTGGAATATTATATATGGTCTATTAATGTGATATGCCTCATAAATATGTTGTGGCTTATAGATATGAGATGACTTATAAATATGAATATTGATATGAGTTTCAGATATGTATATGGGACTAAGGTCCTAATGATGAACTTGTAACTATTCTGGAGACATTATTGAACCAAAAGCCATATTGTGATATTGGTTGGACATCCGAGATATATTTATCCTCGTAAAGGATGTTGTAGTATCTTATGATTATGTTGATGCTTATGGTTCCATTGTTTGAATACTGGTGAGGGCATACATAGATTTGGTACATTAATGAACATTATATTGGTAAATTATGTGATTCTAGCTAAAATATGATCTTATTATTATTTTTCCTAAATAAAGTTTAAGCCCCACATTTCCATGAAAAATGATTTGGTCATAACAACAACTACCTATCTTTATGGATAACTTGTATGAGTAAAAAAGACTCATAATGATGTTTAAAGATTTGATTGAGAAAGGTTCTGGATTATGATTTGATACTACTAACTACTTCGATCGTGAGAGATTCTAACCCTTTCTCTACTGTTATAATGACTTAGTCACAAAGTTCACTTCGACCAATGGATTTACTGGATACCGTACACCTATTATGTCTATGTACAAATCTCTCCTGCTTGGGATAGAGGAAGATGTTGTATTGATTATATAGATTCTGAATAAAGACCCAACGACAGATTATAATATGGATGTTATAGATATGTGTGTTGATGATATTGATGATGTTGAAGATATTGAGTGTATTGATTATATATTATGATCGGCTCTTTAATACACCACATTTTTGGGATAGAATTCAAATCATTATTCCTAAGTGTACAAACTTGAATCCAATTATTTCTATATAAATAGAAGTTTCATGATCATTATCCTTGTGTGAAAAGTGATTTTGAGGGGAATAATGTTTGTTGTGAACACTTAGAATGAAGTGGAGTAAGAACTTTCGTTATCGACCAAATATTGAAATTTAATTCTGCAAGGGTCAACATTGAATGTGTATAACTTCTGGAATATATTGAATTTTTAGGTATAAGACCCAACAAATTATACATAATTGAGTGCTTTTATAACTCATCTAATTTAAGATTAATCTAATACCGTAGCAAGAACCTATGAGCATTTTTTTCAGGAGGCAGTGAGGTTACCATTTGTGACACACTAATACTTTAAATCCAGGTTGTTTTTGGTTTTGTTTACTTGGTATGAGGGGTATTAAAGTCCTTTCACTTATAAATGACCTCTAAACACTATAAGGGTCTATTTCCAGTAGTTTTCATCCTACAAAGTTCATTCTTAGTACTCTTAATAATTCTCTCTCAAAATTCCCTATTAAACTCAAGGCTACGGCTTAAGGAGGTGATCATATAGGGTCCTAAGGGGGTTATTTCTTCATATTTTTTTCCAATTAAGTCCTTTGTCTCTTTCCCTTAAAAATATATTTTTATTAATGGCATGGAATTCGTTATTACTCATGGTTTTGAGTTATGGGTTAAAGTTTGTGAATTTATTTTGTTTAAATGTTTTTCCAAGGTTTATTATGGAAAATTCATGCTTTATTAATGCTTATGAAAACTGTGGGATGCATGTGAATGGTAATTAAATTGAGGGTCATGGTTAATACCCAATTTGATGATTTTTCCTTGATATACGGTTTTGGAAATAATGTACCCTCAACCTGTTTGTGAAATTGATATTGAAAATGATTTTGTCACAAAATTTGAATTGTTCACTTGTACTAATGAATTGGCATAAAAAGGTTAATGGTGTTCGGGGGTACAATGGATTTCCCAATTTTTTAAACTATGGCAATAGGGGTACAACAGAATCCCCAAATGATTGGTTTTTGTATTGGAATTGATAATAACCTCAACCAACGTGCATAATTGATATTGGAATGTACATTATCATTTGGTTTGGCTAATTTCTTGAAACTAATGCATAGCATAAATTATTAAATGGTTAAGGGTGGTTTTGAATAACTTGTGGGGTACGATGGAATCACCTAAGTGAATGATTTATGAAAACCATGTAGAGTACGAAGGAATCCCTCAAGTGATTTTAATAATGGAGTTTGTGGGGGTACGAAGAAATCTTCTAATCGTTAGGTAATGACATTGCTTGCAAGCTATAATCGGTATGACGATACCACCGAATAATTACTTATTAATTGACTCCTAAAATTAGAAGATATCCATGAAGGTATGATTCTTAAGGAGTAATGCTTGAAACTCATGTTTGCCGACGTAACGGTTAGACATTGATAGAGGAATGACCTAAAGAGTTGAAGACTAAGAGAAACAAGATAAAAAACAGATCCACTAAAGTAAGATAGATAGCTTGACATATAAGATTACAAGAAAATGGAACAAAACTGTGTGTCAAATGATGAGACCCCTAAGACCCGCAATAACAACACCAAACTGTTACGGTGATCGCTAAGGGAATCAACTTTGGCTTACAACCACCATTTCTAAGCAAAGATCAATAATGGATTTTTTAAGCCCTACACTACACTCTCAAAGAGAGAAGAAGAAGACATCCAATGTCTTTCAAATATCCATAATCAACTAAAGAGAAAATGACCTAATTGAATACTATTTATAGGCTAGCTTATTACATAGCAAACTGGCCAAAATACCCTTAATGAAAGGGGTGCTCATGGAGGGTCTTTCCAATAAGTGTAATCCCCAAAATACCCTTAATGAAGGGTTCTTCTTCAATACTCCAAAACCAAGGGGTCATGCTTCACAACTTGTGGTCTCGGGTCGGCATCAAAGGTAAAACCCCACGCAATCTTCCACACATAGGTTTGTTTTATCTCATGCTCAGAACGGGTCCTCGATGCATGTTCTTGTGTCCTCGAGGTGACCAAGCATTGAGTCTTTATGCATTCGCCTCCAATGATGTCTTCAAAAGCATAGGTGGCCATTTGGATTGTGTCATCCTCCCCTTCATAAGAAGGATTCAACCTCGAATCCATACCTTGCAAAACAAAAGATAGGACAAACAAGCACAACTTTCTCATGGAATGAGGGTTAGGGTTAGTAGTATAACAAATAAATTCATCAAGGGATAAAGTAACTACAAAGGTCTTAATGGTATCACTAGTCCAAAAGGTAATTCTACCCTTGTCTTAGGAACCATGGTACAACAAATAACTTCATCAAGGGATAAAGCTACTACAAAGGTCTTAATGGTATCACTAGTCCAAAAGGTAACTCTACCCTTGTCTTAGGAACCATAAAGCACAATTGTTTCATTACCTCTTCAAGTGACCTCATCAAACATGGTGCAACTATTGTTCTCAAAATCCACCAATCCCATATATCCTAATCAATTAAACAAGTGGACCAACCAATAAGACCCCTACCTCTACGTAATGCAAACTCAAAACTAGGATAGAAGTCATTATAGGCATAGAGGTAGTATAAGAAAGAATCAAGTATAAAGACGTACACGGGTGAAGACAAAGCATTTAAGCATATACACGTTCTTTCCTTCAAACAAATTGAAACTTAGCATACATAAGTTGGGATTCATTCAACTTAAGAACAAATGTGTCAAGCAAAGGATGCATATTTAGAAGCATTACTCTCAGGTTTTCAAGAATGACAATTTGTTTGTCATGTAGACCAAGCAACAAGTTGGGTGCACCAATATCACCATTTCCATATTTGGCACTGGGGTCAAAAGGAAAGAGTAGCCATAGACACGGGTCTAGACAACACTCACTTTACCCATAGGCTTCACCCAAACTACAAGATATACTCTCTGCAATAGCATATATATCATTAAAAGCAAATAGAGAGTGGAGAAAGGTATCACTCAAGTTAACTTCAACTAAGGTGTCCTTATGTATGTACTCACTACTAGTTTCAATATCATTACCATAAGTACTCTCAACAATAAGGTCGCATATAGTAGAAGAAGTAATTTTCAAACAATGAAAACCTTCCCTTTCTATGGAAGTACCCTCAAGTAGACACATACCACCACCAAAGTCCAAGGAATTATTACTTAAGTCTTCAAAATGAACAAATAATTCATCCTCATAGTCATCAAACATGGGTGAGGTATCATATAAAGGATCACAACCACAATCAATTTTCAAGGAATAATCACTTATTGGGTTTTCTAAGAATTAAAGCAAGTCAAAATTATCATCACCCACCTGATAATTCCTTTCCAATACCTCACATTCCCTTTACGTAAGAGTACTCTCATCTTTAAAGTAGATATTTCCAACTTTAGGATGAATGTTGTCACACCACAGTGGGTTGGTATATTAGCTGTAGCTTTCTAGACAAGCTATACCTTCAACTTTATTCTCACCACTAGGTTTATTAGGATTGAACTTATCATCTTCCAACAAGATATTTTCCTTAGAGAGAAGGATCTATTAATGAAGAGGATATGGAACATGCAAATCCATTCTGTAAAAGATCATTATGAAGTATCAAAGATGCTTAAGCACATGATTATCCCTATGAGCAAAATCAAGAGTAGAACATTCACTAGAGGTCATGCTAAAGGGGTCACTCCTATATATTTGATCAACATTTTCAATATCATCACTCACTTAAGATCCATTAAACACATGACACAAATCCTCAAATGGTGGTTAAATTTTGCGCATAAGTTGATCAACACAATTCCCACAAGATAATGTACTATCATTCACCACATTGGCCTCGGCACTAGGTAGACATAAATTGATCTTACAAGAAGAGTCAATTCGGTCATCAATAAGATCAACTAGTGTATCCACATTCACATTCACAACATGTACATCATCATCAAGGGGTAAATAATCAATAAATGATGTACTATCATTCAAAACAATGGATTCAACACTAGGTGGACTTAAATTAGTCTTACAAGAAGAGTCAATTTGGTCATCAATAGGATCAACTAGTGTATCTACACTCACAATAAGTACATCATCAACATGAGGCAAAAAATCAGTAGACTCACAAATACATAAGCTACTACTCACACTTAATGGTATGCTAACCACACAATTATCATTCACATGCACAAAAGTATAAGAGTTACCTATTTTACCTTAAAGTTCTTGAGTAAATTTTTCTTTGCCAAAGTGTAAAGGTTTTCCACATGCTTCAGCAGAAACTTATCCTTGGCCTTGTGCTCCTTCGTTTGCTATGTTAGTATCTATAAAAATGTCCTTAGAAATAGAAGGACAAACATACTTAGCATAGTTTGGTGGCAACCCTCTCACTTCACTCCACACAACCTCTCCTTTTTCTACTCTTAGATTGCCACCTTGCATACCCTTACTTCTCTTAATATTTTGTCTCTCATTATCATTCGGCTTTTATCTCTTAATAGAGCATAAGGAGGAAACCTGGTACCCCATAAATGCTTCTATTTCCGGAGTTAACATTTCTCCTATGATCAATATTGTTGAATTTCGGACAACTCGTAGGAACATAAGTACCCCTCAGCCTTGGAGATGTATTGTCTCTTCTTCTCATTGGGTAACCTACACTATCGCTAGTATACCAATTCACACCACTTCAACCTTGATAAGATGTACTACAAAGTGAAGAACACAAATCATTATGCTCCACATGTGAACTCTCACCATGCATCTCATTATCTTTGCAAAGGAATGGATTATACCTTACACCAATTCTATGTACGGAGTGGGAAGTTTAAGACTCCTTAAATACACCAATTTCATCATAAGAACCATCACAAGGCCCTACATTATCTCCATATTCACCATAAGCACTAGAAACTTCATTCACCTTATTTTCTCCCTCAAAACCATAACTCTCAATTCTACCCATGTCTTGATCATGGCTATAGTCATAGCCCCTATAATCTCCAACATCATCGTAGCCATAAAACACCTCACAAAAATCATAGTCTCCTATACTGTAGTCACAATAGTTTAAGGCTACAAATATATGTTCCCATTATATCACCTTGTACCTAAAAAATGAACAGACAAGATTATTAGTAAAAGCTCATCACCAACACTCATATACACTCACTTTTGTGATCCAAGCAATTGGAGCGGCGAATATTGAAAGTTTCTTATACTTCGATAGTCAATAAGGTGTCAATTACTACTTAGCGGCAAGAATAGATTCTTGTTTTATAAACTCAAGACACAAATAGAAAATTCTACTTAAGAAACTCCAATCAAAAAGTTATGACAAATTAAAAATGAGAAAAGCACTCAAAGAACGAAAACACAAAAAAAAAGGACTCAAAACTAACTCACAACCTAGTAGACAATTACTATTTTGTCAATTAGCACTAGAATCAACAAAAAACGCTACTAAGAATCAAAAATAGAAACCAAGAAATGAAGATTTGAGCTCAAAATTCGATTGTCCTAGAGTATTGATGTGGCAGTTTGTGGTTGGACATCAATTTTCCACTTTTTTATGTTTTCAAGTTGTGTTTCAGCCAATCTTCAACCAAGCGAGTATAATTTCAGTTTTTTGAGTAAAGAACACAAGGTTTGGAGCCTTTTTTATGTTCAAATAAATTTTAATTAAAATGGTCCTCCCCTTGTACTTTCAATTTTACTTGTTCTTGTACTTGATTATTCCTTCCCTTTTGTTCTTTTCTTTCTTGTGGATGACTAGAAAGGTGCTTGGAAATTTCGTTGAACAAGTAGTACACTCTCTTTCCTCCTTTTTCATGATCAAACACCCTTTTTGAATATTCTTTTCTAACAAGATATGAAGATGGTGAAGAACAACAAGAAAATTCAAGAGTTGACCAACTTTTGACCACAAGGCGAATGACCTCCAAATTTAATTTTTTTATAGATCTAGGTTCCTTTTGACAATCTAAGATCAAATAACACAAAATAACTTCAAACCAACGTCACAATCACAACACCCACATGGATCCACCTTCAAAAAGCTTCAAACTCAAGTCTAACGATGGTGGAATGCTCAAAATAACCCAGATCTTGCTTAAATCATAGATCTAGACTTTAATAGTGCTAGCGAATAAGGATCTAGCACTAGAATCTCACAAAACACACGAAAATAAAGTAGATCTACGTTTCAAAATCTTCCCAAACACAAAAAATGGGAATCATAACTTTTTTTGTGATATTTCAACTTTCTACACTTCTTCTAGTGTTAGGATCAAATAACTAACACTAGAAACACAAAAAACACACAAAAATCAAGTCTCAATAAATGAAAAACACTAAAAACGTGAACAGTAACTTTTTTTTTCTTATTTTTCACTTTTTTCTTATTTTCAAGATAACAATCCCAAGATTGATTTTTTTGGAACAAAATCAAACCTTTCTGTTAATACCAAATGATAGAGGAAAGACCTACGGAGATGAAGACTAAGAGAAACAAGATAACAAACAAATGCACTAATGGAAGATAGATAGCTTGACATACAAAATTAGAAGAAAAAGGAACCAAAGCATTTATCAAATGATAAGACCCCTAAGAACCGCAATCAAAAACACTAAACTCTTATGGTGACCTTTAAGTAAATCAAATCTGCCTTACAACCACCATTTCTAAGCATAGATCAATAATGGGTTTTCCAAGCCCTACACTACTTGTCTTTTCCAAGCCCTACACTACACTCTCAAAGAGAGAAGGAGAAAACTTTCAATGTCTTTCAAATATCCATAATCAACTAAAGATATAATGACCTAATAGAAGAGTATTTATAGGCTAGCTTATTACATAGCAAAATAACCAAAATACCCCTAATGAAAGGGGTGGTTATGGAGTGTCTTTCCAACAAGTGTAATCACCAAAATACCCTTAATGAAGGGTGCTTCTTCGATGTTCCAAGACCAAAGGGTCATGCTTTAACACTTGTGGACTCGAGTTGACATCAAAGGTAAACCCCCACACAATATTTCACATACGGATTTGCTTTATGTCATACTCAAAATGGGTCCTCCATGCATGTTCTTGTTTTCTCGAGGTGACCAAGTCTTGATTCTTTATGAATTCGCCTCCAGTGATGTCTTCAAAAGTATAGATAGCCATTTGTCTTGTATCAGACTTAATAATAGTGTGCTTGCGGGGCACAAGGGAATCCTAGAGTGTATATATATATATATATATATATATATATATATATATATATATGTATCATGGAGGGCGAAGGTTGAAAGGGAATCCCCAGCCCTTTATGATATATCTGGTTTGTATAGCTAATACATATTGGGGACAGTATAAGGGTTAAAACTAGGCCAATGTAACCAGTAAGTGGATTTTATGATGGTCAAGCTATAAAATATAGGTTAAGGTTTTAAATATCATGCTAAGACTTGTTCCCTACCACTAGAAAGTTATATTATACATATGTATGTACATGGTGTGCATGTGGATTTCACTGTGGTTTTTACATGGCATTAGTTGTTCACTTCTCCCTAAGTTACATGCTAGTGCACCAACCGCTAACAATCTTTAGACGTTTTATCCCTATGTAATATAGGTTTAGAAGGTAAGTCTATCATTCCAATATAGTGATCAGGTGTTCATAGTTAGTTCATAAGTTGACTTAAAGTGGTGAGCTTCCATCCTTAAGAAGACTTTATTTAATATTTTGGTTTCTCATGTCTTAGACTTTATATTAGATTTGTTTTGTATATTGTCGGGGGTATATCCCAACACGTTATTGGTAGTTGATTTTTGTTAGAGGCTTTTTGGATACTATAGGCATGGGTATTATGGATGATTCTTGATGTTGATTCGATATACACTCTTTTTGGATTTCTTATTAGATTTTGTCTTATATTGGTATTCATATACAACTAGGTGTTCTTAGTCGTATTGGAATAGGCTCAGGGGTGGTCACCTATCCTTGGTTGACTTGGGAGGCCCATTATGGCTAGCCCTTGGTTTGGGTCATGATAGGTTCAATTCTGAGTCTTGATTATATTTATGAATGGTTCAATTCTGAGTCTTCGTAATATTTATGATTTGTTCAATTTCGAGCCTTGATGATACTTATGATCGATTCAATTTTGAGTATAGACTATGTACATATTATTGGTTCTCATCCGGGGATGATTTTGATATTGATTATATATTAATTTATTCATTCTTGCATATGTATTGCCTATCACCAGTATGCGCCTATATCTATTAGCCCATAAGGGGGTATAGGTGATAACGCTCAAACTACAGCTCTCGTAAGAGTGTAAGCGGTCGTTGTCAAATATAGAACCCAACAGGGTTGGGTGTCGAATCCCACAGATAATACTTGGTCACTAAGTAATCAAAGATTATTAGACTTTTGGTGAAAGTTTCGTAAAAAGGGGGGATTGTAGCGTGAGTAACAAAATAATAAAGTAAGAACAGAAAATAGAAGAGTAAAACGGATTGTTTGGTTGGTTTTGATCAATGAGAATTGAGAGCTGGGGTTATGTCCACCTTCTGAGTTGTACGTATCTATTGACTATGAGTTAAGTGGAATTCAGACATGCATGTGCTTATAGAGAATTGTTTTCTATGGTAAATCCAGGCGTCTTTCGACCTATGAAGGACTATTTCACCTTAACTCTTTTGAGCTTAAAGCATATCTAATGGTACAAATTCTCCAAGAGGTTAATCCAGTTATGGCACTAACTTTTTAACAGGGGTTGGTGCTCTATTACCTTGACATTATCTCTTTTCCAGACATATAACTTTTCTTTCGGACAAGTTAATGCTATACTGGCGTATTCTATATGTTTGCGACCACAAGAATTTAAATTAAGATGAAGAGAATAATGATATAAGCAGCCTACGTGTCACGAATTCACAAACTCATAGCAATAGATAGTATCTCAAAAGGCTTCCATAACCCCAACCGAGAAGTTTAGCTACTCATGGGTGCAACGGAAATCACAATAGACATTATAATCACACCAAAATCAAGATCTTGCGTGAAGTATGTTTGGTAGTACTTGTGGCGTGAATTCCTTGCAAAATAGCTTTTCTTTTGTCGTGAAAATTAAAAATAGAATAGATGAATAATAATCACAACAACAAATTTATGAATAAAAAGGGAAAGGATCGAATAGGGATGAGGGTGGTGGAGGATTGTTTTGATGGATGAATGGATGGTGGATGGATGGGAATAATAAAAATCTCCAGCAAAACAGGGTATTTATATCACTCATATCCTATTCCTACTAGGCTACTGCGTACTTATCCTAATCGTACTAGGATACTGCGTACTTATCCTAATCCTACTAGGATACTGCATCCTTATCCTAATCCTACTAAGTTACTGCTGATCCCCAAGTCTTTGGAAATGCTGTTTTTGCCCAGGACAAGTTTTCCCTGCGTTACTTTCAGTCCATAGGCATCCAAAAGCTGCTTTCCTTCTTTCGTGAAGCTTCCTTTGGTGTCAAGTTATCCATAAAATGCTAAAATCTTCATCATTTATACCTGAAAACTTGCTAATCATGTTTGTTAGCTCACTTTCAGGAAAAAAGACTAAAAGTGCATGAATTATATATTTTGTCCTCAAAACTTAGCTAAAATATGGGTACATTATAGTACTTTAGGCGTGTAAATACGCCTATAATCAACAACCCACACTTAAAGCTTTGTTCGTCCTCAAACAAAATATCATGTCCATATAAACATCTACTTAGGGTTTCACAGTAACAGCATAAAATATTCATCCAGACAGGCATGGCAATCATTAACAAAGAGTAGTTTTCTAATCACTACTAGAAACAATTCAACCTCCAATATAGACTCGTGATGATGGTTAATTGGTATCCAAAAGTTAAGGCACAAAGAATCATACACAACTACCCAAAACTCATCAACCATGTGTGTCTCACATAAGGTATCACCCATAATCACTCACAAGTATTGTATATATTTCAAACATGGGTATAAGATTATCCTTGCTCTCACTCTCACAAAGAATTCATATGTTGCAACTGATGACCATAGGCTTGCCCATAGTGTAATGCTCTACTAATATCAGAATGCTAAGCTTAGGATCAAATAGGTCTTTACAGGTTGTAATGTAGGCTAAGGGACGGGTAGGACTATTTTGGCCAGAAATAGTGACTATGTTCCTAAGCGCTTTAATCCATCAGATTATGCCATTAACACTCTCTTTTAATCAACCTTGCTACCTTTCTTCCATCTCACCCCTTTTCACCTATTTTGCCATTCAAAGATAACTATATTTTTATTCAATCATAAACACAATTTATCTTTTTATTTTTCTATTTCTTTTTCTTTTTTTTTTCTGGATAGCACACCTCTTATGATAGCCCCTCTTATTCATAATAAATTCAAGCACCAATAAACTCTAAAGCATCACACTCATCCAATGTCCTCTTATTTTGTCACATGACCTTACACTTTAAAGCACTTATGAGGCTGTCAAAGAAATTAGGCTAAAGGCTCAAAGGGGTTGACTAGGATAATGTCCACGGGTAGGTAAAGCGAAGGTAAACAATTACAGGTTGCCAAAGAAATTCCTAAATCATCTCCTAAACTCACACTCTTTATTTCACTTCACACACACAACAGGCAAGTTCTAGCATCAGTCACAAACACAGAATATACTATATCCTCGCACACACAAGGCACATGGTCGACTTTATTGGGAGTAGTATAGACTCTTGAACTAACAGATGAAGGAACTAAACCACACAATTATCACATAGTGAGTCACAATTAGAGCCTAAACATCTCAATAGTAATGATTTTAGCACAAACTCTTGTTATAATAACATGTTGCCCCTCAGAACAATTTCATGCAAAGTAAAAAAAAAAATTTAACTACTAAAACAAAACAAACAAACATAAATAAGCAAATGCAGATAAAGAAGTATAGCATACGAATACTAGCACCCCACACTTAGATGGGACACAATGCCCTCAGTGGATAATAAATAAGAAGAACCTGGTTAGTCAGACTCCTCCTCTATGTCTGGGGTCATACCCCCTGCATCAGAATCATCATCAGAGTCGTCATCCTCAGAAGTTCTGCAAAATGTACCCCACTTGATTCCAAGCGTGTGTCGAGGTATTTGCAGCACGGAGGATTCAGTTTGCTCTTTTCTTCCTCTTTTCTTACCTTTCTGTGTGGTGGGCGCTTTTTCTTTTCCTTGTCGTCCTTTTTGTGCCATTCTACCTGAGATCACAATAAACTCATGTTAGCTTCATCTCGAAAGATTCAATCGACAAACAGACAATAGTGGCACCACCCCACACTTAATTTGTTTGTACAAACTAATTAAGTGAGTGATGTCGATTACTCAGACTTCATCGACATACATATAGGCGATATGTCCAACAATATGTTCAGCACAGTCATACTTGCATGTTGTCTTTAACTATTCTTTTCAACTCTCTGTCATGTAATCTTGACCATCCTTTATGGTTTGGATTAATGCATTTTTTGAACAAGACGACCATGTAGAGATTGAATCAAGTTTATGGTATAGAAATAATCACAACATCTCATGCTTGTATTCAATCATGATCTTTATCTCGATGAATGAGTCATTCAAACATTCAAGCATTCAATTTTGAAGATTATGCAATTAACTTCGCCATGCCGACTCAGCAAAAGTATGACAGTGTATCAAAATAAAATACAAGTTGGAACCAAGTCAAAAGCACCCACATGTATTCTTTCACTCAATTAGATGTATCATAACAAACCAAGCACATTCAAATCACTACTACTATTTCAAGATTTAACAGTTCATTATAGGCGTAGTAGTGTAGTACTTACAGAATATAAAAGAAGAACAAAGAAGTACTTACTTGGTTGATGGCCTTGGAAGATGTTCTTGCAAAGTAAAAGAGCAAATGTAAAATTTTTGGGAGAAATTGGAGAGGTAGGCGGCGCTTAGGTTGGATTGGCAATGCATTTTTGTTCTAAGACTAAGTTCTTATTTATAGGACAAGATTGGGTCGGGTTTTGACCCATTTAGAATCGGATTTGGAGACAAAAAGTGACCATAAGCGGAGCCTAAAGCTTTGCCTATTCTTGGCATAGGCGGCGCCTTTTGCAAAGCATTGTTTGGCATAGGCGGTGCCTATGCTATGGCAATGTTAGGCATAGGCGGCGCCTATGCAATGGCATATGAGATTCAGAGACAAAATGCTTTTGCATAGGCGGTTCCTATG
The DNA here is from genome assembly GCA_030864225.1 of Capsicum baccatum var. pendulum. Classification (NCBI taxonomy): domain Eukaryota; kingdom Viridiplantae; phylum Streptophyta; class Magnoliopsida; order Solanales; family Solanaceae; genus Capsicum; species Capsicum baccatum. The sequence goes on from CM061553.1 coordinate 199,914,085, forward strand.
CTATGGCATTGTTGAGCATAGGTGGCGCCTATGCTATGGCACTCTCGAATCCGAGAGCTTATGCCATAGCATAGGCCTTGCCTTGTTCGTGGCCTAGATTTACATAGGCCTTGCCTTGTTCTTTGCCGAGATTTTCATAGGCAATGCCTAACCCATAGCCTTTTGCTTCTTCATTCCTAACTTACCACCTTCGACATGCAATACTTCCAAATCAAAATTTGAAACTAATCTCCTCCTTCACACCTCTTGCACCTACATTTACTCAAAAACAACAAAAACGATTAGAACGATGGGTTGCCTCCCATTAAGCACCTTAGTTTTGGTCGTGGCTCGACAAAATCCTAAGAAAACAAAAACAACAAAAACAATTAAAAACGATGGGTTGCCTCCCACCAAGCGCTTGATTTATTATCGCGGCACGACATAGCTATCTCGATTACTCAGACTTCATCGAGATAGATAATGCATCGTTTTCTGAATGAATTCAGACGACGCTGATACTTACTTGTAGGCATGCAATCTTCTTCGAGATAACTCTTGTGCATACATATCCCAGGACGGATACCAATTATATCATCAATAGACCAACTCATAGCTCTCTTATACCTCTTTAGAGCAGAGATGAGAGCCTCTACGTGCTGTTCACCTAAATCAGCCGAAACACTTACAGGAAGTGTATTTTCACTTCCCAAGAACGTATACCTTAGGTGACTTGTTAGATCTTTCAATTCTTGCATTGGTGGTTTTTCAATGGAAGTCTTCGCTGTTTGTGAAGGTTGATTCGTGAGATCAAGGTCCAACTTCTTAGGAGCTAAGAATATGACCCTATTTCTGTTAGAGCACACATAGTTTCTTCATAATCTTCATCATCCTCATGCTCAACATTCAGCAGCGCAGCAAACAATGACTCAACAGTAAGCGGCTTCTCTAAAGATAATGCTTTCTTATCCTCACAATGAATATCAGCTATAGAGAACACATCCATCTCTCTCGGCTGCTTCATTAATTTGCACAAATCAAAATGAATCACTTCATCATTCATACACAATAAAATCTCATTATCTCTCATGTCAATAAGCACACTTCCAGTTGCGAGGAAGGGCCATCCCAAGATTATGGGAACTTCCGAGTCCACCTCACAATCCAAGATAACAAAGTCTGCCGAAAAGATGATGTCACGACCCGAGCCTAGGCCCTAGCCATGACGAGCATCCCGAACCATGAAGTCCCGGAACACCCATTCTCTATCTGGTTATCATGCACAACATTCGTAATCATAATAAAATGCGGAATTGAAACTGAGTACGGAATACATGGTCAAGTTCTGCAACATTTCTAAATAATACTATTAGACATCAGTCTGCGAAATCTCTACTAAGAACACAAACATCTGTCTGAGAAGAAACTAGGACAAGGACCCTTGTAAACAAAAAACATAATAAATAAGATAATGTCTGACATAATTAGGCCTTCCGAATAATAGAAGGCTCACCACTGCGAGATAAAGTCTGCAAATCCGAGAATGTATTCTAAGTAGCCGAACCCCTAGACTGTGCCTCAGGACCTGGAAGAGGGGGGGGGGGGTCAGAATAAAAGTACTGGCACGCGAAGCAATCCAAATATAGTATAATGGAACATACATATATATATATATTAAGTGAAAGCAATTTTTCATCAAGACATCATGTATAAAATGGTTTCCTAAAAATACATGGGCACTTTCTGAAAACATGTAACCTGCCTGTTCATTTCAAATCAAGATCTTTGTTTTACTTTTGAGTTAGGTGGTATTCCCCTACAAGTCTAATATTCCACGAGATGTATGGAATCCGCCATTGACTCGGCGGGGAAGCCCCCAACCCAAGTGTGCCGCAAGGGTTGGAGTGTTTGAGTCTGATACGCCACAGGACATTTAAGTCAGCGCATAATAGTATACCCGGGTCGGCAAACCACGGTTTTAGGCAATGAGTCGCTTGAACTCAAGCCCTCTTCGGGGAACCACCTAACATCTTTGTATGCCCATTTTTAACCTTTTCTGTACCTGCACCATTCTGAATGTCTAAAATTATGAAAGTCTGAAATGTTTGTTAGTTTGAGTCTGATATGGCGTTAGTCTGAATTGATATCGTCATACCAAGACATTGCAGTTCATGATTTTTCTGAGCCATAATGTATTAAGCAAGAACTTTCATTCAAAACATAGTTTAGACCACCAAAACATGTAACTGATGTAAAGGATTTCATATTTCGAAACTTAAAGTTCAATTCATGCAGAAATTTCATCAAACACCTGGTGGTCAAATGTCTTTAGCAAGATCATGTATTCCAAATTGAAACACATTCATTCATATATGTATATAAACTGTCAAATCGCTTTGGAGATGGTCAAAAGACCAAAACAATGATGTTAAAACATCTTATACATAAATATATATACATAATTTAAAACCCCATTCTAAAACATGATTTTTTTTCGATGACCATGAGAATTTTGGAAAAATCCCGCGTACCTCTATTTCCAAGGATAATAGATGTTTCTTGAAGCTTGCGGATTGGTGATTCCGAATATGTAATTATCTTCAAAAACCTACAGTCGAATCTTGAACTATTTGTGTTTTTATTTTGAAACCCTAAGGAGAATTCTTGAGCTATTTTGGAAAAGTATGTGTATTATGGTGTTTGAGGGATTAAATCCCTTGTTGGTGGTATATATAGGGGTGGAGGATGACCAAAATACCCCTAAGGAACAATTAAGGTCAAATCTGTCCCTCAGTTGATAGTTTGATAGGCTGGAGTAAATCGATTATAACTTTTTACTCATATATACAAATTGGATGAAACCAACTTCATTTTAAAGAGGACTCAAATAGCTTTCGTTTTATATATTATAGTTCACACAGTTCATTATATACAGGGAGTCATGATCGTTTGAAATTGACCCAGAAATACTGAAAACTGGGCAATAGGCTATGCGTTTTGCTACTGTTTTGAAATCCAAACGCAGCCTTATGCATTCCAAAAAATTTCAAAACTTATCCGAGATGTACTATTAGCTTACCCGATCGTAACACAACTTGAAAATCTAAAAACGAATATCGGAAAGGTTGAAAAGTTGTATCCCGAAGATTGCCAGCTAAAATGACAGTAAGTCCTCATTACACTCACAAAAAATTTCAAGTTTTTAAGTCTAAGGGCACTCTATTAAAGGCTAATCCATGCACGACTTTTATGGGGTGTTACATTATCTCCCCCTTGGGATCATTCATCCTCGAATGATGCATAGGAACTTGTTGAAGCCTTAAAGATATAAAATAACGCGGACATGACATGTCCTTTAATAAAGAATACATTGATTTGAAACATGACCATATGGCTAGAACTACTGATATTTTGAATTCTTATATCGGACACGCATATCTGATGCATGGAATACACGACTGAAGCTATTCATAAGCTGAATTATCATAATGAACATGCATATCTGATGCATGGATCTGTCCTTGAGTTGTTCTCATGAACGCAGGACTAAATACACTGATAAGCTGAACATTTTCTATTGAACATGCATTTTTAATGCACGCATATCTGACTGGACTAACGTATGAATGTATGACTGATTACGCAATGATAACTGGTGCAAGGCTTGTAATAAGAATCTATACATGCAACTGAATGAGGTATCTCCCCCTTGGGACACTATGTCCCTCTATGAATGCTCAATTCATTAAGATACTCAGAAAAAAAAATTGAGGCGATGCACTAAGCACCTACAAATTGAATCATAACTGAACATCTGGAATCTGAATCTAATGCATGACACATGAACTGAGCTATACTCGCAACTACTGGTATACTCTATCTTGGAATAGTAGCATGTCTGAGATTTTGGGTAGCATGAATAAATGAAAAGACGAGAAAACAAGTCATGCGAATCTGCCTGTTAAACTGACTTACTGACTATACAGATTGAATTATGCTGGACTTTCATACTTAACTAGAGTATCTCTTCAACACTCTCTCTAAAGAAGTTCTAACAGTAATAGGGATCCACGAATCTTGGGTATGGATTACACAAGACATCTAACTGAGGAAATCACAACATTAACTCTACTCTACAGTCTGAAATATAAACATATAACTCCTAAATTAGGATAGAATTTTTAGACCTTTGGCAATATGTCTTCTTACTTTCAGGCTTAGCGCACTTCCCGAATATCCTTTAACTATACTATTCCCTATAAATATGATATTCATTCAATTCAGCTTAAATTTCTAATATGAGCATTGACAATTTTTTCTACTAATGTCTAAAATAGCTTAATCCTTACCCCGCGATCAAGCCTAACTCTAAGTCACAAAAATACAACATGCTACACCACGCAATTATTCTAAACCATATGATTCCACCTTCTATACCTCTTTTAAAGATCACATTCTAAGCATAACATGCCTTACCACATTAATGACTACTCTGAACTCTTAGTATGAAGTCGCTAATGCATATTGCAACCTTCCACTACAATCCCAAAATGTCATTCAAGCCTAATTTATAACCACATGTTAACTTCAAGGCAAACACCCATAAATACATACTTCACATAGTTTCTAAACTATTATCAATATAACTCCCACGCACTATCCTAAAAACATACACACGCAAACTTTTCCACTAAACATCACATGTATCAAAGATTGTCCCCAAATCTCACTTCATACTTATGGCCTTATCTAAACAAACGTACTATGATCTTCCATCAACAAGAACATTTACTTCATCACCACTATCATTGCATTGGGAGGACACTAAAAGGTTAAAACATAAGACCCTGAAGCACGAGAAGATTTTTATATAGGACTGAACACATTATAAAGAGTGAGTACATGCTTCATGAGTTGCATGACCTCAACTAGAGTTCCTAACATAAGGAATGTAATTCCGACTACTTGAATGAACTAGAACTCATTATCTTGGAACTGGAAGAGTACGTGACTCTCTATCATATACAGGAATCACGAACTATGATCACGGAACTGAAACGTAAAGCTTGAGTAGGCATTGGGATCACTGAAAAATACTAAGATAAGGATGGGTTGAGTCTCACCCTCACTTTTTAACGTTCTAAATCATACTGCATCATTACTAGAATCTGAGAGCCTTACTTGGTCATTCGTTCTGTCATCTCCCCTTTAGCTTCAAGTCACCATCTAGAGTTTGGGAGATCCTTTACCATATTCTAACTGAACTACACTTACTACACTCTAGGGTCTGGAAAAAAATAACAATACATGCATATCATAGAACTTAGCCCGAATGACTACCTTCCGGGATACACTCTATCTTTCTCTAGCCACCAATAGTCATAGTATAATGCTTGCACACTTATTCTATCGGTTTAACCTTCAAAAGTCAAGCTTAGATGCTAACACTTAACATTGATATCACCAAGCCTTTGATGAACCATATCTCTTTCGATAGAGCATACCACTAGCCACGCACAACAAGTAATAGCCTTAGAAAAAGGCCACAACCTCATGTCACCTTAGGCATACTTCTACATCATACATGCAATATCATACACCACTACGAATCAAATAAACTTACGCTATTGTATGCACCGTTTAAGTCTATTAGATCACTTCTATACAACTAGTATTCATTAAGCAAGAAATCTTCACATCCACCTTCATGGACATCAACTATTCAAACTTAATATCCAGTGCTATGCATGATTTACAACCCAACCTTACACAAAATTTTCACTTGGAAACTATGAAATAAACATCACGAAACACTAGTGCACTAGAACTTCATAACCATAATAATCGATCATGACCTAACGGTTTTTCCTTATCATAATCCATTAGCATGTACTATTTCAGCACATCAAGCCTACTAATTTAATCCAACAAAACATGCATCATCAAACTCGTGCCACTATTTACCACCACACCATTTAAATTCAAGCCTATAGTTTAGTATCAATCATTTACCACCAATGAAGAATGCAACATAATATAAATATACTAATCCATCAAATTGGGATATTCTACCCAAATATCTCAAAAATCTACTACATACCTTCTCACAAGTAGCACTAATTTACAACTACCAATGAAAAGAGGGTCAAGGGGGTTAAAGCCTCAGAATAGACATGGTCAACTTTATCCTTATATTATAACCCCGTACAATCGTATCTACTTATACTTCTTTCTCACATCATAATTACTTACCCAAGCGTACATTTACACTACCTTCAAAATCCATAACAACCATGAGTCTATACTTATAACCTACTGGCTAATCTGGCCATTTTCATACTTCAAGCAAGGACAATTCACCTCGCCTAATAACTCCTTCTCTGTCTTCTACTAATAAACTAACACACATGGATGAATCGCTTCATTACCAACTCTATCTCATGCCAAAAGATTCAGCTATACATATATTCAACCAATACAAGAACCACACGTTGAATGACAAATTGCTAGTGAATCGAAATAGGCCTCACACGGCTTCACTAGACTATGATTTTTTTGTAGTTTGAACAAGAAAATAAGAAAAATGATAAGGCAACTATGCTAGTGAATCGAAAGAGCCCCACACGGCTTCACTAGACTTTTTAGTTTCACCAACACGATGATAAAATATTTTCAAGAGATAGAAACTTGTCACACAACATTCCATAATCTGAGAATACACATCTTACTTTGTATAGATAAAAAAAAAATCTGAGTCAAATATTTCCCCCACAGATTATCATACAATCCACGCACGCTACTTGCTACCAATAGGTCATGACACCGACACTTTAACTTATACTACTATTTGGGTGGAAATACAATTCCAACACTTCTACTACACATCTTTTCCCTTAAGCATGACATCTGCAACATAAATTTCTGAAAAGGGCCGAATATACTCAATACAGAAGGCTGAAAAGCATGATTTCATCAAGATCAAGGTTCACACTAGAACCCATACACTCTGAAGCAATAACAGACTCTTCTTAAGTCCTTGCACAATTTTAAGATCTTAGATGACGTGATCTGAAGGGACAATACCATTTAGACTCTAAACTTCTGGACTTGATTCACCCTAGAAATATGATGGGTCTAAGAACATCAAAGTAAGGAAAAAATTTGGGATGATTTTACTTTCGTATGGATGTCACCATAGCACGAATTAGAGTATCAAGGAGGAACATTATGACTCTGTTTCATGAACTAGAACACGAAGAAAGAGAGACATTCCTAAACGTGTTGTAGACTCCTGCTTATAAGTGTGGCGCGCTACACCCTATAAATAAGACACTACCCGACACGATTTCGCAGACACCTTGGGACCATGAACTGTGCTTTGATACCAAGTTTATCACTACCTGAGCCTAGGCCCTAGACGTGATGAGCATCCCGAACCATGAAGGCCCAGAACAACCATTCTCTATCTGGTTATCATGCACAACATTCGTAATCATAATGAAATGCGAAATTGAAACTGAGTACGGAATACATGGTCAAGTTCTGCAACATTTCTGAATAATACTATCTGACATCAGTCTGCGAAATCTCTACTAAGAACACAAACATCTGTCTGAGAAGAAACTGGGACAAGGCCCCCAGTAAACCAAAAACATAATAAATAAGATAATGTCTGACATAATTAGGACTTCCAAATAATAGAAGGCTCACCACTGCGTGATCAAGTCTGCAAATCCGAGAATGTCTACTGAGTAGCCAGACCTCTAGACTGTGCCTCAAGACTTGGAAGAGGGGGGGGGGTCAGCACAAAAGTACTGGCACGCGAAGCAATCCAAAAATAGTATAATGGAATATACATATATATATATATATTAAGTGAAAGCAATATTTCATCAAGACATCATGTATAAAACGATTTCCAAAAAATACATGGGCACTTTCTGAAAACATGTATCCTGCCTGTTCATTTCAAATCAAGATCTATGTTTTACTTTTAAGTTAGGTGGTATTCCCCTACAAGTCTAATATTCCACGAGCTGTATGGAATCCGCCATCGACTCGGCAGGGAATCCCCCAACCCATGTGTGCCGCAAGGGTTGGAGTGTCTGAGTCTGATACGCCACAGGACATTTAAGTTAGCGCATAATAGTATACCCAGGTCGGCAAACCACGATTTTAGGCAATGAGTCGCTTGAACTCAAGCCCTCTTCGGGGAACCACCTAACATCTCTGTATGCCCATTTTTAACCTTTTCTGTACCTGCACCATTCTGAATGTCTAAAATCATCAAAGTCTGAAATATCTGTTAGTCTGAGTCTGATATGGCGTTAGTCTGAATTGGTATCATCATTCCAAGACATTGCAGTTCATGATTTTTGTGAGCCATAATGTATTAAGCAAGAGCTTTCATTGAAAACATAGTTTAGACCACCAAAACATGTAACTGATGTAAAGGATTTCATATTTCGAAACTTAAAGTTCAATTCATGCAGAAATTTCATCAAACACCTGGTGGTCAAATGTCTTTAGCAAGATCATGTATTCAAAATTGAAACACATTCATTCATATATGTATATAAATTGTCAAATCGCTTTGGAGATGGTCAAAAGACCAAAACAATGATGTTAAAACATCTTATACATAAATATATATACATAATTTAAAACCCCATTCTAAAACATGATTTTTTTTCTATGCCCATGAGAATTTAGGAAAAGTCCCGCATACCTCTATATCCAAGGATAATAGATGTTTCTTGAAGCTTGCGGATTGGTGATTCCGAATATGTAATTATCTTCGAAAACCTACGGTCGAATCTTGAACTATTTGGGGTTTTATTTTGAAACCCTAAGGAGAATTCTTGAGCTATTTTGGAAAAGTATGTGTATTATGGTGTTTGAGGGATTAACTCCCGTGTTGGTGGTATATATAGGGGTGGAGGATGACCAAAATACCCCTAAGGAACAATTAAGGTCAAATCTGTCCCTCAGTTGACAGTTTGATAGGCTGGAGTAAATCGATTATAACTTTTTACTCATATATTCAAATTGGATGAAACCAACTTCATTTTAAAGAGGACTCAAATAGATTTCATGTTATATATTATAGCTCACACAGTTCATTATATACAGGGAGTTATGATCGTTTGAAATTGACCCAGAAATACTGAAAACTGGGCAATAGGCTATGCGTTTTGCTACTGTTTTGAAATCCAAACGCAGCCTTATGCATTCCAAAAAATTTCAAAACTTATCCGAGATGTACTATGAGTTTACCCGATCGTAACGCAACTTGAACATCTAAAAACGAATATCGGAAAGGTTGAAAGGTTGTATCCCGACGATTGCCAGCTAAAATGACACTAAGTCCTCATTACACTCACAAAAAATTTCAAGTTTTTAAGTCTAAGGGCACTCTATTAAAGGCTAATCCATGCACGACTTTTATGGGGTGTTACAGATAAATGAAGAAACCTTTACCAATACATCACATAAAATACCAATAGGTCATTTTACCGATCTATCTGCCATTACAAGCCTCATATTGGTTGGAGTAGGATCCCCCAATCCCAACTTTTTGTAAATAGATAGTGGCATTAAGTTGATGCTGGCTCCTAAATCGCACAATGCCTTTGCAAAATCCAACGATCCAATCGTGCAAGGAATAGTGAAAGCACCAGGATCTGCTTTCTTCTGAACTAGCGATCTTGTAGCGATTGCACTGCAATGGTGAACACTATCTGCCGGCTCATAGCTCACTGCCCGATTCTTTGTTAAAAGATCCATCATAAATTTCGCGTGCCCAGACATCTGTTCCAGCGCCTCCACCAAAGGAACATTAATCGTCAGCTGCTTCAACATAGTCATGAATTTACTGAACCTTGTATCATCTGCTTTATTCTTCAGTCTCTGCGGAAAAGGTGGTGGTGGAAGAGGAATAGTTTTCTCCACCACTTCCTTTTTATCTTTCTTCTGATCATCACTCTTTTCAGGCTGTAGACATGTAGGTATAACGTCATGACCACTCTTGCTAGCTTCTACGGCATCTTCATCATCAGCATCAATATCGTTGTCCGCTACATTATCGAATGCTTGTTTGCCTTTGGGTAGATTTTCCAACACCTAACCACTCCTACTAGTAATAGCCATACATGATCCATCATTCCTTGGATTTTGCACGGTGTTGCTAGGTAAAGTTCTAGCCTTTCTTTGATTGAATACCGCAGATAATTGACTCAATTGTTGCTCTAGCTATTTTATTGCAGTAGAATGTGAGTCAACCAATTGCTTCATTGAGGACAAATCATTTATTACCTTAGTTATTCCCGTGTTGGCTGCCTCCACTCCTTTCAATAGCTTAGCCATCATATCTTCCATTGACATCTTCCCCGAACCAGATGCCGCGGCCTAATGATTTCCAGGAGGAATGTACAAACCACTCCTGTCAGTATTGTTCTTCCAACTACCTTGATCACAGTCCTTATATCTTTGCTTATCATAATAGTTTCAACCTTGGTTTCCTTGGGCATTGCCTCGGAAACCCTCCTGATTGTTCAAGTAGTTGGCTTCTTCTTCAGAATCCGATTCATCTCTTCCTCTTGACGCAACCGTTTTTACTTTTTTGGTCTTCCCTGATAATAAATGCTTGGTAAGAAGATCCATTTGCGTTTTCATGTGAGCCATGTCTTCGTCACGCTCCTCTTCTCTTCGCCTCTGTTCTGCGATCATGCCAATAGATATAGTAGAGCTTGCTACCTCCGAATCCCTGGTATGACAAGCTCTACTCTGCTTTGTCATACGATCTAGCATACCACTTGCTTTATTAAAAGTAAGGTCCATGAATGACCCACCTGCAGCATTATCAACCACTGGCTTAGTTACCGAATTCAAAGCTCTGTATAATATCTCCATCAAGTGGACATTGTTCATATGATAATTTGGGCACCACATAAGCTTCTTTTTGAACCTCTCCCATGTTTCGTGGAGATCTTCAGTTGGAAGTTTTCTAAAATTGATGATCTAATCTCTCAACTGTGCTTTCTTGGATGGCAAAAAAAAACTTTCTAGGAAAGCGTCTTTTAATTGCCACCAATTTGTAATAGAATCAGGAGTCAGCCCGTTCAACCATAGAGTTGCCTCCCCAGATAGAGACAATGGAAATAAATGCAGCCGAATAGCATTCTGTCCAATGCCTGGATTGTTGAATGACTTGCATGTAGAGATAAAGTTGATCAGATGCATATTCGGATCATCACCTGCTAGTCCACCAAATAATACCTTGAGTTGTAAAAGATGAATCATGGTGCTAGTGATATTGAACTTGGCTCCGGGTGCCAATGGCGGAAGACTAATAGCTCCAGTGGCACCAGCTCCATCCAAATCGTCATTATCGTTATCAAAAAGAATCTGTACAGCTCGGTTATCAGGCCTCAATCGCGCTTGACGATCTCTCTTCTACATGGGTGCCGCCATCTCAGCAGTGTGCCGTGGGTTTAGTAGCTCCTCATCGCCCAGTTTCTCATCATAAGCATTTGTTGCACGACCTGGGTTATCAATATTCTGTTGGTGCACTTGAGCAGCGGCCAACGCAGCTAGTCTAGCCTGCTCCTATTGAGCAGCCCTTCTTTCAATGTCACGTTGCGCATCCATTCTGTCAATAGAAACTGAATAAATCAAAAACAACAACTAAAAGTAAAGTACGAGAATCATTGACCAAAGGGTCTAGTAACTATCACAAACTTAGTAGACAACCGTATTCCCCGGCAACGACCCCAAAATTTGATAACGCTCAAACTACAACTCTCGTAAGAGTGTAAGCGGTCTTTGTCAAATATAGAACCCAACTGGGTTGGATGTCGAATCCCACATAGAATACTTGGTCACTAAGTAAGCAAAGATTATTAGACTTTTGGTGAAAGTTTTGTAAAAAGGGGGAATTGTAGCGTGAGTAACAAAATAATAAAGTAAGAACAGAAAATAGAAGAGTAAAATGGATTGTTTGGTTGGTTTTGATCAATGAAAATTGAGAGCTGGGGTTATGTCCACCTTCTGAGTTGTACGTATCTATTGACTATGAGTTATACGGAATTCAGACATGCATGTGCTTATAGAGAATTGTATTCTATGGTAAATCTAAGCGTCTTTCGACCTATAAAGGACTATTTCACCTTAACTCTTGCAAGCTTAAAGCGTATCTAATGGTACAAATTCTCCAAGAGATTAATCCAGTTACGGCACTAACTTTTTAACAGGGGTTGGTGCCCTATTATCTTGACATTATCTCTTTTCCAGACATATAACTTTTCTTTCGAACAAGTTAATGCTTTACTGGCGTATTCAATATATTTGCAACTAGAAGAATTTAAATTAAGATGAAGAGAATAATGATATAAGCAGCCTACGTGTCACGAATTCACAAACTCATAGCCATAGATAGTATCTCAAAAGGGTTCCATAACCCCAACCGAGAAGTTTAGCTACTCATGGGTGCAATGGAAATCACAATAGACATTATAATCACACTGAAATAAAGATCTTGCGTGAAGTATGTTTCATAGCACTTGTGGCGTGAATTCCTTGCAAAATAGCTTTTTTCTTGTCGTGAAAATTAAAAATAGAATAGATGAATAGTAATGTCAACAACAAATTTATGAAGAAAAAGGAAAAGGATCGAATAGGGATGAGGGTGGTGGAGGATTATTTTGATGGATGGATAGATGGTGGATAGATGGGAATAATAAAAATCTCCAGCAAAATAGGGTATTTATAACACCCATATCCTATTCCTACTAGGCTAATGCGTACTTATCCTAATCCTACTAGGATACTGTGTACTTATCCTAATCCTACTAGGATACTGCATCCTTATCCTAATCCTACTAAGTTACTGCTAATCCCCAAGTCTTTGGAAATGTTGTTTTTACCCAGGACAAGTTTTACCTGCGTTACGTTCAGTCCATAGGCGTCCAAACGCTGCTTTCCTTCTTTCGTGTAGCTTCCTTTGGCGTCAAGTTATCCATAAAATACTGAAATCTTCATCATTTATACCTGAAAACTTGCTAATCACGTTTGTTAGCTCACTTTCAGGAAAAAGGACTAGAAGTGCATGAATTATATATTTTGTCCTCAAAACTTAGCTAAAATATGGGTACATTATAGTACTTTAGGCGTGTAAATATGCCTATCATCAATAGGTATGGGTGATTATTATCTCATGTGGTGTGTTTTATGGTAATTAGAACTTCTGATCCTGGGCGGTATGGGTACGTGATAGGCTCGACAAGGTATTTGGGTGTACGGACTAGCCGATTACTTGAATTTTTTTTAAGATTGTTGTAATCATTATTATGGCTAGTTTATAATTGATTGGTTATTGATTTGGTATCAAGATTTGAGGTATGATTCTGGTTCTTCTATCTTTCAATTTCATTAATATGTATGATTAACCCATGATTAGATGTATGAGTTACAAATCCTGAGTACACTAGTATAGTTCTTGCTATGATTATAAGGTCTTAAAATGCTAGTCTAATGATGAAGGCTATACTTCGAGTTTACCTTATTTATGTATATATGTATATCTAACTAATATAGCTATGGTATTACAGTATATTCCTTCCTTCATTTATTCTGATTGTATATTTGTTACATGGACTTGTATACTATTATATAGCCTTATTTTTCCCTTTATTAGTATACTGACCAAGGATATGTGATGTATTGTTGAGATTCTTGAGTATAGCTGGAATAAGATAGCCAATTCTTCTTATTTATTAGCCTCATTACAATTGCTTCTTAGACATGAATAGGATAGTTTATCCTTATCATCTCATAGGTTTTCTTATGTGGTTGATGGATATTTGGGTATGGTTTTCTGTTATATTTATATGTTTTATATCTAGATTACCTTTGGAGCTGTGTTGGCAGTAGCCTACTGAGAACCACGGGTTGTGTACTCGCACTATACTTGTAACGCCTCGAGAGTACATCCTTGGCCCCACACGGTAATTACGGTCCGAGAGACCATAAGCTAACCCATTAGCTGGTACCTGCTGTGAGAACTTAATAATATAATAACACATATGGAATAAAATCTAATAAGCCATAAGGTTTTAGCAACTAAAAAAAATACTAGATCATCAATTTGGAAAAAACTGTCTAAAACTAATAAAATAATAACATAATTAACTGTCTGTCTGAAATAACCGAAAGCCTCTAAAACTAACTGAATATGAGTTGATAGGACAGGCCCAAACTAACTCCAACTAGCTACTGAACTGAAAGCATGAAAATAAATATAGTATGTCCTTGAATATGACGACTCACCACTTCTAAAGCTGATAATCTTAAAAGTCTATGCTCGATCTAGAAATTGTGCGTCTGAACCTATGATATGATACATCATAGCACAAGAAAGAAGTTTGCTATCAGTACTTTGAATGTACTGGTATGCTAAATATGGTAGGCTGATATGCATGGTTTCATGTACAAGATTAATAATTGACTGAGTGCATAGCATTAGTACTAAATAGAATATATAAAATCTGTAAAAAATTGAGAATGCATGACCAATCATAATAGATGTTCTGAATATAATCTGTAAACTGAAATATTGAAATTTGATAACTTAATGACTGATATCTGTATGCTAAGGTCAAGCAAAACTAAAATTGAGTTACTTAACAGATTACTGATCTCACACTGCGGGAACTATCATCTAATCGACATGCCCCAACAAATAATTTGGGGTCCAACATGTAACCCTTGTTGGAAGGGTGTCAGTACCGTACCACGGGTACTAACAGTGGATGTGTGGATCCACTAAAGTGTTATCCAAAAGGACTATGGGTTACCCTCAACTGGAAGATACCCGTATGAGATCAACCCTCAACTGGTAAGTTAATATCTCAACCTATGCTGGCTACATAGTTATAGAACTCGGGCACTACTACTAAAGGTCACCCCTCAACTGGAAGGTGATCCCCCTTCCCTAGGTTCACTTGGTGATAAATATTACTCCCAACTGAACTAACTTGGAATCCTGAATTGTTCTAAGTTTAACTTATTATGATAACTGACTAAACTGATGGCGCTCATAATTTATCTAAAACTATTCTGAAGATACTGAGACTCAATAAACGACTAGGTTTTCCAGTACTTATAACCCCCAAGACTCGATAGTAATAATATGAAAATAGTACTAGAACTTTGGGGACATAATATGAATAGATTTATTAAAAATTCATTCTTGTAGGCATTTCATCAAACACTTGATAAGCATTGTATAAGCTAAGCATGGGAATAGTTTGAAGCTTGTAGTACTAACAGGATTTCCACATCAATATCACTCAAATGGGTGGGGTTTATTAACAATGACAATTTTATGTCGACAAGGTGTAGAATTACAATTCATGGGAATTCATGGTTAAAATCACAATTAAAAATAATGAAAACTTTTAAAGATCCCAATTATTAATTTAGAATTGGATATTTGGTCTTTATGGGTGAAATAAACCCATAGATGAACACTTAACATACTTGGGTTGATGAATCCATGAGAATTGATGGTGAATTCTTGAGTTCTGATCCTGGACTTTGAAGGCTAGGGTTTTTGTTCTTGAAAGGAGCTTTGTTGCTTTATGAGGATTTCTGAGTAATTGGGCATATAATGCATTTTTTAGGGTTTTAATTGTGTGTTTTGGATGAGTTTAGCGACTTGGTAAAAGATCAAACGGTCACTGAAATTTTAATTGCAAAACTGAAAATCCCAATTTTTTATGTCGGTATGACGTGGTGCTATTGCGTTGTTCCTCTAGAAATGGACGATCCCTTACTAGAATCTTGGCGTGATGCTGTGCCAATCACAGTGACACACTTGAAAAACACAATTGCAAAATGTCCCCAAGGAGCGACGCAGTGGATATCGCATTGACACACTGGAAAAGGACGAACGTCATTTTTGGGGTCACCGCGACATGGTGCTGCTCGTATTTTGCTACTTCTTTATCTAAAAGTTCCATAACATCTCACCCAGGTATTGGATTTGGGAAAAATTGGTATCATTGAAAGATAATTAAATTTCCTATCATTTGGTGGGTCTTGAGATGGAAAAGTCTGAGTATAGCAAAATATATGCTCGTTTGAAGTTCACTAAAGCAACATTCTTCTCAAAAATTCAATCGATAAGGGATGTTTTGTTTCGTCTTATAGCTGGGACTTATTTAAGTCCTTAATATACCTCAAACTAATTCATAAAACTACCAAAGATCTATAATGTACTATGCATGAGCTTGAAGCATGGCACTAACATTGGCTTGGATTTTTTGGGGTATTGCAATATCTTTCCCTTGGGAACATTCATCCTCGACTAAGACTGGTTAAGCTGAAAACACGAAGGAACTGAGATTACATGCTGAATATATGTGATGAAAATATGGCTACACAGATGAATCTAAAACATGACACATGACTAAATTGGTTCTGTGAATATATGACTTATATGAGAATGATATTAAACTAAAACTATGCATGGAGAAGATAAATTCTAAGCAGGTTATTATCATAAGCTGAGTATGAATTTTTTGGAGAAATGATGAGGGTACTTGGTCTTTATATCTTCTTCTGCTTCCCAAGTTTCTCCCTTCATGGACTGATTCCACCAGAGAACTTTGACTAGGTGGACTTCCTTGTTCCTTAGTCTACGAATTTGTCGATCAAGGATTTTGACTGGAATTTCTTCGTAAGAAAGGTTTTTATAGACATCTAAACTTTCTAAGGAAACCACAACTGTAGGTTCTCCAATACACTTCTTTGACAAAGATAAATGGAATACTGGGTGCACTGATGCGAAGTCTGCAGGCAACTCAAGATAATAAGCCACCTTTCTGAAACTGCTAAAAATTTTGTAAGGGACAACATATCAGGGACTAAGCTTCCCCTTATTACCAAACCTTTTCACTTCCTTCATGGGAGAGATCTTCATATATACGAAATCAGCAATCTCAAACTCATGATCTTTTATCCTTACATCTACATAAGATTTTTGTCAGCTCTGGGATGCCTTAATCCTCTCCCTAATAAACTGTACACTCTATAAGTCATTAAATACCAAGTCAGGCCCCACTACTATAGCCTCACCTATTTCAAGCCAACCAATCAGAGATCTATATCTCTTTCCATATAGAGCCTCAAATAGAGCTATTTGAATATTGGAATGATAGTTGTTATTAAGCACAAACTCAATTAGAGGCTAGTGGTCATCCCAACTACACTTAATGTCGCTGAAAAATGCTATACATATATATTCAAGGGTTTGAATGGTCCATTCTTCCTGACCATCTATCTGAGGATGAAAGGTTGTACTGAGGTGAACTTGGGTACTAATAACCTTTTGAAAAGATTTCCAAAAGTGAGAGGTAAGCTAAGTACCTATGTCTAAAATAATGGACAACGGAACACTGTGCAACCTAACCAACTCTCTGATATACAGCTTGGTGTAGTCCTCCACTGAAAATAAGGAATGGACTGGTAAGAAATGGGATAATTTTGTCATCCTATCTACAATGACCCAAATTAAATCATGTTGATGATGAGTATAAGGAAAACCCATCACAAAATCCTTGTTCACTACCTCCCACTTCCAAGTGGGAATACTAAACTCCTGTATAGACCCACTATAATTTTGATGTTCAATCTAAACCTGTTGACAAGTGGAGCACTTAGCCAAAAACTCTATAGCATTCTCTCTTCATCCCACTCAACTAATAGAGTAACTTGTACTATGCACTTTTGCAAGAATTCGCTGTCTCAACTCATCAACACATGGAACACACAATATACCCTAGCAATGCAGTACACTATCTCCCCATTGGGAGAAAACCTTGACTTTCTGATCTCTAACTGACTTCTTCAGTTTCACCAGACTTTGATCCCTATCCTACTTTTCCATCACTTTTGCAACCCAAGAATATTTCAAACTATTCTGAACCCAAACACTACCATCAACCGAATCAATCAATCAAATTCCTAACCTAGCCAACCGATTAATTTCTCTAGCTAACTTTTTCTTATCACCCTAGACATAAGCAACAATACCTATAGACAATCTACTTAGGGAATCTTCCACTATATTGTCCTTACTTGGATGGTACAAAATACTCATATCATAATCTTTTAGGAACTCTAACCATCTCTCCTGATGCAGATTTAAATCATTATGCAAAAACACATAGTGCAAGCTTTTATGATCTGTGAACACATAAACATCCACCCCATATAAATAATGCCTCCAAACCTTTAAGGAAAATACAATAGATGCTAGATCGAGATCATGGGTGGTATAATTCATTTCATGGGGCTTAAACTGTCTAAACACATAAGCTACAACCTTACCCTTTTGCATCAAAACACAACCCAAACCAACTTTGGAAGCATCACAGTACACAACAAACCCATCTAACCTATCTGGCAATATCAAATTGAGGTTGTGGTGAGTCAAGTCTTCAACTCCTGAAAACTCTTCTCATAGGAATCTGACCATTAAAACATAACTTTATTCTAAGTCAATCTAGACATGAGGGACACAAAAAAAATCCTTCAACAAACCATCAGTAATATCCAGGAAAACCCAAAAAACTAATAGAGAGATGGGTCTAAAATAGTTTCTCACCGCCTCAGTCTTTTGAGAATTGACTCTAATTCCATCACCAAAAATAATATGGCCAAGGAAAGCTACTGATTTTAGCCAAAATTCACATTCCCTAAATTTAGCTAACAACTGATGGGCTCTAAGAGTTTGTAATACTATTTTAAGGTAGTTTGCATGATCATTTTTGTTATGAAAGTAGATAAAAATGTCATCAATGAAAACTGTGATGATCATGTCCAAGTACTATTTGAACACTCTATTTTTCAAGTCTATGAAATTTTCTAGGGCATTAACCAAACCAACGAACATGACTAGAAACTCGAAGTGACCATACTGAGTTCTGAAAGTTGTTTTCAGAATGTCACATTCTTTGACTCTAAGCTAATGATTGTTGGATATGAGGTCTATCTTAAAAAAGTAACTGGAACCCTAAAGTTGGTTGAACAAGTAATTAATTTTGAGAAGTGGATATTTGTTTTTTATTGTGACTTTTTTCAACTAACTGTAGTCAATACACATTCTAAGAGAATCGTCTTTCTTACGCACGAAACAAAATTAGTGCGCCCTATGGGGAAATTCTTGGCCTATTGAATCCCTTATATAGGATATCTTTTGACTGTTCTTTCATATCTTTGAGTTTGGCTGGAACCATTTTGTATGGTGGAATAGTGATAGGCTGGGTATTTGGAAAAAGGTCTATTCCGAAGTCAATTTCTCTTTCCGGAGGAACTCTAAGAAGATTATTAGGGAACACGTCTAGAAGTTCCCTCCCTACAGAAATTGACTCGAGAGTTGGAGCCTTAAAATTTGAGTCTTTAACTCGGATAAGATGATAAATACACCCCTTGGATATCATTTTCCTCGTCCTATGGTATGAAAGAAGTTGATCCCTAAGCGTTATAGTACTAGCCCTCTATTCAAGGACTGGTTCATTTGGAAATTTAAAATGACCTACTCTATTTCTTTAATCAACTGAAGCATAGCATGAGTGGAGCCAATCTATGCAGAGAATGACATCAACATTTGTCATCTCTAATAAGATCAATTGAAGTGACTTTATGAGATATTATGATTGGAAAGTTCCTGTATACCTGCTTGGCTATAATAGAAACACCTACTGGGATAGACACTAAAAAACGATTTTCTATGATTTTAGGACTGACAGCAATGTAAGGAGTTACAAAAGAAAGGGAAGCTCCATGGTCTAATAAAGCATAAACATATAAATAAAATACCTTTATTGTACCAGTAACCATATTTGGAGAATTTTCTTAATCTTGTCGGGATTGTGGAGAATACAATATGTTTTGACATTTACCATTGGTAGCACTGGAAGCGGCACCATACCGAGTTAGGCTGATGGCTGGAATTGGGAGATGACTGGACTGACCCCACTGACCACTCTTAGGACAATCTCTGAGTCGGTGGCCTGTCCTACCATACCCAAAACATATATCACTACCAACCCTACAAATACCTTTATGGTTTCTACCATATTTCTCGCGAAGAGAATTCATATGAGAACTACTATACTACCTTAGGACTTAGAGCCTGGAGCCCTATCTCGATTTGTATTACTGAATTTGGGCAATGGGCACTAGTTTGATATAGAGCTGGGACTGAATATTTCTAATGGAACTGAGGGTTGTTACCACCTTATGACCATTGATGATTTAAATAAAAGCTACCCATTTTAGCCCTCTTCTTTTCCTGTTTTCTCTCCTTAGTCTTTTACTTCTCAATTTGTTGAGCATAGACCATAAGCCTAAACAAGTCTATCTTTTCAATCAATATTGCAGTCCTACACTTCTTGACCACATTGTGAGATACACCAAAAATAAAATTACTCATCTTAGACCTGCAATAAACTACGACATAAGAAACATACCTAGCTAACTGAATAAACTTAAGGTAATACTCCTTCACACTCATGTTGCCCTACCTTAATTTAATAAACACTAATACCTTGGATTTTCTTAACTCTAACAGAAAGAACCTATCTAAGAAGGCAGTAGCAAACTCTTTTTATTCTATAGGACTTGTATTTGTTCCTCTATCTAACTTCCACTGCTTCAACCATGTATGAACTATATCTTGCAACTGGTAAGTAGCCAATTCAGCACTCTCACTAGAAGTTTCCACCGTGATATTTGTTACCTTCAAGACTATGTCTAAGAATTCCGATGGAATCTCTTCAGATTTGGATCCAAAAAATAGAGGAGAATTTATTCGGGTGAAGTCCTGAATCCTAGCTACGACAATATTGGCCACTAGGTTGATGGAAAAATGGTTGGCTGAATGTTTTCAACTGCCATAGAATAGGCTAGAGTAGTGAATGCAGCTCTTAACTCTATATAAGAAGCATGCTCGTTCATGGTATCTTCCTGAATAGGCGGAGGTGCTGACTGGTTTATGTTTCTTCTTTTGATTGTCTTTTTAGGAGGCATGTTCTATATACGAAAGATAGAATAGATTAGAAATATATTTTAACATAAGCATCAGTCTTAGTCGTACTACATGAACAATGAAAGAAGGGAAACATTTCTTAAATGCCTTATAACCTCTTTTCCATAAGTGTGGCTCAATTCACACCCATTTACACGACTTTACTTGACACTCCTTTCAGAATTCCTAGGACACTTTACAACTTTAGGCTCTAATACAAAGTTTTTAATGCCCCGAGTGTACACCTTAGGCGTCACATGGTGCTTACGGTCCTAAGAGACCATAAGCTAACCCATGATCTAGTACCTGATGTGAGCACTAAATAATATAATAACACATACTGAAGAACAAAAGCTAATCCATAAGGTTTTAGCAATTGAAAACAATACTGGATCATGAATCAGGAAACAACTATATGAAACTAATAAATAATAACAAAACTAACTTTCTGTCGGAAATGTTCGAAATCCTCAAAAAGTAACTAAATAAAGAGTTGATGGGATAGGCCCCAACTAACACCAACTAGATATTGAAATGAAAAAAATAAAATAAATATAGCCTATCCTTAAAATATAAGGAATCACAAATACTAAGGCTGTTAATCTAGAAAGTCTATGTGCAATTTTGGAACTAAGCGTCCGAACTTATGATATAATACATTATATCATAAGAAAGAAGTATGTGATTAGTAATTTAAATATACTGGTATGCTAAATGATGTAGGCTGATATGCATGGTTTCATGTAAAAGAGTAATAACTAACTGAGTGCATAGCATGAAGTACTGAATAGAATGTATGAAATCTATAAATACTAAGAATGCATGACTAAGAATAATACATGTTCTGAATATAATTTATAAACTGAATTATAGGAATTTGATAACTAAATAACTGATATTTGTATGCTATGGTCAAGAAAAAATGAAATTGAGTTACAGAACTGAGATTGAAGGAGCTATCATCTAACTGACATGCCCTAATGAGCAATTTAGGGTCAAACCTGTGACCCCAATTGGGAGGGTGTCAATACCGTGCCACGAGTAATAACACTTTCTTTGTGGATCCACTAGTGATGCCCCAATAGACTAACGGTTACCCTCAATTAGCAGGTACCCGTATGAGATCAACCCTCAACTGGCATGTTAACATCTCAACCTATGCTACCTACGTAGTTATCGAATGCGAGGAATGATACTAAAGTTTACATCCTGAACTGGTAGGTGAGATGTCATCCCTGTGTTTACTCGATGCTAAATCGTACTCCCAACTGAATTGTTCTACATTTAACTCATAATGATAACTGACCAAATTGATGAAACTTATGATTTATCTGAAACTATTCTAAAGATACTGAGACTAAATAAAAAGCTAGGTTTTTGGGTATGCATAACCGCCAGGACTCGATAGGAATAATAGAAAAATAGTACTAGAACTTTGGGGACATAATATGAATCCATTTATTAAAAATTCATTCTTGTAGACATTTCATCAGACACTTGATATGCATAGTGTAAGCTAAGCATGGTAATAGTTTAAAGCTTGTAGTAATAATATGATTTCAACACCAACATCACTAAAAATAAATTAACTCAGAGAATAACATCATTAAAATAGGTGGGGTTGAATAATAATGATATTTTTCATGTAGACATGGTTTATAATTATAATTCAAGGGAATTCATGGTAAAAATCATAGTTAAAAATCATGAAAACATGCAAAGATCGCAATTTTTAATTTAGAATTGGATATTTGGACTCCATAAGTGAAAAGAACACATAGATGAACACTTAGCATACCTGGGTTGATGAATTCTTGAGAATTGATGGTGAGTTCTTGAGTTTTGATCTTGGACTTTAAAGGCTATGATTTTTGATCTTGAAAGGAGATTAGTTCCTTGAAGAGGATTTGTGATTTATGGGGCATATAATGCCTCCTTAGGGTTTAAATTTCGTGTTTTAGACAAGTTTAGAGCCAAAGGAAAAGACCAAACAGTCTCGTAAATTTAAATCTCTAAAATGGAAATCCCTATTTTGCATGTCAGCATGATACGGTGCAATCATGTCGGTCCATTGGACAAAGAAAAATTCCCATTTTTCCCAATGACGTGATGCGGTGCTATCATATTGCACCTTTGGAAATGGAGGACCCCCAATTGTATGATTGGCGTGACGCGGTGACACACTAGAAAAGCACAATTGTGAAATCGACTCTTGCCATAATGTAGTTGCACTCATGGTGACATAGTAGAAAATTACGAACGTCATTTTTAGGGTCGCCGCGATGCGGTGTTGCTCGTATTGAGCTACTACTTTAACTAAAAGTACCATAACTTCTTACTCGAGAATTAGATTTTGGAAAAATTGGTATTGTTGGAAAGATAATTCAATTTCCTATCATTTGGTGGGTTTTGATCTAGAAAATTCAGAGTAGATAAAAAAATATGTCATTTGAAGTTGACTAAATCAATATTCTTCTAAAAAATTCAATCGGAAAGGGGTGTTTTGATTCGTCTAATAGCTGGGAGTTATTTGAGGCCTTAATATACCTTAAACACACTCATAAAACTACCAAAGATCTATAATGTACTATGAATGAGCTTTAAAAATGGCGATAACATTGTCTTGGATTTTTTGGGGTATTACAATACTTCTTCAGACTTCAGATCATAGCACAGGTTATTGGCATTGATGTGTGTATCTTGCAGAACAGTAATGGTTCATAACATAGAGTGAGCTTCTAACATTTAGAGTATTACTTACCTCCCTGTTATGTATTAGATAAGTTATAATGTTGTATCCAGAGATAAGTTTTATTAGTGTAATTCCCTTGGTTATTTTTGTACTATTATTATATTAGAAGATCTTGTACTGATACCACTTGGTTTTACGACTATTTTATTACATCTATCTCGCATTCTTTATGCTATCCATTTTGGTAGGCTATTACTAGATGTTCTGGACTACGCATTTGGCTTGCCTACTGGTGAGTTATACGAGGCGCCATCATGACCTGAGAATTTGGGTCATGGCAATAATTTACCAAGGAAGGAAAAACATAGAATTCCATAGGTATGGTATATGACTCGTGAGCCAGACCCAAGACCCATTGAGTAAAATAATGAATGAATTTTTTAGGATGAAAGATAAACCTTATTTTTGTGACTCAGACCTATGATTCGAGGACTGGATTCGCGACTTGAGGAACCAAGTCATGAGCTAGAAGCTACAAGTTATAATAGAGTTTGATTTTCAAAGATGGAACATAAGGATCGTGAAGAACACCTGTGATCCATGACATACAAGCATAAATTAGATGCTAAGAAATAGAACTGAAGCTCAATTTCCATGAGATACACCTACCACCCGGATTGATTCATGACTCTAGTCTATGAGTCATAGAAAGTTGTCGACTTGATTCTTCTACACAGTTTAGGATGGGATACATTGTATATTTATAAATAATTCCATTGAGATTTATAATTACTTTATGCATGATTACATTATTTTATGATTCTTAGAAGTATCGTGGTCTTGGAATTATTAATATTGGTTTTTAGGGTTTTTATTCAATTTGAGATTTCAGTGTTTTTCATCTTATTCTTGTAAGTGAAAATATATGCTTTAATCGGTGAATTTGTCTTGTATTCTTATGATTATAAGCAGTTAACCACATAAATAGGGTTTTGGGAACGTTGTCAAATTATATAAATGAGTTTTGGGCAGAGTCATTCTAAACTAGTATGCTTGCATATAATGGTATTTCTTTTGTTTTACTTATTTTCATAATGTTTACTATTAGGAACTCGTGTGTATTCTAGAATCACTTGACAGAGAGATAGATATTGGGAAAAGGAGAAACCAACAAATATTTGAATCTATCAAAATTCATCGAATTAACTTGAACCTTAATTGGGATTGTTAATTCGAGGACATAGAAGAATGGTTACTTATGCAATGTTCCTAGTTTGAGAAGAGATGATACATATCTTGTTAGATTTTTTATTGAAGGGATCGGGATATTCTGCTAGCATGAATAGCCTATTGAATCATGAATTCATGGGGATTGTAATCTTATTTCTCGTCTCATATTTATCACAATCCAATCAACCAACTAATATTACTATTACAATTTATTTGACCCCCCCTATTTTAGTTACTTAATTGCCGATTACGTAGACAATTTCTTGATAGAATATTGGCCCATTGCTCATGGGATCGGCCCCAACCTTGCAGGGTTCTATATTTGTTTTAGTGACTTCTTTATACTTTTAAGAGGTATAATTTGGGCGACCCTAATTTTTTGCGCTGTTGTCGGGGAATACAATTACAGAGTAATGCATTCATTTTGTTGGTTTTTATTTGTAGAAATTTACCTTTTTAATATTTAGAGGGCATACCCAGTCGTATGCCCAGTACTTGGACTCAAGACAATCTTTGATTCTATTTGATCCTGAACTAGAGTATACTTTGAGATATAATTTAAACATAGAGAAAGAAGGAGTTCATTATCTAGGAGCCTTGATCAAAGAGGTTCATAATAACCTAGCAGCATGGAATCGACCACTTTAGCATGGCATTTAGGAAATAGTAGAGCAGGGTACTTATTGCTTAATGGTTAAGGAATATGCTAGTGATAACGCCCAAACTACAGCTCTCGTAAGAAAGTGTAAGCGGTCACTGTCAAATATAGAACCCAACTGGGTTGGGTGTCGAATCCCACAGGGAATACTTGGTCGCTAAGTCTTGCAATTATTAGTAGACTGTTGGTCGAAAATTCCACAGAAAGGGGGGATTTTGATTATGCGTGAATTACCAATATCAAAGTAACAAGTGAGACGATGTATTTAGCAAGATTTATTCACAGAGAATAATAAGTTAGGGTTATGTCCACCTTATGATTTCTACGTATCTATTAACTATGAGTAATGCGGAATTTAGACATGCATGCACTTATAGAGATTCATATTCTAATGATAAATCCTAGTGTTTCTCAACCATCAAGGATTATTTTACCTGAACTCTCTCGAGCCTAAAGCGTATAACTAATGGTACGAACTCTCCAGGAAAGTTAATCCGGTTAAGGCATTAACGTGTAAACAGGGGTTGGAAGCCCTATTTTCTCGTCACACTCTCTTTGCCAAACTTGTAACTTTTCTCTCGAACAAATTAATAGTATAATGGCGTGTTCCTTATGTTTGCAACCATAAGAATTTAATTAAAACGAAAAGAGTAATGGTATAAATAGCATACACATCAAGAATTCACAAACTCATAGCAATAGATAGTATATCACAAGGCTTGCATAACCCAAACAGAGAAGTTTAGCTACTCATGATTACAACGGAGATCACAATAAATATCATCATCATACCAAATCTACAATAATCTCACGTTGGGGATGAGATTGGCATCAAAAGGGGAAGAACAGTGTTCTCCTCAAGCCGTTGTTTGTAGCTTTAGCGTTTTTCTGTATGTTAGACTTACAGATTCTGTAAACTGAATAATCAATAATGTGTCGAATGAATAATAATCGAATGAATGCTGAAAAATTCAGCAAATAAGGTTTTTATAACATCCTTGTCCTACTAAGTTACTGCTGCACCCCTAAGTATTTAAAAATACTGCTTTTGCCCGGGAAAAATTCTCCATGCGTCACATTCAGTCCACAAGCTTCCAAAAGCTGCCTTCCCTCTTATGTGAAGTTTTCCTTTGCTGCCCAAAGGTTCACAAAGTGCTAAAATCTTCATCATTAATACCTGAAAACATGCTAATCACATAGGTTAGCTCACTTACAGGAAAATGGACTAAAAGTGCAGGAATTATATATTTTATCCTCCAAACTTAGCCTAAAATATGGGTAAATTATGGTTCTTAGGGGTATAAATACGCCCCACATCACCACCCCACACTTAAAGCTTTGTTCGTCCTCGAACAAAATATTACGTCCATGTAAACATATAACTAGGATATCACAGTAGCAACACAAAATGTTCGACAAGACATACACTGCAATCATTAACAAGGAGTAGTTTTCTTGATCACTACTAGAAACAATTCAACCTCCAACATAGACTCGTGATGATGGTTAATTCGTATCCACACTTTAAGGCACAAAGAATCATTCAAAACTACCCAACAATCATCAACTATGTGTGTCTCACATAATATATCACCCATAATCACTCACAAGTTTTGCATTTTTTGAAACATGGGTATAAGACTCTCCTGGCTCTCTCTCTCACATAGAATTCATATGTTGCAACAGATGAACATAGGCTTGCCCTTGGTGTAATGCTCTACTAATATCAGAATGCTAAGCTTAGGATCAAATAGGTCTTTACAGGTTGTAATGTAGGCTAAGGTACAGGTAGGACTATTTTTGCCAGAAATAGTGACTATGTTCCCTAAGCGCCTTAATACATCACATTATGCCATTCGCACTGTCTTTTAACAACCCTTCTACCTTTCTTTCATCAACCAACCCCTTTTCAACAAATTAGTTATTCAATCAGAAACACAAAGATGAGAATATACAACTCTCTTATTTTTTCTTTTTCTTTTTTTTTCTTTTCTATAATTTTTTTATAAGCATCCCTATGATAGCCACTCTTTTTCACAGCAATTTCAAGTACCAATACACTCTGAGGCATCACTTTCACCCAATTTCCTATTATTTTGTTACATGAATTTACAATTTAAGCGCTTAGGAATTTGGATCAAATTATTGTCTTGAAAAAAAATAGATTAGGCTACATATGAGGCTGTAAAAAAAAAGCTAAATGCTCAAAGGGGGTTAACTAAGATAATGTACAAGGGTAGGTATAAAGAAGGTAAACTATCACAGGCTGCCAAAGAAATGCCTAAATTATATCCTAAACTCACACTCTTTATTTTGCTTCACACACACACTAGGTAAGTTCTAGCATCAGTGAAAACAAAGAATATACTACAACCTCACACACACAAGGCAGATGGTCAACTTTATTGGGAGCAGTATAGACTCTTGACCCAACAGATGAATGAATTAAACCACACACTTATAACACAACGAGTCACACTTAGAGACTAAATGTCTCAATAGTAATGATTTTAGCACAAACTCCTGTCATAATACCATGCCATCTATCAGAACAATTTCATGCTCTTCATGCAAAATCTAAAAAAAAAATTGAAAATTTAACTACTAACTACTAACTATGACTAAATGTCAAAAACAAGAATAAATGTAGGCAAAGAAAGTACAACATACAGCATATAAATACCAACACCCCACACTTAGACGGGACACACTATCCTCAGTGGAAAATAAATAAGGAAAACCTGATTAGTCGGACTCCTCCTCTATGTCTAGGGTCATACCCCCTGCATCGGAATCATCATCAGAGTTCTCTTCCACGTCTGAGTCTAGCCGTCAGCAATCATCGTCAGTCGACACATCATCATCGCGAGGTTCCTCAAAATGTACACCTACTCCACAAATAGCCCGCACATGCTTATTCATCGGGTTGTCATAATCCAACTGTTGGAGCTCTGCATCAGTTGGAACACGTCCCCCACTCATCATTGTAAACCTCGTCGTGCCATATAAATGGCGAAAGAAGCTTTCGTCGCGAGCATGTCTTTCTACAGTGGTCAGGTTGATGCCATGCCCAGTTTCAGGATCTTTAAACTTTGTAAGATCAACCTTCTTCGGGTTGTGTGGAAGCTTATGATCTGCAGGTTCCTCTTCAATGTGCTCCTTCCTCAATATTGCAGTCAACAAATTGCCAAAGCTGAAATGTGAATTCTTGTGCAGCCTAGCCTTACGCATTAACGATCGTATCACCGCACCAATATTGATGGGAATATTAGTCATCAGAGAGTACACCAAGCATACTCTATCACGTGTGATCTTTGTGTACTGTGTCCCAGGAATCAAGCAAGATTTGACCATCCTCCACCATATTCGAGCTTCTCTGTTCAAGGAAGCATACGGGAAGGTGTTGTGCCGACCGGTATCCTTGTGACGAATCAACCAGGCCATGGATCTTATTTCGCACAGTGTATGTCTCGTTGCCCTGTAGGGAGGTCTGTGATAAAGCTCCTTGAGCGGTGATGGATCCACAGATGGAAGACTCAGAAAAGATTTGAAGAACTCCGCATTTAGTTGCAAGACATGGCCCCGAATCTTCACTTCACTTCCTGTAGTCTTTGGGGACCAATTTGCACAAAACTCTCGCGTTAGATAAAGATTGCATTATCCCATATCTCGAAAAATGAAATCAAGATTTAGCGCCATGATTTTAGCCAAAATGCGAGGTTCTCTCTTCGCCAGACTCTCCTTTTGTATGAACTCCACATGAACATATTTTTTCACTTTATTGTTCCTGTACCACTCTTCTCCTTCCTCCTCTAGGACCCACTTTATCCCGAAAGTGCGTCGAGGTATTTTCAGCGAGGAGGATTCAGCTTGCTCTTTTCTTCCCCTTTTCTAACCTTTCTGTGAGGTGGACACTTTTTTTTCCCTTGTCGTCCTTTTGGTTCCATGCTACCTGAGATTAAAATAGATTCATGTTAGCTCATATCAAAAGATTTAATCAAAAAACAAGCAGTAGTGGCACCACCCCAGACATAATTTGTTGGCCCAAACTAATTAAGTGAGTGATGTCGATTACTTAGACTTCATCGACATACATTTAGGCAATATGTTCCAACAACATGTTTAGCACAGTCATACTTTCATGTCATGTTAGCTATCCTTTCCGATTCTATTTCATGTAATCTTGTCTATACTTTCACGTTTGGATGAATGCACTTTTTGAACAAGACTACCACATAAGAATCATACCCCCAATAGAAACAAGTTATTGCATAGGCATAATCACACCATCTTATGCTTGTGGCCAATCATAATCGGTATCTCGATGAACGAGTCATGATAACATTCAATCTTTCAATCTTACAAGATTATGTATTAACTTCACAATTTCAACTTCATAAAACTATGACAGTGTATAACAATCAAATACAAGTCGGAACAAAGTCAAGAACACCCACAAGTATTCTTTCACTCAACTAGATGTATCATAACAAACCAACCACATTGTAATCACCAACACCACTTCAAGATCTAACAAATCATTATAAACGTAGCATTACAACAACTATGGAATATAAAAGAATAACTTACTGGGTGGTAGTTCGGGAAGATGATCTTGTAAGACTAGATGAGCAAAAAGAAAAATTTTGAGAGAAATTGGAAGGTTGGGCGGCGCCTATCTTGAGAAAACAATGAGATTTTGTTCTAAGATTAAGGGTGTATTTATAGACCAAGGCTTGGGTCGGGTTTGACCCATGTAAAATTGGGTTAGGAGACAAAAAAGCATAAGTAGGCGGCGCCTAATGCTTTGCCTATGCTTAGCATAGGTGGCACCTTTATAAAAGACTAGTTAGACATAGGCGGCGCCTATGCTATGGCCTAGTTGAAATAGTGAGCATAGGCAATGGCATAGGCGGCGCCTATTCTATTGCCTAGTTGGGCATAGGCGGCACCTAATGCTTTACCTAGATTTGCATAGGCCTTGCCTTTTTCGTTGCTTAGTTGAGGTAGTGAGCATAGGCAATTACATAGGCCTTGCCTTGTTCATTGCCTAGATTTGTATAGGCCTTGCCTTTACAGTTGCCTAGTTGAGGCAGTGAGCATAGGCAATTACATAGGCCTTGCCTTGTTCGTTGCCTAGATTTGCATAGGCAATGCCTAACCGATAGCCTTTGCTCCTTCATTCCTAACTTACCACCTTTAACATGGCACACTTCCAAATCAAAATTTTTGGGATTAATCCCTTCCTTTGCAGGTCTTTCACCTACACTTAATCCAAAACAACAAGAACGCTTAGAAAGATGAGTTGCCTCCCACCCAGCGCTTTAGTTTTGGTCCTGGCTCGACTCATCTTTTAGGATTTTTATTTAACAAAACAACTCCTAGTAAAACAAAATGATTAAAAACGATGGGTTGCCTCCCATGTAGCACTTGATTTATTGTCGCGGCACGACATTGTTATCTCGATTACTTATACTTACTCGAGATAGATGGTGGCCATGCATTTTATTGAGTCAAGAGGATCAATATATGGCTTCACTCGTTGGCCATTCACCTTAAAGACACCACCAATATTGTCTTCTAACACTACTACTCCAGACGAGTAGACTTGGCTAATTCTGAACGAACCAGACTATTTAGACTTCAACTTACTTGGAAATAGCTTCAGTCTGGAGTTGAAAAGAAGTACCATATCACCCTTCTGAAAGTTTCATTGGATAATCCACTGATCATGATACTTTTTCATCTGTTCCTTATAGAGGTCTGATCTTTCATACGCATGTAGACGGAATTCATCCATCTCATTCAGCTGCTCCAATCTCAGATTAATAGCATCATCCCAATTCAAGTTAAGCCGCCTTAACTCCCACAATGACTTATGTTCGAGCTCAATTGGCAAGTGACAAGCCTTCCCATAAACTAGTTGGTACGGGGACGTGACAATTGGTGTCTTGAACGCAGTCCTATAAGCCCATAAGGCATCGTCCAGCTTCTAAGACCAATCTTTCCTACTAGCATTTACAGTCTTAGCAAGGATCAACTTGATCTGCCTATTAGAAACCTCTACCTGCCCACTAGTTTGTAGGTGGTAAGGTATAGCTACCTAATGTTGCTTGACCCCATATTTCACCAACACGGCTCTGA
This sequence comes from Capsicum baccatum var. pendulum, assembly GCA_030864225.1. Taxonomy (NCBI): domain Eukaryota; kingdom Viridiplantae; phylum Streptophyta; class Magnoliopsida; order Solanales; family Solanaceae; genus Capsicum; species Capsicum baccatum. The sequence continues at coordinate 199,945,879 of CM061553.1, forward strand.
ACAGCTTGTTGCAAAAGTGTGATCCTCCATCGCTTATGATGGTACGTGGTACCCCAAAACGAGAGAAGATATTTCTCTTCAAGAATGCTACAACACGCTTACCTTCATTATCAGCCAGCGCTACTGCTTCGACCCATTTGGATACCTAATCCATAACAACTAGAATATATTTTATCCCAAACGAACTCATAAATGGGCCCATGAAATCAATACCCCACACATCAAATAGTTTTACTTCAAGAACCTTAGACATAGTCATCTCATGATGCTTTGAAAGAATAAACAACTGCTAGAAGTTCTTGTTTTGTGATGGTGTAGTTCTTCTGAGCTCCATTCAAGGCCTTGATCGCATAGTAGATTGGATGAAATAACCTTTCTCTTCTCTTACCAAGTACAGTACCTAAAGTTACCCCACTTGCATCACACATAACATCAAACGGTAGAGACCAATTAGGCGCTACAATGATAGGGGCTTCAACTAGGTTCCCTTTGAGGCATTCAAATGCCTTCAAGCAATCTTCACCAAAGTCGAACTTTTCATCCTACTCCAAAAGTTTGCATAAACGACTAGCAATCTTAGAGAAGTCTTTAATAAGCCTTCGATAAAACCCTGCATGACCGAGGAAACTACGAACTCCCTTTATAGAAATTGGAGGAGGTAGTTTCTCAATAACTTCAATCTTAGCTCGATCGACCTCAATTCCTTTTTTAGAAACTTTGTGCCCAAGAACAATACCTTTCTTAACCATAAAGTGGCACTCTACCCAGTTTAGCACCAAGTTAAATTCAACACATCTCTACAACGCCATACTTAGATTCGCCAAGCATGATTCAAATGACTCACCTACAACTGAAAAATCATCCATGAACATCTCCAAGGTTTCTTCAACTATATCCAAAAAAAATAGACATCATATAATGCTGAAAAGTGGCAGGTGAGTTACACAGCCCAAATGGCATACGTTTGAAGACAAATGTACCATATGGGCATGTAAACGTGGTCTTCTCTTGATCTTCGGGAGCAATACAAATCTGATTATAGCCGGAATAACCATCTAAGAAACAACACCATCCTTTCCCTGCCAATCGATCAAGCATTTGGTCCATGAATGACATTGGGAAGTGATCCTTAAGCGTCCACAAATTTAGCTTCCGGTAGTCCATGCACAATCTCCACCCTATGACAGGTCTGAGTGGAATCAACTCATTCTTTTCGTTTGCAACTACCATCATGCCCCCTTTCTTGGGCACACACTGTACCAGACTCACCCATTTACTGTCGAAGATTAGATACACTACCCCTGCGTCTAACCACCTAATAATTTCTTTCTTCACCACCTCTTGCATAGGTGGATTCAAACGTCTTTGATGCTCAATAGTGGGTATCCAATTTTCTTTAAGCTGAATCTTATGTATACATATCCCAGGAGGGATACTAATAATATCTGCGATAGTCCAACCGATGGCTCTCTTATATCTCCTCAGAATAGAGATGAGAGTTGCAACTTGGTGCTCACCCAAATCAGCCGCAACAATAACCGAAAGCGTGTTTCCACTTCCCAAGAACGCATACTTTAGATGACTGGGCAGCTCCTTCACTTCTAAAATTGGTGGCTCTTCAATGGATGGTATCGCTGGTGGTGTAGGTCGATTTTTGAGATCAAGGTCCAGCTTCTTGGGAGCCTGAGAATACGTCCCTATTCCTGTTAGAGCACAAATAGTTTCTTCATAATCTTCAACATTCTCACGCTCAAAATTCATTAGCACAGCAGCCAATGACTCAATAATAAGCTTGTTCTCTACAGATAATTCTTTCTCATCCTCATAGTACACATTAGCTACACAGAATACATTCATATCTTTGGGCTTCTTCATTGATTTGCATACATCAAAACGGACCACTTCATCATTCATCCGAAATGAAAGCTCATTGGCTCTTAAATGAATAAGCACACTTCCTGTTGCAAGAAAAGGATGCCCCAAGATTATGGGAACTTCAGAATCCACCTCGCAATCCAAAATAACAAAGTCTGCAGGAAAAATGAAGGTGGAAACCTTCACCAATACATAATACAGGATACCAACAGGTCATTTTACCGACTTATCTGCCATCACGAGCCGCATATTGGTTTGTGTAGGATCACCCAACCCCAACTTCCTATAAACAGATAGCAGCATCAAATTGATGCTAGCCCCCAAATCGCATAATGCCTTGGCAAAATCCAAGGATCAAACAGTGCAAGGAATAGTGAAAGCACTAGGATCTTCCTTTTTTTGAACTAACGATCTTGTAGCGATTGCACTGCAATGATGAACATTATCTGCCAACTCATAACTTGCTGCCCGCTTCTTTGTCAAACGGTCCTTCATGAATTTTGCGTACCCAGGCATCTGTTCCAGCGCCTCTACCAAAGGAGCATTAATAGTCAGCTGCTTCAACATAGTCATAAATTTACTAAACCTGGTATCATCAGCTTTCTTCTTCAGTCACTGAGGAAAAGGTGGTGGTGGAAGAGGAATAGCTTTCTCCACCGCTTCTTGTTTATCTTGCTTCTGATTATCAATCTTTTTAGGCTGCAGATGTATAGGGGTGACGTCATGAACACTCTCTTTATCTTCTTCGACATCTTCACATTTTGCATCAATAACATTATCGTCTATATCATCAACCACCTGCTTGCCCTTGGATGGATTCTCCAATACCTTACCACTCCTGGTAGTAATAGCCATACAAGATCCGTCGTTCCTTGGATTTTGCACAGTGTCACTAGGTAAATTGCCAGCCTTTCTTTGATTGAATGCCGCTGAAAGTTGACTCAATTGTTGTTCCAGCTGTTTTATTAAAGTGCAATGCGAGTCAACCAATTGATTTATTGATGACAAATCATTGTTTACCTCATTTACTCCCGTATTGGTTGCCTCCACTCCTTTCAACAGCTTAGTCATCATATCTTCCATGGACATCTTCCCAGAGCCAGATGCCACGGCCTCACGGTTTCCAGGAGGAACATACAAACCACTCTTGTTAGTCTTATTCTTCCAACTACCTTGATCACGATCCTTGTTTCCAGATTTATCATAATAGTTCCGACCTTGGTTTCCTTGGTTATTGCCTCGAAAACCCCCTGATTATTCAAGTAGTTAGCTTCTTCCTCAGAATCGGATTCATCTCTTCCCTGTGACACAACAGCTTTGACTTTTTTAGTTATCCCTGATAATAAATGCTTGGTAAGAAGATCCATCTGCGTTTTCATGTGCGCCATATCTTTATCACATTCCTCCTCTCTTCGCCTTTGTTCTGAAGTCATGCCAATAGATACAGTAGAGCTTGCTACCTCAGAATCCCTGGTATGCCAAGCTCTACTCTGCTTTGTCATACGATCTAGCATATCATTTGCCTGAATAAAAGTAAGGTCCATGAATGACTCTCCTGCAGCATTATCAACCACTGGCTTAGTCACCGAATTCAAAGACCTGTATAATATCTCCATCAAGTGGACATTGGTCATAAGATGATTTGGACACTGCATAAGCTTCTTCTTGAACCTCTCCCAAGTTTCATAGAGAGCTTCAGTTGGAAGTTGTCGAAAATTACTGATCTTATCTCTCACCTATGCTCTCTTGGATGACGGAAAGAATCTTTCTATGAAAGCGTCTTTCAATTGCCTCAAATTAGTAATAGAATCAGGAGTTAGCCCGTTCAACCATAGAGTTGCCTCCCCAGATAGAGACAATGGAAATAAGCGCAGCCCAATTGCATTTTGTCCAATGTCTGGATTGTTGAATGACTTGCATGCAGAGATAAAATTGATTAGATACATATTCGGATCATCGCCTGCAAGTCCACCAAATAACCCCTTGAGATGCAATAGTTTAATCATGGTGCTAGTGATATTAAACTTGGCTCCAGTTGCCAAGGGTGGAGGAATAATAGCCCCTGTGGCACCAGCCCCATCCAAATCGTCATCATCATCATCAAAAGGAATCTACACAGCTTGGTGTTCAGGTCTCAATCTAGCTTAATGATCTCTTCTGTTCACAGGTGCCGCCACCTCATCAGCATGCCTCGAGTTTAGTAACTCACCATCACCCAGGTCCTCATCCTCAAGATTTGTTGCTCGCCCTGGGTTATCAATATTCTATTGATGCACTTGAGCAGTGGCCAATGCAGCTAATCTAGCCTGCTCCTGTTGAGCATCCCTTCTTTCAATGTCTCGTTGCGCCTCCATCCTGCCAATAAGTTGCGGTTCAGGGTTTATGGGTAATAATGGCTGACCCAAACTTCGAGTATTTGGCATGCACTGAAAAAATCCTGAATCAAACAAAAACAACAGATGAAAAGTAAAATTCGAGAATCTTTGACCAAAGGGTCTAGTAACTATCACAAACTTAGTTGACAACCGTATTCCCCAGCAACGGCGCCAAAATTTGATAACTCCCAAACTACAACTCTAGTAAGAAAGTGTAAGCAGTTGCTGTCAAATATAGAACCCAACTGGGTTGGGTGTTGAATCCCACAGGGAATACTTGGTCGCTATGTCCTGCAATTATTAGTAGACTGTTGGTCGAAAATTCCATGGAAAGGGGGGATTTTGATTATGCGTGAATTAACAATATTTAAGTAACAAGTGAGACGATGTATTTATCAAGACTTAATCATAGATAATAATAAGTTAGGGTTATGTCCACCTTATGATTTCTACATATCTATTAACTATGAGTAATGCGGAATATAGACATGCATGCACTTATAGAGATTCGTATATAATGGTAAATCCTAGTGTTTCTCAACCATCAAGGATTATTTCACCTTAACTCTCTCGAGCCTAAAGCGTATAACTAATGGTACGAACTCTCCAAGAAAGTTAATTCGGTTAAGGCATTAACGTGTAAACAGGGGTTGGAAGCCCTATTTTCTCGTCACACTCTCTTTTCCAAACATGTAACTTTTCTCTCAAACAAGTTAATAGTATAATGGCGTGTTCCTTATGTTTGCAACCATAAGAATTTAATTAAAATGAAGAGAGTAATGATATAAGTAGCATACACATCAAGAATTCACAAACTCATAGCAATAGATAGTATATCACAAGGCTTCCATAACCCTAACAGAGAAGTTTAGCTACTCATGATTACAACGGAGATCACAATAAACATCATCATCATACCAAAGCTAGAATAATCTCACGTTCGGGATGAGATTGGCGTCAAAAGGGGAAGAACGTTGTTCTCCTCAAGCCGTTGTTTGTAGCTTTAGCGTTTTTCTCTTTGTTAGACTTACAGATTCTGTAAAGTGAATAATAAATAATGTGTCGAATGAATAATAATCCAATGAATTCTGAAAAATTCAGCGAATAAGGTTTTTATAGCATCCTTGTCCTACTAAGTTACTGCTGCACCCCTAAGTATTTAAAAATACTTCTTTTGCCTGGGACAAATTCTCCATATGTCACATTCAGTCTACAAGCTTCCAAAAGCGGCCTTCCCTCTTTTGTGAAGTTTTCCTTTACTACCCAAAGGTCCACAAAGTGCTGATATCTTCATCATTAATACCTAAAAACATGCTAATCACATAGGTTAGCTCACATACAGGAAAATGAACTAAAAGTGCAGGAATTACATATTCTATCCTCCAAACTTAGCCTAAAATATGGGTAAATTATGATTCATAGGGGTATAAATACGCCCCACATCAGCTAGGCAAGTAGATTCTCTACGAGATAATAGGGAACAAAGAGCTTGACAAGAAAAGAAAGATTATCAGGCTATACTTAATGCAAGGGAAAAATTAAGAAAAAATAGAGGACAACAACATATCCAACTACATCTACAGATGTATGATGATCCAGAAAAAGATATAGGGTATGTTGATCCAATTTAAATAGGTGTAGTAATTCCTATAAAATTTTCTAAAGGTACCAAGTTTGATCATGATTGTGATGATCCTGTTCTTAATTTGAAATAGTGATGGTTGCCTACCTACTAATTTTAAAAACATGCATATTATGAATTTTTAGCATTTTTCACTTTATATAATCTGCTTAGGTGTGTTAGGAGACAATATAACTGAGATTATCCCATTCTCTCTTAAAGGGGAGACGGCTTTGTGGTTAGGTGAATTGCCTCATGGATATATTACCACTTGGAATACGTTGAAGACTCAGTTCTTGGACCGATCATTCAGGTCTCAAGAGTGTTGCAACTAAGAGATGAGATTTATAATTTCCAATTTTCGCAATTAAAAGGACTATATGTGTAATACACCGTATTTCCTTTGCTTAATTTAAGTCTTAGTACATAAGTAATCCCATATAAATTTTTTAAATACTAATTATTTTTTAGTTTAGAGCTTGCCATTGTGTAGGAAATTCAATTATCTTTATAACGATATAAAATTTACCCAAATCCTATACACCGGTGAAGCGTTAAAGCCATTTTTGTAAGACAGTGGACCACCTGGAATGTCAGCATGTCGCAAAGCCAAGACAAATTCTAATTGTAACTTTCTAGTTCTCTATCGCGATATTGGTGCATTGCGCCACGGGCTCAGTTCACAATTATCCTTTTCTAGTGTTCCAACTCGATTCTACTGCATTGCGCTGAGTACAAAATTACGAATCAAATGGGAACCATGATTCCACTGTGTCGCACTAGGACCTAGTGCACTGTTGTCACTTTCCAGTGACAGGGCGCGATAGCTCTACGTCGCACCATCGCCTAAAATCGAGTTGTTTAGTGGTGAATTTTATTTTGTTTGTAGGGGTAGTTTTGTATTTTTCCATGGCCCTAATTAGTCTAAACACAAAATTAAACCCCTAATAGCCTATTACCTCATTATTTTCTCACTTTCTCTCAAGAATAAAACATTCTATCTCAAAGAGGCAAAAACCCTAGTTCAAGAAAATCAAGAACAAGCCTAAGAATTTTTCCAAGGAGCTTCAAAAAAGAATCTTCTAAGGTATATTAGGTGTTCATTCATGGGATACATTCACCCATGAAGTCCAAGAACCCTTTTTACACATAAAATATCTCAGATTCATGATTTCCATATTTAAATTAGATTGAATTCATGTTCATGATATTAGTTGGGTTTCAATCCATGTTTTAATTGCAAGTTTCATGAAAAATGAATAGCTTGTGCGATTAATAGGTGATTATCTTGATAAACCCTTCAATTTACAAATTGACTAACGTATCATGATGTGTATGTATTGGCCATTATCATGTAAATAATCCATGATCCCCAAGTGTTTACTAAATTGCCTATCTAAAGTAAATAGTGGAATCATGACATGTTATTATAAGGTAAAATCATGTACAAGCTTATGCCATACAAGTGTTTGATGAAATATTTATATCATTTGACTAGTCAAAGCATGACATGTTATTATGTGATCCCATTGATGCACAAGTTCATGTATATCAAGTGTTTCACAAAATGTCTAAATGAGTGCATTGTTAGAAAGCAAGTATTGTTATGCCTTTATGATCATATTATGTCTTTCATTTTATGCTATCGAGTCCTGGTGGTATTTAATACCGGATAATTTAGCTATGTACCTAGAGATAATGTCAGTTACAGAATAGTATCTATCATGTCCCGACCAGTAGTACTCTCATTCAATTATAGAACTCAGAAAAACTCAGTAAACTTAGTATTAGTCCAGTCCAGTTCAGTATAATCAGTTCAGTGTCTTTCAATTGGGAGTAAGATTCAGCACTAAGGGAACTCAGGGATGGGCGCATTCCTGTTAGTGTAGGGTTCGACCCTTAGTAACAGAAACACGAAGCCAGCGTAGGTTGAGGTGACTTCCTACACGATAAGGGTTGACACATCTTTTATGAGTTTTCCTGCTAGTTAAGGGTTGACATTATGTCTTTCTGCCAGCTAGTGTTAACTCATAGCCATTGTTAGTGCCCATGGCATGGTATTAGCACCCTTCTAACTGGGGTCACAGGTTGGACAACTATCAGCACATATTTGGGGCATATCATTAGATGATTACCTTCACAGTTTCAGTTTCAGTTTAAAACTCAGTTCAATTCTGCAAATCAAGACAGTCAGACATAGTCAATCAGTATCAGTAATTCAGTTATTAGTAACATTAGATATTAGTTACTTAGTTATAAGAACATAGTACTCATCTTTGAAAAAGCTCAGATATAGTATATATATGTATGTCCATAGTATTATATACTCATTGTTTTCAATAGTATTAGTTATCTACGTACTATCATGTTCAGGTTCTCTATATAATTCGGTCAATTATTATTCATGCATATGAATCCTTGCATTTAGCCTTAAATCGTCAAACATAACAATACATTCCACATACTAACGAATACTCTCTCTTTGTGCTATGATGTCTCATATCATAGGTTTGGACGCTCTGGTTCCAATCCACACATAGATAGATCCTAATTTACCCAACAGTAGATTTAGTAATGAGTCATCATCTATAGAGGATATTCTTTCATTTTATTATTATAGAACACTCAGTATTTCATTAGATGGAGTTAGTTAGGGGATTATCCCATTAACTCCACTTCCAGACAACTTTAGAGTAGAGATTTTTTTAGACATTGTTCAGTTTTATAGATTGTTATTTCAGTTAATACACTTTATTAGTATTTACAGATTTTGAACCTTATGGCATTTCATCATATTTTTCCATATTTATTGCAGTATCATTTTTCAATGCTTACAGTAGATATCAGTAATGGGTTAGTTTGTGGTTCTTTGAGGTCATAAGCACCGTGTGGCATTCAGGGTACAAACTCAGGGTGGTACAATATAAGACATGGTTTAGGTTTATGATGTAGTTACAAAATGTTCCAAATCATAGAATTACTAGTCAAAACTTGCTTGAGATATTATACAAAGCCTTGAATGCTAATACTAAGGTCATAGTAGATAGAATCATTGGTGGAGCATTCGTGAGTTTATGGTGGGAGTAGGATTCTAAAATCTTAGATTAGATCTCTAAAACTAATCAAGGATGGCATAATCGAGAGGCAGATAAGTTACCTGGTTCTTATCAATTGGATCCTCCAATGAGCATAGGGCATTAGATGAGATAGTGGCTCTAGAGGTAGCACAATTGAGGATTAAGATTGGCTTACTTGGTAATAAATTTACTATAGTTGGAGGGGAAAAGGTCAATGTAGTGGATTCTCAAAGTAAGGCATCTAAACATAAAGAGTAATATTTTGATCAAAAATATAAGTATCTTGATAGAAAAGTGGCAGGTTTATGAGCCAAGGGATAAAGGTCTAATCAAGACAATTGGAACTCGAGGCCTGGGAATAAATTTGCTATAAAAATATAGATCTTTTGATTACTAAACTGTGAGAATATGCATATATATAATGCTATTTTGTAGGATTTGAGTCATTTTTTGAGTGTTTTATAGGAAATCAGGTTTGGGATGCTAAATTCAAGGAAAAAATGAAAATTGATGTTTTTTGCTACAATTATTGATATTAAGGAAAATTTCCAGCTTGTTCATGATCAAATCATGTTTGAGAATTGAATAAGAGATGAAAATATGACTACTAGCACTTACTAAGTCAACATGAGGACCGCAAGTAGGACCTACGAACCAAACATAGGCAAAGCAAGCGCCAACAGTCCAAAATCCTAAGAGCTGAACTTGCAGGAAGTTTTTCCCTGCTACCTGCACCCTGTACCTACACCTAGGGTCAAGGCCATAAGTACTAACAATGCCCTAGGTCAGATCACAGGTACAGACCACAAGTGTATCTCGACAGTTGATAGTGCTTTAGTAATTCAGCCATAACATTTCACCCCGATATCGGATTGAGGCAAAATTTGTATCATTGGAAATCTATTTCAATTATATATCAGATGGAAAGGACTTCTAGAACCACTTTTCTCTTATTTCATTCTATATTTGGTTCTAGGGTTTCCATATATCCCAATTACAATTCTATATGACTTTTAAGTTCTATTATGTATGGGTAATTAAGTTTTGGTATTTTAATAAGGATTTTACCTATAGGTTTTCTTTAGTTTATTCATTCATCAATTCATATGTCAATACATATACATTCACATGTTGATTGGTATAAAAGGAGGACCCTTTGGGGCTAAGTTCCCAAACATGTTGTTCTTAGTTTCTTATTCACTTTAAGACTTTAGGATTTATACCTTTATTATTATGATATTGACTTTTTAATTTTGTATGTGGATTCCATGACTGACCTCATAAATAGGAGTGACTAATTCACTTAGCTAGGGCTGTGGGAACCCTGGTAGATGAATAAAGTAGAGGAAATGTTATGTCGTTGTAGATAAGATTCTTGCATGTATCGGATCTTCTTCATTCTTATTAATTTTCTAGCAGTGGCCAATCTTAAGATCCTGGATATATTATAACTACTTATCTAAAAGAGAAGTGGTGACTAGAAAAAGAAAATCACAACAGTAATTTAAAGTTAATTGTTGTTCCATTGCTCACCATAGAATATAGTGATTACACGTTAACTATCATCTAATAACCAGAGACTCAAAAGGTAATAGTTAACTGGATCAAGATAGGGGTTAGTAAGGGGACATCGTGAGACTTAACAGGTAAAGGGTTATACTGTCAGCTTATCCAAAAGACTGTTGATGCTACATAACTTATCAATGTTGTATTCAAGACAATGGAATAGTTTGAAGTGCATGATAAGTTTAAAAATTTGTGAAGACAGGGGGAACACAAGCCTAGCATATGTCTAAGTTTGTTTACAACCAAATGCAACCAATCCTTGTTGCTTTTATCTAGTTACTACATATCCCCCTTTTTTACTTTTCTGCACTGCATAGTGATTTCAACAAGATCGAGAAATATTTCCAACCTATTCCGTTGGAATTTGACCCCAACCTTTATTTGGTTAAGATATTTAACAACGATTGCTTCATGTTTCAATTGGAGGTATATTTTGAGCGTAACAAAATTTAGGCACCATTGCCGAGAATATGGTGTCAAATTATTGATTGAAATTTTTTGAGTTATTGGCATTTATTTTTCTTTTGTCAAGTTTTTTTTGTTAACCTACTCTTCTTGAGATGACATCCTGGCAAGAGAAAGTATGGAGTGATGATGACTCCTTATTTATTGATCCTTTTCCTTTTGATATGGTTTAATTTTGTAGGAGTTTGTCAAATATAGTGTGTGAGCACTAGGATAGCCTTTTAGAGATAGTAACACACGTCATCCACAATTATAATAATCTTATTCAACAGGTCAAAAAGTTGGGCTTGGATATTTACTACATACAACTGGATTTGAATACAAATGTTGTTGTGTGGAATGCCCAGCAACTTAGTTATGCTCTTATGGATAGTGTCATGCTTAAGGAGAGCATATTAGAATGATGTGGGGGTTTAAAGAAGATTGCAAATCCTTCATTGGGGATTATTGGACCACATTCTAATCATTTTTCCTCATTGTGTTTGGATAGTTAGATATCAAGCTATCCAAGCCTAAAAAAAAGTTCTAGGAGGAGGAAACATATGTCTATATTTTTAAATTTGCTAAGCCAGAATCAAAGAACTATATTTCTATTGTAAGGTACAAGAAGCACCATGTGCCACATCTATTTCTTAGGTCCTTTAATTTTATACCACCCCATGAGCATAATGGGAAATCAAAAAAATAATTAGGGGTTCATTTCATAAGTTCAAAGTCGAAACATAAAATAGGAGGCCAAATCTTGGCTTAACTTGATGAAGTCTAAGTAATAAAGGTACACATGGCTAGTTGGGAAAGTCTGAGTACCCAACCAAGTCCTATCATGCCGCGACGTAAAATCAATCACTTCTTAGGAGGCAACCCAAGGTATTTTTTTAATTATATTTGTGTTATGTGATTGAGGTCAGATCTTCTCCCTGATGGTAATATAGGTAGGTTCCTAACTCTCTTTCTTTGTAGAGGTTTGATGCATTAGAGACAATGTATGATTTTAAGTCTAGGGTAGGGCTACTTGTGTGTCTAGATGTCCTCTTGGGGTTTTTGTTGCCATGTGTCTTTTCCCCGGAGTCTTGTTCCCAGTAGAGTCAACATGTTTAGGCATGTTGTGTTTTATTTTGTAATGTTTTGTGGTTAACTAGGAGGAAAATATGTATCTAGGGTATTTGAAATATTTTTGTTAATTTTTAAGATAAATGATAATACCTCTCCAATTGACTGTGTTTAAATTGTGTAATATGTATATATATGTGACTATGGAGAATCTTGTTATGGCATTAGAATTAGGAACATGAAAATCATTGCTTACAATTGCATGAACCTGATAGGTAGTATCTTATGATGTAAATGTATGCCATATGTGTGTAAGAAACTACTTAGTTCCCTTTTGTCTGTTGAATTAAGAACTTACCTTGTTCGTCTTGCCTAGGTTGAAAGATGGTTACAAAAGGATCAAAGGCTATTTTTCTTATAGTCCACTTTTAACCTAAATGACCTTCCATATGGAAATTAGTTTCCCTTGATCCCCATTTTGAGCCTTATAGTTTATTTCTTTATTTTCATGTTTTACCTTCCCATTTATGTTACAATGAACCTGTTTTATCCCTTGTCCTCCTTAGACATTATGCATCTCAACTAAGGCAAATCTCTAAAGTTGAGGGTGGCAATCATAGGATTGTTTAATATAAAGTTGGTGTGAAAAAGGGTAAAATAAGATAAAAAGAATGTAGAGTTGGGTGTGGAAGAAAAAAAAAAGAATAAGAAAATAAGAATTTTGAAAATTGTTAAAAAGATATAATAAAAGACCACATCCATCTTGAAAGTGCATAAAAAATAAAGGATCAAATAAAAGTGTAATAAAAGAAAATTAGTTAATAAGTCAGACCCCAAGGTTAGTGTAGTAACAAAGAGTATTAGTCACTTTAAAAGTTCATATGTGTCATACAAGCCCCAAGACTACACTACAAGGCGCAAAAAGTTCTATAGTGATCCTAACTTGACTATCTGAAAGCTAAAGAAAAAAATAAGGGCAAGCCTATGGAATTTGACATGCATTGACTGAAACTTCATTTTGAGTGTGAGTGTCTCTTTACATTCCCTGCATTGACATGTTTTACTACATATATGAGTGAGTGGGACATCTTTAATTTGAGGGCACATGGGTTGTATTGCAAGTTGTTTACTTGATTAGGTAGTGTAACTTGTATATATGCATAGTTATGTGTTACTAATGTAATGCCATAGCTTGATTCTTTTGGATCACATTGTTGTGATTCATTCATACACACACTTAGGTCTTAAAGTATAAATCTTAGATAAGGTGAAGATCTTGATCTTAAATTTGATGATTGACTGTCATAGGTATCTTAGGTTGTTCTTGGTTAAGCATCATCGTATTATTTTGTTATGTTTTGTTTCCTGAGGATATGCAACGTTATAAGTTGAGGGTGTTGATGTGCTATTGAAATATAGCAATTTCGATTCTTAAAACAATGAGAATATGCATGTTCTTAAGGCTATTTTGTTGGATTTGAGGCATTTTTGGAGTGTTTTGCAGGAAATTAGGTTTTGTATGCTAAATTCACGAAAAGATGAAAAGTGATGTTTTGGCTACTTTTTTGGTGCAATTATGGATGTTCGAGACAAATTCCAGCTTGTTCGTGAACAAAGCATGTTCGAGAATTGAAGAAGGGCTAAAAAGATCTCCCAACACTTACTAAGTCAACATGTGGATAGCAAGTAAGACCTAGGACCGTACGTAGGAATATCAAATTCCAGAATTCCAATATACCGAGAGCTGAACATGCAGGATGTTTTCGCCCTCTTCCGGTGCCCTATATCTATGCCCAAGGTCAGGACCACAGGTAATACCTACACCTAGGTTCAGAGTGCGGGTATAGATCGCAAATGTATCCCGACATGAAAATGCTTTAGTAATTTGGTCATAACTTTTCACCCTGATATCGGAATGAGGTAAAAATGGTACCATTGGAAAGCTAATTCAATTAACTATTTGATGTAGTCATATTCACAAACCACTTTTCTCCTATTTCCTTTAGGATTTGGTTCTAGGCTTTTTATAAATCCCAATTACACTCTGATAAGGATTTTAAGTCCTATTTTGTATGGGTAATTGAGTTTTCCTATTTTAATTTTTATTTGAACTCTAGGGTTTCTTGTAATCTATAAATACCCTTATTATTTGTTTAGTTTATTCCTTCATCAATTCATAGATCAAATCATATACATTCACATATTTATTGTTTGAGAAGGAGGCCCCTTTGGGGATAAGTTCTCAAACATCTTATTGTTCTTGGTTTGTTATATATTGTAGGACTTTGCGATTTATTATTTCATTATTGTGAGATTTATTTTTTAATTTCGTCTATGTATTCCATGATTGACCTTATAATTATGAGCGGCTAATTCTCTTAGTTAGGGTTGTGGTAACTCTAGCGGATTAATAAAGTAGAGGAACTGCCAAGTCGTTCTAGATGAAGATTCCTGCATATATTGGGTTTTCTTCATTCTTATTAATTTCTTAGCAGTGGCCAATTTTAATATCCCACCAAGATTATTGCTACATACTCCAAAAGAGTAGGGGCGACTAGGAAAAAAATCACAACAGTAATTTGAAGTTAATTGTCGATCCATTTCTCATAATAGAATACAATGAATGACTACTAACTGCCAGCTAATAGCTAGAGACTCAAACGGTAATAGTTAACTACGATCAAGATAACGTTTATAAAGGCGATATCCTAAGACTTATAAAAGGTAGAGGATGAAATCTGTTAGCTCGTCCAAAAGACTGTTGATGGTACATAACTTATCTATTCTGCATGTAAGCTATTGGAATAGTTCAACCATGCACAATAATTCTACAGAGTTTATAATCCAAGGGGAACAAAAGCCTAGTTTTCATCTTAGATTGCTTACAACCAAAAGCAACCAAGCCTTGTTACTTTTATCTAGTTACTATAAATCCCCCGTTTTACTTTTCTACACTGCCTGGTGATTTCATCAAGTTTGAGATAGATTTCCAGCCTATTCCCCCTGGATTCGACCTCAACTTTTGTTAGGTTACTATATTTGATAGAGACTACTCCATCCTTTAATTGGAGGTATATTTGAGCATTATCAGAAATCAAAGTCGCAACTATTATAGTTATCACTACAATAGGTATATAGATAGAAATAGATAGTGTGATGGTGACTGGAGGAGGAAAGACGACTATATAGAAAAATATAGTCGTTATGGTTTGCCTGAAAATTATGATGTTGAATCTAGAAAATCGATAATGGAGGCCTTGTTTTCAAAACTTATAAAGGGTTTATAATGCCAAGAGAGTTGTCTTCAAGAAATTAAAAAAGACATTTTGGGGTTGAGCCAAAAGGTTGAGTCACATGCAATGACTATTGAGAAGATTGAGCAATAATTTAGAAAGATATCTACCATATTGATCCATCATCAACCAAGCACTCTTCGAAGCAACATCATTAAAAATTGTATGACCGATAGTTATTGTCTAGATTTTACTAGTTGGAGTGGTAAGGACACCATTGATCCTCCTATGATTATGGTTGATGACATGAGAAATTACCCTATATGAATTGATAATATAGATATCATTGAAACAAAAAAGTTGGTGATTAACAATGGGGACATCAGAAGCCTCTAGTTGCTGGAAAAAAGTTTATACTAACAAAGAAAAGCTTAAAGAGGTCACACAATTATTTGATCCCATTTCGTGACCTCCTCCACGTTTTCCTAGAGATTTAATAAGAAATTTAAAGAGGATAAATATCAAAAGTTTATTTCTTTGCTGAATGAGTTGTATGAGAATATCCCTCATGTGGAAGCTCTAGAGCAAGTGTTAAGATATGTAATGTTCATGAAAGATTTGGTAACATAAAACAGAATAGTGTGTTTTAATCCCACTGATAATGTTCATCACAGGTAGCTCCATTTTCTCTTAATCTTTAGTTTAAAA
Source organism: Capsicum baccatum var. pendulum (assembly GCA_030864225.1). Classification (NCBI taxonomy): domain Eukaryota; kingdom Viridiplantae; phylum Streptophyta; class Magnoliopsida; order Solanales; family Solanaceae; genus Capsicum; species Capsicum baccatum. The sequence continues at coordinate 199,961,849 of CM061553.1, forward strand.
GAAGAAAGATCTGAGTGCACTCTCATATAATTATACTATTGGGTTTTCAAATTTTATGTTGGTGTAATTTAATCTAGGTGCTAATATTAAATTAATGTCGCTTGTCGTCTTTAAGAATTTGGGGTTGTGGTCACCTAAAGTTACCTCTTTGAGACTTTTGATGGTAGATTGCATCATTACAAAACCCATTGGTATATTATGTAATGTGCTAGTAAAGGTATCATCTTTCATACGTCTTGCCAACTTTGTGATTCCTAATTGTGAGGTAAACTTTAAGGTTACTATCATATTGAGAAGGCCTTTTCTAGCCATAGGTAGGGCATTGGTTGACATGGAGATGGGACAAATAAACTATGGACTTAATAATGCAAAAGTCACATATAATGTATGCCAATCTATGAATAAGACGAAAGATACATTGGTGGTTTCTATCATAGACAATATAAATGAAAATAAGTTACTAGCACCTGAGGAGAGATTCGATATTGAGGCACTTGCAGTTGTGATAATGAACTATGACAGAGATGTTATTAATGGATATGTGGCCATAGTGAATGCACTTATTGGTAGGGGTTCGCACACGAAGACCTTGATCTGAAGAACATAGCAACCCCATTGGCCATATTGTATATCGATAAACCTCTAGTGTTGGAATTAATGGCCCTTCCTACTCACTTGCATTATGAATTCTTGGGGGCCAACAATACCTTTCAAGTTATTATTTTAGCAAATTTAATATAGTGGAAATTTAAGGACTTAATAATATCAGTCTTATAGAGGTTTAAGAGGGCTATTGGTTTGACCATTGTTTGGATCGTTAGAATTCAACTTGATATTTGTAGTCAAAAATCAAACTTGAACTGATATATGTATACCTAGAATTAATAATCAATGTAGATTGACCCCACCCATTCAAGAGGTTGTAAATAAAGAAACCATCATGTGTTTGGATGCTGGTGTGGTTTACCCGATTGCCGATAGCAAATTGGTGAGGCCAATTTAGTATATGCCGAAGAAGGGTGGAATCAATGTGATTCATAATGATAAGAATGAGATAGTTCCTATAGGACCTGTCACCTTATGGAGAGTATGCATGGACTATAGGAAGATGAATTCATGGACCCAAAAAGATCAGTTTCCTATGTTATTTATGGATCAGATATTACACAGTCTTACTGGTGAAGGATGTTATTATTTTCTTTATAGTTATTTGGGGTATTGTAAGATTTCTATTTCTTTTGTGACCAATAGAAGACCACTCTTTTTTTCCCATATGGGATGTTAACATTTAAAAGGATTCCTTTCGATATAAGTAATGCCCCCTTAAATTTTTAGTATTACATGATGTCCATCTTTTTCTTCATGGTGAAAGACACTATTGAGGTTTTCATGGATGATTATTTAGTGGTTGCTGATTTATTCGATGATTGCCTTGATCATCTATCAAATATCTTACAAAGGTGTGAAAAGTGTAACTAGGTCCTTGATTAGGAAAAGTGTTATTTTCAGGTAAAAAAAGGGATAATGCTCAGACATAAGATTTTAATGATAGAGATAGAGGTTGACAAAGCTAATATTTAGGTGATTCAAAAATTGCCTCCACCAATCTCTATCTAGGGTATTGGTAGTTTCTTGGGTTATGTAGGTTTTTACATTCGATACATTAAGGACTTCTCCGAAATTGCTTACCTATTGTGCAAGTTGTTCGACAAAGATGAAAAGTTTGTGTTTGATGCAGCCTATATAAAAGCCTTCGAGTAGCTAAATGAAAGTTTAATTTCATCCTCCATTATTATATCCCCTGATTAGGAATTGTTATTTGAAGTGATGTATGAATTTAGTGATACAGTACTAGGAGAAGTTGTAGGCCAAAAGCGTGAAAAGATAATCAATCCCATTAGTTATACCAGCAAAGCACTAAATCCTGCAGTGAAAAATTGTATCGTGACTGAACGAGAGTTTCTTATAGTAGTGTTTGCCTACAAAAATTTTTGGTCATACTTAATTGGTACCAAATTTATTGTGCACACTGATAATGTAGATCTTAGATACGTTATGGTGAAGAAAGATGCAAAGCTGAGGTTGATTAGACATGTACTTCTATTGCAGGATATTAATTTTGAGGTCATGGATTGAAAGGGCACTGGAAATCAAGTAGACCACTTGTCTAACATTGAGATGTAGGCAATGCAAAAGCTAGGGGATGAGCTTGAAGTTGATGATACATTTTTATATGAGCATCTCTTGGCATCATGAAAAGACTTAATCCCTTGGTTTATAGTCTTTTCCAACTATTTCTCAAGTGATCTCATCCCAGAAGATATGTCATTTTAGTAGCACAAACTTTATGCATGAGGTAAGAAATTTCCTTCGGGATGAGTCTTACTTCTTTTGGGTGTGTTCTGGTGGTATGATTAAGAGATGTATTCCCAAGGTTTAAAAGATGAGCATTTTTTAGGCATGTCATTTGTGGAGTAGGGGGTTATCATGGAGGTACTTTCACTGCACAAAAAATCTTGCAATGTGTTTACTCTTTCCTACTATTTATAAGGATATATATGATTATGCTAGGACTTGTGACCAATTCGAAAGGCAAGGAAATACTTTGTGCAAACATGAGCTTCCTATGATGCCCATCCTTGAGCATGAATTGTTTGATTTTTGGGCTAACAACTTTATGCTCCCATTTCTTAGCTAGCATGGGATAAAGTATAACTTGGTGGCCTTTGACTATGTTTTTAAGTGGGTAGAGGCAATTGCTCTTCAAAATAATAAAGGGAAGAGCGTCATAGAATTCTTGAGGAATATTTCCTCTATATTTGGTACACCCGAGTTATCATCAGTGATGGAAGTATGCATTTCTACAATCCTTTTTTGAAATCCTTTCTTGTTAATATGGTTTGAAGCATATGATGGAAACACCTTACCATACTACAAAAGTTGGACAAGTTGAGGTGTCCAATCGAGATATAAAATTCATTTTGGAGAAGACAGTGAATGTCAATAGGAATAATTGGGGTTGTAAGATACAAAATGCATTATAGGCCTACCAGACAACATATAAGACTCCTATAGGTACATCTCTATATCAGCTTGTGTATGGAACATCATTAAACTTGTCAGTCGAACTTGAGCACAAGGAGTTGTGGGAATCTAAAAAGCTAAATTTTAATTGGAGTGGTGCAACACACTAAAGATAGGAGAAGATTATTTACATGTATGAGTTTCACCTCTTTGCCTATAAGAGTTCATCCTTCAACCAAGAAAGGATGAAATTGTACCATAATAGAAAAAATGAGTAGAGAGAATTCAAATCTAGTGATTTGGTCTTGCTTTATAATTCTAGATTTCACTTTTTTCCTGGAAAATTAAATTCTAGATGGTCTGGATCATGGACTATGGTAAGGGTAATACTATATGGTGCAATAGAGATATTAAAATGTGGTGATTTCCTATTCAAGGTTAAAGGACAACATGTTAAGCACTATTTGGGAAACACAAAAGAGATAAATTTAAGTGTGGATTTGCGCCTAGATGAAGTCTGAATAGTCAAGAGAGGTGGGTCTACTATGAGGCTAAATCAAGAATTTCATAGTAGGAAACCCATGGGCTTGTTGGTGAAGTCTAAGTACCCAAAATATACATGTCTTGCCACAATGTTAAATAAAGCTCTTCTTGGAAGGCAACCAAAGGTTTTAGTTACTTTTCAAAGGTTTAAAATGACACGACCCAACTGGGGGCCTTGTCGTAATGGGCATTCCAAGTCCAAAAAGCACTAGAAACCACCCCTATTAACCAACCCAACCACCATTAACATACCTTGAGTCGACTGAATTCCGAACACGTAAAGAGATATAACTGGATAAGGACTAACTTTGAGATAGGTCTATTCCTAGACCAACCCTACCAAGTCATCCCGTTCCACCAAACCATACCAAGCCAAACCAATACTAAACCAAGGACCATAACTAATTGAGTTCCATAACATAATAAATTTAATCCCAAAATAAAATTTGATGGAACAATGAGAAATTATGTTTAATGATGTTTGTCCCAATACCAATACCAATGATAAGGATGACACCAATACCGATCCTGCCCATTCCAACCCATAGCAGTACCACAAATCCTCTAACCAAAAGAGTAAGAATATCTGATAGGGACATGCCCCCAACCATAGCTAAATAAAAGTGTAAAAATATCCATAACATGAAATGGATCTTTCCAAAAAAATGGAAGCTCACCAGTTCAATACAATAGTTGTACCCAAGTTAATCACTATGTAGGAGAAGTAGAACTGCAAGTTCCTTCATACCGTGGGTATAAAGCCGTCTGAAGATGGGTTAGCGGGTGAATGCTAGCATGGCCTTATGATAATAATAAAATAATGCCATTTAAAAAACCAAGTAAAATCATCCATGTACACATAAACAAGACATATATTTATATACGTGTATTTGTTCCAGAAAAGGGAGCCAGATTTAACATGCCAATAAAAGCTTTACCTAGACTATGTAGTTTTGCATTGCTAAACCACCCATGGACTATAAAGGTTCAAATCCCCTGCTGAAAGGGCCCCAATGCCTGAATCCGCATGACTAGGGAAGAAAACCTAGGACGACTAGTACATCCCCCAAATATAAAGTATGACATCATGCACACGGTCACTTAGACCAAACCTCATATCGGCAAATATGAGTTCCAAGTTTTGATCCCCTGGGGACCTCCACCTTTAATTGCTTTGAAACACACCTCACCATTATTTCCCTATTAAAACCATTACCAAGTAGACAACCAATCCATTAACCATTTATTAACAAAGGCCATTATTATTAGTATCATCATACCGACTATACATGTTAGTTTTGTCCATAACAAACCATATATAGGTTTAAGAGATTCCATGTACCCTTTTCTTAACCATTTTAGACCACTTGGTGTATTCTCATGTACCATACAAGGATAACAATTTAGCCTTTTTACCTTTTCAAACCATTTAAAAAATGCATAATTTCTTTACCAAGTTTAAAATAAGCAAGATTTCTATTAAAATTATCAATGTGATGAAAATATCTTTATAGGAATTTTGTCAAACACATTAGGGGCAAGCATAACCAAAACCAATTCCAATTACCCTTTTAACCATTCCCATGAAATCGAATTATCCAAATCCATAAATTAAGAATGTAAATACATAATTAAAACCCTAGGAAACCATAACCAATCATTTATAATCAAGACCACCAAATCATATTCGAAAACCCAAAATCATACAACAATGAAATCATGAAATGTAATACCCTATATGTTTCCAAGATAGGAAATGAATCAGTTCTCGTATGTATGAAACCTCATATCCTACGATTCATATTTGAGTACATGATTTACACTGAGTGTTCTAGCGATAAGATAGCTTATGATGTGTTAAGCAAGCTAATATGAGTCACTCAGAGTAAGGCAAGCTAATAGATTTTGGATCCATCAAGTTTTAGTGTGTGATTCCGCAAGAGTGATCCTTGAATGAGGATAACTTGATTTATATGTGACATTTTGGAAGATTAGGACCCACCAAATTGTAGAGAATCGATTATCATTCCAACGATTCCAATTTTATAAAAATCCAACACTCGAGCAAGAAGTTATGGCTCTACAAAGTAGGAGTGCGAAGCATAAACAATCACACATGGCTACTGGAACAAGTGTGCGACAGGTTATGCGGCACACACCCTCAAGTGTGTGGTAGCATGTGAGATGCACACCTTAGCTTATCTGATAGGATGTGCGGCGCACACCTTATCATGTACGATGAGGTGTGTGACGCACACTTATGATTTCAACTACGAAAAATACTTAGTTTTTGAGTTATTTTGAGGATAATTAATTCTTTCAATACTCCTTACACGTCCCAATACTTAACCTCACGAAATGTATAGCTTCTAATCACATTACAACCCTACTAACATCTTAAGTTCATTATCCAACAGCACAAGAATGAGAAAAACTACTAGGGTTGCATAATCAAGCTTGAAGGTCCAATCTTTCAAAAATTTCATCGCCATTAAGGTATGCGTAGTGTTCATCCACGGATCCCTTTCGTTCATGGATTTTGAAGAATCAATCTTTGATAATAAAATCATGAATCACTTGTGGTGATATAGTTATATTCATGTTGTTGTTTGTTGTTTGTGTTATATAGTGGGAATTTGATGAACTTCCAGGAAGATTGTGATCATATAGTTGGAACACATGAATTTGGGTGGATTAAAGTGGCATAAGTTTGTGAATACACCTATGCCTTATAGAGTGCATGTAAGGTGTTTGATAAAATACCTAAGAGAATAGAAATCATGCATTATAGATAAATTGTGACTAAGTGAAGGATTCATGATAGGCCTCTATGATTCCATGTCATCCATGTTGATAAAATGTCTTGTGAACACTGTTTTATTACTCATGAACTAGTCTTATGGAATTATGCTATTCTTACTTACAAAACCCACTCGTGTACAAGATATAGAATACCTATGTACTTCATGAAATTCCCCAAGTTATGATATTATGGATTTTGGTTGTAATATGTAATGAGAATGATATTGAAAGCTATGCAATTATATACATGTTGTATGAAATACCATTCCATGAAATAGATTGCCGAGAACCATGATTTGCATGAAATCCATTATTTATGATATTGTGGATTATGGATTCTACTCTAATGATCAAGTCAGTCATATGTGTTAGTTTCCTTCCATCGAGTCCTAGAGCCATGTCATGTTTTCATGATACTCTCAGTCAAGCCATGATCTATAGAAATCAGTCAGTCCTGTGACTCAACAAAACTCAGTAATCTCAGTAGTTCAGTATTCTTATTAATCTTATTTCCCAGTAACCTCAGTAATCATAGTAAATCTCAGTAACATCAGTACTCTTAATTATTCCTTGGAACTCATTATATTTCGTCCGTCATCGGAATCTAGTAAATTCACTTTTACCTCCGTTAAACAATACCACTAGTACCAGTTCAGTTAATCAGTATCAGTCAGTAAATCAGTTCGGTTAAGTTATTTAGTTCAGCCTAGTTATTCAGTTCAGTATCTTTCAGATGGAAGTAGGATTCAGCATCGAGCGAACCTAGGGATGGGGGCTCCCCTGCTAGAATCGGACTAAGATCCCTAGAAACAATCCCTAATTTCCAAAACTACGTTGCCAGCATAGGTACGAGATGTCACCTGTTAGATAGGACTGACATACACAAGGGTCACTCATTAGGAAATTTATATGTATAGGGCTGGTCCCAGGAGTCACCCGCTAGATTAGGACTGACTCCATAACAGATGTCTTTCCCAGTGGCGCGGTACTGACACCCTTCCAATCAGGGCAGAGATCGGACCCCAGTAAGCTTACCTTGGGGCATGTCCGTTAGATGAACATATCCCACAGTTTTAGTTACAAAATCAAGTCTTTCAGACACAGTCAACTTAGCTTAGTAGCTGATTCAGTACTGTTAGATACAGTCAATGCTTATCATTTCAAAAAGACTTCAAGATCACCCATTAGCTAGTATTGATCTCAACTATGATTAATCATTATTAGAATCATTAGATTTAAAGATCATACAGTAGATAGGACTGATCTCAGACTAAGTCAAATCATCCTAATTATCAGTATACTCATGATTACCCGCTAGATAGGACTGAACTCAGATTTAGTTACTCCAAGTATAATGGAACTTAGATAGTTCAATTAGAACTAAGACTGTTAGATATAGTCACTCAGTATCGGTTATATTAATTAGTATGATCATTATAATTATATCAGCAATATCAGCTGTCATATCTCACGTTACCAGTATTCACTTTCAGGACTGTTAGACACAATCATTCAAACTAGTTCTTCATAATTTGAACTGTCGAAAATAGTCAATAATATATTTAGCACCTCAGTAATAGTAAAGTCATGTCGTCAGCATTCAGACTCAGTAATCAGCATCATCACATGTTCAGTTATAGTTGTTTATGCACGTATGAATTCTCACAATCATATTAGTTAGCATTGTTCATGAATATAACACTTTTTATTTAACCTACCTCACTCGTATACTCAGTATATTCAGACGTACTGATGCATTTGCACTATGGTGCTTTCTCTTATGTTACACCATAGGTTCAGAGGCACGAGATCCAGATAAGTAGTACTATTCCAGTGTTCAGAGTTTGCATTGAGTCCATCTCATTCAAGGATAATTTGATTATTTCTACATTCACTATTTAGTTGCTAGATGGAGTGAATTGGAGACATGTTCCTTCAACTCCTTTTTCAGTTTAGTTAGAAGGTTTCAGACTAGATGTCAGATATTATTATTTTTAGTATTTATGACTTGTTTTGGTATTTTTATACCTTTTTCATGTATTTTGTTATCAGATGTTTATTCAGTTCGAACCCTATGGCCTTTCATGTTCATGTTTCTGTATTTTATGTATATTATGCATTATACAGGTAAAGATATCATTCATGGGTTAGCTTGTGGTCCTTCGTGGTCATGAGCACCGTGTAGCATTCCGGTTTTTAAAATTGGGGTATTACATGAAACCATTCATATAAACCATGCCTTTAGATGTAACCAACAAGGGGGAAGAGAGCATTCCTTAATTGGCAAAGTAGACAGAGAAAACTACCAAAAAGATCCCTAATTTAGTTATCTAGTTAAAACCCTAGTTTTCTTTCCCAAAAGATATTGAGAGAACTATAGAGTATTTATGAAGAGATTCAACGGGTTAATGAATAGAATACTGGGGTAAATAACCTCCCAAGTGAGTTAGAAATTGTGGGGTCTTATTAGGGTAGGTGGGGAAATGTCCAAAATACCCTGACTTAAATTGGATCATACCCTTCGATACGTGTGGTACCAATAACTTCTATCATTAGAACCAACCCTCGGACCCAACATTGTCCAGTGTATGACTCATCCTACCCAAATCATATTGACAACGTATAATCTATAACTTTCACACGTATCCCTATAAGGATACAATCATTGAAGGTTTGACCACTGTCCACTATACAAGTCACTAGTATGATTCGTACCCTGACTTATGGATCATGGTGAGACACTCATACTCAAATCTAACTTAAGTAACCATGTTTAATATTACGCTAAGGAAAACCCAAAATAAATGATCCATATCCGAACATACGACTCGTACCATTCAAGTCATACCCACTCCAGTGACAAAAATCCATTGCACCAACCAATACTAGACAGTATACAATTGTACCATACCATTTGTACCCCAACATACAGCTCATACCCCTGAGTCGTATTAGGTCCAATGATCAAAATTCTAGGAAATTTTCTAAGGGTCGAAACCTAGAGTGTTTCAGTCTCCCCCATTAGGAACATTCATCCCCAAATGACGGATAATGTAGGGGTAACCATACTCACGTCTCATTTGCATTGTCAAATATATTTCCAATCTTTGACAAAGTTTGAAAATAAAGAGGCAAGGATGTTAATCATTCATTTAATAAAATCAAAAAACATAGATGTGTTAAAGAAACAGACTTTCTCCATGAATCGTAAGAGGAAAAAATTGATGCGGCTACTTAGACTTTATGTCCTCATTCGCTTCCCATGTAGCTTCTTCCACCTTATGGTTCTGCCATAGAACTATAACAAAAGCCATATCCTTGGACCACAATCGATCAACCATCCTATCCAAGATCTAAATCAAGATTTCCTCATAAGACAGAGATTCTGAGATACCCAACACCTCCAAAGGAACAATCGAGGAAGGATCACTAAGACACTTTCTCAGCATAGAGACATGAAATACCAGATGAACCATGTCCAAGCTAAAAGGTAACCCCAACTCATAAGCAACATTACCAATTTTTCGTAAAATCCCATAAGGAGAAACATATCGACGACTGAGCTTCCCCTTCTTACCAAACTTTACTACACCCTTTACGGGAGATACCTTAAGGAAAACCATATCCCCAACCGCAATCTCCAAGTTTCTATGCCTACCATCTGCATAGGACTTTTGGCTACTTTCGACATCCTTAAGCCTATCTCAAATCATCTTCACCTTATCCATAGACTGGTAAACCAATTCGGGACCAAACATATCTGCCTTTTTAAGCTCAAACCAACTAATAGGAGTTCCACACCTCTTACCATACAATGCCTTAACAGTATCCATACGAATACTAGAATAATAGCTATTGTTGTAGGCAAAATCTACCAAAGGTAGATGCTCAACCCAATTGCAACCATAATCAATCACGCAAGCACGAAGCATATTCTCAACGTCTAAATAAACCTCCCAGCCTATCCATCCATCTGTGGCTGAAAAGTAGTACTCAGACGTCCATTCAATTGCTGGTGGAAAGTAGTACTCAGACTAACCTTAGTTCACAATCCTTTTTTAAAAGACCGCAAGAAGTGAGATGTAAATTGTGTGCCATAAAAAAATTGAAATAGGTACCCCATGCAGCTTTACAATCTCTTGAAGATATAACTTTGCATAATCCTCAACCAGAAAGCTAGTCTTCACTGGTAAGAAGTGAGCAGACTTTGTCATTCTATCCACGATGACCCAAATCGAATCATATTGATTCCGAGATTGAGAAAAATAGGTAATGAAATCTGTATTGATCACCTCCCATTTACATATGGCAAAACAATCTCTTTGTATAACCCTCTAGTTCTCATGTGTTCAACTTTAACTTGTTGACACCCTAAGAACTTGGCCACAAAATCATCTATATCCCTCTTTATATCGTTCCACTGATATATCTTCTTAAGATTATGATAAGTCTTTGTAGAAATGAGATGAACAACATAGCATGACTTATGCGCCTCAACCAAAATACTTTGTAGCAAACATTCTACATCAGGAACATACAACCTCCCTTGGTACGGTAAGGTACCATCACCACTGATCTCGAATGTCATCACCTTTTTCCCACCAACATCACCCTTGATTTTTATCAGGACAGGATCTAACAGTTGTTGTACTATTACACCTCTACCCTTGGAGTCCAAGAGGCAAACTTCAAGATTAGTCTAGCGGTGAATATCCTATACCAAATCCTGCTTCCCTTTCTCCTTATTAACCAAAGTTCCTACGAACAACCTGCTAAGAGCATTAGTAACCACGTTAGCTTTACCGGGGCAATAGTGAAGACTCATATCATAGTTCTTGAGAAGCTTAAGCCATCCCTTCTGCCTGAGCTTGAGCTTCTTTTGAGTTAACACATACTTTAGACTCTTAAGATCAAAAAATATGTCCATGAGTATGCCATACAAATAATGTTGTCATATTTTTAAAGCAAACGCAACCATTAATAGCTCCAAATCATAAGTAGTATAGTTCCTCTTTTCTACCTTCAACTGTCTGGAAGCATAAGTAATCACCTTCCGATGTTGCTTCAAAACACATACAATACCTACCCTAGATGCATCATAAGATACCACAAGACCATCATTTATTTCCAAAAAAGTCATATTTGGAGTCGAAGTCAGCTTATCTTTCAACTTCTCAAAACTCCCCTGAAAATTATTCGACTAAGAAAACTTAGACTTCTTGTAAGTCAACTTAGTTAAACGGGAAGCTATCAATGTAAATACTTCCACAAACTGCTTATAATACCCTGCCAAGACAAAAAGGTTCAGGATATTAGTTGGAGTCATGGGTCTAGGCCACCTCTTAACTATAACAACCTATTGCGGATCCACCATGATCTTCTTGCTAGAAATAATATGACCAAGAAACGTTACAGTGTTCAACCAAAAATCATACTTAGAGAACATGGCATACAACTGCTATTCCATCAAGGTCTATAATACGGCACAGAGGTGATTATCATGATCCACCTCACTTTTGAAATAAACTAGAATGTCATCAATAAACACAATCATGATGTAATACCTCGTATTTTGCTAGCTTAATTTTACTCTAAGTACATGAGTATTTAAATATAAAATTCTTAAAATACTTAGTATTTTTCAGTTTGGAGCATACCAATGTGTAGGAAATTTAGACAACTTTCCAATGATAGTAAATTCACGTAAATTTGATACCCAGGTAAAGAGTTATAGCAATTTTTATAAAACAATGTACCACATGGTACATCATCGCAACGCAGAGAGGGTGAAAATAGCAATTGTTAAAAATCCAGTGAGTTATCACGACTCCAACGCATTGCACCGCCATCCAATTTCCCAAGTTTCACTTTTTATTATGACTTTGTGATTATGGTGCGTCGCGCCAAACCTCGAGTTCCCAGTTGTCCAGTTTCCAGTGAGTTGGCATGATTTTACCGCATCACGCCAGTATGTAAAATTAGGATTTTTAGTTACTGTGATTCCAGAAACCCCTAATCATCCTAAACATGAAATTAAGCCCCTAAATAACCTATTATATCAATATTTACTCACGTTTCTCAAGATTTAAAACATTCTCTCTCAATTAGCAAACCCTAGTTTTCAAGAAATCATGAACAAACATAGGAATTTCACCAAGAATATTAAAGAAATAATATTCTTAGGTATGTTAGTTGTTCATTCATGGGTTTCTTTCACCCATGAATCCCAAGAACCTTTTTTTTCACTACAACTTATAGATTCTTATTTTCATTGTTTGAGATTGATTGTAGTGATGTTCATGATATTAATTGGGTTTTAATTCATGATTTAATTATAGGTTTCATGAAATTAAAATAGTTTGTGTAATGAATTGTGTGACTTCCATGCTTAACCCTTGAAATTTCCAATGAGCATTGTATTCATGTTGTTCATGTGTTGACAATTATCATGTGAAATAATCCATGCTCCCCAAGTGTTTGCTAAAATGCCTATGTGAGACAAACAGTGGAATCATGTCATGTCATTATTTGATCCCAATCATGCACAAGCATATGTGTCCCAGGTGTTTGACAAAATATCTAAATTAGTGCATTGTTATCCTTTTATGGTCATGGTATGCTTTAATTTGATCCTATCAAGTCTTGGGGGTATTCAATACCAAAAAAATCTAGCTAATTACCCTAAGCTACAGAAGTTACAGAATAGTCTCAATAGGGTCATGATCAATAGTACTCAGTCAATTACAGAACTTAGTGAAACTCAATATGAGTGTAGATCAGTCAAGTATAATATTTCGTGTCCTTCAGATGGGAGCAAGATTCAGCACTGAGTGAACCCAAGGATGAGGGATCACCTGCCAGTAGAGGGTGTGACCTTCAGAAGTAGTCCTTGCATTCCAAAACTATGTAGCTAGCGTATGCTGAGACATCAACCTGCCAGTTAAGGATTGATGAAGTGTTTTTACTTGCTAGTTAAGGGTACCACTATTCTCATTAGAGTACCTTCCAGATGAGGATAACTCTGCAGTTGTTTTTACATGTGGCACGGTACTGACCCCTTTCTAACTGGGTTTATAGGTTGGACCCAAAATCTATTCAGAAAAGGGGCATATTGGTTAGATGATTACTTCCCACAATCTCAGTTTTAGCTTTAATATAGAACTTAGTTAAGATCTACAGAATCAGGACTGCTATATATAGTCACTCAGTTTTTGGTAAAATAATTATCATTAATCTCAGATTTATCAGTTACTCAGTATCAGAACTCAGTATTTAATTTTAGTAAAAGTTCAGAGACAATATTCATGTACATGTACAACATTGCATACTCAGTATTTTAAAGCAGTTTTAGTTATCCATGTACTCTTTCTTAGATGTTCCATATCATTTAGTCAGTTATTGTTCATGCAAATGAACCTTTGTATTCATCCTTACCTCATCTAGCATACGAGTACATTCCACGTACTAATGCATACTTTCTATTTGGACTATGATTTCTCATATCATTGGTTTGGTTGTTTAAGTTCCCGACCATGCTTAGACAGATTTAGTTAGTAGCAGCAGATTTAGTAGTAAGTCCTCATCTATTGAGGATATGCTTTTATTTGAGCATTATAAGAGCTTCTGTATTTTTGTAGTTGGAGTTAGTTAGGGGATGGTCCCATCAAATCCACCTTCGGATAGTTCAGTTAGAAGCTTTTCAGACTAGATTAGTTCAGACATTATTTAGATTTCCAGATGTTAATATAGTTGTTATTCTTTATCTGTATTCAGATTATGAACCTTATGGCATTTTAGCCTATTTTCTGCAGTATTTTAGTATTATTATCCAGCGCTCACAGTAGGTACCAGTCATGGGTTAGCTTCTGGTCCTATGGGGTCGTAAGTACCGTGTGGCATCAGGGGTACAAACTCGGGGTGTTACAGATGAACAGATCCAAGAAATGCTTAAAAACCCTATTTATCAAATCCATAAATGTTATTAGGGTGTTAGTCAATCCAAACAACATTACCAAAAACTCAAAGTGCCCATACCAAGTACGAAAAGCCTACTAATGATATCTGCCTCCCTAATCTTTAGCTAATGATTCCGAGACCGAAGATCAATCTTAGAAAAGAACTTGGCACCTTGCAACTGATCAAAAAAATCATCTATCGTTAGGAGATGATACTTGTTCTTGACTATCACCTTATTCAATGGTCTGTAGTCAATGCACATTTGAAGGGAACCATCTTTCTTGCATACAAATAACACCAGTGCACCCCATAGGGATACACTAGGATGAATAAATCTCTTATCCTTGAGATCATTACGTAGATCCTTGAGTTTCCTCAACTCAGCCAGAGTCATCCTATAAGTAGGAATAGATATTGGACGAGTGTCTGGAACAAAATTAATACTAAACTCTATTTCCCTATCAGGTAGAACACCAAGAATATCATTCAAAAAGACCTTAGGAAAATTATTTAGCACAAAAAAATACTACAAAGAAGGACCTTTTGAGTTAGAATATTAAACCTGAACCAAGTAATAAAGACAACCTTTAGAGAATAACCTTCAAGTTCTATGATAAGAAATAAACCTCCCTCCTAGGATCTATAGAACCACCCTCCAACACTATAACTAGTTCACCAGGGAACCTAAAGACAACCTTATGGATCCGATAATCCAAGGATGCGTAACAAAAGTGTAATCAATCCATTCCAAGAATAACATCAAACCATATCAAGCTCAAACAAATCCACCAAAGTCCATCTACCACCAAAAGATACCACACACCTCTATAGACTTTCTTAGTAATAACTGAGTTACCTAACCAGGTAAAAATTGAAAAAGGATCTGAAACAACCTCAAGATCAAAACCAATCTGTACAGCCACAAACATGGTCACATGAGAAAGAGTATACCCCAAATCAAGCTGATAATACATGTCACGAGAAAAAAGTTCTAATGTACCAGTAATAATATTAGGTGATGCATCAGATTCTTATTGGGCCGCAAAAGCATGCAAACTGTAATGACAAATGCTAGAACCAATAGTAGTAATAGAAGTAGATGTGGCACCATCGGGTGTAGGAGAAGATGATGAAGCCACCGGTACCTTATTTTCTCCCATAGCAACCTTATTAACTGGATGATCCCTGAGTTGATGCCCTGGCTAGCCACACTTAAAGCATTTATCCCTTCTTTCATCATAATAACCTTAATGAGGATGAACATAAAAATGACAAGAAGGGAATGAAGAAACTAATTGACCCCCACTCTCCTGAGATTGGGAACCCTATGCCAAATAATTATCACCACCCTAAAAATACCTGTCACCTGACTGCTTTGGGTAAGGAGCACTAGCAGTAGAGAAATATAAAGAACTCCCCTACTTTTTTTCTTCTATTTGCTTCTATCCCAAATAACTCTAGACTGCGTACCTTACTGATCAGAAAAATTTGATCCTCTTTGCATGCCGTTCTTTGAACTCTGCCCTTTTTCTTTTCTTATCCTCTAGCTTTTGTATATGAACTGTCATCCTAGAAATTTCCACATCTTTAAACAACAAAGATGTCTTGCTTTCCAAGATCAAATACCAATTCAAAACATAAGCAAACTTTCTCATCTATGCTCTTATGTCAGCCACCAAATCAGAAACATACCTTGAAGGCTACTGAACACCACCATCTTTATTTCCCTCAGCTCTTGAGGAAAGAAATGATCTAAGAAGGCCTTAGAAAAAGTATCCCACAAAACTGAATCTTCCACATTACCCCTATCCCTGCCCTACTTTTCATACCATTGCTATGCAATGTCTTTGAGCTAATAAGCTTTAAAGTACCCCCTCTACATTGGTAGCATGCATCACCCAAAATATCTTCTCTATTTTATCCTGGAAAACCTAAGGATCTTCCTACACCTTCATTCTAGTAAAAGTAGGAGGACTCATCTTCATAAATTTGCCGACCCTTGAGGCTTCAGTAGACAAAGGACTAGAAGCACCCCGGTTAGGCTACGTAGCAACTATCTAAGTAATAGTATGAATAGGCTGGAAAATTTCCGTATTAGCCACCTCACAATAAGGAGGACTAGTAGAAATATGAGGAACTCTAGAACTATCAGGGATAGAACCCTAATATGAAAGACGAACTCCATACACAGGACGTACCCCATCAACATTATCGCTAGATGGAGCTAAATTCAGTTCCAAATCGCTGAGGCATGATCTAAAACGTGAACAATGAAGTATTAGTAAAGAATTCTGGGACTTAGACTCCATGCTTGAAAATACAATACCAAGATACTGAAACCCTCTTAAAAGCTTTGAAGCCTCTCTCTAATGAGAGTGACGCACTACTTATCCCTAAAAGAGAGTATATTAAACACGACCTTGTGGACTCCCAACTGACCATGAACCTAAAGCTCTGATACCACCTTGACATGACCCGGCTTGGGGACTTATCGTAATGGGCATCCCAAATCCAACCAGGACTGGGGAGTACCTTATGTTAACCAACCCAACCACAATTAGCATACCCTGAGTCGCTTAATTCTGAACATATAACTGGACAAGGACTGTCTTTGGGATAGGTCAATTCCTAGACCAACTCTACCAGGTTATCCCATCCTACCAAACCGCACTAACCAAACCACCAAGATAAACTAATACTAAACCATGGGCCATAAACCAAGCCATAACAAATTGAGTTCAAAAACATAATATGAATAATCCCAAAATAAACTATGTTGGAATAGTGAGAAATTATATCCAATGATGTTAGCCCCAGTACAAATACAAATGCTAAGGATGACACCAATACCGATCCCTCCCATTCTAACCCATAGCAGTACAACAAAGTCTCTAACCAAAAGAGTAAGAATATCCAGTTGGGACATGCCCCTAACCATAGCCAAAACTAATTTCCAGAAATAAATAAAAGTGTCTAAAAATATCCATAACCTGAAATAAAGACTTGCAAAAAAATGGAAGCTCCCCACTTCAATCCAACAGCTATACCCAAGTCAATCACTCTGGAGGAGAAGTAGAATAGCCAGTTCCTGTATAGCATGGTATACAACCTCCCGAAGTTGGGTTAGCGGGAGAACACTAGCAAAAACTCAAGATAAGGATAAAAAAATGCTATTTATAAAAGCAAGTAAAACCATCTATATGCACAGAAACCATACATATATATATCCGTACAATGAAAGGGAACCGGGTTTAGAATGCCATTAAAACATTTGCCTGGGCTATGAATATTTGCCATCCTAAACAACCCGTGGGATATATGGATTTAGCTCTCCCAACTAAAAAGGCCTCAGTGCATAAAACCGTACACTAAGGAAGAAAACTTGGGATAAATAGTAAATCCCCTAAATATAAAATATGACATCATGCACATGGTCACTTGGACCAAACCTCACATCGGCATATATGAGTTTCTAGTTTTGGTCCCCCCGGGACCTCCACCTTCCACGACTTTGCTACACACTCCAGCATTATTACCCAATTAAAACCATTACATATCAACCAACCAATCCATTAACAAATTATCAACCAAGTCCATTAGTAGTGGTATCGTCATACGAATTATACTTAAAATTTTTGTCCATAGACAACCATATATAGATTTAACGGATTCCATGTACCCTTCCATTAACCATATTAGACCACTTAAACAATTCTCATGTACCCTATAAGTATAACCATTTAGCCTTTTTACATTTTTAAAACATTTAAACCATGCATATTTCCTTTACCAGGTTTAAAACAAGCAAGAGTTCCATTAAAATGAACAATGCAATGAACACATCTTTATAGGAATTTTGTCAAACACATTGAGGGCATGATATAAAAAAACCAATTCTAAATACTATTTAACAATTTCCATGAAATCCAATCATCCAAAACCACCAATTAAGTATGTAAATACATAATTAAAACTATAAGAAACCATAAAAAAACATTTATAATCAAAACACCCATATCATAGTTGAAAACCAAAAATTATACAATAATGAAATCATGAAAATAATTTATAGAAACCATGCCTTTAGATGGAACTAAAGTCGATGGAAACAAACATACCTTAATTGACAAAGTAGATGAAGATAAACCACCACCAAGATCCACAAATTAGTCTTCTAGTTGAAACCCTAGCTTTCTTTCCCAAAATCTCTTGAGAGAATTATAGAGTGTTTAGTTAAAGTTTCAACGAGTTAATCAATAGAATAATCGGGTAAATAATCTCCCAAGTATGTTAGAATTCGTGGGGTCTTATTTGAGTATGTGGGGAAATGTCCTGAATCTCCCCACTTAAATTGTACAAAAATCCCATTACAGAGATATGACTGACCCTCACGAGTCATACCCTTCGATACGAATAGTACCTACCACTAGTATCGTGTGCCTCAACCCTTGGAACCAACACTGTCTAGTTTACTAGTCATCCTACCCAAGTCATATATATAAAATATGATCTGTAACCTTTACCCAAATCCCTGGAAGATAGAATCATAGAAGGTTTGAATACTATCCACCATACGAGTCCCTTGTACGATTCATACCCTAACTTATGACTCATAGTGATCCACTCATACTCTTATCCAACTTAAGAGACCATGTTTAAGATTAAGCTAAGGATGACCTAATCCAAATGATCTATATACAAATATATGACTCGTACCCACTCCAATAACAAAAATCCATCCCACTAACAAACACTGGTTAGCATACAATTAGACAATACCGTTCATGCCCCAACATATGGCTTGTACCCCTGAGTTATATTGGGTCCAAAGACCAGAATTCTAGGAAATTTTCTAAGGGTCAAAACCAAGGGATTCTCATAAAAGTATGCATGAAGTACTGAAAAAAGACAAACATTAATAATAACAAAAATTTAGTTATGTTTACTCACGACTGGAGTCTACAGGTCATGGCTCAGTTCTAAAAATCATGCATCAGACTCATTTAAAGAAGATTCAAATTCCTACACTCAAAACATTCCCCACAAGTTTAATCCACGAGTTGTGAACCATACCTTCTACCCGTAAACATCATTAGTGGAAATCTAAAAAGAAGTTGGATTACAGGACATCTTATACAAGTGGAACTCATGAGTTTTATACCTTTTCTACAACCCGTACCTTGAACCCATTAGAGTTAGAGACTTTTTATATCTCAGAACATGATCCAGAAGTCTAATCCATGGGTTTGAGAACTTTATCTATGATTCATGGGTCAGTATTCTGGGTCTAGGTGTGTTCATTTAATTATAATCTTATTTAAAATTTAAAATCATGTGACTCGACCCAAAAACCCAATACGGGCCCTTTCCCTTTAATAAAACCCTATACCCATTAGTTTTCAACCCAAACAAATTAAAACAAATCAAACTACAATTAAAACTCTCCCAGCATATATATTTATTTCTTTTTCAATTTAAAGCATAAACCCTATTTCACCCTAATAGTGATTAACCCTACTACCCAAAGAAAAAATAGTTACCATGCATGAGAAGCTTCAAATCAGGTAGCAACTTGTGTATTACCATTTTTCTTGTATGTACCCAAGTTGTTGCATTCACTTTATGATTATTTTGGGTTACTTCCGCATTGCACTAAGTAGGGTTAGATTCATAATTTAGTGTTCCCCAATTGCTAAAGGATAAGTTTAGTTAAGATTGTTTGATCAAATACAAACTAAATAGGTGAAAATTTTGACAAATTGGAACAAAAAAGCCTAGTGAAAGTGTGTTGAGGCTTGATTTTAACCTACCTATCCAACCCATGACTTGTAAACTTGATTCACTATGTGTTGATTTGATTCGTAGGAATCAGCCCTGAGAATGCACACCTAAGATATTGCTTTTGACTTTCATGAGTCAAGGCCACGACTAGTCAACCCATCCTTTGACTCATAGTCTGGACTTGTGAACTGCATTGTGAAGTCCATGTGTAAAGTCCAATAGCTGTAAACCCAACCTATGACTTGTAGACTGAACTCATGACTAAGGCCCACAACTTTTCATTTTTGTTATGTTTTTACCTAGTTTTTTGTTTTGTATACTAACTCTTATATACACAGGTACCTTTTCACAAAAATGCCAAAGAAAGGTGATCCACCCAAGTAAGAGGGATAAAGCCTAGGACCCACAGTTTAGATACTAAGAAATGTCTCCTAAGAGAAATCGAATCGAGGATGAGTATTGAGTTGATGATGCTCCAATATTACCTCACCGTACATGATGTAAGACAAAAAATAAAGACACTTCTTAGGCTGCAATACAACCTACACCGCAGCTTCAGTCGCAGCCTAAGCCACAGGTTTTAATGGCTCCTAATGGATAAGTAAATCCCTGAATGAAAAAATAATTGGTGTTTTCCACCACACTCACCTATATCTCCCCAGTATGATGAGGGAATGAAATCATATGAGTTTTGAGATAGAGAGAAGGAAATAATGGATAACCAATATAAAGAGTGAGCTAAAGTTTCTAAGTCAGGTAGTGGTGAGAGAGATACAGATACGCCTTCATCTAAAGAGAGAGAAGACTCTTCTGGGTATAGTAAGGTAATAATGGTACTGATACTACATCTACTTTTGGTGTTGAGATATTATATTTTACAAATACCTGTACGTTGGCTTTAGCCTAAGAAAAAAAGAGGTGTTATGTCCAGGATATGAATGACACATACGATATGGATTCTAAGATGATTGAGAAGGTGGTTTAAGATAGAACATAGTTGAGGAATATTATATTTGAATAGATAATTTGGCATGGATTCTAGATATTAAGTGTAATGCCTGGAGATCCCATCCCGAGATATCACACGGTTCTTATGACCCGAAAGCACCACAAGCTAACCTTTTTCTAATATTTGTACCTGTACACTACTTAATATATAAAATAAATGTGGACATTGGCCATATGGTTCAACACATCTACACATACTCAAAATTGAAAATTAAATACTAATACATCAATCTGAAAATCCTCTAAAGTCTCTGAATTGTGGAGTTGATGGGATATGTCCCCAACTAACTCCGTCTACTGAAAATATAAACAAAGTCTGATGCCATAATAGTAAACTGAGTTTCTTCATAGAAAGAAGAGGACTTAATACTATCACTTCTGCTACTGACTGGGACTGGACTGCTGAGGAAACTCTGGGTTCTATGCCTCTGAAACCTATGGTGCCAAATAAAACACCATAGCACAAATGCGTTAGTATAGGGATGTACTGAGTATGTAGATAGGGTAAGGCTAAATAGAAGGGCTCGTGCATGAACAATATCTATACTGAATAATTATAAAAATGTCGTATGAGAACACATACAAGAATGCACAGAACATAATCACAATCATCACAACTCTAAATACTGAAATTTGGATGCCACTTTACTAGAGACTAAACTCACTACTGACACTGAGATACTAAATCACTAACTCATCTGTTATTGATACTGAGGATCTAGATGCATTTACATTAAGGACTGAATTCTGAGCTATACTGCTTTCAACTGATAGGATTAGAGATCAACCTCTCTAATAGACGATTTCAGAAACTATTATCAATGATAAGAAATATGAATATATCTGAATCTGAAAATAAGGATACCCAATAGAATATGGAACTGTGAATCATCTTTTCTGGTGGTATATCTCTCAATATGATATCAAATAACTGTATATGAGACCAATCCTATCTGACGGGATAGACCATGAATCAATGAAACTATCTGAGTTCCTCATAAGGATAGATTATTGTATCCGACAGTCCTTATTTCTAAAGATTGATACTAAAATTGAAATTGTAACTGAAACTATGGGAAGTAGTGACTTAACTGACATGCCCCAACCTATCACAGGTGGGGTATAACTTATAACCCCAGCTGGAAGGGTGTTAATACCGTGCCACAAGTAAAGAACTCTCTCCGGTCAGTCCTCTCTAGTAGATGACCCTTGCCAGGAAGTCTACATAAGGTAATATAATAGTCAAATACTCTCTCTATGGAGGTGGAAGACTTTTCCTAATGGTGACTCTTGTATCCTGTGCTGGCTATGCACTTTTCGATATCAGGGATTGCTACTAACGACTCTGGACTCTCTCGCTTATGGAAGGAGTTTCCATCCCTTCCCTCACTCAGTGCTAGTTTCTACTCCCAACTGAAAGACTCTTAACTGAATTCGTAACTGAACACAACTGAATTGAATTTGATACTGGTCAAGTTTATCAAAATATCTGACTGAGCTATGCTGAGATCACTTAGTTCCATAGCTGATGGAAATGGTATTGAATCATGGTATCTGACTAACGATACAGAGCTTGAATAGATTTTTTGGTCACTTCCAAGATTAAAATTAAACACTTGCATACTATTTGATCTAAGCTGAGTACAGGGCTGAGGCTAGATTTCTAGCGATATGGAGATTACTGAAATTACTAAGTTTTCTTGAGTTCCATAACTATCTGAGAATAAAGCACTCTATAATTCACTAAGTTCTGAGAGTCATGGCTTGACTAGAATTATCGTGAAACTGGCAATGGCTCTAGCCAACAGCTAAATTGTCATGTATAAATACCCCAAGGACTCGAGAACATAAAATAAAGAATAATCATTCCACCATCATCACAACCATTCATTTATCATCACAGTCACTCATTCATCATTACAGTCATTCATTCATCATCATTATCATTAAAGTATCTCTTCAATTATTTTGGAAACTTAACATACCTTTACCTTTACAATCACTAAGGCATCGTGTCAAGCATTTTGGAAACATCAACATATACTAGCATAGGGAAACATTCTACCAGATTATACTTCCTTCAACAAGGTCTTAAATCATGTACTTCACACCTAAATCAGTCTTGACATGTATTTTGATATTACATGATTTGGGGAAAACATCATGCTAGCATGTCTTAACTTACTGGCTAACTACTTGGCATGTATTAAAAGCTTAACATATATCAAAGAGAACATAATTGGGGAACTTACTACCATCACATCTCCACTTGTTCACTAAGGTCCTTCAACAAACACAAGATATGCACGGGTTCATACTTATTTAGGGATTTTCTACCATCATGGAATAATTTATTCACTTGGTCATTTTATCAAACACTAGGCATGTGTAAACTAACTTAAAATTTGGGGTTTTATCTTCAACATACTAAAATGGCCCTTTTATTCTTCACCTATGCTTTTTATTAAACCTATGGGGAACATGCTCCGCTTACTCAACCATTTCTACACCCAAATGTCATGAACACATCACATAGAAAACAACATAAGGAAGATTCATCACAAATATCACATGCATTCCACATACAAGGGTCAATGCTCATGAATCTTGTAAATCTTCCCGGAATTTACAGGTTGGAGTGATACGCTATAATTGCGTCATTTCACTAGAATTTTAACAATTGGGAAACTACATGACGGCACGACGCGGTGGAAATTGTATTGTGCCTTGGGTTGCGAACTGGAACTATACCGCGATGTGGTGGAATCACAGAGTTTTACAAGAATTTGACAATTTCCATTTTTGATGGCTCCGCTATGCGCTAAGGTGCCAGGTGGCACACTGTCTCACTAAAATAGCTCTAACTTTTCACCCGAGTATCCGATATGGGCAAATTTGGTATCGATGAAAAGCTTATTCAAAGTATTTCATACTTGGAAAGATATTTCTAAAACTTTTAGACTCGGATTTCCGCTTTACTGAATATGATCTAAGGCTCAGACTGGAAGAGGACTTTGTGGGGTATTACATTAAGGCATAATTTTACAAATACAAGATTGGTTGGATAGGAGAACCTTTCAAATCAAACAATCTTGAGTTGGTTTCTGAGTTTTATTCATCATATGCCATCTTAGCTGCTTGGAGCACACCTATAGTCCACCAAGTTTGGGACCAACATTCTTAGCCCACACTTTGGTTTGGGGTACTCAGGTTTATATATCCTAGTAGACTATTCACAGGGTTTTATTTGTGCCTAGGCATGAGATATTCATGATTACGCAGAATTTGACTTTTTTTATGGAGATTGTAATGAATAGGACTAAGATGAAAGGTTCATTGTTGATATGAGAGTTATTGAGTTGGGTTGATAGATATATTGTTGAGCATTTAATTGAATCCACTTGGGTCAATGTGAAGGTCAAAAATAAGAAGTTATCCTTATACTTTACAAGAAAATTTTGGTAGCCAACATTATGGCTATATATGATACTAATTTTTCTTGGTATATTCGAGATGAGATATATCAGGGGATATTTAGAGAGGTTACCAACATACAATTTCATGTATAATTTTGGGACTTTATGATGCGGTAGGAGTCAAAGCATTATTGGGTGTTGATTATCTGATTGAAGTGACTCGTGTATGTCTTAACCTGAACTAGGTCCTTGCCATAACGATAATCTCAAGCCCACCTTAGGACAGACATGACCCTCGATCCTAACCTGCTAAGTACAATAAAATTATAAAAGTAACAAAATCAAATAATAAGAATGATATAGAAATCCATAGAAAGGTTCTAAGAATCCAACACAAATAACCAAACCCATTCTTTGTGCTTAAAACCTCTAAAAATAGAATGCTAAATTACGTTGGGACATACCCACGACCATGACAATGGAAATTTTCAATTTCCAAAATCTGAAAAGAAACCTAATGTAATGGTAAAACTTTTTAAATGATGGAGGTTCACTAGTTCACAGCAACTCAACCAATATCTTTATACCTAAGACTGTACACGAGTAAAGAAAGAACCTTAGATCCTACATCATGAAATGATGTCGCGTCCTGGAATGGTAAGTGGGATAGGCATTGGCATGTTACTTTGGGAAGAGATAAAATAATTCTATGTCAAAAGTCGCTCAAAACTATATGCATACATTCATATTTATATTTATATATGTGTGTGTGTGTGTGTTTATGTATAAAAGATGTCAAGATAGGGTGCAAGGGTCATGAAAACTATATTTAAAAACCATTAACTAGGACCACATAGCTTTATCCATCCAATGGCTACCCATGTGATAAGTAGTGATGACTCATCACCTAAGCCATTTCCTGGGCACTGTTTAATTTTTCTTTAAAATTTTTAGAGTCCAAAACCTGGGGTCTTACATTATCCCACTCTTAGGATAATTTATCCCTGAATTTTCATGATCCGGGACTTTCCCTAAGTCATAACATGGTGCTTAAGGCCATAGGTGACCCCAAGCTAACCCATGATCTGGTATTTTCTTCCAGCAATGAATAAAATAATAAAAAAGAATTTATACGAAAGCTAAATTCATAGTAAATTCTGTTAATATTTAATACAAAAACAATACCCAATATGTTCAAACTATTGATAAAACTGAAATTAAGTCTAACTATTTCAAAGCCTCTAAAATAGGAGGAGTTGGTAGGACAAATATCAAACTAACTCTGAATGACTGAAATAAAGTAAGTACTCAAAGTAACTTCAAATAATTTGCCCTTTATCACTAAGGACTCGTCACAATTGTTGTTGAGTGGAACTGGACTGACTAAGGGCGATCCGGAAATTGAGCGTCTGAACCAATGTTATAAGACAACATAGTGTAAAAGAGAGTATGAGATCAGTACTTTGAATATAATGGTATGTGAGATAAGGACTAACTGAAGTACATATATATACTAAAATGAATGCATGAACGTGTAAAATGAATGCAAGTTAAAGTAAAGTTTGTACTGAAATAATCTGTAAAATTGACTAACTGAATAGCTGAATACTTGGTCATGAAAAACATAAACTGATATAAGTTGAATACTGGGTTCAAACTATGTGAGCTATTATATAACAAATATACCCAAGTCTGAGTTGATTGAGGTCCAACCTGTAACCACAGTTGGAAGGGTGTCAGTACCTTGTTGCAAGTACTAAGACTAGTTGTCAAGATGCACTAAACTAGTGTCCTAGAGGTCTAGAGTGTCACCCTCTACTGATGGGTGACTACTAAGAGAGTATCAGTCCTTTACTAGAAAGTGACATCTTATAACCTACACTATCTACGTAATTTTAGAAATTTGGGACAGAAGCTAAAGGTTGTAGTCCTCTACTGGTGCTAAATCCTACTCCTAACCAAACTAATACTAGTACTAATTAAAGCTAGCAGGACTCACTACTGATATTTTCTCAACATGAATAGGATAATCTGAATATGATGATAATAGCATGATCTGAGTTACTTGTTTTTTCAAATCGAAAACATGCATAAACATATAGGTATCAGGTGTTCATAACCCACTAGCACTGAATAATATATTAAATGCAATAACATAATCACAATACTATAAGGATATTCATGATTCATAGACTCAAACATTGTATAACTTAATAAACTGATAAAATCCACGATTAGGAGTATGGGAAAATGATAAACTTAAGAGGATAACATTCTCAGAATGTTTAATTCAAATATTGATAATTAACATGGTGTCAACTGAACATGATAAGGGGGGCTGAGATTCTTAAGATTCTCGGATGAAAGGGACCCAAGAATTAAAATCTACATACCTTGGGGAAACTATTTTCTTGAAGGCCTTTGGAGAGATTCTTGATTTACTCTTGATTTCTCCCATGATTTTTTTGTAGAAGAAGAGAGGATTTAATTTTTTTGGAAACCCTAGTTCTTGAAGTGGAAGAGAAAAATGAGTCTGAGATCCCTTAAACGGGTATTTATAGAGGCTAGGAAAAGGGAAAAAGACCAAAAAGCCCTTGGAATTAAACTGAAAATTCCCCTATCTTACATGCTGGAGCGGTACGCCATAATCGCACCAATTCAATGGAATTTGGACAATTGGGAAACTGCATGACGGCATGACATGGTGGAAATTGCATTGCCCCCTGGGTTGCGAACTGGAACTATACCGTGATGCGGTGGAATCGCGGAGTTTTACTGGAATTTGACAATTGCAATTTTTAATGGCTCTGCTACACGCTAAGGTTCCAGGTGGCACGCTGTCTCACTAAAATAGCTCTAACTCTTCACCCGAGTGTCCGATTTGGGATAATTTGGTATCGATGGAAAGCTTATTCAAAGCATTTCAACCTTGGGAAGATATTTCTAAAACTTTTAGACTCAAAATTACGCTTTACTGAATACGCTCTAAGTCTCAGACTGGAAGAGGCCTTTGTGGGGTATTACATTAAGGCATAATTTTATAAATACAAGATTGGTTAGATAGGAGAACCTTTAACATCTTACAATCATGAGTTGGTTTCTGAGTTTTATTCACCATATGCCAACTTAGTTGATTTGAGAATGCGTATAGGCCAGTATGTTTGGGACCAACATTCATTGGCCCACACCTTGGTTTGGGGTACTCAGGTTGATATATCCTTGTAAACTATTCACACGGTTTTGTTTGTGCCTGGCAATAAGATGTTGATGATTAATGCAGAATTTGACTTTTATATGGATATTGTAATGAATAGGATTAAGATGAACAGTTCAATGTTGATATAGGAGTTATTGAGTTGGGTTGCTAGATATATTGTGGAGCATTGAATTGATTCCACTTGGGTCAATGGGAATGTAAAAATTAAGAAGTTATCCTTATACTTTAGAAGAAAATTTTTGTAGCCAACATCATGGCTATATATTATATTAATTTTTCTTGGTACATTCGAGATGAGATATATCAGAGGACATTTAGAGAGGATACCAACATACAATTCCATGTCTAATTTTGGGGCTTTATGATGTGGTGGGAGTCAAAGAATTATCGGGTGTTGATTATCTGATTGAGGTGACTCGTGTGTGTCACGACCTGAACTAGGTCCTAGCCATAACAATAATCTCAAATCCCACCTTAGGCCAGAGACGAACTTCGAGCCTAACCATCTATGTACAATAAAATAATAAGACTAGCAAAATCAAATAATAAGAATGATATAGAAATCCATAGAAAGGTTTTAAGAATGAAAAACAAATAATCAAACCTATACTTTGTCCTTAAAACATCTAAAACTAGAATGCTAAATTATGTTGGGACATACCCACGACCATGACAATGGAAATCTTCAATTTCCAAAATCAAAAAAGAAACCTAATGTAATGCTAAAACTTTTTGAATGATGGAGGTTCACTACTTCACAGCTGCTTAACAAATATCTTTCTACCTAAGACTATACACGAGTAAAGAAAGAACCTTAGATCCTACATCATGAAATGATGTAGCATCCTGGAATGGTAAGTGCGATAAGCATTGGCATGTTACTTTGTGAAGACTTAAAATAATTCTATGTCCAAAGTCGCTCAAAACCATATACAAACATTCATACATATATTTATATGTGTGTGTTTATGTATGAAAGATGTCAAGATAGGGTACAAGGGTCATGAAAATTATATTTAAACACCATTAACTAGGACTGGATAGCTTTATCCATGCAATGGTTACCCAGGTGACTAGTTGGTTCAACTTTCCCTGCTGAAAGGGCCCTAGTGTGTGTAGCCGCACAAACCAAAGAAATCCAAGGAAGGAGTAAAGATATCGAGAATCAAATCATTCTAATAAAATATGTAAATTATATGAACCATGACATGGTCATATAGACCCTCACGCTAATGAACATGGGTTCTAGTATCGGTTCCCTCAGGACCTCCACCTTTACTGCGAGCGATACAAACCCCATTAAGCTTCAATTAAAACCATTATGCACATAAACCCATTAGTTATCCTAGGAGTCATTTATTAAGGTATTTACTATTATGGCATCATCATAGCAATTATGTTGGAAAGCTAAATTCCACTATACCATAACCAATCTGATAACTATTTAGCTCCCAAGTTCCATATTAAAAATAAACCATGGCCACCAAGGCCTGTGAAATCTAGTTTATTCTATTTGTCCATTAATATAATGCAATACTTTTAAAAAAGAACGGGTTACACCATATAAATTTCACATTTAAAACCAAAGTTCATGAAGGTGGATTGAGCATATTACCATTATCAAGCCAGAATCCAACAATTTGGGGGAACCCATGTCCCCCATTTCAAAACCCCATAACTATGCACCCATTTGATTCAAAAACCATTATTTAAAGCATGAATATCATATTCAAAATATGCAAAAAGAAATTCCAATGGTAAACAATCCAAAATCCTCAGCCCAATTACAAACCCATATTCAACTTGACATGAAAAATTATTGAACAATTACACGCATATAAAATCAATTTAGGGAGGTGAGACATGCATGAAAAACTAAGAAATTTAGAAAGAAAACCACCTATTAAAGAAAAGATGCTTAATCCTTCAAAACCCTAGCTTTCTATTAACTTTATAAGTTTGAGAGGAGAGAACAAGGTTTATTATATCGTAAATGATGGAAAACGGAGCCTTGATATGTTTTAAGTCATGCGTAGTGTAATGGACGGAAAAATATATAAATGACCTTAATGAAAAATATGCAGGAAAATAGCTCCTAGTCATTATGGTCAGAAAACGACTCATTATGGTCTAGATAGAAACTTTGGGCATAATCACTGCTAGGGTTACGAGTCCCTTTACCACGACCCTGACAATACCATACAATTCGTAGGGTCTAGTCACTATCACGACAACGACCTAGGAAAACATTATAGGTTAAAAAACAAATGGAACCATACCACTCGTGATGAGTGGTGACGACTCATCACCTAAGGCATTTCCTGGCCACTGTTTAACTTTTTTGTAAAATTTTTAGAGTCCAAAACCAGGGGTCTTACATTATCCCCCTCATAGTATAATTTATCCCTGAATTTTCACGATCCGGGACTACCCCCAAGTCATAACATGGTGCTTAAGGCCACAGGTGACCCCAAGCTAACCCAAGATCTGGTTTTTACTATGATAAATGAATAAAATAATAAAAGGAATTTATGCGGGAGCTAAATTAATAGAAAATTTTGTTAATATGTAATATAGAAACAATACCCAATATGTTTGAACAATTGATAAAACTTAAAACAAGTCTAACTATTTGAACTCCTCTAAAGTAGGATGAGCGGATAGGACCAAAATCCAACTAACTTTGAATGATTGAAATAAAGGAAGTACTAAAAATAACTTCAAATAATTTGTCCTTTATCGATAAGGACTTGTCACAGTCGTTGTTGAGTGGAACTAGATTGATTAAGGGAAATCCGGGAATTGAGCATCTAAACCTATATTATAAGACAACATAGTACAAAAGAGAGTATGAGATCCGTACTTTAAATATAATGGTATGTGAGATAAGGACTAACTGAAGTACATATATATACTGAAATGAATGAGTGAACGTGTAAAATGAATGCAAGATAAAGTAAAGTTTGTACAAAGATAATTTGTAAACTGACTGACTGAATAGCTGGTAAACTATACGTGGTCACACAAAACATAAACTGACATAAGTTGAATACTGGGTTAAAACTATGTGAGCTATTATATAATCAACATACCTAAATATGAGTTCATAAGCGTCCAACCTGTAAGCACAGTTGGAAGTGTGTCAGTACCTTGCCGCAGGTACTAAGACTAGTTGTCAAGATACACTAAACCAGTGTCCTGGAGGTCTAGGGTGTCACTCCTCTACTGAAGAGTGACTACTATAAAAGTTTTAGTCCTTCACTAGCCAATGACATCTTATAACCTACACTGTCTACATAATTTTGGAACTTAGTTACAACTGCTAAAGGTCATAGTTCTCTAGTGGTGCTAAATCCTACTCCCAACTGAACTAATACTTGTACTGATCAAAGATAACAGGACTCACTACTGATATTTGCTCAACATGAATAGGATAATCTGAATATGATGATTAAAGAGTGATCTGACTTACTTGTTTTTTCAAATTAGAAACATGCATAAGCATATAGGTATCGGTTGTTCATAACCCACAAGCACTGAATAATAGATTAAATGCAATAACATAATCACAATACTGAAAGGATATTCATGATTCATAGATTCAAACATTGTATAACTTAATAAACTGATGAAATCCATGATTATAAGTATGGGAAATGTTAAAATTATGAGGATAACATTATCAGATGGTTTAATTCAAATATTGATAATTAACAAGGTTTCAACTGAACATGATATAGGGGACTGAGATTATAAATCATGTAAGAACATAATTCACATTGGAAAATTCACTATTATGGTTTGTATTCAAAACTATTATGAGAAAATTTATTAAATTCATACATGACAATGAAATTTATAAAGAGAGGGAAGAGGGTTTATACTTGAAATATAAGCGATTCTTTGGACTAAATGGATGGAATTAACTCATTGATGAACATCCCACATGCCTGAGTTTTCTTGAATTCTTAAAGAAAACTTTGAATTGAGACTTGGATTGGTGAATTCTTAGAGGAATCTTTTGATTTCATAGTGTTCTTTAGAATAGGAGTGTTGGGGCAAATAATGCCTCTCTTGGGTTTTAAGTCGTAGAATGGGTGTTTATGGAGAGGGAAAAGACCAAAATTCCCCTCACCACTTAATGAAGGTTGCACGATTTTACACTACAGTATGGTACGGTGTCTATCGTGGAGGTCGAACTTGTTATACATTGCATTATCACAGAGACTATCCTCTATGACACGATGAAATTACAGATGTTTACTTCCTTAAAGGTCAATCACTCTGAACCTCTTTCAAAAATTATGAAACTATCCTGGATGACCCATTTACAATTCCTAAACATATTTAAAATTATAAATCAATGTTTCAAACTCGGGAAAGCCAAAGATAAGATATTCAAAATCTTAGGGTGTTAAAATAGCCATGTCACTTGTAGTTAGTATGAAATAATTTCTTTGGGACCTTTAAACATGCGATGAATAGTTGGAAGACAGAGAGCATGTAGTGAATACTTATA
The DNA here is from genome assembly GCA_030864225.1 of Capsicum baccatum var. pendulum. Lineage (NCBI taxonomy): Eukaryota > Viridiplantae > Streptophyta > Magnoliopsida > Solanales > Solanaceae > Capsicum > Capsicum baccatum. The sequence continues at coordinate 199,994,115 of CM061553.1, forward strand.
ATTGGAATCATGACACATGGACTAAACTAAATTTATGAATACATGCTATGACATAAGGATGGTTGGATAGCAGAGATACAAAATGAGAGAATTAACTTAAGGGAAACAATTACCTTAAGCTGAATTTGAATTTGTAGAGAAAACATGGGGATACATGGCATGTATATCAGCTTCTACTTTTCATGTAGCTCCCTTAACGGATTGATTCTTCTACAAAACCTTTACCGAAGATTCAACTTTATTTTCTCAACCTATGAATCAAATACTCAAGGATTTCAAATAAGACTTCTTCATAGAAAAGGCTATCTTTCACACCAAAACTCTCCAAAGGGACTATAGAAGCTGGGACATCACTGCATTTCTTTAGTAAAAAGACATGAAACATCGAATGCACTAATGTCAATTCTACAAGAAACTCTAAATCATAAGCTATCTTCCCAAAAAGGCTTAAAAACCTCTATGGTCCAATGTAGGGGGAACTGAGCTTCCCTTTCTTAGCAAACCTCTTCACACCTTTCATGGGTGAAATTTTCAATTAATCGATGCCACTAATATCAAACTCAAGATCTCTTCTCCTTATATCATCATTGAATTTTTATCGGCTCTGGGCTATCATCAACCATTCTAGAATCAATTAAACTTTCACCATCGCCTCATACACTGAATTTGGCCCTATCAAAGAAGCCTCATCAACTTCAAACCAACCAATAGAAGATCTATAACTCCATCCATAGAGAGCCTTAAACAAATCTATTGGAATACTGGAGTGATAGTTGATATAAAAAAACTTAATTAAAGGTAAGTTGTCATCCCAACTACCCTTAAAATCAATAATACAAGACCTCAATATGTCCTCTGACGTCTAAATGGTCTGCTCTGCCTGACCATCTGTCTAAAGATGAAAAGCCATACTAAGATAGACTTGGGTACCAAGACAATTCTGAAAAGCCTTCCAAAAGTGAGGTAAACTGTGTACCTCTATCTAAAATGATGGTCAATGGAAATGCAACCTTACCAACTCTGTGAGATAGAGTCTAGCATAAACCTGGGTTAAATACAAAATATGAACTGGAAAGTTTTATTTTATATCTAGAGACAGACTTGTGTTCCATTTGCATTATCAGTTGTACTTTAAGACTTTGAGTTTTATATAGGTTGTTCTTACACTATGACATCAGGTTTTAGGATGGTTTATGGTATTAATTTTATTAGAAATATTTTATCTTTACATATGTCAGGTTTGACTATAGTCTAGTAGTCTCACACTGGGATTTGTGTTGTGATTTTCATTTGCATATCAGCTTGGGTGATTGACTTACTTATGAAGGCTTAGCCACGATAAGTGCAATCATAATCAATGTTTGGGTTAGGAAATAAATCCTTTGGACACAAACCAAAGGTCCCCCAACCTAAATCGGCGTTATGGGTCTACCAAAACTGTTCGAATTGGCATACGAATCCATTAACCTGAAGGATAAATCCATACCCAATTCCCAATAGTGAAACAAATAAAATAGGGAATTAGCTCTAAAAAATAGATAAATTTATTGGTAACCTAACTGTCATATCCATCAAGTCATAAATAATTTGAGGCAGCTATGGAAAAGGTTTATATAGTGAAATAGTATGGAAATGCAGAAAATAACCTATAGGGTCATTTATTTGCAAAAGTAAGGGTTTAAGATGTACGTGAAGGCTTGAACAAGTGTCATTACTGGTCTCGTATCTCACTTTCAATCTCCTAAGTAGCCTACTCGACAGGGCGGTGTCTCCACTGAAACTTAACCACTAGAATCTATCTAAAGCACAACTATCTGACATCTTTTGCTAATATGAGAAAAGGTTCCTATATGAAAGTGAACCTCTCATCCAACTGAACTGAGTCCCATCAAAGCATGCGAGATTTATTCAAGACAATACATTGTATCATAGAAACATGGAAAACTAGGAAAATAACTTTAATATCTAAGGGCAAGGAAAACTCATACGCTACCTTTCCCACTGTTTAAAGAACCTAAAATGGTTGAATATACCAAAGGTTAAGTTTGACCCTTCTACCAAACCTCATTATGCCCTTCATGGGTGATACTCAAAGGAATATTCTGTCACAAACTATAATTTCAACGAATGAAGTCTACGATCACCATAACTCTTCTGCCTACTTTGTGTTGCCCTAAGTCTATCCTTAATCAACTGAACCTTGTCCAATGACTCATACCACGTGGCCTGACCTCATAGATCTAAAACCAACCTTTTAAAGATCGATAATGTCTACCATATAATGCTTCAAATAGTGTCATCTCGATGATTGAATGGTAATTATTATTGTATGAAAACTCTTTCAAAGCTAAGTGTTGCTCCCACAGACCTCGAAAGTCCATAACACAAGCATAGAGGATATCCTCAAGAATCCAAAAAGCCTGCTCTAACTACACATCATCCTGAGGATGAAGAGAGGCTTTAAGGTCAACCTAGGCACCCAACTTGTCTTGAAAACTTATCTAGAATCTAGAAGTTAACACTGGGACTCTATATGAAATAATAGATATAGGTACTCCATGCAAGAGAACTATCTCACAAACATAGATACGACAAACTTCTCAGCAATGTAAGACATCTTAATTAGAAGTACATAAGAAAATTTGGTCAATCGATCTAAAATGATTCAAATTCCATTAGAACCATAAAAAGTATGAGACAACCTACTAATAAAGTCCTTAGTTATATGCTCCCACTTCTACTAAAAAATAAGTAATCACTGAATCACACCACCATATCTCTAATGCTCAAATTTTACCTGGTAACAACATAGGCAACGAGATACAAAGACTGTTACATCTCTCGTTATGACATTTCACTAGTAATGTAATCTCAAATCTCTATATATCTTTGTTGCAGTAGGGTGAATAGAATATCTAAAGTTATAATCCTCTCGCGATATCAACTAAATCAAGTCTTCAACTTTTGGACACGAATGTGACCATCATATGTCAAAAAAATTCTCTAAATCTAAGGTAACCTTTTTGAACTTACCCCTCATAACTTGATCGCGAATATCACAAAGTCTTTTATACATTGAATCTGCTCAAACAAGGTAGACCTGGACTCAACACTAGCCAAAATTCTCTTAGAGTCTAAAATGTCAAATCAAATAATCAAGTTGGGTAAGGGATGAACCTCCCAAGCTAATAGTTGCTCCGAAATTGAAATAAAGACCATGCTATTTGCACTCATTGTCTTTCAGCTCAAGAAATCTACTACCGCGTTAACCTTTTTTGGATGATATCTAATAGAGATGTCATAGTCCTTTAGAAACTAAATCCATTGGTGATGTCTTGAAATAAGCTCCCATTGGGTCTTAATGTTCTAATGAATAAGATGGTCGGAATAAATCTCATAATGGACACCATACAAGAGTGCCTCCAAATCATGATTTGGGTAGTTGCACTCGTGCACCTTTAGCTACCTCAAATCAAGAGAAATAACTCAGACCTACTATATAACAACACAACCCAAACAAACTATAAAAATATCACAATATACGGTAAATCACTTGCCCTAAATAGGAAAAGTCAAAAAAAAGCTAAAGTGAGCAAACCCTTGTTCTTTAAAAAGCTCGACTCTCACTTCTTAGACAACTAAAACGGAACCATATTTCTATTCAACCTTGTCATTGACACTACAATAGTAGCAAAACATTAAATGAACCACTTGTAGTAAACTATAAAACTAATAAACTTAAGAACCTCAGTTAAAGATGTATGTCTAACACAATCAAGAATAGCCTCAATCTTCAGCAAATCTAACATTATCTCATCCATAGACAACACTTATCCTAGGAATGGAATAGATTTGAGACAAAACTCTCACTTTTAGAATTTGGCCAAAAGCCTATGATTTCTCAAAGTCTGGAGCACAATACTCAAATGTTGCTCATGCTTCTCCCTACTTCTAGATTAAACAAGGATATCATTATTTAAAATGATCACAAAGTAGTACAAACAAGGCCTAAAAACTCAATTCGTCAAATCTATGAATGTGGCTGGGGCATTTGTCAACCCATAAAACCTCGGTTGGAAATAATAATGGCCATAGCAAATCCTGAAAGTTTTCTTAGGGATGTCTTTTGCCCGATTCCTGAACTGATGGTAGCCGTATCTCAAGTCAATCTTATAGAACATTGCCACTTGCTAAAGCTGGTCAAGAAAATCATCAATATGAGGTATAAGGATACTTATTCTTTATTGTCACCTTATTCAGCTTCATATAGTTAATACACATATGCATAGAACAATCTTTATTTTTCACTTGTCAGATAAAAACACCCCAAGTCAAAACATGATTTAATAAACCGTGCCCAAAAATCCTAAAATTGAGAATTTAGCTTCTTAAGCTTGAAAAGAGCCATGTGATAAGGTGTTATAGAAATTGGTCAGGTGCCTAGATCAAGTTCAATAACAAAGTCAATATAATGCCCAAGAGGAAGGCTAGATAAAAAGGTAGGAAAATATCACTAAAATGATGAACTGTAGGAACAAATTCAAGCAAAGGACTCTCCATACTAACATCATGAATATAGGTTAAATAAGACTCACAACCCCTCGATATCAGTCTACTAGCTCAAACATAAGAAATAATCTGAATTGGCATAAGGCTAATAGAAGCCTTCCTCAAATTTAGGGGTATGCCAGGCATGGCTACGAAAATGTTCTTAAATAAAAAATCATGACCGCTTGATAAAGGAATAACCAGTCTATTCCCAAAATCACATCAAAGTCTACCATACCTAGCAAAATAAGATTAGTTTAAGTATCAAACTATTGAATGGTCACAACACATGATCTATATACTATATCAAATATTAAAGAACCACCCATGATAGTAAATACACAAAATGGCCCAGATAATGACTTCTAATCCATCCCTAACAATGGTGCATGGTAAGAGAAAACATTTGAAGAAGTGGATCAGAAATAAAATAAAGCAATAGCTAGTTTATGACACACTAATATCGGACCTATAAAAAAAACATATAAAGACTTTGCCTCCAGTCTATCAAGTATAGCATGAAAATGATTTCACCCTCTACCTGGTTGATCACTTGATCTACCACCTACCCTAACTGCTTGAGAACCCTAGGGAATACCCCTACGAATGAACATACCCCTTCTAACTTGGGGTGGCACCACCTTAATCGGCTAAGTACTTTGTGCTGCAGGAACTACTGCCCAACATCAGGACACTCCCTAGAATAATGCTAGATGAACCCTAAATCATAATATGTCGTGCTATCCAGAAGATTCTATTAGATCAAAATAGCCACCTTATCTAGAAAACCCAGAATATGCATTCCTTAAAGACTGTTCACTGCTCTAATTAGTGTAATCACTATAGTTGGATGACCCCCAAAAATAATCTAAAGTCCGACATGAACAGTCTACTAAACTGACATTAATACTAATAAGACAAACGTGGAGGGTACCTACCCTAAGAACCTCTTACTGTAAATTGTGTGCTATTGTGGCTCCCACTGAAACTACTATGCTAATGAGGCCTCTTATCCTTGCCCCATTGTGTCTCGTAATGTATCTCTTCTATAGTCTGGGCATAATTGCAAAACTTAAAAAATTCTACCAACTGCCACCAAACTTTGTGTAGCTATATGAAGAGGAAGTCTCAGCCATTTAACAAAGAATCTAATTTGTTCATACTCGATTCGTAAGATAGAAATAGCATGCTTGGCCAACTCACAAAATCGTGCCTTATATTCTAGAATAATTATAGAACCTTGCTCTAATCTTAGGAACTAATCTCTTAGTGCTCTCTATGGTTGCAAGGTATGTACTTCTCTAAGAAAACCTTAGAAAATTAAGTCTATGTCAAAGAAAGAGTTCGAGCTATCCTATAATAATGATAACCTTTCAACTAATGTCAAGCTGCCAAGTCCAACTAAAAATTAGTGGTCAAACCAATGAGTCTAAATAGGCCGAAATTACGAAGGCTATCCTTACAAGAAAATAAGAACTTATATGCATCCTTACTCAGAGCCCCTATGAATCTAGGTGGAGTAAATCTCAAAAATCTACCTAACATCTTTTGCTCCTCAACAGATATGGCTACTTGGGTGACTACCAGCTGAGTAACTATCGGCGCTGGAGGGACCACAACTATGGGAGCCACAATTATAGGATATGCCCCAACATAAATACCACGTTGATGTGCATAATGAGCAGCATCAGGCGGTGTACTATCAACAAATCCCAACAAGTAAACCAAGGCATCTCTAAGCAATAAAGAGAAAATGCACCCTAATGAAGATTGTGTTACCCTAGGGCCTACTAATGGATGGGTGGAGGAATATCTGGCTCGAGAGAAATAGCACGATCTAGTGAAGGGTCCCTATCCTGATCCATAGCTTGGGATCTAAATCTCACCTGACCTTATCCTCTGTGTAATCGACAACCTCTAGTAAGATCCCTAGCCATGGATTGAGGTCTTAATATCAATTCATAGCTCGTATCCTGGCAATCTGTGAAAGTGTGAAATAATGTGAATTTTATGAAATAACACAGAATCGATATATGAAATGAATAAAGAAACGTAGGACCTCTTAAGAATGTCCTATAGTTTCCTAAAGATAAAAACCAACTGTTATCAATCTAGTTCTTCGGATCTACTAGACACTAGCACTTGAACAAAAAATACAAGTGAACCTACCTGTGATACAAATTCATTACGACATAATTTCATGAGTTACCTAGCCTAACCACCAGTTGGTAATGCAAACCATAGCCCAAAACGTTAGTAATGGGCTAATTGGTAGAGGGTATTGTTAATACGAAAGTTTAAGCATAGTATTTTATTGCACAAAATAAAAAATATATATATGATAGCCAATATATTGATAAAGAGAGAGAAAAAAGTAAAAGAGTATCTCATGACCTAGTAAGGTCGGTAAAACAGCCTCTAATTAAAAATAATAAGAGTACTAAAAGTATCAATATATAAATAGTCTCGAAAAGGGAGACTATCCAAAAGTGCAAGAAGAAGAGAGAATCAGCTTCGTCTCATCAAAGTTCACCCTATCTCTAAACTTTAGAAAAGGTTGCATAAAGCGTTAGAGGACATAGCTAGTACTCAGATATGCATAAGAAAAAAATACAAAAGTATAAAATGAGTATAAATAAAAGGGTACTAAATAGGCATCATCGTCCGACTAAGTTAAATCATAATTAAAATATAATAAGATGCGAGAATATAGCCTAAAGTTAGGGATAAAAGGGTAAACCTACAATAATAATAAGCATAGTAAAAAACATACAAGATAACTATAACCAAACTGGTCCCCCATAAGCCTAAAAGGTGCAATAAGGATACACTATATTATTGTTTTATCCCTATTTATGTTACATATATAAATATCTCTGTCTATGGATAGATAGATAGATAGATACATAGGTAAATAAATAGATAGATAGATAGATAGGTAGGCAGGTAGGTTGGTAGGAAGGTAGGTAGGTAGTTAGGTAAGTAGATAGATAGATAGATAGCTAGAGGACGATTAACCTCAAAAGAAAACAAGCTTACCCTGCTCCGGATTAGTATTGAAAAGTCAAAATCATGTCAATGCCACCTACTAGTACTAGGATCTACATCAAGGAAAAGATCCAGATGTGTAGAATAAATAAATGCAATGGGTACTTAGTGAGAATCATCGGTCGACTGAGCTCAATATAGAAAAATTATCTCTAAAATTTGACGGTGTAGGTTAAGTCAACAATAAAATAGGGACCTAAAGGTAAACAACTATGAAGCTACACAACTGTGATATAAAAATAAGTAAAAAAAAATACAAAAATATAAATTATGTAGTAATAAAAGGAAAATAAAATATAACCTAACTGCCCCCTCATAAGCCCTTCAGGAACACTGAAGAAGACAATTAACCTAATTGTGCCCCCATAAACCAGTGGCACACACAAAACGTAATTTAAAGAGAGGGGTAAATAATTCATAACTAAACCAATCTCATGAAACCATAGTAGCCATCCAGATGTTCACCAGACTTGAAACGGTACCAATGGATAGTAACGAAAAGCCAGATGTTGGGCTCAAACTGGTTGTATTAGATAATAACAAGAGGCAATATGCCAAATTCTAACTAGAGATTGTGTATAATAACGAGAGGCTGCGTAGATGATATTTAATAGAACTCATAATCAGAGGCCGAACTCAAGTCAGAACTTAGAGGAACCTTAACTCCCAGTAAAATAGTAATTAGTACCAGAAATTCCAAATTGTCATAACCAGATGTTAGAATCGAACTAAAACTCATAGTAAGAATACCCAACTGTAAAATTAAAACACAAACCATGACACAACCAATGCCAAAGTGGTACCAAAATTTAAAATCAATGACAGAAACAAAATATATGCCAACCCTAAACCGTAACTAAAATACATTGAAATAACCATTGAGATATCTTACTTAAAACGGGGATGTATCCAAAGTTCTATATCATACTAAAAGATAAGGGACAAAAATTTACTAGAACGGAATCCTAAATGGATAAATAAGGCATGATATATATATACATATATATATATTAAATAATATAAAAACTATAGGTACTAATCCAGAACTAGAATAATAATACTATAACGCCCCGAAACCTGGTCTAGAGATGTCACATAATGCTCAAGACAATGTGTATCCTTAAGCTAACCCTATCTGCCTTTTACTAGGACTGAATTTTATAGTAAAGAAAACTTAGACATAAAAGTCATACTATATGAGGAAAACTGACTGAATATAATATCTAAAAATAATGTCCAAAACTTTAATACTGAATAATCTAGATAAAACTAGAAGTCTGACAAGCCTCTAATACTAATATCTAGAGAGTCACTAGGACAAACCCCCAACTGACTTGAACTATTTGAAAATACTGAATTATCTATACTAATAAGCCAAAAATCTAAATAACTAAGTCCCCAAACTATGAGCAGTCACCAACTATCGGGATGTAGATGGAGGTGCTAAAAATTACTCACGCTGCTTGAACTAAGCACCTAAACCTACATAATGAGACAATGTAGCACATAAACATATATGTGGATCAATACTTTGTAGATGTATTAAGTATATGGGAGGGAATACATAAGTAAAACATTATCTCAACATCAATATAAAGTTTCAAAAAAATGTATGCTAAATATAAATAAATCACGTATGTAGGAATATTAGAAAACTGAAATCTGTAATCATTAATGGCAAACCATACCTTGTAAATCTAGTGAGTCATAACATTTAGTTCTTAAAGTTGTATGACTGTTCTCTTTGTAAATCATACTATGTAAGTATAAAAATGGCTCACTTCTATATCTGAAATTTGAATTCTAAAGTATGTAGCAAATATCTTTCTGTAAAGAACAATCTGAGTAAAGTAATGAGCCTTAATACTTATTTTTTCTAAAAGCTTTCTTCTGTTACTCTTTTCTGTTATGATGTAAGCTTAAAACTAAAGGAAATTCTCTTAAAAACTGATTTGCAAGGGAGGTTCTTCTAACTGACATAAATCATGTGAGCTAACATGGAGTCCAATGTCTTGTTCCCCTAGAGAGAAAACGTCACAATGGGGAGAGATCTCATACTCGTGCCAAAGATTATAACCTAATCTAAGTGATCATATCTGTATCTGTCATCTATATAGAAATAACAATAATTTGAATCGGTACCTACGTTAGCTGCGTAGTTCTATGGAAGTTAGGGCATGCTAATCCCATATTTCCTGCTCGGTGCTAAATACTACTCCCTTTAATCTGTATGCTCATTCTTTTAGAAATCCATTTAAAACTAGCACAAAGGATTATTATGAAAGCAATTATGCATTTATCTGATTCAATCTATATGTAAAGATAATCTAATTTTCTATAATTTGTACTAAATGTATAAACTAGATTCAAAATCTCATCTGAGGATCAAAGGTCAAATCTTTACTAAAAATTTTAAAATAAACTAATAGTCAGATACTTAAAGCATAATCATTCTTGAAATAATAATATTCAATCTAGGGATAATAAACCATGCATCAATCACATGTCAAACCTTCTTAATAATAATTCTTGGTAATGAAAACAATGATAATTCAATTCAAAATAAAGAATTTACTGCAACATGCATGAAAATATGAAGATAATCATGCAATTCAACTTCTAAAACACTCGAAATATCATAATCTTTCAAATTGTAATAATGGGTGTAAACCCTAATTCAAAACTCATGTATAATCATTCAAAATCATATAAATCTCAAATAAAAGCTTGATTTCAGGCACAAGGATGAAAGAGGATCCTTGTTCATAAACCCCACATATCTTGATTGATGGAACCTCTCAGAAATCATGAACTTGAATCTCTATTTTTTCTTTCGAATATGAACTGTTGATTATCTTTATTTGGAAAGCCTCAATTTTAAGTTTTTTTGGAGAAACAAAGGAGGAAATTTGATTTCTTGGAGCTTATTTTTTGTGCTCTAGGATTTTCTTTGAGAGAGAATTGATGAACAATGGATATAAAGTGCTTAGAATGAGCTTAATCATCTGTTATTCATGAATAGGGGCTTGGGAATTGACCAAATAGCCCTCTTTGAAATGTGATACTAACTGGAAAATAAAAGTAATTTTTGATAATCCATGGTACCGCAACGTGCCACTATTGCGGTAGCTCAATGTATAAGGGACAATTGGGAATTGGAAAATCAATGCGATGTAGAACTATCACGGTAAGCCACTAAAATATCATTTTGGCCATCACGGAGATGCACCACCACTGCGGTGAACCTCTAGAAATTGACAATTGGAAAATGAGGCTTCTCTGCGACGCTAGCTTATCTCGAAGGTCCACTGAAATTGGACAATTTCCATTTTTCTTTCCACCGCGGCATTATGGTTCTCCAGTTGGAATACTACTTTACTTGAAAGGCCATAACTTCTCAACCGAGTGTCGAATTTGGGAGAAATTGGTATAGATGGAAGGCTTATTCAATTTTCTACATAATAGATTGTTTGAATCTGGAAAATTCTACATGTAATAAAATTTATCCATTTTTGAACATAACCTTTGATATTTTAGGAGAAAAATTAAACTAGAAAAAGTACGGGGTATTATGATATCTCCCTTAGGAACATTCTTCCTTGAATATGGCTAGTTATGCTGAAAACACTGAGGAATATAAGGCTATAAGCTATCATGCACAACTAAAATAACTGTATCAGTGAATTCAAAACATACTGAGCTACCATACTGATCTGCGAGTACAGGAATTTATATGAAAATAACTGTACGTCTGAATCTTAGATTAGAAAAGAACTAAAAGTTGGAAGACTATTACCTTCGGCTGATTCTGAGTTCATGAAGAACAAATGAGGATACTTGGAACGCATGGTTTCTTCTGCTTCCCAAGTAGCACCCTTAACAGAAAGATTTTGCCATAGAACTTTGAACAAGGGAACTACTTTATTCCTTAGGCTACAGATCTGAAGATCAAGAATCTCTAGAGGAACTTCTTCATATGAGAGGCTATTCTGAATATATGTACTTTCTAGATGGACTAAAACAGCTGAATCATCTATGCAGTTCTTTAACAAGGATACATGGAATACTGGATGAAATGCGGATAAGTCTGCAGATATCTCAAGCTCATATGCTACCTTCCTAAAATGACTCAAAAGTCAGAAGGGACCTACATAGCTGTGACTAAGCTTCCTTTTTTTGCCAAATCTCATCGCTCATTTCATGGTAAAACTTTCAAATATATTAGGTTATCAACCTCTAACTCAAGATCACTTGTTCTTACATCTGTATAAGATTTTCGATGAATCTGAGCTGCTTTTAATCTCTCTCCAATCAACTAAACTTTTTCCACACCATAACTGGCCCAATCAAACCGGCCTTACCCACTTTGAACCAACTGACTAGTGATCTACATCTCTTCCAATAAAGAGTTTCAAATGGATCCATGAAAATACTAGCATGATAATTGTTATTTTAAGTGAACTCAATCAACAATGCTCTGATACCCAGTTTGTAACGCCTCAAAGCCTAATGCTGAGATGTCACACGGTGCTCAAGACTATAAGTAGCCTAAAGCTTACGTTGTCTGCCTTCTATTAGGTCTAAATCTTAGAATAAAGGTAACAAAGTTATAAAAGTCATACCATATGTGGAAAACTGACTGCATATAATATCTGAAAATAAAGCCTGAAACTTTATTACTGAGTAATCTGGATCAAAACTAGCAATCTGGCAAGCATCTACTACTAATATGTAGAGAGTGACTATGACAAACCCCCAGCTGACTCAAACTGTTTGAAAATACTAAATCATCTAAATTGATAAGATAAAAAACTGAATAACTAAGTACCCAAACTATAAGGACTCACCATCTATCGGGATATAGATGGAGATGCTTGAAATTACTCATGTTGCTGAAACTGAGCACCTGAACCTACATTATGAGATAATGTAGCACATAGATGAATATATGGATCAATACTTTGATAATGTATTGATTAGACGGGGGTAAATGCATAAGTAAAACATTATCTCCATATTTATATAAATTCGGAAAAGAATGTATGCTAAATGTAAATAACTCGCATAAGATGGAATATCTGAAAGCTGGAATCTTTAATCATCAAATAGCAAATCATACCTTGTAAATCTAGTGAGTCATAATATTTAGTTCAGAAAGCTGTACTAATGTTCTGTTTATAAATCATACTGTCTATGTTTAAAAAGGGATAACTTCTATATCTGAAAGCTAAAGTCTGCAGCTAATATCTTTCTGTAAACAAGTATCTAAGTAAAGTTGTGAGCGTTTATATTTAGTTTTTCGAAAAAGCTTTTTTCTGTGTTTCTTTTTCTGTTATGTTGTAACCTTAAAACATTAGGGAATTCTCTTAAGAACTATTTTGCAACGGAGCTTCTTCTAACTGACATAAAACCTGAATCTAACATAGAGACCAACGTCTTGTTCTCCTATAGGGAAAACTTCATGATGGTGAGACATGTCATACTCGTGCCAAGGAGTATAACCTAATCTAAGTGGTCACCTTTGTATCTGTCATCCAAATAGAAATGAGAATAATTTGAATCTATACCTACATTGGCTATGTAGTTCGGTGGAAGTTAGGGCACACTAATCCCACACTTCCCACTCTATGCTAAATACTACTCCCTTTAATATGTATGTTCATTCTATTGGAAATCCACTTTTAAAAACTAGCACAAGGCTTTATTATGAAAATGATTATGCATTTATCTGATTCAATTTGTAAGTAAAGGTAATTTGATTTTTTATAATCTTTAATAAATCTATAAATTGTATTTCAAATATCATATGAGGATCAAAGACCAAATCTTTACAGAAAATCTAAAAATAATCCGATTGTCTGATGCTTAAAGCATAATCTTTCTTGAACCCATGCATCAACCTCATGTCAAAACTTCATAATACTAATTCTTGGTAATGAAAACAATGATAATTCAATTCAAAATATGGAATTTACTGCAATATGCTTGAAAATGTGAAGATAATCATGCAATTCAACTTCTAAAACACTTGAAATCTTATAATCTTGCAAATTGTAATAATGGGTATAAACCCTAATTCAAAAATCCTATATAATCATTAAAAATCATATAAATTTAAAATAAAAGATTGGTTTACGTCACAAGGATGAAAGAGGATCCTTGTTCACAAACCCCACATATGTTAATTGATGGAATGTCTAAGAAAACTTCAACTTAAATCTCTATTTGTGTTTTTGGAGAAGAACTCCTGATTATATTCAATTGGGAATCCTCAATTTTAAGTTTTCTTGGAGAAACAATGGAGTAAATTTGATTTCTTGGAGCTTAAGTTTTGAGATCTAGGGTTTTTTTGAGAGAGAATTGATAAATAATGGATATAAAGTGCTCAGAAATAGTTTAATCATGTGTTATTCATGAATTGAGGCTTGGGAACTGACCGAATTTCCCTCTTTAAATTTGATTGGAACTAGAAAATAAAAGTAATTTTCAATAATCCATGCCACAGCGATGCTCCACTATTGTGGTGGATCACTTGATAAGGGACAATTGGGAACTGGAAAATCAACGAGATGCGGAACTATTGTAGTAAGCCACCGAAATATCATTTTGGCCATCACTGAGACGCGCCACCATTGTGGTGAGCCTTTAGAAATTGAAAATTAGAAAATGGGGCTTCTCTACGATGCGATCTTATTGCGGAGGTCCACTGGAATCGGACAATTGCTACTTTGGTTTCAACCGCGGCGTGATGCTTCTCCAGTTGGGATACTACTTTACTAAAAACGCCATAACTTCTCAACCGAGTATCGAATTTGGGCAAAATTGGTATAGAAGGAAAGCTTATTCAATTTTCTACATGAAGGGTTTGAATCTAGAAATTCTATATGCAATAAAATTTATGCATTTTTTAGGCTAACCTTTGACATTCTAGGAGCAAAATTAAGATAAAAAAAGTATGGGTTATTACAATATCTCCCATCTTGGGATTATTCGTCCTCGAATGTGGCTAGACATGCCAAAAACACTGAGGAATTTGAGGCTATAAGATATCATGCACAACTAAAATTATTATATGACTAAATCAAAAACATACTAAGCGACTTAACTGATCGGCGATTTCATGAGTTTACATAAAAATAACTGTATGTCTAAATCTTAGATTTGAAAAGAACAAAATGTAGGAATACTATTACATTCAGCTGTTTGGGTTAATCAAGAAGAGATGAGGGTACTTGGAACGCATGGTTGCTTCTGCTTCCAAAGTTTAAACCTCAACGAACAAATTTCACCATAAAGCTATGACCAAGGGAACATCTTTGTTCCTTAGCCTACAGATCTGATGATGAAGAATCTCTACCGTAACTTCTTCATATAAGAGGCTATTCTAAATATCTTTACTTTTAAAAGGGACTAAAACAACAGAATCATCCATGTACTTCTTTAATGAGGACACATGGAATACTGGATTAACAGAGAATAAATCTATGGGTAGCTCAAGCTCGTATGCTACCTTCCTAATATGAATAAAAATTTAGAAGGGACCTACATATCTTGGACTAAGATTCCTATTTTTCCCAAATCTCTTTACTCTTTTCATGGTGAAATTTTCAAAAACATAAGGTGATTGACTTCGAACTCAAGATCTCTCCTTCTTACATCTGTATAAGATTTTTGATGACTTTGAGCTACTTTTAATATCTTTTGAACCAAAAAAACTTTCTCCATGTCCTCAAACACCATAATTGGCCCAATCAATGAGGCCTCTCCCACTTTGAACCAACCGACTAGCGATCCATATCTCCACTCAAAAAAACTTTAAATGGTGTCATTTGAATACTAGCGTGATAACTGTTATTATAAGAAAAAACAATCAACAGCACTCTGATAAAAAGTTTGTAATGCCTCAAACCCTAGTCACAGGTGCTCAAGACTATTAGTACCCTTAAACTAATCATGTATGAATCTTATAGTAAAGGAAACATAGACATAAAATTCATCCTATATATGTAAAACTAATTGAATATAATATCTGAAAATAATTCCCAAAACATTAATAATGAATAATCTAGATCAAAACTAGCAGTCTGACAACTGACTCAAACTGTTTGAAAATACTGAATCATCTAAAATGATAAGCTAAAAAAATTGAATAACTAAGTCCCCAAACTATGAGGACTCGCGAACTATCGGTATGTAGATGGAGATGCTTAAAATTACTCATGTTGCTGGAACTGAGAACCTGAACCTACATTATGAGACAATGTAGCACATAGACATATATTTGTATCAGTACTTTGATAATGTATTGAGTATACATGGGTTAAAGCGTAAGTAAAACATTTTCTCAACATTTATGTAAATTTGTATTAGAATGCATGCTAAAAGTAAATAACTCACATGAACTGGAATATTTGAAAACTAAAATCTTTAATCATGAATAGCAAATCATACCTTGTAAATCTAGTGAGTCATAATATTTAGTTCTGAAAGCTATAATAATGTTCTGTCTATAAATCATAATGCCTAAGTGTAAAACGGGCTCACTTCTATATCTGAAAGCTGAGGTCTGTAGTTAATATCTTTTTGTAAAGAAGTATCAGAGTAAAGTAGTGAGCCTTAACACTTATTTTTTCTAAAAGACTTTTTTGTTATTCTTTTCTTTTATGTTGTAAGCATAAAACTTTAGGGATTTCTCTTAAAAACTATTTTACAAGGGAGGTTCATCTAACCGACATAAACATGTGAGCTATGATGGAGTCCAACGTCTTGTTCCCCTATGGGAAAAACCTCCCGAGGGGGAGAGGTGTCATACTCGTGCCAAGAAGTATAACCTAATCTAAGTAATCACATGTGTATCTGTCATCCATATAGAAATGGGAATAATTTGAATCTTTACCTATGTTGGCTGTATAGTTCTGTGGACGTTAGGGCACGTTAATCCCACACTTCCCGCTCAGTGCTAAATACTACTCGCTTTTAATCTATATGCTTATTCTGTTGGAAATCCAATTTTAAAAACTTGCACAAGGGTTTATTATGAAACCAGTTATGCATTTATCTGATTTAATCCGTAACTAAAGCTAATCTAATTTTATGTAATCTGTAATAAATCTGTAAAGTAGATTACCAATTTCATCGTAGGATCACAGATCAAATCTTTACTGAAAATCTAAAAATAAACTGATCATCTGATGCTTAAAGCATAATCTTTCTTGAAATAATAATATTCATCCTAGGGATAGTAACCCATGCATCAATCTTATGTAAAAACTTCATAATAATCATACTTGTTAATGAAAACAATGATAATTCAATTTAAAATATAGAATTTACTGTAATATGCATGAAAATCTGAAGATAATCATGCAACTCAACTTCTAAAACACATGAAATCTCCTAATCTTGCAAACAACAATAATGGGTATACACACAAATTCAAAACTCATGTATAATCATTCAAAATCATATCAATTTAAAATAAAAGTTTGGTTTTGGGCACAAGGATAAAAGAGGATCCTTGTTCACAAACTCCACATAGGTTAATTGATCGAATCTATGAGAAAGCTTGAACTTGAATCTCTATTTTTGCTTTTGGAGATAAACTCTTGATTATTTTGATTTGAGAATCCTCAATTTGACTTTTTTTGGTGAAACAATGGAGGGAATATTATTTCTTGGAGATTAAATTTTGAGCTCTAGGGTTTTCTTTGAGAGAGAATTGATGAATAATGGATATAAAGTGCTTAGAATGAGTTAAATCTTGTGTTTTTCACGAATTTGGAGCCTGGGAATTGACCAAATTGCCCTCTTTAAAATTTGATAGATACTGGAAAATAAAAGAAATTTCTAATTTTCCATGCCACAACAACACGCCACTATCGTGGTGGCTCACTGGATAAGGGATAATTGAAAATTGGAAAATTAATACGACATGGAGCTATGGCCGTAAGCCACTGAAATAACATTTTGGCCATCACCGCAATGCACCACCATCGCGATGAGCCATTGGAAATTGACAATTGGGAAATGGGGCTTGTCCACGATGCGGGATTATCGCGGAGGTCTACTAGTATTAGATAATTTCCATTTTTTTAGTCACCGCGGTGCGATGCTTCTTCAGTTGGGATACTGGTTTCCTAAAAATTCCATAACTTCTCGACCGAGTATCAGATTTGGGTGAAATAGGTATTGTTGGAAAGCTTATTCAATTTCTACACAATAGAGGGTTTGAATCTAGAAAATTCTATATGTAGTAAAAGTTATCCATTTCTGAAGCTAATCTTTGACATTCTAGGAACGAAATTAAGCTAGAAAAAGTGTAAGGCATTACAAGTACACAAATATCATAATTATGTTCAATCTAAATATTGGATAAGCCTAGCCTACCTGAATGCCAAAACTAAAATTCTCTCTCAAAGGCCTTCAAATAGTGCCCCACAAGAACCTTATCTTGAATGACTTATTATCGATAGTCAGTTTTCTTTGAGTTAATTATAATGCCAAAATGGTTATTTTCAATAGCCCCTCAACATATTTATGTGCATAAATAGAGAAATATATATAAACGTCTATATGTAAATTTCTATAGAAAGTGGATGAACGTTCTTCCGATATCTACACACATAATGTAATTCCATAGTATATATATTAAAATTAGGCCAACTTTTTGGGAAAGTGGTAGCAACCGAAGTGTTTTCCACCCTTCCCACTTCCATGAGGGACTGGGTGGTGACATACCAAAATTATTCACATCACATTATGTATAGATTCGTATATTCCATAGGTTCATGGTAAAATAAATATAATATTTTTAATATATCATAATTAATAAAAAAATATTTCTAATAAAACCTCTATTATATAATATTATTAATAATAATAATATTTTAACATATCTAGATTTACTATCTTTGCTTTAAACATTAATAGACTATAAAAGCTATTATAAATTAATATAAATATATCAAAACTAAAGAATTTTATAAAAATTAAAAATATTCTAGAAGTGTAATAAATGTATATTTCTACCAAATGCTAATTTAGATTAAATATTCCACAATATATTTGGGATTACTAAAATTGTCAAACAAACGAGCTAAAACTTGAACTGTTATTCTTGTAGGTCATAAATAACTTAGGGCATTTGTAGAAAAAGCTCTAGATACTGAGAATGCTGAAAAATAAGGGAATAACTGGGAGGGTCATTACAAAATCCACTGCTAAAATCATTTTTGTGCGCGAAATTAAGCGATAAGGATAATACCTAAAGGATGAAATAGGTAGGGATACTGAGCTTTCATACCATGTTCGATCTCCCAATTAGCCTCCTCTACCTGACGGTGACACGATTGAGCCTTAACTACTGAATGTCCCTAGAGTGCAACCATCTGACATCTCTAGCCAAAATGTCACAAGATCTCGACAAATACAACATCTCATCAAACTGAACTGAGTTCCACCAAAGCACATGTGACTCATATGGAATATTCTATCGTGACATATCTACATGAAATATTGGGTGGATGACTGAGAAGGCAGGAGGTAATTCCAACATATATGCTAACTCTCCAACTATCTACAAAATCTCAAAGAATCCAATATATTTGGGGCTAAACTTGACCCTCCTCCTAAACCTAATCACTCCCTTCATGGGCAATACTTATAGTAAGACCCTAGCACCAACTCTAAATCTTAATGGACAATGTTTGCAGTCAATATAACTTTTTTGTCTACACTAAGCTACTCAATTCCTGTCCAGAATCACTCAAACTCAGTCCAGTGACTCACGAAGCAAATCTGTACAATATGTCCTAGCCACAAAATTCTTAAACTAACCAACAAAAGATCAACAATGTTACCGTACAATGCCCCAAATGGTGCTATCTGAATACACAAGTGAAGGTTTTTATTATATGCAAACACTGCCAAAGTTAGAAGCTGGCCTATTGACCTTCAAAATCCAACATACAAGCATGGTTTATGTCCTCCAGGACCTGGTCTAATGCCTCAGATATTTTTCTCTAAGAAAAATTCACAGAGTTTTAAGCTCACTATCTAGGGTACGACTTAGGTAACGAGTCCTGAAGACTCCTCATGAGTCGTATGGCTTCAATAAGGATACCCTGAGTCATAACCCTAACTAAAAGTCCAAGAAACAACTCGTGCCCTGTTGTCATGAGTCGTGATAAAACCCATTACTATTGGCGATGGTTTATCCTGTGCTTTTATTTAAGGGCATTTTGGATGTTTCTTTCTTTTCCCAATTGTAACCCACGTCCTTAAATAACCTAAGCGTAATACACAGTGTGTTTCTAAGCTAGGAGACAAACCATTTTTCCTATGTATGAAACCTCCTATCTTGTGAGTAGCATCTTAGTTCATGACTTACAATGAGTATCCTAGCTATAAAATATCTTATGATGTGTTAATCATGTTCATATGAGTCACTTAAGGTGATACAAGGTAAGTGTTTTTGAATCTATCAAGTTTTAGTATTTGATTTTGCAAGGGTCATCTTTGAATGAGTATAACTCAATGTTAATATGGTATTTTGGCTGATTTAGACCCACCAAATACTAGATAATTGAATTATCTTTCCAACGATATCAATTACACCTTAATCCAATACCCAAGGAAAAAGTTATACCCATTTTTGTGAGAGACAGTAAGGATAGGCGATTGGTTAGGTGCCGCCCAAACAAACTTAGACGATTGGTTAGGCGCCGCCTAAGTCAATTCCAATGCAAAAAACACTCCTTTTTGAGATATTTTGAGGGTAATTAAGTCTTTTAACACTCCTTACACATCCCTAAACTTAACCCTATGAAATATATAGCTTATAAACATATTATAACCCTATTAACATCTCAAAGCTCATCATCCAAGAACACCATAGGAGAAAAATAACTAGGGTAGCATAATTAAGATTGAAGATCCAATTTCAAGGAAA
This sequence comes from Capsicum baccatum var. pendulum, assembly GCA_030864225.1. NCBI lineage: Eukaryota > Viridiplantae > Streptophyta > Magnoliopsida > Solanales > Solanaceae > Capsicum > Capsicum baccatum. The sequence continues at coordinate 200,014,660 of CM061553.1, forward strand.
TTCCTCGATCAATCATCTTGAACCTCCCTTCCAAGGTATGCGTAGTGTTCATCCATGGATTCCTTTCGTTCGTGGAGTTCATGAATCAATATTTAAAATATAAAAGCTTAGTTGATTGTGGTTATATAATCATACACATGTTGATGCTTATTTGTTTTGCTATATAATAGTATCGTTACTGTATATCTCATGAAAGTTATGTTGTTAGTTGAAAAACATGATCTTTGGATGGATTGATAGAATGCAAGTATGAAATCCACCTATGCCTTAAAGAATGCGTGAAAGGTGTTCGATAAAATGCCAAGTCTGTTAGAACTTCATATTCACATGATTTCATGATATCTAAATAACAAGTTCATGTTAGTAGTACACTCCAATATGAATTTCCATGTAAATTAAGTGTTGTTATTGTTGTGGTATAAAGCATGTATGCTATTGGAGATATAAATTATATACACAAAATATATCCAAGATTTCCCTACTATGTTTGAGATGTTGAAAAAATACATGAAGTATAATATCCCCAAATCATTACAGTATGAACTAACCTTTACATGTTGTTATTCCCTTATGCTTTAATGGTTTCCATGCGATTGCTATGAATAGTACATGTTGTCGGAATTCCTATGATATTAGAATATGAGATTTATGACTTGATTATAAGAATTTCTATTCATTATAGATATTATGATGACCATGTACTTCATGAAATCCCCCACTCATTTATTATGGATTTTTATTGATGGTCGTGTACTCAAGAAATTCAAGTTGTGTCAGTTTCCTCCCATCGATTCCTGGGGGTACTTGTACCCAACAAAATAAAGCTGTGTGCCTAGAGTCATGTCATGTTTTCATGATACTCTCAGTCAAGCCATGATCTATAGAATTCAGTGAATCATGTGACTCAGGAAAACTCAAAAATCTCAGTAATCTCAGTGCTCAGTAACCTCAGCAACCTCAGTATTCACAGTCAATCTCAGTAACTTCAGTACTCTCAACCAGTCCTCAAAAATCAGTACATTCCATCAGTCATTGGAATCCAACAAACTTAGTTTAGCTCAGCAAAACAATACTGCTAGTATCAGTCCAGTTAATCAGTATCTGTTCAGCTAATCAGTTCAGTTTAGTTATTCAATTCATCTTAGTTATTCAGTTCAGTGTCCTTCAGATGGGAGTAAAAGTTAGCACCGAGTGAACCCAAGGATGGGAACTCACCCATCAGTTCAGGGTGTGACTCTTAGTAGTCATCCTTATGTTCCAAAACTACGTAGCCAGCGTAGGTTGAGACATCTTAACCCATTAGATTAGGGTTGATGAGGTGGCTTAACCCGTTAGTTTAGGGTTCCCACCATTCTCATTGATTACCTACCAGTATAGGGTTCTCACAACTGTCCGTACTAGTGTCACAGTATTGACACCCCTCCAGTCGGGGCAGAGATTGGACCCCTGCTTAGCTATTATAGCGTATTTGGGGAATATCGGTTAGATAACTACTTACTACAATTTCAGTTACAGATTTCAAGACTTTCAGCTATAGCTACCCAGTGTCAGTAGAGAACTTAGATAGTTCTTCAAATTTATATTTATCACGACTGTCAGATACGATCAACTCAGAAACATAATTGAACTCAGATAGTTTCCTCCATATTTATAGACAGTTAGGTACAGTCAGTTATGCTATCAATCACAAAAGTTATCAAAACTGATGCTATCAGGACTGTCAGATACAGTCAGTTAGACCATTTTTTAATAATTCGAACTGTCAGAAAAATTATTCCTTTATCATTAATATAGTATCAGTCTCCCAGTATTCAGTAATATAATATCAAATCCATCACTTATTAGTGATTTAAATATCAATATCAGTAAACTCAGTCTTTCAATATCTCATTATCAGTACACTCATGTTGTCAGTATTCTGACTCAGTAGTCAGTATCTCCACGAGTTCAGTTACAGTTATGTATGCATGTATGTACTCTCACATTCATATCAGTTAGTATTTTTCATGCATATAACCCTTTGTATTTAGCCTACCTCACTCGTATTTCAGTACATTCAGACGTACTGACATATTTGCACTATGGTTCTTTCTCTTATGTTACACCATAGGTTCAAAGGCATGAGCTCCAAATCAGCAGTAGATTCTAGGATCAGCAGTCAGAGTTATATGTGAGTCCTCATCATTCGAGAAGATGATGATTTCATTTCTATTTCAGTTTTTAGTTTATTTTAGTAGTTGGAGTTAGTTGGGGACATGTCCCATCAACTCCTTATTCAGTTCAGTTAGAGGCTTTCAGACTAGATTTCAGATTAGATGTTCAGACTTCAGTATTTATGTTTCTTTTTGGTATTCTTATACTATATTTTTCAGATATGTTTCAGTATTTAACCTTATGATCTTACAGTTTATGTTTTCGTAGATTTTATGAGATATTATGCAGTTTACAGGTACAGATATCAGTCATGGGTAAGCTTGTGGTTCCTCAGGGTCATGAGAATCGTGTAGCATTACGGTTCAGCGAATTGGGGCGTTACAAACTTGGTATTAGAGCCTAAGGTACAACAGTGTCCTGGGAAGTCTGGAAACTGCATTAAGTAGAGTCTAGTACATGGGCTTGTTGTGCACCACACTTATGTGCAAGAGGCTATGTGATGTTTTAGGAACAGTTTCCCTTCTTTCATAGCTCAAGATCGTGCGATAGCAAGTTTCTTTAAGGAAACCATGTAGATTCATATCATGCACCCCTCATGTTCACTTGACCTTACTTTCAAGGTAATAGAAATAGTGAATTTCAAATCCTAAAGACAGGTCTTTCTCATAAAGTCCCTACAACCAGTTATAGCATTAGCCACAGACTCAAACAGTATCCCGTCAGTTCGTTATTGTTCCAAGGTCGTATAGATTTTATTCATGATCAGGAGAACTCATTCATAAACCCAGAAGTTTAGCAGTAGTAGAGTTGGGATAATATTATTCTATTTGATCAGATTATGTATTCATGGGGATTAGATCAGTGGGCTTGAATAGTACGAGCTAAACACATATGTTTATTGACTCAAAATTAAGCATGAAGGTATGAATGTGATATTATCAGCATATGAGAAAACAGAATCAGATGATATATTTAGTAAGACAGATCGGTGTTGAACATAATGTAGGTATGTGATGGTAGATGAAGTACCTAAGCCAGGCCCTCAGATATCAGTAGTAGAGCCAGTATGTATAGAAAGTAGTAAGGAAAGACAATTCTAGACCCATTCTTATCTCAGTTCAGAGTTTTTGACATCAACTATCACGAAAGCAACTCAGGCATTGCATACCAACTCTATGGTCACAAACTATAATCATGTATGAAGTCAATTTCCAGCATAAGGAGTCCCTTTTACTCCATAGTAAGATTCATGTTGCATGAGAATAATCCACTTTCACACACTTTTCATGGGATTATGTGCGCCTTCAGTTTCCAGTATAAGGAGTTTAGTTCCAACTCCCTCAGTATTAAAAATTATGTCCCGGGAGTACATAAACTCTAGACTCTGGTCATGAAGCTCATAACTCATGTACGCATATCATGGTTTCCAGTATACTTCGCTTCCATGACACATGCTATGCCCATACAGATCAGATACATTTTTACTATGTCATGTATATCCTCAGTTCAGACCTAATTGGTAAATCCAAACGAATGATATTTTATTTCTCAAGTTTCAATCATGTGTCAGGTTTAGTTAGTATCTATTCATGTTTCAGGTCCTCCTAATTTACTCCTCCAGTTGGTTCTCCTTATGGAACAGTGTAGTGATGAGCAGTTGTTTAGATAAGAGAAGATTTTTGCAAGTTTACTATGCATGAGGGTGTAGTTGTGACGATAGGCCTGAATGTCATGTTAAATGTGCAAGTAAACGTCTAGCAAAGGGTCATATTTAGAAGTTGAGTAAGTACAAAGTGTAAGTGTACATTTAGATCCTTGACTTATGTCAGTCCCCAGCATGTAGCCATCAAAAACTCAGCTGCCAACTCAATTATAGTTTCAGTATCCAGCACTCAGTGATCAATGTTCAGTCCTTGATTTCAGTACTTCTGTACTAGCTATAGGCTTAGTTATAATGTCATCTTCAGTTCAGTTCCCGACATACTTGACCATAGCATTCAGGATTTTAGTACTCAGTTATCAGTATTTTAGTACCCCCCAGTTTATAGAATACCTTGGAGCCATGTCATACGCTTGGTCTTGCATTCGAAAATAATACAGACTTCATGAATCCATGCTCAGATACCTCATTCTACTCAATTATTCCTTATCTCCTATGCATAAAACTCAAAAATTTTAGCCCAGCTATTCAGACTAAGTACAGTTTATCTTTGCAGATCCAGTATTCACCTATCATTTATTCAGTTAATCAAATAAGCTAGTATATTTATGCACTCATGTTCATCTCAGTTCATGTATCATGTCTCATTTTCAGATCTTAGTTATTCAGTCATGACTTAGTTCCTAGGTGTTTTGAACATTACCTCAATTTCCCATAGTAGCTCATCCAAGTTAGTATTCTTTGAGGGACATAGTGTCCCAAGGGGGGGATACATCATACCCCCAAAATTTCATGACATAAATATGCTGCTCTATTTTCTTTTGATGAATCCAGTTTGGAGAAGGGGTGCTCATAAGTTAACCCTCAAACTCCAACTTCCGTCATATGCCATGTTTTCAAGATTAAATTCTGATCATGATATTCAGTATATCCACCACATCCCAGACTTAGTTATGTTCTCATGTTTTTGATCATGCATATGGAGTAATTAATCTCAAATTTAGCGGTATTATCAGTTCAAGGTAATAATTTTCCTTAAACATACTCATTCTCATGTTCATATTTTAGTGCCAAACTTGGTATTTAGTTCTATGCTCAGTTTTCAGTTCAAACTTGATACCTTTAACATTCCATATTCATGAGTAAGTTTAGTCATGAATTCACGCATCAGATATGTATGATCAGCTCATTAGTACTTTCAGTCATGCATTCATGTATTATGTCAGTCATATAATCATGGATCAGATATGCATGGATTCAGGCTTTCAGTTGTGCATCAGATATACATTCTCATTTTGAGAAAACTTACTTTATTGGAATCCTCAGTCTTATATTCATGAATCAACTTCCCATGCATTGTATATGCATGTTCAGTATATTGTGCTCAGCTTTCAGTCATGCCAGTCATAAACCCATGTTTCTGTGGTGTATATCTTGTACTTACTTCATCTTATCATCTCTCCCACCTCAGTTAATTTCCACTTAAGGATGAATGTTCCCAAGGAGGAGATATTGTAATACCCCGTATGTTTCTAAGCTAGGAGACTAACCATTTTTCCTACGTATGAAACTTCCTATTCTATGAGTAGAATTTTAGTTCATAAATTACAATGAGTATACTAGCTATAATATAGCTTATGATGCATTAATCTTGTTCATAAGAGTCACTTAAGGTAATACAAGGTAAGAGTTTTTGAATCCATCAAGTTTTAGTGTTTGATTTTGTAAGGGTCATCTTTGAACGAGTATAACTCGATTTTAATATAGTATTTTGGCTGATTTAGATCCACTAAGTTGTAGATAATTAAATTAGCTTTCCAACAATACCAATTTAGTCTTAATTCAAAACCCGAACAAAAAGTTATGCCTATTTTTGTGAGAGACATAAGGATAGGCGATTGGTTAGCCGCCGCCCAACCAAACTTAGGCGATTACATAGGGGATGCCTAAGTCAGTTCCAATGCCAATAACACTCCGTTTTGAGTTATTTTGAGGGTAATTAAGTATTTTAACACTCCTTACACATCCCTAAACTTAACCCTATGAAATATATAGCTTCTAAGCACGTTACAACCCTATTAACATCTTAAAGCTCATCATCTGAGAACACCATAGGAAAAAAACAACTAGGGTTGAATAATTAAGCTTGAAGATCCAATTTCAAGGAAATTCCTCCATCAATCATCAAGAACCTCCCTTCCAAGTTATGCGTAATGTACATCCATGGATTTCTTTCGTCCATGGAGTTCAAGAATCAATCTTTAAAATATAAAAGCTTGGTTGATTGACGTGATATGATCATACACATGTTGATTCTTGTTTATTTTTCTATATAATAGTATCGTTACTGTATATCTCATGAAAGTTATGTTGTTAGTTGAAAAACATGATCTTTAGATGGATTGATAGAATGCAAGTATGAAATCCACCAATGCCTTAAAAAATGCGTGCAAGGTGTTCGATAAAATGCCTAGTCTGTTAGAACTTCATATTTACATGATTTCATGATATCTAAATAACAAGTTCATGTTAGTCATACAATCCAATATGAATTTCCATGTAAATTATGTGTTGTTATTGTTGTGGTATAAAGCTTGTATGCTAATGGAGATATAACTTATGTACTCAAAATATATCCAGTCTTTCCCTACCATGTTTGATATGTTGAACAAATACATGAAGTATAATATCCCCAAATCATTACAATATGAACTAAACATTACACGTTGTTGTTCCCTTATGCTTGAATAGTTTTCATGCGATTGCTATGAATAGTATATGTTGTTGAAATGCCGATAATATTATAATATGAGATTTATGACTTGATTATAAGCATTCATATTCATGATAGATATTATGATGACCATGTACTTCATGAAATCGCCCACTCATGTATTATGCATTTTTAATGATGGTCGTGTACTTAAGAAATTCAAGTTGTGTCAGTTTCCTTCCATCGAGTACTGGGGGTACTTGTACCCGAAAAATATAGCTGTGTGCCTATAGTCATGTCATGTTTAAATGATACTCTCAGTCAAGCCATGATCTATAGAATTCAGTCAATCATCTGACTCAGGAAAACTCAAAAATCTCAGTAATCTCAGTGCTCAGTAACCTCAGCAACCTTAGTATTCACAATCAATCTCAGTAACTTTAGCACTCTCAACCAGTTCTCAAAAATCAGTACATTGCATCTGTCATTGGAATCCAACAAACTTAGTTTAGCTCAGTAAAACAATACTGCTAGTATCAGTCCAGTTAATCAGATCCGTTCAGCTAATCCGTTCAGTTCAGTTATTCAGTTCAGCTTAGTTATTCAGTTTAGTGTCCTTCAGATGGGAGTAAAACTTAGCACCGAGTGAACCCAAGGATGGGAACTCACCCATAAGTTTAGGGTGTGATTCTTAGTAGTCATCCTTGTGTTCAACTACGTAGCCAGCGTAGGTTGAGACATCTTAACCCGTCAGATTAGGGTTGATGAGGTGGCTTAACCCTTTAGTTTAGGGTTCCCACCATTCTCATTGATTACCTGCTAGTATAAAGTTCTCACAGCTATTCTTACAAGTGTCGCGGTATTGACACCCCTCCAGTAGGGGCAGAGATTGGACCCCAGCTTAGCTATTATAGCGTATTTGGGGCATGTCAGTTAGATATCTACTTCCCAAAGTTTTAGATACAGATTTCAAGACTGTCACCTATAGCGACCCAGTCTCAGTAAAAAACTCAGATAATTCTTCAGATTTCAGTATATCAGGACTGTCAGATACAGTCAACTCAGAAATAGAATTGAACTCAGATAGTTTTCTTCAGATTTATGGACTGTCAGATACAGTCACCTATGCTATCAATCAGAAAAGTTATCAAAACTCATGCTATTAGTACTCAGCCTCAAGACCGTCAGATACAATCAATCAGACCAGTTCTTTATAATTTGAACAGTCAGAAACAATCATTCCTTTATCAGTAATATAGTATTAATCTCCCAGTATTCAATAATACAATATCGGATCCATCAATTATTAGTGATTTACAGATCAATATCAGTAAACTCAGTCTTTTAGAATCTCATTATCAGTACACTCATGTTGTCATTATTAAGACTCAGTAGTTAGTATCTCCACGAGATCATTTACAGTTACGTATTCATATATGTACTCTCACGTTCATATCAGTCAGTATTTCATTCATATAACCCTTTGTATTTAGCCTACCTCACTCGTATACTCAGTACATTCAGACGTACTGACGCATTTGAGCTATGGCACTTTCTCTTATGTTACACCATAGGTTTAGAGGCATGAGCTCCAAATCAGCAGTAGATTCTAGGATCAGCATTCAGAGTTAGATGTGGGTCCTCATCTTTTTAGGAAATGCTGATTTCATTTTTATTTTAGTTTTTAGTTTATTTCAGTGGTTGGAGTTAGTTGGGGACATGTCTTATCAACTACTTATTCAGTTCAGTTAGAGGCTTATAGACTAGATGTTAAATTAGATTTTCATACTTCAATATTTATGTTTCCTTTTGGTATTATTATACTATATTTTCAGATATGTATCAGTATTAAACCTTATGGCCTTACAGTTCATGTTTCCAAATATTTTATGAGATATTATGCAGTTTATAGGTATAGATATCAGTCATCGGTTAGCTTGTCGCCCCTTGGGGTCATGAGCACTGTATAACATTTTGTTTCAGCGAATCAGGGCATTACACTAAGTGACCCCAAGACTCCCAAATTCTAAATCTTAAAATACACTGAAACTCTCTCAAATCCCCAAGTCAAGAACAAGCTAGGGTTTCTAAGGATTTCACTCTACAATTCATAATAATTTCAGGCATGTATTACGTCCCCTGAACTTGTGTTTAGAATTGATGTTTGTGTAATTAATTAATGGTTTTGTAAATGAGGTTGAGGTCCTTTGAATGTTATTAATGGAATTACTTTTCCCATGGTTTTGTAGAATCATTCATGTTTTGAATTCATAGTTTTTGAACTTATTTTTTGCATAGGCATGGTAAATAGGAATGGGGGTCAAAAATGACCCCCGAATAAATGGTTTGGAACTGAAATTGGTAATAAACTCTACCGAACTTATGAAATTGGCTTTGAAACATGACTATATGTATATTGAAATTATTTTTGAAACTATCGCACTGTACAAAAGGCTAATGAAACATATATGGTTTTAAATCAAACCTTGGGGGTCATTGATTCCCCCATGTTAATGGATAATCAGCATTAAACCTCGGTGGTCATGGATTCCCCCATGTGTGAGGGTTATGTAGCTAAGCTTGTAAGTGGAGGTCCCGAGGGACTGATATTCGGAAGCCACATTTTCCAGCATGAGGGTTTTTCTTTATGACCGTGTTCTTATATTACAATTTATATATTTGTATCTTGATTAGAAAATTGTCATGGATTTCCCATCCTTCCTTGATACCTCTATTCATGCGGCTAACGGGCATAACCCAAGGCTACCCCTAGTCGTGACATGGTACTTAAAGCTATGAGTATCCCCAAGATAACCTATGACTTGGTACCTGATGTGAGCACTGAATAAAATAATAATGAAACATCATATGTTGAAGATAACCATGCGTGGCTGAGCGCCCTTTTCCGGTGTTGAAGCCAAGAACATGAGTACTTTAGTTTTGAATTGAATTAGTTTAACTTTTCTTATCATTATTAGTTATGTGTTCATCTTTGATTTAAATACTTTATGGATTCGTGACCCTTAGAATATATAAATTGTCTACCTTTTGATCTCGAGAGAGGGAATAGGGGATAGAATAAGGAGATGAACAAAGTTTGGGTTTTTATTCTTTTATGAAATAAGGAATTGAACTTAGCGCATAGGATAGGGATGTACTTTGTAGCCGAACTTGATTCAAAATTAGGATTATATCTTAAATAATATAAATGGATCATTACCTGCCCACTCAACGATGTAGTTGTATGGCTCAACTTAGTTAAAAGATTAGAGGTTGGGAAACCATAATCATGCAATTAACCCTACGAATCAACAACCAGGATAAGCAAGTTAATGAATGAAGTTTAATACGTAGTATGATTGTTCAAAGTGCTTCAACCCTGGGTTTTCTTCAATTTATTGTTCAAGGACTTTAGTTTCTGCGTTGTTTACTTTTATTTGCAATACAAACTACAAACTCTATTTTGGCTTCTCTCACACTAAATTAGTCTATACTATGAACTGACATTGATTCATTGCTATGTCAAGTGTCTATGGGATTGATACTTGGCTTCTTGAAGGCCCCTTTACAAATTGATAAGACCACGGAGAATTGTGTGCAGCTTGGGCGTTGTAAAGTTTTTGGTACCATTGCCGGGGGCTTATATTTTGGTAATTGTTTATTTTAATGTTACATTCAGATTTATTTGGTGATTTTACTCTTGGTTTTGGTTTTGTTATTGCTGGAAACAAGCTTTTAGGTTGATAAGTTGGTAAGGCATTGGGAGTTGGTATAACCAAGCCCTAAACACAAGCAAGAATTTCACCAACGTATGAGATAATCAATCCTTTTCCCAAGAATTACTCAATTCCAAGAAGGCTAAGAGTATACTGTTCCAATGGCTTAACAACAAGCATCCCAAAGGACAGTTAGGGAAGTGACAGTCCCACTTTCAATGAACTTGACTTCCCACATTCAAAGACCAGCAGCTGGGGAGAATTTTAATTTCAAACACAATATGGTGCAACTTCTCATCAACAGTGTACAGTTTGCAGGGCTTTCACATAAGGATCCACAAGTCCACGTGCAAACTTTTATTGAGCTTACTGACATATTCATTCCGGCTGGGGTGAGAACATATTATGTTTGGTTGACACTGTTTCCCTATTCACTTTTGGGGTAAGATAAAATGTGGTTGAATCTAGAGCTGGCCATTTCAATAACATCATGGGATGACTTAGCTAGAAAGTTCCTCATCAAATTATTTCCATTAGGCAAGACTGTGAGACTTCAGTGTGATATAGAGATTCAAACAGAAACCTGATGAAAATTTATTTAACTTTTGTGAATAATTCAAGGCCCCTCTTAGGGATTTTCCACACCATCAATAGTCCAATGAGATACTTGCTCATACTTTTGGAGAATCTCTTTATCACAATACAAAGATTTTGCTAGATTCAACCGCTGGTGGTCAAGCGCTGAAATTGACTTATGATGAGTTGTACACATTATTGAACAACATAGCATATGGAAATCCAGAGTGGCATTCAAATTCTAGAAGTGCCACAAAAAAATTATGGGTTTACTAGATGAGGACCAATTCATAGACTTATCAGCACAAGTTTCTCCATTACAGAATTTGATCAAGACTTAATTCAGCAGCATGAAATTAGGAGCAGTACAACCTGTATCCACAGCCAATGCCATCCAACCTATGGAAAGTTTGTGTGAACTATGCAGAAATAGTGGCCATGCTGCAGTTATATGTGTTTCAAATCTACAATCAGTGATATATGTAGGCAACGGTCAAAGGACAAACTATGGTAATTCATGCAACATGAAGTGGAATACTAAACCACTAAATCGACCATGGAACACCCCATCGCAACAGGCCCAATCAAATCAGTCAATGAGCAACATAGAAGAGATATTGACACAACTCTTAGCTGGTGAAGAATAAATGGCTACGGATAAGAAAAGTCAACAAACAAAATTACAGAATCATAAAGTGACCTAGAAAATCTTAGAGTTGTAAATTAGACAGTTACAACACGCATTAAATACTAGGCTACAAAGTGGTTTGCCAGATGATACATAAAATCCAAATCATGTCATGACAATAACCTTGAGGAGTGGTGAAAAACTTCAAGGAGAACATCCACAGGCAACTAAAGAGGTGGATGTTGATACGGTGACCAAATAGCTAAATGACTAAGATGATGAAAATTCGAAGAAGTTTGAGTAATTAAAAGAAAAAGCTGCTACAGAAGAAGTGAAGAAGAAGATGCCACTACCCTTCCCTCAAAAGCACATGAAAGAGAAGGAGGATTCAATGTATAAGAAGTTCTTTGACACGTTCAAAGAGCTTCACATTAACTTACCTTTGTTAGATGTTTGTAGGTTATGCCCATGTATGTAAGGTACTTGAGGGATGTGGTTGCTAATAAGGTGATATTGCAAGATATGGGAGCAGTAACACTCACTGAAGAGTGTAGTGCTATAATGACACTGAAAATCCCTAAAAAATTAAGATATCAAGGGAACTTCACTCTCCTATCCAAATTATGAGTAAAGTCATCACACACTGAGTTACTTAAGGGAAAGCATAAATTTGATGCCCATGTCTTTGTTAGAAAAATTGATCCTTGGAAAGCCTAAAGTGACCACCTTGGTTTTACAGCTGCCAGACGGGTCATTTGCATATTCAGAAAGAATAATTGAGGATGTCCTCAGAAAGGTTGCTAAATTCATTATTCCCGCTGACCTTATTGTTCTAAATTTTGAGGCAGGCAAATAGGTACCAATAATGTTGAGGCACCCATTCTTAGCAACTGGAGGAACATTGATTGATGTTAGAAAAGGCATGCTCAAAATAAGGGTAGAGGATGAAGAGGTGGTATTAGATGCATAAAAGCACCCATACTAATGCCCAATTATAATTATTTCAGCATAATCAATGTAATTGAAGGAGACAGGCGTGTGGGGTGGTTATTCTACCAAAGACCTCTTTGAACTACCTGATTGAGCAGCCTAAGCTTTTACGGCCCAATCTTATTTCATGCATATTGATGAGCCTAAAAAGGATAAACTTGAGGAATATGCTTCACTTAAAAATTCACACCCAAGAGGGGTGTAGAGAACAACAAGATGGCAGCCAAGTATGAGAAAGAGAAGGAAGTAATATGGTAGAGTTGAGTTAGTTCGTGCCACGACACAAAATCAGGCGCTGCTTAGAAGGCAATCAAAGTTAAGTAGGTGTGTTTTATTTTCAGTTCTGTAATTTGTACTTCACGTATTTGTTGTTTTTGGTTGAGTCACAGGTTAATGGGAAGTCTGAGTATTGGAAACCTGAACAAAAGATTATGAAAAAGATTAAGTGTGGGGTCCCAAGGATCTCCTTGATACATAAAAGATGATACTAGATAGGCCTAGAGGACTCATGGAGTATTTTGGTATCTTACTTTTAGTTACACTTTGGGGGCAAAGTAGACTTTTAATTGTGGGGTGGGGAAATTCCCAAATTTTGGCTCCATTTAATATTTTTTTGTAAGATATTCTTGTTGGTCCTATATTTGATTACATGATGCAAGTGGGTTTGTTTGTAAAAGCATGTGGATTGAATAAATAGCTATGTTTGAGACACCTAGGATTATTTTTGTGACTCTTTGACTTGTTGGCTTAAAATTGAATTCATGCTATTGTATGGTTGAGTTGTATGATGACCCTATATGAGTTGAGAATGTGCCATATGAGTGTGAGGTATTTGTATATTCCTTGTCGCATGTGATGCCTAGAACTTACGTGATGTGTGTGTGAAGCGAAATATAGAATGTGAGTTTAGGAGATGACACAGGCATTTCTTTGATGGCCCTATTTTATACCTTCTATTTGTCCTACCCTTTGTGCATTATCCTAGTTAACCCTCATTGAGCCTTGAGCCTTTTCTTTGGTAGCCTCATATGTAGCCGAATTTCATTCTTTGATAGACCATAATTGGATCCAAAAATCTCGTAAGTGCTTTAATGAAAAATTGAATTAGTAAGTGATAGCACTTAACATACACCTCAAATAAGTGCAAGGCGGTCGTCGTCAATATATTTATACAACTTCGGAGTCAAGGTCGAATCAACAGGGAACAATGTGAGTGGCGATTAAACTTGTTCAAAACTATAGCTACAAGTTTAATTCAAATAAATAATAACAAAAGAAAAAATAGGGGTTTTTATCAATCAAACAAATTCTAACGTTTCAACTTATTTAAGAACTCAAAACATAGATTTCAATATTTCGAATCAATGATAGAGAAAATAGGGTTGTGATCACTATGACTATTAATCTCCATTGAATAATAACTATTCATGATTCTCGTGATACGTGGGAGCAGCAGATTATCCCTGCCAATAATACTATCTGACTTATCTCTCAACCTCACCAGACAATTTATTATCTAATTCTCTCAAACTTAGATAACATATCTATTTCCAAAAAGATGTTATTTCAGGTTGAATGATCTAGTTACGACATTAATCATTAAACAGAAGGTTGGTAGCTTCCAAGTCCCTATTGATAATTCACGACCTCTAGTCTATTTCTCTGTTAGAAGCAAATAAAACCTAAGGAATAACCTAATGTTTGCAACCAATAGATTTAACTTAAAACAACAGAATTTCAAGACATTCCCACAATCACTCAAACCCTAATCCAAATATTAAATCAATGAAATAATAATCATAGATCCCACAACCCTACTTGTAGGTTTTAGTTGCTCATAAGATAGAAAGAGATAACAAAGATTAAATTCATAACTTAAAGCGAGTGAACTTACAAAAGATGAAATGCAAAGTTGTTTCTCCTTCAAGTACAATAAGAATTTCCCATAACTAAATCAAAGGATGGAAAATTGAATTGTAAGTTAAGAGAGTCAAAAACAAATGAACTCCCCTTTACTAATTTACAAGATGTCAAAGGCTGCTTCCCCAAGTTGTGAATGAAACCCTAAAAGATGATATTTTTACTAAAGCCTAATTAAGAAAATAAAATAACAAAACTTGATAAAATTCACTGAATTGGTGACGCCCAAGTTGACACCGCGTTAAGAGTCTGACACCCTATCATGAATGGCGTCAGAATGCTTCAGTTTCCTTCAACTTTTGTATTAGGCTGATGATGAAGTTGACGCCGCGTCATCAATCTGACGGAGTATCACCAACATCATTAGATTTTTTCTTCGAACTTAATTCTCTGGTTTAAGCTGACGCCTTATCACCAACTTGACGCCTTATCACCAACGTCGTCTGAAAATCGTTAATTTTCTTGTTCTCTGCCTAAACCTGATGACCTCCGTGATAGCCTATCATAAACCTGATAGCTTATCATGATATGCCGTCTAGAAATCTTTAGAAAATTTTCAAAACTAAATTTCTTGCATCTTTTCATCAAAAATCATCATTCTTGATGTAGATAAGAAATATCATCAAAAACACCAGTAGTTACTTCAGAACTTACAATTATTTTGAGTTAAACAGTCTTAAATGTGCTACAAAAATCTAGTACATCAACACCCTCAACTTAAAACAATTGCTTGTCCTCAAGTAGCTATGACAGTTAATTATCAAGTTTATCTCAAAACACATTACCCTCTCTATTTTCAATCACCTTAAACCCAACTGTGCATATCAATGAAGATCCATATGTGACCCAAAGGATTCAAGATATGGCATCGATTCAGCGACAACAACCATGCATCTACAAATATTGCACTATCCAAACAAGTTAACAGCTAGCAATGCAACCAATGTTCTCTTACAAAAAAGAAGCCCCTCCTAACTCATATATGAACTCAAGCATGTCGATGCGTGGATTGTCAAAAGACACTCACTCTCAGAAAAAATTTCAATCAATGCATGACAAATACCATATACTTGCCCTTATTTTCATTAGCAAGGTGTCCAGACAAGTAAGTTAGGATCACTATAGGTCATTCCTTTGGCTTGTAATGTAGGCTAAGGGCTGGTAGGATATTCAATGGTATTTAGAGTGACTAAGCCTCCTTCGAACGACCTTAACTTTTGGGGTTCACTTATTAGCCTTTTTCTTCTTATTCTCCTTTTCCTGATCACACATTATTCAGGATGGGTATGGCTTTTCTTATTCATTTTTTTTTCACAACTATTCTTTTCTTATACTTTTTCCACAGCACCCTACTTTTTATTCTTTTTTCTTTTATTCTACCATTTATCATACTCATTTTATATCACGCACCCCTATGATAGCCACCCTCAACTTAGGTTGTTTGCCTAAGTCAAGGTGCACAGTGTCCAAGAAGGACCAGGGACAAAATAGGTTCATTATCATATAAATAGAAAGGTGATAGGTGTCATACAAAGAAATAGCCAATTCATCCTCAAAATAGGGATCCAGAGATATCATCAATAACAGGGAAGGTCATTTCGGCTAAAAGTGGACTAACATCAATAACAACCTATGATCCTTTCCTAACCCTATCTTTCAACCAAAGTAAGACTAACCGGGCAAGTTCCGAATTTAACACGCAAAGGGAACTAAGTAGTATCTCACACAATCATGTCACAAAGGTGCATAACAAGCTACTACCTATCCT
The DNA here is from genome assembly GCA_030864225.1 of Capsicum baccatum var. pendulum. Classification (NCBI taxonomy): domain Eukaryota; kingdom Viridiplantae; phylum Streptophyta; class Magnoliopsida; order Solanales; family Solanaceae; genus Capsicum; species Capsicum baccatum. The sequence continues at coordinate 200,030,785 of CM061553.1, forward strand.
GTTCATACAATTATTTAGTAGTGGATATCATGTCACCAGTACTAATGCCATAACAAGATGCACAGTGGTCACACATAAATATATATCACATAGTTATAAAATAGACCAACAGAGAGGTGTTTATCAGTCTCAAAAATCAACAAAAATATGTCAACAATCCTAGATACTCATTTTTCTCCCAATTAACCACAACACATCACAAAACAAAACACAATATGCCTAAAAATGCCGGCTCTATTAGGAACAAGACTCCATAGAAAAGAGGTAACAATAAAAACCCCAGGAGGACATCAAAACCTACAATTAGCCCTACCCTCAACTTAATATCATGTATTGTTCCCAACACATCAAATCAAAATAAGAGATTTGGAAACATACCTGTGGCACCGTGGGTGCAAAGATCTGATGCCAATCATATAATACAAATACAAACAACAAATTACCTTTGGTTTTCTCTAAATAAATGCCTAGTTTAACGTCACAGACCAACCCAACTTAGATTTTTCCTCCACCTTCAGGATATGAATTTCACCCCCAACTTAGAGTCCATCTTCTTGCCTCGCACATAGGGAGGTGGTACAAAGATTAAGAATCCGAGTAATGAATGATTCATGGTAAATAACTCAACATTAAAGTGAGGTGTGTTTTTATGTTGTTTATCAAGTGTAAAATAAAGAATATAGGATTATTGTTCCTCATCTTCACAGTTTTCCACTAGTTTAGATGATTCCACAGACAAGATATCATCAAAACATAATATGGATAAATGCTTCAAGTATGGCCGAATAAATCCTACGTCAAAATTTACACTATCCTCTACACAGTCACTTTTATTCATCTTCTCATCATTTTCACTTTGAATTGGGCTAGACTCTTTATAAGAGATTGGCTTGTTTTCTTCTTTTTCCTCTAGCACCATTTCCTCAATCTTGGTATCATCCCTCATGGTTGGTTCGGTTGGTTGGGAAATCTCCAAGGGTTGATCAACATCAACATCATTATCAGTATAGGAATCTTTCCCTTTAACATCACACTCTTCTATTAATTTAAATGATTCCATAGACAAGATATCATCTATAGATAATGTAGAAAAGTGTTTTAGATGATTGACCTTGATATCCATCTCTTTTATGCTTTCTCTTCCCTCATTAAATAACCTAATGTATTGACTTATGTCACATATGGTATCATTCGTTGTATCTATACTATCCAATATTAGTTGAAGCATAGCTTTAATGTCACTCTTTCTAGTGGTACATTATTTCTATTCTTGTCCATAAGACATGTCATACTCATAAGAAGAACTAGAACTTGGGTTAGCACAATAGGGGGCGGGGGAATTTGGGCAGTCACTCCAATGTCCATCTTGACCATCACATAAAGAACAAATATACTCTTAGTAGGATGGAGATGGTGCACATATATCTCTCCGAGGAGAATGTTTGCAATCTTTCCAAAAGTGAGGTCCATCATAATATAGACATGGATCATCCAGATAAGATTTTCAACTATCAAACTTACATTCATTCCATGATGCCATAGTAAGAAATAAAAAAAATTTAAGAAAATCTACCTAACACAAGAAACAAAGGAAATCACAATAAATATTTAAAAGTTTGAATTCAAGCAAGTAAGATAAAATTCCAAACCAACTCAGTACACCAAATTATTCCCCAGCAATGGCGCCATTTTTTGATAACGCTCAACTTACACCTCAAATAAGTGCAAGGCGGTCGTCGTCAATATATTTACCCAAATTCAAAGTCTTGGTCAAATCCACAGAGAATAATGTGAGTGGCGATTAAAAGAGTTTGAAACTATAACTACAAGTTTAATTCAATTAAATAATAAGAAAAGAAAAAATAGGCGTTTTTATCAAACAAACGAATTCTAACATTTCCACCTATTTTAGAACTAAAAACTTAGATTTCAATATTTTAAATCAATGATATAGAGAAACTAGGGTTGTGATCACTATGACTATTAATCTCCATTGAATAAAAACTGTTCATGATTCTCGTAATAGGTGGGGACACTAGGTTATCCCTGCCGATGATACTATCTGACTTATCACTCAACTTCACTAGACAATTTATTATCTAATTCTCTCAAACTTAGATAACATATATATTTCCAACAGAATGTTATCTCAGATAGATTGATCCAGTTACGACATCTATTATTAAATAGAAGGTTTGTTGCTTCCGAGTCCCCATTGATAATTCACGACCTCTAGACTATTTCTCCGTTACAAGCAAATAAAACCTAAGGCATAACATAATGTTTGCAACCAATAGATTCAAGTTAAAATAACTGAATTTCAAGACATTCCCACAATCACTGAAACCCAAATCCAACTATTAAACCAATGAACTAATAATCAATGATCCCACAACCCGAGTTGTGGGTTTTAGTTGCTCATTAGATAGAAAGTGATAACAAAGATTAAATTCATAACTTAAAGCAAGTGAACTTACAAAAGATGAAATTCAAAGTTGTTTCTCCTTCAAGTACAATAAGAATTTTCCAAAACGAAATCAAAGGATGGAAAATGGAATTCTAAGTTAAGAGAGTCAAAAACAAGTGAACTCCCCTTTACTAATTTACAAGATGTCAAAAGCTGCTTCCCCAAGTTGTGAATGAACCCCTAAAAGATGCTATTTGTACTAAAGCCTAATTAAGGAAATAAAATAACAAGACTTAATAAAATTCTCGAAATAAGTGACGCCCAAGTTGACGTTGCATCAAGAGTATGATGCCTATCACGGATGCGTCAGATGCTTCAGTTGCCTTCAAAATCTATCTTGGGCTAACAATGTAGCTGACGCCACATCATCGATCTAACAGAGTATCACCATCGTCTTCAGATTTCATCTTCGAACTCAATTCTCTGGTTTAAGATGACGCACTTCCTGATGCCTTATCAACAACTTGATGCCTTATCACCAACGTTATTAGAAAATCTTTAATTTTCTTATTATCTTCCTAAACCTGACGACCTTCATGATAGCCTTCTAAAAACCTAATAGCTTATCACAACATGTCATCAGGAAATCTTTAGAAACTTTTCAAAACTAAATTTCTTGCATCTTTTCACCAAAAAATCATCCTTCTTGATGTAGATTTCATGTATTTTTATGCATATTGGTTTTCCTAAAAAATCATAAGAAATATCAACAAAAAAAACAGTAGTTACTTAAAAACTTACAATTATGTTGAGTTAAAAAGTCCTAAATATGCTACAAAAATCTAGCACATCGGTAAGGAGTTTGAGAAATTGAAGAAGAAAAAAGTGAAATAGATGACCCAAGGTAAGAGTTATTGATATTTATATTTTATGTGTGGTTGTTGGGATTGATTAAAATAATTTTACAAATATTCATATGATTGTAAAAAATACCAAGAAATTGAATCTTGAAGGAATAAAAAAATTCCCTACCATGCATTTGTGAAAATGCTTAAAAGAGATGGGGCAAAAACAAAATATTTGGGGGATGAAAAAGTGAAATTTGTTTGTTGGAGAGTGGTTTTAATTATTTAATGTAGTATATTAAAGCGCTTATAGAGGTTAGTCACTATTCCCAAAATAGTCCTACCCATTCCTTAGCCTACATTACAACCCGAAAAAGTCCTAATTGATCCTAAGCTTTACATTCTGATATTAGTGGAGGATTAAGTAAAGGCTAGCCTATGGTTCTTTGTGTGTAACTTGCTAATTTGTGAATTCTTTGTGAGAGTGAACTTAATTTGATTCTTGTACCCATCATATTATTAATTATTTAATTATGAGTGATTATGGGTAATTCTCTTGTTATGAGGGGCACATGTTTGATATATATGGGTGATTTTAATGATGTCTTTTATTGAGAATTATACATGATTTGGTCACTAGGAAAGTCATATCTTGAGGCTAGGATGTTTTAGAGTAGCGTTCATTAGCTTTCATTTGTGTAAATAACATGCTAATTGTAGTAACTTGAATTCTATGTAGTCATGGTAGTAATAGCTTTAGTGTCTTACATATATTAGAATTGTATAATCTCCATCTCATGATTTTTATATTTAAGAGTTGTTCGTGGACAAATAAGGCTATACATGTGGGGTGATGATGTTGGGTGCATTTATGCATTCTAGTGTCACTATTCTTGTTGTGTTATCCTTGTTCTGAGAATGATTCTATGATATATGGGTTTATAATGAGATAAATGTGTATCAAAGTGTTAAATCATGTGTTAACAATTTTTACAAGTTTTTTCTAACAATTTTGTACTTCAAAGATTCAATTCGAGTTCAGTAGAGAAAACTAGTTTTTCTAGCTTAAGATAGTTACTCGTCTAGTCAGTCTTGTTGGATTCTATTGTTTTTAATGTGTTACAAGTTGTTTCACTGATGTTATTATTTTTGTAATAACTTTTTAAAAGTGTACAAATTTCAATTGAGTCAAGGAATGAGTCAAAACATTGAGTGGAAAATCATGGAAATTTGCCTCGTTTAAGCTCTTGTTTTTTATTTGTCGTGATGGCTGTTGTGTTTTTTGAACCTATAATTCGTGTGGTGTTTTAATTTAGGATCCTTTTTTATTTTTGTATGATGTTATACAGATTATATTAGGGATGTAAAATCATTGAAAAGACACCACAAGACAAGGGATAAAAGGAGGAAGGACCAACACTTAACCAAAATTCGGAGGACAACTTATAGTAGCATCATGCGATTAGCATGCGTCGCATGGTCTATTTCAATGTAATATAGGGTTAGTTTCATTCTCCATTCCTTATTAATATATGGTGTGACATATGTTCTACTCTAACCCTGGGCGTTAAAGGCTAATTCGACTCCAATACAGATTTGGCTTACCCTTATGTTATGAATACATGTTGCATCACGTTTTTACATATCTTTTGACATATTTTGGAGATAAAGGGTCTGATACAGCTTCGTAATTAGGTTCTTATAATTTTAATTTAGTTCATTCATGGTTTAGATATTAATTACAACCTTTTGTTTACGATTATGACAATCCTAAGCTAAACGCCCTTTTCCAGGTTTAAAGCCAAGAACATGAGTACTTTAGTTTTGAATTGAATTAGTTTAAATTTTCTCATCCTTATTGGTTGTGTGTTAATCTTTAATTCAACTATTTTAAGGAGTGGTGACCCTTAGAATATATCAATTGTCTACCTTTTGATCTCGGGAGAGGGAATAGGTGATAAAATTAGGAGATAAACAAAGTTTGGGTTTTTATTCTTTTATGAAATAAACAATCGAACTTAGAACTTAGGACAGGGATGTACTTAGGAGCCGAACTTGATTCAAAAGTAGGATGATAGCGTCAATAACCTAATTAGATCATTACATTCCCGCTCAATATATAGTTTTAAGGTTCAACTTAGGTAAAGGATTCGATGTTGAAAAACCATAATCATACAATTAACCCTACGAATCAACAACCACGATAAGCAAGTTAATGAATGAAGTTCAATACGTAGTATGATTGTTCAAAGTGCTTCAACACTGGGTTTTCTCCTATTGATTTCTCAAACACTTTAGTTTTTGCTTTGTTTACTTTTATTTGCAATTGCAAACTACAATCTCTATTTTGGTTACTCTCACACTAAATTAATCTATACTATGAACTGAAATTGAATAATTTCTTAGTCAAGTCTCTGTGGGATCGATACTTAGTTTCTTGAAGCCACTTTCCTACTTGATAAGACCACGTACACTTGCGTGTGCGCTTGCGTGCTGTCAAGATTTTTGGCCCCGTTGTCGGGGATTCGTATTTTGGCAATTGTTTATTTTAGTTTTACTTTTAGATTTATTTGGTGTTTTTACACTTGGTGTTGGTTTTTTTATTGCAGGAAACAAGTTTTTAGGTTAATAAGTTGGCAAGGGATCGGGAGTTGGTAGAACCAAGCCCTGAAACCATGCTAGAATTTTACCAACATAAGAGAGAAGTAATCCTTCTCCCCAGAATTCCTAAAATCCAAGATGACCAAGAGTATATTGTTCTAATGGCTGAACAACAAGCAACCCGAAGGACAGTTAGGGAAGTGGCAGTCCCACTTTCGACCAACTTGACTTCTCCAATTCAAACACCAATAACTGGGGGGAATTTCAATTTGAAACACAATATAGTGCAGCTTCTTATCATTAGTGGACAGTTTGCAGGCCTTTCACACTGGGATCCACAAGTCCACCGCAAATGTTTATTTAGCTTACTGACACATTTATTCTAGATAGGGTAATTACAGATTATGTTCCGATGACAATGTTTCGCCATTCACTTTTGGGGGAAGCTAAAATGTGGTTGAATGTGGAACCGACCAATTTAATCGCATCATGTCACGACTTAGCTTGAAAGTTCCTCATTGAATTATTTCCATCAAGCAAGACAGTGAGATTTCACAGTGAGATAGTGAGATTCAAACAGAAGCCTGATGAAAATCTTACTATGCTTAGGAATGATGCAAGACCTTTCTTTGGGATTTTTCACACCATTAACAGTCCAATGTGGCACTTGGTAATACTTTTGTTAAAGCTCTTGATCACAATACAAAGATTTTGGTTGATTAAGATACAAGTGGTCATGCGTAAGAATTGACTTATGATGATCTCTACACATTGTTGAACTTCATAGCACAAGGAAATCCAGAGTGGCATTTAGATTCTAGAAGTGACAAGAAAAGAATTAGGGTATACTAGAGGTGGACCAATTAATAGCTTTATCAACATAGTCTTTTACAGTTCAAAATTTGATCAACACTCAGTTCAACAACATGAAATTGGGAGTAGCACAACCTGCAGCCACAATCAAAGCCATCCAACAAGCAGTAGTTTTATGTGAAGTGTGCAGAAATAGTATCCATGCTGCAGCTATGTGTGCTTCGAATCCAAAATTATGGAGTATGTAGGCAATGCTGAAAGTCCAAATTATAGTAATGCATACAACATGAAGTGGCAGACTCAACCACTAAATAGCCGTGGAACACCCCACAGCCACAGGACCAATCAAATTAGTCAACGAGCAACATAGTAAAGATACTAAAACAACTCTAAGATGATCAAGCATAAATGGATGCGGATGTGAAAACTCAATAGACAGAATTACAAAATTAGAAAGTGGCACAGAGAAGCTTAGAGTTGAAAATTGAATAGTTACAACAAGAATTAAATACTAGTCTATAAGATGGTTTTCCAGAAGATACAGAAATTCCAAAACATGTCATGACAATAAGCTGGAGGAGTGGTAAAGATCTTCAAGAAGAACCTCTAAAAGAAACTAAGGAGGTGGATACTGATTCAGTAACTGAACAGGTAAATGACAAAGATGCTAAAAATTGAAGGAAGTCTAAGTACTTGAAAGAAAAAGTTGTTAAAGAAGAAGTGAAGAAGAATATACCACTACCCTTTCCTCAAAAAAAAAAGAGAAGGAGGATGCAATGTATAAAAAGTTCTTTGACATGTACAAAGAGCTTCACATTAACTTACCTTTGTTAGATGTTTTGTAGGGTATGCGCAAGTATGTAAGGTACTTAAGGGATGTTCTTGTTAATAAGGTGAAATTGCAAGATGTAAGAGCAATAACACCCACTAAATAGTGTAGTGATATAATCACGCAGAAAGTCCCTACAAAATTAAGAGATCCAAGAAAGTTCACTCTCCCTATCCAAATTAGAAGTAAAGTGGTCCACACACTTATTGACTTAGGGGAAGGCATAAATTTGATGCCCATGTCTCTATTTTGGAAATTGAGCCTAGGAAAGCCTAAAGAAACCACCTTGGTTTTACAGCTGGCAGATGGGTCATTTCCATATCCAGAAGGAATAATTGAGAATGTCCTCATAAATGTTGCTAAATTTATTATTCCCAATGAATTTATTTATCTTGATTTTTAGGTAAATGAACAGGTACCAATCATGTTCAGGCACCCATTCTTAGCAGCAAGAGGAGAATTGATTGATGTTAGAGAAGGAACGTTATAAATGAGGGTAGAGGATGAAGAGGTGGTATTTGGTTTATACAAATAACCCATAATACTGACCTATTATAAATATTTATGTATGATTAATTTCAATAAAGAGGATAGGTCTGGGGTGGTTAGTCCATCAAAGACCTCTTTGGACTACCTGATTGAAAAGCCTAAGCTTCTACCGCCTAAGCCTAATTTGATACATATTGATGAGCCTGAAAAGGCTAGAGTGGAGGAATGTTCTGCACTTAAAAATTCACACCCAAGAGGGGTAAAGAGAATAAGAAGATGGAGGCCAAGTGTGAGAAAGAGAAGGAAGAAATTTTGTTAAGTCGAGTTGGGTCGTGCCGCGACACAAAATCTAGCGCTACTTGGGAGGCAAGACAAGTTAAGTAGGTATGTTTTATTTCCAGTTTTGTAGTTTGTACTTTATGTAGTTGTTGTTATTGGTTGAGTCATAGGTTAATAGTAAGTGTGAGTATCGGGAACCTGAGTAAAGAAGCATTACAAAGATTGAGTGCGGGATCCCACAGATATCCTTGATACACAAAAGGTTCTACTAGCTAGGCCTAGAGGCCTCAGGGAGTATTTTTGTATCTTACCTTTAATTTTACTTTTGGTACAAAGTATGTTGTTAAGTGTGGGGTGGGTAAATTCCCAAATTTTGTCTCAATTTAATTTTTTTTGTGAGATATTCTTATTGGTGCTATATTTTATTACATGATGCAAGTGGGTTTGTTTTTAAAAGCATGTGGATTGAATAAATGGCTATATTTGAGACACCTAGGCTCATTGTTCTGACTCTTGGACTTGTTGTCTTAAAATTGAATTCATGTTATTCTGTGGTTGAGAGTCTATAATGACCCTATAAGAGTTGACCATATATCATGTGAGTGTGAGGTATTTGTATATTCCTTGTTACATATGATGTCTAGAATTTGCTTGGTGTGTGCGTGAAGTGAAATAAAGAATGTGAGGTTAGGACATGATACATGCATTTATTTGATAGCCTTGTTTTATTCCTTTTATTTATCCTACCCTTTGTGCAATATCCTAGTTAAACCCCATTGAGCCTTTAGCTTTCTATTTGGTAGCCTCGTTTGTAGCCTAATCCCTTTTTGATAGGCCATAATTTGATCCAAAAATCTCCTAAGTGCTTTAATAAAAAAATTGAATTAGTAAGGATTTTGAGAAATTAAAGAAGAAAAAGGTGAAATTAATGCCCCAAGGTAAGAGTTATTGATGTTTATATTTGATGTGTGGTGGTTGGGATTGATCAAAATGATGTTAGAAATATTCCCATAATTGTAAAAAAATACCAATATTTTAATTTTTAAGGAATAAACAAAATACCTACCATGTGTTTGTGAAAATGCTTAAAAGAGATGGGGCAAAAACAAAAGATTTGGGGGATGAAAAAGTTAAATTTGTTTGTTAGAGAGTGGTTTTAAATATTTAATGTAGTGTATTAAAGCGCTTATAGAGGTTAGTCACTATTCCTAAAATAGTCCTACCCGTCCTTTAGCCTACATTACAAACCGAAAAAATCCTAATTGATCCTAATATTTAGATTTTCATATTAGTGGAGAATTATATTAAGGGCAAGCCTATGGATCATTGTGTGTAACTTGTGAATTCTTTGTGAGAGTGAGCATAATTTGATTCTTGTACCCATCATATTATGAATTATTTAATTGAGTGATTATAGGTAACTCACTTATTGTGTGGGGCACATGTTTGATGAATGTGGTTTATTTGTATGATGTATTTGATTGATCAATATTCATGAGTTTGTGACTAGGTAAGTCAATTCTTGACGCTAGGATGCTTTGGAGTAGTGTTCATGAGCTTTCAATTGTGTAAATAACATACTTAGTGTAGAAAATTGCATTCTATATAGTCATGGTATTAATCGCTTGAGTTCTTGCAGGTAATAGTAGTGTAGAATCTCCAGCTCATGATATTTATAGTTAAGATTTTTTTGAGGATAAACAATGTTTTAAGTGTGGGATGGTGATGTTGGGTGTATATATGTATTCTAGTGTCACTATTCTAGTTGTTTTATCCTTGTTTTAAGAATGATTATATGATATATTTGTTCATAACAAGATAAATGTGTATTAAAGTTTTGAATCATGTGTTTAAAATGGTTACAAGTGTTTTCTAACAAGTTTGTACTTCAAAGAGTTAATTAGAGTTCAGTAGAGAAAACTAGTCTTTCTAGCCAGAGCTAGTTGCTTGTGTAGTTTATCTTGTTGGATTATATTGTGTTTAATGTGTTCCAATTGGTTTTAATGATTTTATTATATGTGGAATAATTTTTTATAAGTTTAGAAAGTTCAATTGAGTCAAGGAAAGAGTCAAAACATTGAGTACAAGATCATGAAAATTTTCCTAGTCTAAGCTCTTGTTTTTTATTTGTCGTGATAGATGTTGTGTTGTTTGAACCTCTAATTCGTGTGGTGTTTTATTTTAGGATCCTTTTTAATTTTAATATTATGATATATGGATGATATAATTAATGTAAAATCATTGGAAATACACCACAAGACAAGTGATGAAAGGAGGAAGGACCAACTCCTAACAAAAATTTGGAGGACAACTTCCAGTAGCATCATGCGATTAGCTTGCGTCACATGCTCTATTCCTATGGAATAAAGGGTGAGTTGAATTATCCATTTCATAGTAATAGATTTTGCGATGTATGGTCTACTCTACCTATGGGCATTTCCAACTAATTTGACTCCAACATGGACTTAGCTTACCCTTATGTTATTCATACATGTTGTATCATGTTTTTACATATCTTTTGACATATTTTGGAGATCAAGGTGATGATACAACTTAATAATTAGGTTTTTATTATTTTAATTCCGGTTAATCAATATTTTAGTCATTAATTACAACCTTGTGATTACTATTGTGACCATGCGTGGCTAAATGCCTTTTTCTTGGGTAAAGACAAGAACATGAGTACTTTAGTTTTGAATTGAATTCGTCTAAATTTTCTCATCATTATTGGTTGTGTGTTAGTATTTCATTTAACTATTTTAAGGATTCGCGACCCTTAAAATATATCAATTGTCTACATTTTAATCTTGGGAGAGGGAATAGGGGATAGAATAAGGAGATGAACAAAGTTTGAGTTCTTATTCCTTTATGAAATAAAGAATTGAACATAGTACGTAGGACAGGGATATACATAGGAGCCGAACATTATTTAAAAGTAGGATGATAGATTAACTAACGTTATTGTATCATTACATTCCCGCGCAACAATGTAGTTATAGGTTCAACTTAGGTAAAGGATTAGAGGTTGGGAAACCATAATCATACAATTAACCCTACGAATCAGCAACCACGATAAGCAAATTAATGAATGAAGTTCAATATGTAGAATTATTGTTCAAAGTGATTCAACCCTAGATTTTCTCCTAGTGATTGTTCAAAACTTTAGTTTCTTCATTGTTTACTTTTATTTGCAATTACAAACTACAAACTCTATTTTTGTTACTCTCGCATTAATTAATCTAAATTATGAACTAAAATTGAATTGTTGCTAAGTGAAGTCTCTGTGGAATCGATATTTGTCTTCTTGAAGGCCTGTTTACTACTCGATAAGACCATATACACTTGTGTGTGCGCTTGGGCGCTTTTAAAAACTATCTTATTTTTAGTTTTTCTATATTGAGTTGTAAATAGTTTTTGTTTTTTTTAGTTTCTTTTTATTTTCTTTAATTTTTATTATTCTCACACACTTCTTGAGATGTACGTCTTGGATAGATGGTTTACGAGGGATGAAGATTCTTGTCATTTTTTGGAAAACCCCACCATGAGGCTTTTTTTCCAAATTTTGATCGAAGCGTTTAGAGGGGACCTGCTTGTTTACGACCTGGGTTGTAGACCACGAGTTGATGTGTGGATTGTGGAAATATGTATCACTTTGCATATATGTGTGCTTTAATTCTAATTCGGTGTTGTTTGTGTGAAATGCTCAACAGACAACTAAGGAGGTAGATGCAGAGTTAATTTCCTAACCCGTTTTAGATAAAGTTGTTGATAATTTGAGAAAGTCGGAGTACTAAAAACATGAAGTTGGCGAACAGGTTCAGGAAATACCATCGCCACCATCTCAAAAGAGGCAGAGAAAAACACAAGAATCGTAGCCACCTAATTGTCATCATTATTTTGAGACTTAAATTGAGAAGGTGAATGTGAGTGATGGTATTGTGGATAGTGTAAATTTTGAAGTGGGATTAGTTGGGCCTCACTCAAACCACTTTTTTTCATGATGTTTAGATGGTGTCTTGTCTATGGAATCATTTAAAATAGTGAAAGAGTGTGAATATATGGAACAAGAATCCTATATTCTTAATTTTACATTGGACAAGCAACATAAAAATGCATCTTACCTCAAGGCCGAGTGTTTTACCATGAACATTCCATCACTTGGTTCATTAATCTTTGTACCACCTCCCTATAAGAGAGGCAAAAAGATTGATGCGAAGTTGAGGGTGAAATTTAAATCCTCAATTTGGAGTAAAAAGTTGACATAGGTCACGCGACGACACTAAATTAGGCTCTTATTGGGAGGCTATGTAATGACCTGATACTATTCCCTAGTTGTCACACGGTGCTTAGGACCACAAGTGATCCTAAGCTAATCCTTGTATTGGCATACTGTTAAGAAACTGGTTTAAATGTGTATAAAATGACTGAGTTTGCCGTGGAGAAATATAATCATGAAGAAAATTAAGAAAAATACAATACTGATAAAATTTCATATTCTAATAAAACTGAAGAGCGGAACTGAAATAACATGACTGACTCTGACTAACAACTCTGAAACCTCTACTATACTAACAATAGATAGCTGGGATGCGACTCTAACTACTACTAATAGAAATATATTGACAAGAAATAAAGTACATAAATAATATCTAACTGAAGTCCCCAAAGTACGAGGACTTATCATTTGCTAGATAGAATCTACAACTGTTTGATCGTGATATATGGACTACAACTGAGCTAGTACCTAAATTATTAAACAATGTAGCACATAGAAGTATATGTGGATCAGTACTTTTTGAATGTACTGAGCATGTGGGGGTGAATACATAGGTAAAACAATAATTCAATGCACATATAACTTGTAAACAATGAATGCTAAGTTGAAATGACTCACACTGGCTAGAATAACTGAAAGCTGTAAATAATAAATCATGAGAAATAAGCATACTATATAAATCTTGTAAGCCATAACACAGTTCTAAAAGCAGTACTTTTACTCTTTATCATAATGAACTGAGTAGGACTAAAGTTAATTCTATTTTTCAGATCATACAGGCTAAGTGTTAAAAGGACTCACCTTAGTTTCTAAAAGCTTTTCTGTTATTATTTTCTGTTAGGGCTACTCTTTTATGTACGGATGTTTTCTAACTGACGTAAACCATGTGAGATATCATGGAGTTCAACGTCTAGTTCCTCTAAGGGGAAAACCTTAATTTGGGGGAAGGCGTCATACTCTTGCCAAGGAGTATGACCTAAGCTAAGTGATCACAATCTATATCTGCCATCCATATAAATGGGAATAATCTAAATAATCTTACCGACTTTGGCTCATAGTTCTGGGGAAAAAGGATGCACTAAAACCACACTTTCTGCTCGGTGCTAAATACTACTCCCTTTAATCTTTATCCTAATTCTAGAGGAAATCCACTTTAAAACTATCATAACGGTTTACAATGAAAACCAGTTATGCATCTATACTTTGAATTGTAACCAAAACTTTAATTAAAACTATAAAGTGAATTCCATATCTAAACCGAGGATCAAAATATCAAATCTTCCTCAAAATATGAGTATAAACTTATCATAGGGTTCATGAAAGCATAACCTTCTTGAAATATCAATATTCAAACTAGGGATTAATAACCTATGCCTTATATTCATGTCAAATCAATATAATACTTCATGCTCAATAATCTTCTTAAAATACTTCAATAATTTCAGTCATGATAATGAAATAAAAATCACAATATAAATCTTATGGATCAAAACATGAGCATGCGAAATTTTGATGGACATAGAGCCTTTAAATCTCATGCTTCCTTTCATATAACTTGCAACTTATTATCATGCTTAAATATCAATTGAAAATCTTGAAATCAAAGCATAAATAGAGGAGAAAAATATGCAATTTAACACTTAAATCACTTTACAAATCCATAAACTCAAAACAAGATAACTTGGGTATGAACCTTAATTGCAATATACATAAGTTTAACTTTAAAACTAGTTTTGAGCACAATGATGAAAGAGTATCCTTGTTCATAACCCCACATACCCTAATGGATTAGAGTGATGAAGACACTTTCCTTTGAATTCCTATTAGTGTACTTGAAGATTGTTTCTTGAAGTTCTTGAATCAGGAAAGTCAAATTCTTTGTTATCATGAAAAAGGAACTGTGGAATTTGGGGTTTCTTGAAGTCTAATGTTGAAGCATTAGGGTTTTCTTGGAGAGAATTTTTATAAGGAATGAGTGTAATATACTTAGAATAGGGCTAAGTCTTTTGTTTTCGTGATTTGGGAGTGTGGGAGAAAGACTAAGTTGCCCCTAAAATTTAAAATTCAAAACTCCAGCATCATTTAAAGAGTCACCACAACGCGGTGAATGTGTCATCACGATTTCCAACTAGAATGGGACCATTGCTGATTTGAGCATCACCACGATGTTCCAAGGATACCGTGACACACCACAATCACAGTGACTTTCTGTTTTGGAAATCCAAATATGATCCGAACCTCGTTCGAAAAATCTGTAACTTACCCGAGACATTCTCCTTACAGCCCTGAACATGAATCAACTCAAAAACTATCGTTTCAGAGTCTGGAAGGTCAACTTAAAATTTCTCAAATTTAGAAGGTCTTAAAATGGATAAGTCCTCAACACATAGCTAAATTTTTAAGCTTTTAGCCTCTTATGCAAGCACTAGGAGCTGAATTGAACTAAGAAAAGTATGGGGATTTACAATATCTCCCCCTTGGGAACATTCATCCTCGAATGAAAATAGTTACACTGGGAGTACTATACTAAAGTAACTGAGGTCATATAATGAACATGCATGACTTGGAACATGATTGCATAACTGTGTCTAAAACATGATACAAGAATTGAATATCATGACTGAGCTAATTTCTTAAATACATGCACTGACATGGGAAAGGTTATAAGGCTAATATAGAAAGGAGAGAGTCATCTTATTAGTTACCATTACCTTAAGTTGGATCTGGTTTCTTGAATAAAAGATTGAGATGATACATGGAACACTTACGGACTAAATTATGAATGAATATCAAGAATCTGATATATGATGCATAATGCATGAACTGAGCTGAATTCTTGATTTATATTATTTCTAACATTTTACCTCACAAAATGGCCTTACTAGTGAACCTTTAGGTAGTAAGACTACATTGGAAGTTGGAAATATAGAGGAGCTTCTCTTGTTGATAGCTAAACTGGATCACAGGCTTTACTGATTGAATCATACTGAAAGCTTATACTCAGCAGGAGAATTTCTTCAACACTCTTTCTAATAAGTTATACTAACATTAGGGAGTAAGGGATCATGGGCATAATTTGAACAAAACATCTGACTAAGGAATCTTATTATGGTTATAAGGCCTATGAAACATAAGTTGGGATAGAACTAAGTCGTATATAATGTAACTGCTTATCTTCAAGCTTAGCCACACTTCTCAAATACTCCATCAGCTATACTACTCCCCTTAAATGTGTTCTCACGCGGGTACCTATAACTATTTTTGCCAAAGTCTGAGTTGGACTGCACACTCTCACCCTGTTTAAGCCTAACTCAGAATCTCAAGGCACTACACATAATACCAGAATACTAGTCTGCAATGAATTCAATACACATGTGTTTTCACAACTTCTCACCACAAGAATAATACCTATTCCCACTTTAACAACTAACTTCAACCTCTTACCATGAATTCACTAGTGCATAATGCATTCATCCACTTCTACACCAACATAACCTTCAAGCCTATCTTCATAACCACACATGAACTTCTAAGAAAACAACCATAAAAACATCTTTCTCACATTCTCTAAACCTCTATTATTAACAACTCCCATGCACTATTCTTTATTAAATCACACACAAAATTTCAAATAACCATGAAATGTATCAAAAAATTGGCTTTAATCCTCCTTCACACTTATAACCATAGATCAAACAAGCATACAATAATTTCTCCTAGAAAATTATTACTTATCACAACTATCCCTACAAAAGAGGGATCACTGAAAGGTTAGATCATGAGGACCTAAAACATGAAAAGATAAATTTCACTCTTAACTGAGGCTTGAGGAATAGAGTATCAACATTATGGATTCATCAAAGAGATCTAAACTGAAGGGTATACATGAAATAAACTAATTTGTTTGCTGATTATTAAGAGTGCAACATGAGTATTGGAATTGAACATACAATAAAGCATGGGTACATGAGTCATGAGCTGCGTGACCTAAGTTTGGAGTTCATAAATTTCTCTAACATGATTTGTACTACTAAATGAACTGGAACTCTTCATACTAAAAACTGGGAGAGTACACGATTCTGTATTATGAGCTTGAACATTGAACTATGATCATGGAACTGACATGTAAGGAATGAGTAGATATCGTGATAACTGAAGTACAAATACCGAAATAAGAATGGTTCAAACCACTTCTTCCCTATTATTATTCTGCAACACACTAGCAGCACTATTGGAATCTAAGCATCTGACTTGGTTACTTGTTATATCCTCCTCCTCTTAGCTTTAAGCCATCACTCTAAGTCTATGGAACCCTTTACTAAACTCTAATCTAAACAAAAATCACTTTACTCTAGAATCTGGGGTATAACAATACACATAAATAAACTTAACCTGAGAGACTACACCTGAAATGGTGAAATCCACAACTAATACTTCTAACTGACATACAACTCTATCTTTCTACAGCCTAATAGTCATCACCATAGGCTTACACTCTATCAACTCGATAATATACTTGTCTCACTAAACACATATCACATCCTACCAAGATCACATCTCACAATTATATTTTTCCCAAACCGTAAGAATCAAAATCATACTTAAAAGACTCACCACCAACTATCCTTAACTCCTCAACTTATCTACTATGAACACCATGTACGATATACCTAGCCTTCTTCCACTTAACTACTCAAGGGTACTATTAACCACACACAACACTTAATAAACTTTGAAAATAATGCAGCCCCATATCACCTGGGGCACACCTCTATATCTTACCTAAAATATCATACTTAATTAGGAATACATAAACTTAAACTTTTGCATACACTATTCCAGACTACTAGATCACTTCTATATATCTAGCATCACCAACCTAGGAATTATTATTTCCAACTTTTATGGTCATCCACTATTCAAACTTAGTATCTAGTGCTAGGCATGATTAACAACCCAACCTTACATACTATTTACACTTGAAAGCTATAAGATAAGACATTGAGAAACACTAATCCACTAAAGCCTCATAATAACAATAATTGATCATGATCCTATGATCTATCTTATAACAATCCATTAGTGCATCCTGCCTCTCTGTATCATTACTATCCATCTATCTATACATCTAAATTCCTTTCATAGCTCTATTAGTTTCAAATAAACTCATTACAACCTCAAGAGAAGCCTAAATTCACAATACTCAACCACCATATACTTTTATCAGATATCTATACTTTCTAACACAATATTACTATCAATAATGCCTTTCTTACTTTAAGCAAGAAACAATTTACCTTATCTTATAACTCTCTCCCTACCTTCAACCAAGGAACTTGTACTATATTCATTACTCCTAAGCTGACACACAATGATATATCACCTTAATTAAAACTCGATAATATTCATAAGTTCATCTATATACTTTTTATCAATCATCATCACCACCTTTCTTGTCACTACACTTCTAAGCCTACGCTTCTAGCTATAATAAGATTTCTACTACTTATAAATCATAATTCTCTAGATTGAAATATCCCTCAAATGCAAACTATATTTGACAATCTAGATTCACACTATCTCTTCTCATGAGCACTATCTGTATTGAAAGGTTAATGAGGAATATGAATACAAATCATATTCTATCCAAACTAAATAACTCATATGGATGAGGATATAACTCTTGATATGAGGAAATTATATCACACTAGAGAGCTCCTCTCAATCCCCTTGTATGCCTTTTGAAGTTACTGATTGTTAATATGAGAGCATCATCTTTGGAGGAATTAGAACTTACTAATCATGTTATCTCAAGAATATTACATATATAGAGAATTATGGAGTAACATATAAATCGATAGGAGATTTTGAGAGAAGAACTTTACAATATGACATAGAGTATGAAGGAAATAAGACCTTTTTTAAATATCCTGTAGCCTCTTGAAGAAAAGTACAGGCATCTCTGTGCCATTCTAACAAACTCAATAGGGCATAAATTCACAGACACACTAGGACACTTGAACTTATTGCTCTGATACCAAGTTTGTAATAACCCAAGACTACCCCCTAGTCATCACACGGTTCTTAGGACCACAAGTGACCCCAAGATAACCCTTGTACTGGCATACTATTATGCAACTGATTTAAATATTTATAAAATAACTGTGGTTACTTTGCAAAATATAATCATAAAGAAATCTGAGAAAAATACAATACTGATACAATTTTACATTCTGACAAAACTAAAGAGAGGAACTGAAATTTTATGACTGACTCTAATTGACATTTGCAAAGCCTCTACTATACTAACTATGATAACTGGGATACGACTCAAACTACCACTAATCAATACATATGGATAAGAAAATAAAATATATAAATAAATCTAACTGAAGTCCCTGAAGTAGGAGGACTTATTATCTGCTGGAAGGAATCTGCAACTATATAATCATAATATATAGACTATAACTGAGATGGCACCTATATTACTAAACAATGTAGCAGATAGATATATATGTTGATTAGTACTTTTGGAATGAACTGAGCATATAGGGGTGAATGACTATGTAAAACAGTAATTCAATGCTCATATAACTTGAAAAAAATGCATGCTAAATATAAATAACTCACACTAGCTTGAATAACTCAAAGCTTAAAATCATAAATCATGAGAAATAAGCATACTATAAAAATCTCGTGAGACAGAACACTTACTTCTAAAAGTTGTACTATTACTCTTTCTAATAATGAACTGAGTCGAACTGAAGTTAAGTCTATTTTCAAATAATGCAGGAATAGTGTAAAGAGGACTCACCTTTATCATATGAAACCTAAAAGTTGAAATATGATAACTGACGTCTCATGTAAGACAATATCTTAGTAAAATTTGAGAGCATTTACACTTAGTTTCTAAACGTTTTTCTGTTATTCTTTCCTACTAGGGATACTCTATTTTGTTGAGAGGTTCTTTTAACCGACATAAACCATATAAGTTATCATGGAGTCCAATGTGTAGCTTCCCTAAAACAAAAACCTCATGTTGGGGAGAGGTGTCATAGTCTTGCCAAGAAGTATAACCTGATCTAAGTGATAAAAATTTGTATCTTGTCATCCATATAAATTGGAATACTTCAATAATTTCTGTCAATATAATGAAATCAAAATCATAATATGAATCATATGGATCAAAACATTAGCATGTTAAATCTTGATGCACTTAAAGCCTTTAAATGTTATACTTTATTTCATATAACTTGAACATAATATCATGCTTAAATCTCAATAGAAAATCTTTAAATCAAAGCATAAATAGAGTAGAAATAGCATGCACTTTAATAGTTAAATCACTTTATAAATCCATACTAAAAAAGATAAGTCGCGCATGAACCCTAATTGCAATATGCCTAATATCAACTTTAAAACTAGTTTTGGGCACAAGGATGAAAGAGTATTCTTGTTCATAACCCCACATACCTTAATGAATTAAATTGACAAAGACACTTGACTTTGAATTCCTATTAGTGTTCTTGAAGATTCTTTCTTGAAGTTTAAGAATCGGGAAACTTGATTTATTGGTTATCTTAAAAGAGAAATAGTAGGATTTGGGGTTTTTTAAAGTCTAACGTTGAAGCATTAGGGTTTTCTTGGAGGAAATTTTTTTGAGGAATGACTGTAATATTCTTAGAATAGGACTAAATCTTTTGTTTTAATGATTTGGGGGTATGGTAAAAAGACTAAGTTGCCCTTGCAATTTAAAATTTAAAATTGGAGCGTCGTTTAAGGTATCACCACGACGTGGTGAATGGTTGTGATTCTCATCATGATGTGCTGGAGTCTAGGTGTCTCATATGAATGGGACCATTGCTGATTTGGGAATCACTGTGATGCGTTAAGGCTACCATTGCTATAGCCACCGCAACACGCCACAATCGCGGTGACTTGATACTTTGGAAATCAAAATATGATCTAAACCTCGTCCAAAAAATCTAAAACTTACCCAAGACATGTTTATTACACCTCTGAACATGAATCAAGGAAAAAACTATCATATCAGAGTCTATATGGTCAACATAAAATTCCTTGAAGTTAGAAGGTCTTAAAAATATGTAAGTCCTCAATACATAGCTAAATTTTCAAGCTTTTAGCCTCTTATGCAAACACTAGGAGTTGAACTGAACTAAAAAATGTACGGGGTATTATAGGCAACCCAAGTAAAGTTAAGGTTTGTTTTATTTTTAGTATTTTTAGTTTTACTTCATGTAGTTTTTGTCTTTGTTGAGTCATAGTTGATGGGAAGTTTGAGTTCCAAAAACCTAAGCTAAGGAGCATGGCAAAGACTGAGTGTGGGGTCCCCGAAACTTCTTGATGTTTTTAGATGCTACTAGCTATTCATAGAGGCCTATGGGAGTATTTCTATCTCTTACTTTAAAAGTTAACTTTGTGGACAAAGTATATTTTTAAGTATGGGGCGGGGAAATTCCCAATTTGTGGCTTCATCTGTTGCTAATTTTTTTTACAATTTTTGTAAGATATTTGAGTTAGTACTACTTTTGATTGCATTGTGAAAGTATTTTAGTTGTAAAAGCATGCGAATTGTATGAATTACTACTTTTGAGACTCTTAGGCTCATGTTTGTCTCTTGTACTTGTTAGCTTAATTTTGAATTCATGATATTGTTTGGTTAAGAGTTTATGATGATCCTATATGATTTGATCATATACCATGTGCATGTGAGGTATTTATATATTCCTTATAACATGTGATGTCTAGAACTTTCTCAGTGAATGTGTAAAGCAAAATAAAGAATGTGAGTTTTGGAGATAATTTAGGCATTTCTTTGATAGCTTTGTTTTATTCCTTAGTTTTCTATACCTTTGTACGTAATCCTAGTAAGCCCCGTTTAGCCTTTAGCTTTTTCTTTGTTAGCCGCATATATAGCCTAATCCCTTCTTTAATCTACCTGAATTTGATCCAAAAAGCCCCTAAGTACTTTAATATAAAATAAGTATGTAAGGAGTTAGAAAAATAAGAGGAGGAAAAGGGAAAGTAAGGCACCTGAGTGTTAGCTATTAGTGTGTATAATTTTTAAGGATGGGAGTAGAAAAGTTGTTTGAACAAAAAGTTCCCATGGTTAGCCCATGTGTATTACAATCAGCCTATTTTGGCCCTGGTCCTTGTTGAATATTGTGCACCTTAACTAGGGCAAATTTCTTACTTTAAGGGTGGCTATCATAGGGGTGAACAGCATTATATGGGTATGAAAAAGTGAAAAATTGAAAGACAAATAATACTTCCACCATGTGTTATTGAAAATGCTTAAAAGAGATGGGAAAAAACAAAAGATATGGGTGTATGGAAAATATGTAATTTAGTTATTGGAGATTGGTTTTAATTCTAAAAAGTTATGTATTAATGTGCTTAGAGAGGTTAGTCACTATTCCTAAAATAGTTCCTTCTCGTCCCTTAGTCTATATTACAACTTGAAAACGACATAAAATTGTTGTGTTTAATGCTATAGGATGCTTAGTGAATGTATTAAGATGATATATGAAGGATATACAAGATTCAAATTAAGTGGAAACAACTCAAAAAGGCTTGAAATTATCATGGAAGCATAATACGCAACTTGATGTAAATTTGGTTACCTGAAATGTTTTTGGCAAGTCAAGGAGCTTGGAAAGACATCTATGAATGTCCTTCACAGCAAAGAATCATAAGACCCCCTAAATAGTGTGTCCCTATGAATTCTCAATGATGCAGGCTCTATTTTTGCATAATGGAGCCTGTGGTGCCCCTTCAGAGTGGTGCAATGGTGCCTGTGGTTCCCCCTGTACTTCCAGGCTTAATTTCAAGTTCAAATCCAACTCTTACATGGCTAAGGATTTGATACCTATATATACACATGTTGCTTCACATTTTTACACCCTTTTGGATATTATTCGATAATTGAAGGCTGCTCTACACGTTCTTTAGGGTTTTATTTTCTAAACTTTAGTTTCTTTGATGATTTTTCTTTTGCTATATTTCTTGACTGAGGAAACTCCCTTGAATTATCTACATTGTTTTGTTCCTAATAGGGGACCTTAACGTTCACTAACGTTCTTTGCAACTGACCCTTAACGACTAACCCTTAACATTTACTTTGGTTGATCGGTTAGCTCCAATGCTAGTGATGCAATAGATGTGCTGGCAATAGGTAAGGGTTGCTCTCTCTCTCTCATTCTCTCTATCCCCTTCTCTCTCTCTTTCTCTTTTTCATTTCATTACTATTATTACTGACGGGATTAGGGTTTTTGTAGGCTCAACTTCAGCGATAGTGTAGGTCTAAAGCACCGGTCAAAACAGGTTTATATAATAATAGCCAACATCCAAATTCTGGAAATACTTAGAAGATGCTTTGAAGTCTTTTCAGAGATGCCTCGATGGCTTCTTTCTGGTAGTTCTATTCCGGCAACCAATTTCAACATCAAAATTGCCAGAACCAACAATATGCATGAGTACCCTAGTCACATCTAAACTTTGATATTAGTTACTTCTTACATTTTAGTTTCTTTGAATTATTCTGTTTCTTATTATTATATTGTGATTGGATACTTTGGCTTACTGGTGGATATTATTGTGTTGTTTTAGCTGCTAGGCTAAATAGTGTATTTTGTGCGTGCCTTCTATTTTCATACTATTTTCCTACTATTTCCTTATTTTTTTGTTTGTTAGTTTGGGGCTTTGTTTTAGTTTTTTAGTAGTGGCTTTGGGGGGTGATGGTAGAATAGGGTCATTTTTTAGGAGGTTGGAACTGGAAGCTATTGTGGAAGAGGGTAAAAAGGGGAGGGTAGGGGTGGGTGTGGGGTGTAGTTTGGGTGTTAGGGCTAGTTTGGTGAGAGGTGGAAGAGGTAGGTGAGAGGCGAGAGAAGATAGGTTGAGGGTAGTCCGAGGGTAGTCTCTTGGAACATAAGGACACTTTAGGATAAGTTTGTAGAGCTCGTGAACATTCTTTAAAAGAGGAGGATTAATATTGCATTTGTTCAGGAGACTAAGTGGGTAGGGTCTAGGACTAGGAATATTGATGGGTACAAGATCTGGTACTCAGGGAGTGAGACGCATCAGAATAAAGTGAGCATCTTAGTGGATGAGGAGCTTAGGGGGCAGGTGGTAAAGGTTAAGGGGGTCAGTGATAGGCTAATAATTTTTAAGTTGGTCATTAGAGGGCTTACGCTGCATGTGTGTAGTGTTTATGCACCGCAGGTGGACTTATAAGAGCAGCTGAAAGCAAGATTTTTTAAGGCTTTGGATGAGGTGGTGAGAAGCGTGCCAAACTCAGAGAAGATTTTCATAGCAGGGGACTTCAATGGGTACATTAGCGTTTTACCAAGAGGCTATGATGATGTGCATTGAGGTTTTAGTTTCAATGATAGAAATGGTGAAGGAGCTACTATATTGGATTTTACGAGAGCTTTTGGGCTGGTGGTAGTGAATTTGAGCTTTTCAAAGAAGGAGAATCACCTTATTACCTTTCAAAGCATGATAGCCAAGACTCAGATTGACTTTCTACTACGTAGAAAGTGGGGATAGGGTTTTATGTAAGGTCTATAAAGTTATTTTCAGTGAGCATGTTTTGACCCAACATAGGCTTATGTTGATGGACTTGATTATCAAGAAGAGCAAGAAAAGAAGGGTCGAAAAGGTTCGACCTAGAATTAAATAGGGTGGTTTGATACCAGTTAGTGTGCTTAGGATAGGGGAGAAGGTGGCAGGAATGATGGTGTGAGAGTGTACTGAGGACGTGGATATTATTTTAGATAGGGCTGCCAGCGGTATCATGGAGACTACTGGACAAGTCTTGGGTGTTTTGAGAGGTCACACACGACAACATAAAGGGGACTGGTAATGGAGTAAAAAAGTTAAGAAAAAAATAGAGATTCAGAAGGGTTGAACATTAAGTTGATTGAGAACGAAGATGAAGAGGAAAAGTGGTTGAATAGGAATGTTTACAAAAAACAAAGGAAGAAGGCTAAATTAGTAGTTATGACTTCTAAGACAATAGTATTTGAGGGCTTGTAAGTAGGGTTAGAGGAGAAAAGCAGGGGAAAAGGTTGTATAGGCTTGCTAAGGCTAGGGAGCGAAAGGGTTGTGACCTCAATCAATTGAAGTAAATTATGAGAGAGAATGATAGAGTTTTGGTAGAGGATGTTCACATTAAGAAAAGATAGAAAAAAGTACTTTCATAGACTTTTAAATGTGGAGAGGGATAAAGGAATTGAGTTCGGGGAGCTAGAGCACTCAGAGGAGAGCTATGATTTTAGTTACTATAGATGTTTCATGGTTGCGAAGGTCAGAGAGGCTATTTGTAGGATGCGGAGGGGTAGGCCGATCGGTCCTAACAAAATTTTGATGGATTTTTGGAAGTATACTGTTGGGGTAGGTTTAAGGTGGTCGAATAATTTGTTTAATGGAATTTTCAAGACTATGAGAATTCCTAAGGCTTAGAGATGGAGTATGATGATTTCATTATAAATAACAAGGGTGACATGCAGAGTTCCAAACACTATAGAGGGTATTAAGTTATTGAGTCACACTATGAATATTTGGGAATTGATTTGGATTTATGCCTGGTCAATCGATGACAGAGGAAATTTTAATCGGTGAGAAAATTGGTGGAACAATATAGAAAAAGGAAGAGGGATTTGTACATGGTGTTTATCGCCCTGGAGAAGGTGTATGACAAAGTCCTTAGGGAGGTTCTTTAAAGATGCTTGGAGGTGAGAGGGGTCCTGGTGGCATACATCTGAGCAAATAAGGACGTATACGATGGAGGAAAGACACAGGAGTGGACGGTGGGAGGAGACTCGAAGCATTTTCTTGTTGAGATAGGGTTACATCAATACTAGACTCTTAGCCCATTTTTGTTTGCATTGGTGATGGATGTGTTGACATAGAGTATTCAAGGTGAGGTACCTTGGTGTATGTTATTTATAGATGATGTATTCCGGGTTGAGACATTGGGGGGGGGGGTGAATAAAAAATTAGAGGTTTGGAGGCAAACTCTTGAATATAAGGGGTTCAGGTTCAGTAGGTCCAAGACAAAGTATATAGACTTCAAGTTTAGTGATTTGAGGTAGGAGGATGAAGTGGTGGTGAGTTTGGATTCCCATGATGTTTGTAAGAAGGTTAGTGTTAAGTATCTTGGGTCTAAGATTCAGGGGAATGGAATTATTGATGAGGATGTCTCTAAATGTATTGGAGCAGGTTGGATGAAGTGGAGGCTCGCCAAGGGAGTATTGTTTGATGATAAGGTGCCCCTTCAAATTAAAGGAAAATTCTACAGAATAGCAGTCTGTCTGGCCATGCTGTACGTAGCGTAGTGTTGGCCAGTAAAGAACTCCCATATTCAAAAATTGAAGGTGGCAAAAAATGAGAATGTTATGTTGGATGTATAGATTTACTAGAGGATATAGAGTTAGGAATGAGATTATTCAAGAGAAGGTGAGAGTGGCTTTGGCACAGGACAAAATGCTGGAAGAAAGGCGGAGATGGTTTGGGCATGTGAAGAGAAGGGGCACAGATGCCTCAGTTCGTAGATGTGAGAGGCTATCTTTGGATGTCTTCAAGAAGAGTAGAGTTAGGCTAAATAAATACTAGAGTGAGGTGATTAGACATGACAAAGAAAAGCTAAAACTTACTGTAGACATGACCCTAGATAGGAAGTTGTGAAGGTCGCGGATAAGGGTAGAAGGCTTGTGTGAGTATGTGCATTGTATAAAATAGTTGGGAGAGCTCTTGTGTAGCCGAGTTAGTACTCCTAGGACTGTGTCCATAGGTAAGAGCCTTTAGTCAGGAGTGCTTGGGTGTGGCTAGTGTCTTTGGTCTATGATTGTATGTTACTACTAGGTGGGTGTCCTATTTCTTATTTTTTTATTTCTTATTGCTCTTATTTCTCTTTGTATTTCTCTAATTTCTATTTTATTATTTTTATTCCTTTTTTCTGTTATGCCATCCATCCTAATTAATGTTTCATTATGACCTTGCTTACTATTCTTTATCTTAAGCCAGGGGTTTATCAGAAATAGCTTCTCTACTTGTTTGGGGTTAGCGGTATGGACTGCATACATTTCCCTCCCTAAACCCCACTTTGTGGGAATACATTGGGTTCGTTGTTGATGTTGTTGTTCAAATTTAGTTTATTTCATGGTTTGTATCATCAATCCAAGAAATTGGATAGTGAATATTTCCATTAAAGATGGATTGATAATGACAATTTTTATATTTTTCGGGTGATCAATCCGTCAAATAGTTAAATCAAAGATGACTATTCATTATATCATTATTGGCTGCATAGTCATCTTTGATTTAACTATTTGATGGATTGATCACCCAAAAAATATAAAAATTGTCGACCTTGTGAACTCGAGAGAGGGAATAGGGAGATACAATATGGGGATGAACAAAGTATGGTTCTTATTCTTATATGAAATAAGGAATTTGAATTAGCATCTAGGATAGGGATATATATTTGAAGCCTTAGTTTATTCACATGTAGGATGATAGCTTAATACACTTAATTAGATTATTGCATCCCTATTCAATGATGTAGTTGTAATGTCCAAGTTAGGTAAACAGTTAGAGGTCAATACACCATGATCATGTGATTAACCCTACGAATCAACAACCAAGAGAAGCAATCTAACCAATTAAGTTCAATAGTGTAGTATGATTATTGGTAAGCCTTAACCCTTAGCTTTTACCCATTTATGGTCCTACGTCAGTACGTTTCCACAATAGTTTAGTTTCGTTTTAGTTTACAATTCTAAAACCTTCTTGTTTACTTTTTCTCAATCATTAAACTAGAATTGGATAGTGATGTAATACCCCATACTCTTTCCTAGATTAATTTTTCTCCTAGAATGTCAAGGGTTTGCTTAAAAAATAAATAACCTTTGTTAAAAATAGAGTTTTCTAGATATATACCCTCCATTCTGTATAAAATTGAATTATTTTTCCATCGATACCAATTTTTCCAAAATCTGATACTCGGTTGTCATGCCAATAAATAAAGTGGGGCTTTCTACCTCAGAATCCCTGGTATGCCAAGCTCTACTTTGCTTCGTCATCCGATCTAAGATATTGCTTGCCTGACCAAAGGTGAGATCCATAAATGATCCTCCAGCCGCATTATCCACCAATGGTTTAGTTATTGAATTCAAGGATTTGTATAGTATCTCCATTAGGTGGACATTGGTCATATGATGGTTTGGGAACCGCATAAGCTTCGTCTTGAACCTTTCCCATGTTTCATGAAGAGCTTCGGATGAAAGCTGTCAAAAATTGCTGATTTTATCTCTCAATTGTGCTCTTTTGGATGGCGGAAAGAATCTTTCTAGGAAAGCGTCTTTCAATTGCCTCCAATTTGTAATAGAATCAGGAGTCAGCCCATTCAACCAAAGAGTTGCCTCCCCAGACAGTGACAATGGAAATAAGCGTAATCATATTGCATTCTGACCAACACCAGGATTGTCAAACGACTGCATGTAGAAATAAAGTTAATCAGGTGCATTTTCGGATCATCGCCTGCTAGTCCACCAAATAATCCCTTGAGTTGCAATAACTGAATCATGGTGCTTGTGATGTTGAACTTGGCTCCGGGTGCCAATGGTGGAAGAATAATGGATCCTGTGGCTCCGGCTCCATCGAGATCATCATCATCATCGTCGAATACTGGTTGCACGGGTCGGCGTTCATACCTAAACCTAGCTTGACGATCTCTTCTATTAGCAGGTGTTGCGATCTCAGCAGCATGCCTAGGGTTTAGTAACTCGTCATCACCTAGGTCCTCATCGTTAGGATTTATTGCACGCCCAGGGTTATCAATATTCTGTTGATGCACTTGAGCAGCGGCTAGAGTATCTAGTCTCGTCTATTCATGTTGAACAGCCATCCTTTCAATTTCCTGTTGTGCCTCAATTCTGCCAATACATTGTGGTTCAGGATTGATAGGTAATAACGGTTGACCAGAACTTCGAGTATGGGGCATGCACTGAATAAAAACCTGCAGAAAACAAAAACAAAAACTCAAAGTAAAAGTACGAGAATCTTTGACCAAAGGGTCTACTAACTATCACAAACTTAGTAGACAACCGTATTCCCCGGCAACGGCGCCAATTTTTGATAACGCTCAATCTACAGCTCTTGTAAGAGTGTAAAGCGGTCGTTGTCAAATATATATCCTAACTTGGTTGGGTATCGATCCTACAGGGAATATCCGGTCAATAAGTAAGCAAAGATTATTAGACTTTCGGTGAAAGTCCCGTAAAAAGTGGGGATTGTAACGTGTAACCAAAATAATTGAGTAAAAACGGAAATTAGCAAAGTAAGAAGAAAGAATGTTTGGTTCGATGTTAACCAATGAGAATTGAGAGTTGGGGTTATGTCCACCTTATGAGTTATACGTCTCTATTGGCTATTAGTTATGCGGAATTCAGACATGCATGTGCTTATAGAGAATTGTATTCTATGGTAAATCCAAGCGTCTTTCGACCTAACAAGGACTATTTCACTTTAACTCTTTCGAGCTTAAAGCATATCTAACGGTACAAATTCTCTAAGAGGTTAATCCAGTTACGACACTAACTTTTTAACAGGGGTTGGTGCCCTATTACCTTGACATTATCGATTTTCCAGACATATAACTTTTCTTTTGAACAAGTTAATGCTATACTAGCGTATTCTATGCGTTTGGAACCACAAGAATTTGCATTAAGATGAAGAGAATAATGATATAAGCAGAATACGTGTCGCGAATTCACAAACTCATAGCATTAGATAGTATCTCATACGGCTTCCATAACCTCAACAGAGAAGTTTAGCTACTCATGAGTGCGATGGAACTCACAATAGGCATTATTATTATACCACAATAAAGATATCACGTGTAGTATGGTGTGGTATGGATTTAGGCGTGACCTCCCTTTCAAAGTAGTGTTTCTCTTGTTGTGGAATTTAAGAATTGAATAGATGAATAGAAGAAGAATAAAAAGTAGAATTAATGGAAGAATTAGAAGTAGTAGTCAATGATGAGAATAATGATGTGTATCAGAATGAGTTGATAATTCAAAAGCTGTAGAAAAATAGGGTATTTATAATACCCATATCCTATTCCTACTAGGCTATTGCGTACTTATCCTAATCCTAACAAATTACTGCATCATTATCCTAATCCTAATAGGTTACTGCTGATCCCCAAAGTCTTGGAAAATGCTGTTTTTGCCCAGGACAGGTTTCCCTTGCGTCACTTTTGGTCCTAGGCGTCCAAGCTCTCCTTCCCTTCTTTCGTGAAGCTTCCTTTGGCGTCAAGTTATCCATAAAATGCTGAAATCTGCATCATTTATGCCTGAAAACTTGCTAATCACGTTTGTTAGCTCACTTACAGGAGAAAGGACTAAAAGTGCATGAATTATATATTTTGTCCTCAAAACTTAGCTAAAATATGGTTAAATTATAGTACTTTAGGCGTGTAAATACGCCTATCATCAGGTTCACCCTTCAGTTCAGGCTTGACACCCTTAGTTGTTTGGGACAATATAATACATCAGTATAGTGGATCCACATAGCCAGCGTTAATACTCATGTCATGGTATTAACACTCTTCCAACTCAGGTTATAGGTTGGACCCCGAACTTGCTCATTAGGAATGTCGGTTAGTTGATAGCTCTCATAGTCTCAGTCTTGAAATTCATTTTCAGTTGCTTGACCACAACATGCAGATATCAGTGATTCAGTTATCCGACTTTAGTATTTTAGTATTTACTGATTATATTAAGAACATTATATGCTTGGTTATGTATCCTCATTATTTACAGATTTAATGTATTCTCAGCATTTATGGACTTCATGTATCCTTAATGTCTACAGATTTTATGCACTCTATTCAGGTTTACATGTTAGATACCTATATACCTACATACAGACAATTATTAATCATGTTTATGAAACCGTGCATATCAGCCGACCTCATTTAGCATAACAGTACATTCAAAGTACTGGTCACATACTCTTTTCTTGTGCTATGATATATCATATCATAGGTTCAGAAACCCAATTTTCTGATCGTGCATAGACTTCTCAGGCTATCAGTCATAGTAGTGGCGAGTCCTCTTATTTGAAGGACAAATTATTTATTTTCATGCTTTCAGTTCAGTAGTTTGTTGGAGTTATTTGGGACCTTTCCTATTAACTCGTATTTAGTTATTTATTCTATTTATCTTTGTTTTTATTAGATTAAGACAGTTGTTTTCTTCAGATTCATAATTCAGCATTGTTTCAGTTGTTAAAAACTTATGATTTATCGGTTGGTTTTTCGTGTTTATGATTATATTATTCAGCATTCACAGCAGGTACCAGCTCTTGGGTTAGATTATGGTCCCTCGAGACCATGAGCACCATGTGACGCCCAGGGTGTATTCTCGGGGCGTTACACAGAAACTTGCATATTTTCATTGATTTAAGCATCAAAATTACTATGTTTCTATAGCAAATCAACACTCTTAACATAGTACTTTTGCATGCCCTCAGGAAATAAAACAAAACAACATACAACGCTTAATTAGGAGAATATAAGATATTCAAGGGTGTCAATCAACACATTAAGATCAAATCACAACACCCCATCCTATCTCAAATTCTTTAAAACCAACTGTGTATAAACATGAAATACAACCATATGACATAATGGGATCACGGTATGTCATTACATTAGCAATAGACAGCCATGTATATATGTAAGTCATGCTACCCAAACACGTAAGCACCTAACAATATGACTTATGTGCCCTCATAAAACGATGTCCCACTCACTAATATGTAATAATGCATGTCAATGCAGGTATAATCAAGAGACACTCACACTCAAAAGAGAAGTTTCAATCAATGTTCATCAAATATCATATCTTGCCCTTATTTGCTTTAACTTACTATTCAGACAGTTAAGTTAGGATCACTATAGCACCTTTCTTGGTTTGTAATGTTGGTTTGGGGGATGGTATGGTACATATGGACATATCAAGTAACTAAGCCTCCTTGGCACTACACTAGCCTTGGGGTCCCACTTATTAGCCAATTTTTGTTTTCTTTATATCCACCTTTATTTTTCCTTTTAATTTTAAAGAACATTCAGGTTGGGTGTGGTCTTTTATTCTTTCTTTTTCACTTTTCACAATTTTTCATTTCTTTTTTTTGTTTTTTACTTTTTCTACCACACCCGTCCCTACTAACTTTTTCTCTTATTTTATCCTTCTACATACCCACGTTACACTACGCACCCTATGATAGCCACCCTAAACATAGATATTTTTCCTGAATTGAGATGCAGAATGTCCAAGATGGATGGGGATAAAACAGGTTTATTGTAATACAAATAGGAAGGCAAAAGATGTAACAGGAAGAATAGGCTATAAGGCTCAAATCAGGTATCAAGGTATACTATTTCATACAGGAAAGGTCATTTAGGCTAAAAGTGGACTAAAATAAAAAAAAGCCTATGATCTTTTTCTAAACGGCTATCCTACAACCTAGGCAAGACAATCTGGGCAAGTTTTAAATTTAACACGCAAAGGGAACTAAGAAGAAACTCACACAAACATGACACAAACTCAATATCGCAAGGCACTACCTATTTGGCTTTTGCAATTGTTAGCAAGTGATTATAATGTCCCTAGTCCTAATACCATAAAAAGATCCACAATGTTCATATATATATATATATATATATATATATATATATTTGCACAGTTCTAAGAAACAAATTGTGGAGGGGCATTATTTTTCCCAAAAATAAATAAAAAAACATGATAATTGCCCTAAATACTTAATAATATCCTAATTAGACAAAACACAACACAATATGAAACAAAGCACAATACGGCATAAATTTTAATCTTGACATGTTATTTCTACAACCATATTGTGGTCGACAAGAAAAGAAGCATGGCAACAAAAACCTGTAGCGGCTACGGTATACCCCAACCCTAACTAAAAACTATGCATTATCCCCAATGCACGAAAATAATATAAAACAAAGGGAATGAGGACATACTTGTGACGTACTAGTCTTCCGTGTCATTATCTTCCCCTGATGGGGGTATATTTACCGATGGAGGCTATGTAGTGGAAGTGCACTATGAGAAGATACACCTACAACTAACTCAGCATGCCTCTGTCTATCAACAAATGAATTCTCCACTGAATTATGGGTCGCCTTTTTAGGGCTTGCTTATATGGACTTTCAAGATTTTGTACATCCCCCTCTCATCCTCTCTTCATTCCATCTACGAGGATCTCTATATCATCCTCCATGAATAAATAAAAGTATCTAAGACCCTGTGGAAGTGATGGATGAACAAATAGGCATACAGCAGGAAGGATGACTTATATATGCCTCTCAGTGAGCGAATGTACCTCTGATCTAAGTAGGTCTACCTCTTCCCTAATGTATCCTAGATCCAACATCTCAATTCTGCTAAAATAGGTCAATACTCAACCCTCAAAAACATCTATTCATGAGTGCAACATAGCTCCTAGATTTGACATAGCAACCTAGTATGTAGATTGTAGTCTAGCCTTAGCCATTTCTAGTGCAGTCTGGACCCATCGCCGAATATGCTTATATAGTGTCACCATATTGGTCTCAGCAATTGGTAGCCGAGTGGCTGTCACCGCTATTCTCTCCTCAACAACTAGTATATCTAGCATAATTATATTTGTAACATCATCCTCATCAATAGTAACTATCACCGACACCACTCATGTATCGTCTAGTTATTGCACTGTTATACAAATATCAAAAAATACTTGCTGATCATTCTATTTGAAGGTGATCTCCCCTAAGTTGTAAGACCCTGCAAACTTTCTAATCTTAGTTCAATCTTTTAAGATTGTCAAGGGGTCCCAAACTTAGAAAGTTTTAGCTAAGTTTTCGAACTTTGTTATTTCTTTAGCCTTTGAAATTTGGCAATCTTATTTCACGACCTTAACATTCCTTAAAGGTCCATAATTTTGTTGATTCATGATCAGAGAGGTCAATAGGTGTTCATGGAAAAGTTTTCAATTTTTCAAAACTCATTTAGACCACGTTTGGTATCCCAAAATAGTGGACCAACACAATCTTGGCGCGCCGCATTACCTATCGTGTTCGTTAACATTGTTGCAGGAGTTACCAGTAAAAGTACTAAGGCTTGGTGTGACCATGGTATGACATGTCGAGTATTATATTGACGACATCGATGCGCAGCGTCGCCAATCACATCGATGCCCAATTTTTAGTCTTAAAATATCCACATCCTTAAGGGTAATTAGATCATTTTCTACCGACCTTCAGCCCTCATAACACGAAATTTAGCCCTCTTTTGGCCATTATACATTCATTATTTCTCTATTCCTCAAGAACAAGAAACTCTAGGTGGATAATTTCTAGTCAACAATTCAAACTTTCCTTCATCAATCTTCAAGAAATCATCCGCTAAGGTGTGTCAAGTGTTCATTTGTAACACCCCAAAAACGGGTCCCGAGACGTCACACGGTGCTTAGGGACACAAGTGACCCCAAGCTAACGATTCTACTGAAGTATAAATCTGTACAAATCAACCAAAAATAACTCTTTTTTGAATCTGATCAATACAAAACTAAATGTACAAGATTACAACTCTACTTTTACAAAGAAAAATGAAACTGAAAATATCAACTACTAATGATAGTCAATAAAGCCTCTACCAGTACTGACTATAGGTAGCCAGGTCATGACTCTCAGCTATCCCAACTCAATACAACTGAATAAAGAAAAAAAAAACTCCTCAAACTATATAACTGACAACCCTTGGATCAAAAGGACTCATCACCTGATAATTGGAAGCTGCAAATGATTGAGCATGTTATGTGAGCTACAACTCATACCTACATTATGAGATAATGTAGCACATAGACATATATATGGAGCAGTACTTCAAGGATGTAATGAGTATTGATAACGCTCAACTTACACCTCCATTTAGTGCACGACAGTCGTCGTTAATATATTTACCCAACTTTAAAGTCGGGGTCAAATCCACAGGGAACAATGTGAGTGGCAATTAAGCTAATTTGAAACTAAAGCTATAATTTAAATTCAATAAACTGAGACGAAAAGAGAAAATGGGGGTTTTTAATGGTTGAACAAGTGATTATTGGTAATCAAGAGTTTATGGAATAACCAGAATTATGTTAACTAGGGTTTACGATACATGAAAGATGCTTCAAATAACTCAATGTTCTCACGATGGTTAGGATGACAAGCTATCTTTATCGATGGTCTGCTCAAATGTCTCTCAACATATTCAAGCGTCTAATTTCCTAATCTTCTCAGACTTACAGAATAACAACTGACTACCCATATTTTACCTCAAGTTAATCAACCTTATTACAGCGCTGATTATTAAACGAAGCCTTTCCGAGTCCCTATTCATAATTCACTTCCTACTGTTTATGATTTCTTTCTCATGAAAACCAAAGTAGGTACACCTATTGTTTGCAACCAACAGACATAAATTATGATCTCAGAATTATCAAGAAATCCTAACACTTATTAAACCTTGATTATTTAACAACTTATCATGACCTAACCCTAGATTCCATAATCCAGGTTAAAAGATTTTAGCTAATCATGACGTATGAAACAAACCTGCAATTTGAATTCATAACTGAAAGGATTAAGTTATAATGATGAATGAAATTGAAAGTGAACTTGTATTTGAATCACACATTAAAACATTCAAATATTGTTCTTGAGGCAGGGAGAAAAGGATATCATTTTTTTCTCCTCAATAATAGATGAATTATGCTCAAAACCCTAAAAGTCCTATAAATATTTAACTCTAAATAAGGAAACAAAAATTAAGGCATCAATTTTCTCTTAAGAATAGACAACGGCAATCTTGACGCCGTGTAAAACTTCTGACGGCATCTGCAAGAAGTCATCAAAGACTCTAGTGAATTGTTATCTTCTGATTTTTCTGACGGAAAATCTGACGGTGTATCAAATATGTGACGGAGCATGAAAAATGTCGTCACATCGTCACTGGAAATCAGCATGATCTGCTTCAGGTTGATGAAAATTTTGACGCCTCATCATAGATTTGACGGCGCTTCCAAAACGTTGTCACATTTCATCTCAACTCCTCAGGTTTAGTCTAAGCTTGATGGCAACTTTGACAGCCTGTCCCATGTCTGACGACACTTCAGAAATGGCGTCAGCTATACTTTAGCTTATTAGAACCAGATTTCAGCTGATTTATACTTCTTTTCTTTGGTTTCCTCCCGGATCACTTATATCTGCATTAAAACAACAAAAACAGTCAAAAATAACAAAATTTGCTTAAGGCTTCACAATATTTAGAGTTAAAACCCTCAAATGTGTTAGCATCTGCTCACACATCAACAATCTCAACTTAAAACAATTGCTTCTCCTCAAGCAACCAAAACATAACTTAGGAAGATACAAAGTACAATTGGCAGTCACTCATTCACATAAGCTCAAACACACTATACCTTCTCCAAGGTAAACTATTTCAAACACAACTGTGTATACTATTGAAGAACAACAATGTGACACACAGGACTCAAGATATGGCATAAATTTAGTAACACAATCATGCATGCGCCAACATTGTACTACCCAAATAAGTTAGCTACTTGTAAGAAACCTAGTGTAGCCTTACAGCAAAGAAATCCCTTTCTCACTCATATCAGACATCAAATGTTTAACATAGGGATAGTCAATCTATCCTCACTCTCAAAATAAAGTTCCAATCATTGTATGTCATTTGCCATAGGCTTTCCCTTATTTTCATTGGCAAGGTCTTCAAACATATCAGCTAGGATCACTATAGTACTTTTTCTCGGCTTGTATTATAGGCTAGGAGCTGGTATGATATTCAAGGGTATTTAAAGTGACTATGCCTCCTTGACACTACACTAACCTCTTGGGGTTTTACTTCTCAACCTTTTTCTCTTTCTCTCTTTTATTAATCACGCATGCTCAAAATTGGTGCGGTCTTTTCAATAATCAAATTATTTTTTTCTTATCTTTTACACAGCTTTTTCTTTTCTTATTCTTTTTGCACCGCACCCAGGTTTTTATTATTTTCTCTTGTTCTACCTCTCTTCGTACTCATTTTACATCACGCACCCCTATGATAGTCACCCTCAACTTAGGTTGTTTGGCTAAGTCAAGGTGCACAGTATCCAAGGAGGTCCAGGGCTAAAACAGTTTCATTGTGACATAAATGGGAAGTTGATAGGTGTCATAAAAGAAATAAGCATTTAGGCTCAAAGTAGGGATCAAGGGAGATATCATGCACATAGGGTAGGTTATTTATGCTAAAAGTGGAGTAATTTCAACAACGGCCTATGATCCTTTCCTAACCCCTATCTTTCAACTCAGGCAAGACTAACCGGGCAAGTTCTAGATTCAACACACAAAAGTAACTGAGCTAGACCTCACACGCACATGGCACAAAGGTACATCACAAGCTACTACCTATCCGGTTCATGCAATTATTAGCAATGATTATCATGTCCCTAGAACTAATGCCATAAAAAGATTCACAGTAGTCACATATAGATGTACATCACACAGTTAACAAATACACAGCTGGAGAGGTATTTGTCATTCCAAGAGAAATCAACAAAAATATATCAACTACCCTAGATACTTCTTTTCCCTTAATTAACCACAAACCATCA
Source organism: Capsicum baccatum var. pendulum (assembly GCA_030864225.1). NCBI lineage: Eukaryota > Viridiplantae > Streptophyta > Magnoliopsida > Solanales > Solanaceae > Capsicum > Capsicum baccatum. Next base: position 200,068,083 of record CM061553.1, read on the forward strand.
TAAAAGAAAACACAATACGCCTAAATATGTCGGCTCTACTACGAACAATATTTCGAGAAAAAGAGGAACGACAATAAAAACTCATGGAGGACATCAACACCAACAAGTAGCCCCACCCTCAACTTAAAATCATGCAATGTCTCCAATGCGTCAAACCAAAACAAGAGAGTTAGAAACATACCTGTGGCACCACGGATATGAAGATATGATGTCAATCACATAAGATGAATACAAACAACAAAATACCTTCGGCTGTCTCCCAGGCAGTGCCTGGTTTAATGTCATGGCGCGATTCGGTTATCTTGATAACTCAGACTTCATCAAGTTACCTTGTAGATAATTATTTATTTCTCCACTTGGACGATTTGAATTGTCGTCCCATCTTTTGATGTTTACATCTTTTAGGTCCGTTGGGCAAATGTGAGGGCATGATAAGGAATGTTCTATCATGCCACTATGAAGACTTAAACCGCTTGCCCAATTTTGCATCGAACATTCATGTGGGTTCATTGGGCAACGATGAGGATCTTAAAAAGCCACCAAATGGATGTCGATTTTTAAGCTTGTTAGCATTCAGACTAGGGTTGTAGTATACCCTTTTGGAAAGATAAACTCCAAAATGTAAGAATTTTCCTCTTTATTTTCAAAATTCATCATTTGCTTGGGTGATTCGACTTTCATCAAATCCACCAAGTATAATATTGAAAAGTGGTACGAATGAGGACTAACTCTCTATTTTGGAGTAGCATCCCTATTAGTATTTTTACCCCGAAATGGACTAGAGTCTTCACAAGGATTGTGCTTGATTTCTTCTTTTAACTCAAGTACCATCTCCTCATCTTTGGCATTTTCATTCATAAATGGTCCGATTGGTTGGGAAATCACCGAGGGTTGCTCAATATCAAGATCATCATCAATATTGGATTCTTGGTCCTCATATTCACACTCGTCCTTTATGTTAAATGATTCCACAGACAAGATATCATCTAAACATAATATGGAAATGTTCTTTGAATGCTTGACCTCTATATACATATCCTCTATCATTCTTCTTTCCTTGTTATTTTCCCTTCTGTCTTGATGTATATCAAGTATGATATCATTCGTTATGTCCACACACTCCAAAATTAGTTGAAGTATAGCTATAATGCCACTCTTTCCAGTGCTTTGTTCATCCTGTTCTTGACCATAAGACCTATCAAACACAAAAGAATAACTAGAATTTGGGTTAGCGCAATAGGGGGAGGGTGAATTTGGGCAATCACTCCAATGTCCATCTCGACCGCCACATAAAGAACAATATACTCTTTGTAGGATGGATATGGTGCACATATGTCTCTCCGAAGAGCATCTACAATCTTGCCAAAAGTGAGGTCCATCCCAATATGGACATAGATCATCAAGATAAGATTTCCAACCACCAAGCTCATGTTCATTCCATGATGCCATAGCAATAAGTAAACTAAAATATAAATCTACCTAACACAAGAAATAAAATAAAACTAAAAATAAATATTTACAAGTTTGAATTCAAGCTAGTAGGCTAAAATTTTAAACCAACTTAATACGCCAAATTGTTCACTAGCAACGGTGCTATTTTTTTATAGCGCTCAACTTACACCTCAATTTAGTGCAAGGCAATCGTTGTCATTATATTTTACCAACTTTGGAGTCTGGTTTGAATCCACAGGGAATAATGTGGTGATTAAACTAATTTGAAACAAAAGCTACAAGCTAAATTCAAATAACTGACATGAAAAGAAAAAATGGGGGTTTTTAATGGTTGAACTAGTGATTGTTGGTAATCAAGAGTTTATGGAATAACAAGAATTATGTTCACTAGGTTTTACTATACATGACATATTGTAAAAACATCTCAAGGTTCTCACGGTGGTTAGGATGACAAGCTATTTTTACCGATGGTATGCTCAAATGTCTCTCGGCCTATTCAAGCGTCTAATTTCCTAATCCTCTCGTACTTTGGGAATCACAACTGACTACCCATATTTTACCTCAGGTTAATAAACCTTATTACAGCATTGATTATTAAAAGAAGCCTTTTCGAGTCCCTATTGATAATTCACTTCCTACTATTTATGATTTCTTTCACAAGCAAACCAAACTAGGTGCACCTTTTGTTTGCAACCAACAGACATAAATTATAATCTCTTAATTACCAAGAAATCCTAACACTTATTAAACCTTGAATATTTAACACCTTATCATGACCTAACCCTAGATTCCATAATTCAGGTTAAAAGTGTTTAGCTACTCATGACGCATGAAACAAGCATGCAATTTGAATTCATAACTAAAAGGATTAACTTACAATGATGAATGAAATTGAAAGTGAACTTGTATTTGAATCACACGTCAAAACACTCAAATATTGTTCTTGAGATAGGGAGGAAAGAATATCATTTTTTCTCCTCAATAATAGATGAATTATACTCAAAATGCTAAAAGTGCTATAAATACTTAATTCTAAATAAGAAAACAAAAATTAAGGTTTTAGTTTTCTCTTTGGAATAGATGACGGTGATCTTGACGGCGTGCCAGATGTCTGATAGAGATCTTGACGGCATGTATAAGATGTCATCCAAGATTATAGTGAATTGTTATCTTCTTATTCTTCTAATGGCAAATATTACGGTGTGTCAAATATGTAATGGCGTGTGAAAAATGTCATCACATATTCACTAGAAATCAGCATGATATGTTTCAGGTTGAAAAATTTTGATGCCTCATCACAGATTTTATGATGCTTCATAAACGCCATCACATTTTATCTCAACTCCTCAGGTTCTATCTAAGATTAACGGCAACTTTGACAGCCTGTCCCATGTCTAACGATGCTTTAGAAATGGTGTCAGCTACTCTTTAGCTTATTCACACCAGATTTCAGCTAATTTATTCTTCTTTTCTTTGTGTTCCTCCCCAATCACTTGTATTTGCATTAAAATAATAAAAACAATCAAAAACAACAAAATTTGTTTAAGACTTCACAATTATTTAGAGTTAAAACCCTTAAATGTGTTAGCATCTGCTCACACATCAAGTATATGGGGGTGCATGCATTTACATAAATAATATCATACTCTTCATAAAATTATGCATGCTCACATCAATGACCCACAGAGCTTAAATAAAACACCAACAAATCATGAATAATGTAATATGTAGTAAAAATCTCATGAGTAATTTCACTTGATTCTAAAGTCTGTATTCTCCTCTTATTCTCAAAACTTGTAAACTAGATGAACTCTAAAACTCATTATTTATAGTAAACTCTTTATCTATATACTTTTAATCCATAAAATTGTTTCAAGACTAGTGGACATCTTTAGGATTTTGTTATCACCAACATAAACCATGTGAGCCACATGGAGTCTAGCGTCTTATCCACATTGGAGAGAGTTGTTCTACCCTTGCCATAGAAATAGAACCTTAATCTTAACGTTAGTTATCACTGTCTCAGCCTCCGGCCCACAATCTTAATCCTATGGCGGCATGTAGTTCTGGGGTGTGAAACCTTGAAATCATAACCAACTTTGTGCTAAATATTACTCCCATATTTAGGCTAAAAGATTTTAGGAAATCTACCTTAAAATAACTTAAGGGTCTATAAGGAAGACCAAATTATTCGCCTCTTCACTTTAAATCATAGGTAGTGTGGATTCCTATCTTAGCTGCAAATCTTGGTGAGCAATTTCTACAGACAAACTTAAGATCAAAATCAACAATTTTCTTGAAATCTTGAGACTTATCATAAACAAGCTTTAAAACTTCAATGACATGGGAATTCAGGCACACTTCTTGAAACACTTTAGGGGATAGCGACAATTCATTATTAACGAAAAATTATTTCACAATAATGCTCAATTCATGACAATAACCTTGGAATTTCTTGAAATTATCAAATCAATATAGAAATATGCAAATTATAGCATGAATTGTCAATTCAAAATCATAATATATGAAATAATCATGCAATTCAAGACTTGACAAATTTAAACCTCATAAACTCAAAATATAGAGAACTAGGGATGATTTTGACCTAAAATTATGAAATTCTGTAGGGAAACTAAAACTTTTCGGAACAAGAACTAAAGGGTGTTCTTGATCAAACCCCGGATACCTTAGATGATGAACTTTTGATGAACACTTGATTTTAGGATTCTATTTATACTTTTGAAGGATGATTCTTGAAGCCCTTGGTATGGGAAACCTAATTCTTGAATCAATTTCGAAAAGTGACGGTGGAATATTGAGATTTCTTGAACTTTGGGTTGAAACCCTAATATGTGTTCTTGAGAGAATTGAGTAAAGGAGCAATTTTATGCTTCTAGGGGCGGAAATTATATGTTATAAATGGATTATGGTGAGGGGGAATGACCAAAACGACCCTAGAACCATAAAAAAGATTGTTTATTGCGTTGCGTTGGTTTACTGCCTCACATGGAAAACTGCATTAATTTTTACTCGGTTGTCAGATATTTTTAAAATTGAAATTGTTGGAAATCTAATTTAATTATCTACAATTTGATGGGTCATTGAGCTGGAAAATTCAATATATATAAATAGTTATACATGCTTAAAGTAGACCCTTGTAGAATCAGATACCAAATGTTAGACGAATCAAATGATCTTAGCTCAACTTTGTTCTAAGTCATTGATATGAATATTTTTCACCTGTAAACCACTTCGTAGACTATGGTAACGATCATGATACTTATATTCACATGAAAATCATTTGAATTAGAGCTTATACACGTAGGAAAGATGTTTAGAATTCTAGTACGAAACGCGCCAAAAAAATAGGTCTCGAGATGTCACATAGTGTTTTAGGATACAAGTGACCCAAAGCTAACTCTTTTACTGGCATAACTCATAAGCAACAGGATAAAAAGTATAAATTTATACAAATCAACGATAAATAACTTTTTTCTAAATATGATCAATACAAAACTTAATTTATAAGATTACCACTCTACTTTTACAAACAAAATTGAAACCGAATACATAAACTTCTACTGACTATCAATGAAGTCTCTATCTGTATTGACTATAGGTTGTTGGGTCATGACTCCATACTATCCCAACTCAATACGACTGAATAAAGAAAAAATAAAATACCTCTCAAACTTTATAACTAATTGTGCCCTTGAATCAAAAGAACTCATCATCTGCTGACTGGAAGCTGTAACTCACTGAGTATGGTATGTGTGCAACAACTCGTACCTATATTATTAAACAATGTAGCACATAGACATATATATGGATTAGTAATTTGAGGATGTACTGAGTATATGGGGGTGTATGCATTTACATAAACAATATCATTATTCTTTATAAAATCATACATGCTGACATAAATCACTCATATAGCTTGAATAAAACTCTCCCAAATTATGCATTATGAAACATGTAGTAAAAATCTCGTGAGTCATTTCACTTGCTTCTAAAATTTGTATTCTCCTCTTATTCTCAAAACATGTAAGCTAGATGAAATCTTATCTTATTCTACATAGTAAACTCTTTATCTTAATACTATAAATCTATAAAACTATTTCAAAAGTGGGTGACATCTTTTGGAGTTTCTTCTAACCGACATAAACCATGTGAGCCACATGGAGTCCAACATCTTACCTACATTGGGGAGAGTTGTTCTACCCTTGCAATCAAAGTAGAACCTTAATCTTAACTGTAGTGATAACTATCTGGGCCTTGAGCCCATATTCTTAATCCAACAGTGGCACATAGTACTGGGGTATGACACCTTAGAATCATACCCAACTCATAGTTCTGGGGTATGACACCTTAGAATCATACCCAACTCAGTTCTATATACTACTTCCATACTTAGGCTCAGAAACTTTAGGAAATTCACCTTAAAATAACTGAAGGGTCTCTAAGGAAGACTACATTATGCTCATCTTTACTTTAAATCATAGGTAGTGTGGATTCCTATCTTAGCCTAATATCAAAGCATCAATCTTGATTCAAATCTTGGTAAGAAATATACTAGAGACAAACTTAAGATCAAAATCAGCATTTTTCTTGAAATCTTGATAAACTTATCATAAACAAGCTTTAAAACTTCAACAACATGGGAATTCAGGCACACTTATTGAAACACTTTAGAGGATAGCAACAATTCATTCTTAAAGAATAATAATTCCAAAATAAGGTTCAATTCATAAACATAACCTTGGAAATTCTTGAAATTATCAAATAAATATAGAAATATTCAAATTATAGCATGAATCATTAATTCAAAATCATAATATATGAAATAATCATGCAATTCAAAACTTGACAAACTAAATCTTATAAACCCAGAATATAGAGACCTAAACATGATTTTAACTTAAAATATAAAATTATGTAGGAAAACTAATACTTTTCCACTATTAAGATTGCTCCATTAGAAGCTCTCTATGGTAGGAGATGTAGATCTCTAATCGGTTGGTTCGAAGTAGGTAAGGTCACAGTAATAGTTCCTGCATTTGTATTTGATACCTTAGAGAAGGTCCAGTTGATTAGAAAAAGGCTCAAGACATCTCAGAGACAACAGAAATTGCATGTAGATGTGCACAGAAAGGATCTCGAGTTTGAGATTGGTGATTATGTGTTCCTAAAAATCTCTCCCGTGAAAGAAGTGGAGAGGTTTGAAAAGAAGGGAAATCTCAATCCCCGCTATGTCATTCCCTTTAAAATTCTCAGTCATTTCGGCAAAGTAGCTTATGAGCTCGAATTGCCTTCATATCTAGCCTCAGTGTATCCAGTCTTCGCATCTCCTTACTTAAAAAGTGCATAGGTGACCCAGCAGTTGTAGTCCCTATAGAAGGAATAGACATTCAGAACAACCTCTCTTATGAGGAGATTCCAGTCGAAATCCTTAACTACCAGACTCTCGGACTGAGGAACAGAGAAGTTCCTCTATTATAAGTTCTTAGGAAAAATCAGTTCGTTGAGGGAGCTACTTGGGAAGCAGAAGTAGACATGCAGACCAATTATCCTCACCTCTTCTCCACTAATTCAAACTCAGCCGAAGGTAATAGCTTTTCTTCAGCCTATTAAATTTCATATTAAAATTTTTGTTACGAACTTGGTATTCAGTTTCATGCTCAGTTTATATTTTAAATTTTTTATCTTTACCATTGCATATTCAGTTGCTTGTTCATGAGTCAGTTCAGTCATGTATTCATGCATCAGATATGCATGATCATCTTATTAGTACTCGTAATCATGAAATCATGTATCATCCAGTTATGAAATCATGTATCAGATATGCATGCTCAATATGAATCTTAAGAAATCAGAATTGTCATTAATGTAATCTTGTTTATGTCATTCATGTTTAGTATGTACATCTGCTTATCATTTCTCCCATCTCAGTCAATCTTATTCGAGGACGAATATTCCCAAGGGGGAGATATTATAAGCGCCTGCAAAATTTCTAAGCTTAGTTTAGTCCTTTAAGCTTGTCAAGGGGTCCCAGACTTAGAAATTTTTAGCCAAATTTCTAGACCTAGTTATTTCTTTGGACTTCAAAAGTTGGCGATATCATCTCATAACCTTAACGTCCCTTAAAGGTCAATATTTTTGTTGATTCATGATCAAAGAAGTCAATAGGTGTTCCCAAACAAGTTTTTGATTTTTTGGAACTCGTTTAGACCACGTTTGGTGTCCCAAAACAGTGGACCAATGCAATCTTGGCGCACTACATCTCCTATTGCATTGGTTAACATTGTTGGAGGAATTGCCAATAAAAATACTAAGTCATGGCGTGACGCACCGAGTATCGCGTCTCCAATTGCATCGATGCCCAGTTTTTACTCATTAACTGTTCATGTATCTAAGGGTAATTAGCTCATTTTCCCCCGACCTTCAGCCCTCATAATATGAAATTTAGCCCTCTTTTGGCTAAAATTCATTCATTATTTCACTATTCCTCAAGAACAAGAAACCCTAGGTGGATTTTCAAGTCAAGAATTCAAATTTTATTCCTTCAATCTTCAAGAAATCATCCACTAAGGTATGTCAAGTGTTCATTCATGGATTACTTTCATCCATGATGCTCAAGAATCTTATTTAAAAATCATAAATTATGACGTTAATGTTGTGGGTTGATTATGACCATGTTGATGTTGTTGTACGATTCCCATGTTTGAATCTTTAATTTGTTTTCATGAATCTATGCTAGCATGTGGGTTGAAATCTATTAAATTATGTTGATTTATGCATTCATGATGTATTGTTTTAATGTTTATGCCTAAGCCTAAAGTTATGCATTCAAGGTGTTTGATAAAATTCCCAAGAGAACAAAAATTAACCATTATGACTCATTAGGGCCTAAATGATGAATTCATGCCCTACCCTTATGTTAAAAAATGACTCCCATGCAATTTTTATGCATTGTAACTATTTGATGGAATATCCATAAGACTAGAATTGTGAAACCATGATATATATTTGAATGAATTCTTCTACATGAACAAGATTATGATTATGAAGTTCTTCATAAACTCCCTAACGATTGTATTATTAATTGTTGACAATGGTCATATGTTCAAGAATAGCCATGTATCGCATGTTTCATGCTATCGAGTCCTGGGAGTACTTATACCCGACAATTTAGTGTTGTGCCTAGAGACAATGTCAGTTTCATAAAAATCTCAGTCATGACATGATTAGTAGTATTCACAATCAGTTTCAGAACTCAGTAGAATTCAGCTATGACTAAGGAAACTCAATAATCTCATGAACTCAGTCAGTTAATAGAATTCAAAAATATTCCATCGGTCCATGAAATTCAGTGAACTCAGTTCAGTTCATCTAAGTATAATTAGTTCAATGTCTATTCAGTTGGGAGTAGGATACAGCACTGAGAAAAACCCAATGATGAGAACACACACTAACAGTAGAGGGTCTGATACTTAGAAGCAATCCTTGCTTTCCAGAACTATGTAGACAGTATAGGTTGAGACATCAACACTAATAGTTTAGGGTTTATAAGGTGGATAAACACTTCCAGATAAGGGTCCCACCATTCTCCTTTGGGGACATAGCCAGATAATGGTCACTCACAGCTTGCCCTTACTAGTGGTGCGGTATTGACACCCTTCCAAATAGGGTTACGGATTGGACCCCAACTCTATACAGAAAAGAGGCATGTCAGTTAGATTACTACCTCCCACAGTTTCAGTCTTAGTCTCAGTAAATGAACTTAGATAATTTTACAGATTCAGGACTATCATATATAGTCACTCAGTTCAGTACAGAACTTAGCTTGTTCTATCAGAATTAGGACTATCAGACACAGTCACTCAGTTAACAATATATCAGTTATATGAAACTCATGTTATCAGCATTAAGAGTCTATAGTCAGTAGTATAATAATCTCACTTATAGTTACGGATCCCACCATTTGTTATGCCCCAAAAATACCTCCTAGACGTTACATAATTCTTAAGACCCCAAGTGATCCCAAGCTAACCCTTGTACTGGCATATTTCTTGAGCAACTAATTTAATTACATAAAACTAGGTGTAATGCACAGAAGATTTATCTTTAGTTGAACATATTTAAAACAATAATATTTAAAATAATTACCACTTTGGTTATACAAAAAAAAAACAGAATTAGGTACATCAACTCTACTAACTATCTATGAAGCATGTACTAATATTGAATATAAGTAGCTGGGACATGACCCCCAGCTATCCTTATTCAATACAACTGAATAAATAAAATAGGAAACTACTTAAAGTATGATTGAGTCGACCCCTCGAATTAAAAGGTCTCATCACATACTGACTGGAAGCTGCACATTACCTGATTATGATGTATAGGCTACAACTGGTACCTACATTATGCGACAATACAGCACATCAACATATATATGGGTTAGTACTTCTAAAATATACTGATTATATGAGGGTGAATGCATAAGTAAAACAATAAATCAATAAATAAATATACTTTCAAACCAATGCATGCTAAGTGTAGATGACTCACCTTGGGCTTGAATAAAACAACGATTGGAAAAGCATAAACATGAGTAATGAAGCATAAAGATAAACTTTGTGAGCAATAACACTTCGTTTCTAAATGCTTTAGTTTTTGTTCTATCTTTTGGGAGGTTCTTCTAACCGACATAAACCATGTGAACTATCATGGAGTCCAACGCCTTACCCATGTTAGGAAGAGTTGTTCCACCCTTTCCATTAGAATAGACCCTTAACTTAAATGATCACTATACTTAACCCATATTGGGAATTAAACCTACGGTGGCACATATTTCTGGGGCATGTGACCTTGGACTCATAACCAACTCGGTGATAAATACTACACCTATATTATTTATATGCTTATACTTTAGGAAATCCACCTTAAAATAGCACAAGGGTTCTTCTAATAAAACCAGTCATGTTTCTCTTTACTTTAAATCAAAATTAGGATGAACAATTGTGGGTTCCATGTCTTGTCTTAGGATCAAAAGATCAATCTTTACTTTAATTCTTGGTATAAAAATATCTAAGAAGATTAATATCCTAATCTTTTTGAAATCTAAAAACTCATACTTGGGGTTTAGAGCATATGTACTTAAATTCTAGAGATTTCACAGTAAAGCATCATTCTCAATAATCATCTTGAAATCTTTCAACAATATCAAGTCAAGATATTGAAATTCAATTCATAATATAAAATTTCAAGTCAAAGAATAAGTAGATGAGAATAAATATGCACATCAATACTTAAATTAATTTATAACTTCATAAACTCAAAACAATACAGTTTGGGTATCAACCCTAATTTGCAATTCATATTGTCTTGACTTTAAAACATGTTTTTGGCACAAAGATGAAAGAGTATCCTTGTTCATAAACCAACATACCCTAAAGTTCTTGGATTGGAAGAGAAACACAATCTTGGTTCTTTTCTTTAAAGTTCTTGGATCGGGGAACTTGAATTCTTTGTTTTCCTTGGAGAGAAAGAAATGAAATTTGATGATCTTGGGGGAATATTATGGTATGTTTTTGAAAGGAATTAGAAGAATATGGGAAATAATGCCATAATTGAAGCCTTAAGTCATGCTTTATATGAATTGAGTTTAGGTGGGAAAAGGACAAATTTACCCTCAATCATTTAAATAGAAATTCATAACTAGAATGTGGATTAAAGGCTTATCGCGATGTAGTCTTGTCACGGTTACTTCCTGGTTTTGACAAAAATGACCACAACTTTTTGCTCTGGTATCGGATTAAGGCAAAATTGGTATCGTTGGAAAGATAATCCAATTATGTATAATTTGGTGGGTCTTGATATGAAAAATTCCATATATGTACAAAGTTATGCAGATTCAAAATTTACACTTGTAGGATCGAACACCAAACTTTGAACGACTCAAAGGCTCTTAGCTCAAGTTTTTTCTGTGGGATTTCTATGAATTTTTTTCACCTCATAAGCACATCACACACTATAATAAAGATCATGACACAAGAATTCAAATTGTAAATTAGGAACTGGAGATGCGATGTACGCGCCAAAAGGAATGTCACCGTGATGCGACCCTATCGTAATGACTTGTTAGATTCCTAATCCAAATGTGCCCCAAACCTTGTCCAAAAAATGTTTAGATCCCCCATGACATACTTCTTATATCCCTGAACATAAATTAACTCAAAAACAAATGTCTCGGGATCGAGAAGACCAAATTCAAAATCCTTGAAGTGTAGGGGTCTTCAAAATGATTAAGTCCCAACACTTATCAAAAATTTCAAGAATTATGCCATTTAATCATGAAACTAAGAGATAAATCAAGCTAAGATTAGTATAGGGTATTACACCCTTATTTCTACGTCATATAAAATACCCACTGGTTGCTTCAAAGATTTGTCAGCCATCAATATATTGATGGATGTAGGTTTGAGTTCCCCTATCTTAAACAATATGTACACAACCAGTGGAATCATATTTACTCCTACTCTCAAGTCATATAAAGAATGTTTAACATTGAAAGGCCTAATAGAATGGAGAATCGTGATTGCTCTTGGTCCTTCTTCTTTTCTACTAGGAGTAAGAAAGAGTCGCATTATTAGAAGAGGAGACTAGGTATTTGGATTGTTAGTTGGCAGGTCACCAAGCCCATGGGAAAGGAAACCAAGGTCAAAACTATGATAATGATAGGTATAGATACTACTGTATGGATAAAGATAGTGACTATAGATGGATATATGATTACAAGGAGAGGGAGATAGGTATATTTCGCCTGGCAGACAAGATATAGAATAAAAATGAAAGAGATATTGACCAAACAGGTGAAGGGGAAAGAAATTTAGGAGGCTAGCCTCAATGAGATCATGATATTTTAGGTTTGACTCAGAAGATTGAGTCCCAGGAAACTACTATCAAGTAGTTAGATCATTAGTTTAGACAAATGTATTTCACTTTAGATCAAAGAAAATTGGGTACCCTCCCGATTAACAATATACAGAATCCTTCAAACATCATGCATTGTCTAGCTATTACTACTAATTATGGTGCCACTACTGATGATCCCCCTATAACTACTATTGAGGAGTTGAAGATTGATAGAACTTATAGCGAAGAGATACCTGAGGTAGAGTCTGACAAATCAATATGGTTGATGATGATTTTGACTATGATAGTGGTGAGTATTGGGTCACCAAGACCAATAGCTAGTAATAAGTGATAGATTCTTACTATAGATGCCTTAATTTATAAATCTCATCCTTATGCTTTAATAGATCAAATGGAGGAAAGAACCTATTAAGGAATTGCCTACACAACTTATTCCATATAGTGATAGATCCTCTTCTATGTTCTCCCAACCATAAAGATGCTTCTCCTATATATGAGAAGGGGAACAACCACAGTCTAAGTGCTTTCTGATTCACCCCTGTAATGGTATACGAACTATAGATCTCGATGAAATTTGTAAGATTCATGTTTGCAACATCTACTGGTAAGCATGCAAATATACCTTTCAGGTTTAGAAGAGAGATCATTGCACTTGTAATGTCAAATTTAATGCCTATAGGTAAAATATGAGTAATAACGTCTCCAGTATCTACCAGCTCAATGTATCCCATATCTTCTTCATAATCTTTGTACGATTGGAAATAGTAAAATATTAGGATCACTTGAGGATGTACTCCTCTGACTCTCTTCTGATTTTAACTGAGTATTGCTTAGTTGTCTTCTACCTTTCTCCACTCATCAAACTCTGCCTCTTGAGCTATTTACTAAGCTTCTTCTACTGCCATACTCTTATTTTTAGCTTGAGATACAAGATAATGTGTGAGCCCATGCTAACATATTTATAGCTTTTAACTCTAAATAATTGTAAAATCTTGAACAACTTTAGTTATTTTTGATTTGTTTACTTTGATTTTGTAGTATAAGTAGAGAAGAAGGGGAACCACAAATAAAGGAAGCAAATATCATGAAATTAGAAGCAAATAAAGAACAAAGTGTGGCTGACGACATCCATGATACATCGTCAGCCTTGAGATAGGCTGTCAAGGATTTTGTCAACCTTAAATAGAAGAAGGAAGTTGCAGAAAGTATTGTGATGACATTTATGACACGTCGTCAAGATGATGATAAGGCATCACCATCGTCGTCAACCTTAGGCAGCAGAAGCTAAACTTCCACAGAAGCTGACGACGTTTGTGATAGGCCGTCAAACCCTTGATAGGTCGTCATGAGTGTCGTCATCTATTCCAAAAAAAATATGAACTTTAATTTTATTTTCTTATTTAGGGTTAACTATTTAAAGCCTTGTTTTAGTTTTTTTTTATTCATTGGAAAATTAAGGATTGGAAATATCCTACAAGATACAATATACGATATTTCTCTCTCTCTCTCTCAAAAACTAATATTTTGGAGTTTTGTCTTGTGATTCAATTCAAAGTATACTTTTTATTTTCTTCATCATTGTAAGTTAATACTTTCAGTTATGAATTCAACTTTCATACTTGTTCCTTGCATCATGAGTGGCTAAACACCTTTAATCTGGATTATGGGATATAGGGTTAGGTCATGATAAGGTGTTAAATGCTCAAGATTTAAGAGTTATTAGGATTTCTTGGTAATTTTGAGATTATAATTAAAGTCTTCTGGTTGTAAATAGTAGGCATACCTACTTTGATTTTCTTCAGAAATAAATCATAGACAATAGGAAGTAAATTATCAATAGGGACTCAGAAAGACTTCGTTTAACAATCAGCACTGTAACAAGGTTGATTAACCTGAGGTAAAATTTGGACAGTGAGTAGTGATTCCCTAAGTCTGAGAGGATTAGGAAATTAGATGCTTGAATCAGTCGAGAGACATTCGAGCATATCATCGATAAAGATAGCTTGTCATCCTAACCACCGTGAGAATCTTGACTCACCTTTAGCATCTGCCATGTACCGTAGGCCCTAGTGAACATAATTCTTGTTATTTCATACACTTTTGATTGACAAACACTAAAATTAAAGTGTCCAAAAATTATTTGCTAATCTCCAAAACCCTCATTTTATCTTGTTATATTATTTGTATGAATTTAACTTGTAGCTTTAGTTTCAAACTAGTTTAATCGCAACTCACTTTGTTTCCTGTGGGATTCGACCCTAACCTAGTTGGGTTTTATATTGACAATGATCACTTACACCCATTCAAGAGTGTAATTTGAGCATTGTCAAAAATGGCGCCGTTGTCAGGCAACAATTTAGTGTATTCAGTTGGTTTTAAATTTTAGCCTACTAGCTCGAATTCAAACTTGTAAATTTTTGTTTTTAGTTTTCTTTTATTTATTGTGTTAGGTAAATTTTTATTTTAGCTTACTTATTACTATGGAATCATTGAATGAACATGAGCTTGGGTGTTGGAAATCTTATCTTGAAGATCCATGTCCATATTGTGATAGAGCTCACTTTTAGAAAGATTGTAGATATCCTCTTTAGAGAGAGATGTGTACACCATCTCCATCCTACCAGAAGTATGATTGATCTTTATATGGTGGTCAAGATATATATTAGAGTGATTGCCTAAATTCCCCCTCCACCTAATGAACTAACCCAAATTTGAGTTCTTTTTATGAGTTTGATAGGTCTTACGGTCAAGAAAAGGAAGAACGATGCATCGGTAAGAGTGGCATTGACACTATGTTTCAACGAATATTAGATCTCCAAAAAGAAACATATGATATCGTATATGATATACATGAAGACATGAAGATGATCATTTATGAGGAGATGGATATAGAGATCAATTATTCAAAGCATTCTTCTATATTATGTTTAGATGATATCTTGTCTGTGGAATTATTTAACATAATAGAAGAGTGTGAAGTTGAGGATCAAGAATCCTATACTAATTATGAGCTTAATATTGATCTTCCACTAGATATTTCCCAACCAACTGAACCATTCATGAATGAAGATTCCAAAGATGAGGAAATGGTACTAGAATTGAAAGAAGAAATCAAGAACAATCCTTGTGAAAACTCTAGTTCATTTTGGGGTAAAGATACTAATAGAGATGCTACTCTAAAATTGAAAGTCAGACCTCATTCGAATATCTTTTCAACATTATGATTGGTGGATATAATGAAAGTCGAACCACCCAAGCAAATGATGAATTTTGAAAATGAGCAAGAAAATTCTTACATTTTGGAGTTTGTTTTTCCAAAAGGGTATACTATAACCTCAGTCTTGAAGGACAAGAAGCTTAAAGATCAATATCCATTTAGTGGATTTTTAAAATCCTGATCGTTTCACAATGATACCACATAAAAGTTTGATGCAAACCTGGGCAAGCAATTTAAGTTTTTGAAGTGGCGTGATAGAACATTCCTTATCATGCCCTCATATTTGCACAACGGACCTAAATGATGTAAAGATCAAAACATGGGCTGATAATTTAAATCATCAAAGTGGAGGGATAAAGGATGATTGGATGTTGTCATGCTGCGACACTAAATTCGAAGCTTCTTGGGAGGCAACCCAAGTTATTTGATTGTTTATATTCATGTTATGTGATTGACATTAGATGTTTGTACCCATGGTGCCACGGGTATATTTCTAACTCTCTTATTTTGGTTTGATGCATTGGGGACATTGCATGATTTTATGTTAAGGTTGTTGGGGCTACTTGGGGGTGTTGATGTCCTCCTGGGGTTTTTGTTGATGTTCCTCTTTTCCCCGTGTTTCTAGTAGAGCTGGCATGTTTGGGCGTATTGCACTTGTTTTGTCATGTGTAGTAGTTGATTAGGAAAAATAAAAGTAACTAAGGCAGTTAACTTGATTTTGTAATTTTTGAGCACCTCGTCCTTGGTCTGATATATTACTATATGAATTTCATCCATTTGTGACCACGGTGTATCTTTTTGTGGCATTAGTCTGCCAACTAATTAACCATTGTTAAAAAAGTACATGAACTCGATTAGTTATGATATGCGAGATACTTTTGTGCCTTGTGTGTCTAAGGTCTTACTTAGTTCCCATTGTGTGTTGAATCTAGAGCTTTTCCTGTAAGTCTTGTCATGGTCATACGATAGGAGTTAGGAAAGGATCATAGGTCGTTTTTAATTTTATCCCACTTTAGCCAAAATGATCTTCCCTATGTGCATAATATCTCTTGATCCTTGTTTTGAGCCTAATTAGCCTATTTTTTTCTATGACACCTCTTACCTTCCCGTTTACATCACAATGAACCTGTTTTGGCCCTGGTCCTCCTTTGATACTATGCACCTTGACTTAGGAAAACAGCCTAAGTTGGGGGTGGGTATCATAGGGGTGCGTGATACAAAATGAGTATGAAGAGAGGAAGAATAAAAGAAAAAAACAAATAGTTGGGTGTGGCGATACGGAATAAGAAATGAGAAAGTTGTGAAAAAGCTAATAAAAGGTAATGTGATAATTAAAAAGACCACATCTATCTTAAGCATGTGTGATCAATAAAAGAGAGGAAGAAAAAAAGGTTGGGAGTTGAAACCCCAAGAGTTTAGTGTAGTGTCAAGAAGGCATAGTCACTCTGAAATATCCATGAATACCTTACCAACCCCTAGCCTACATTACAAGCTTAAGAAAATCCCTATAGTTATGCGCAATGTTGGAACTTTGTTCTGAGAGTGACTATAAGGGCATGCCTATGGAATTTGATGTGCAATGTTGGAACTTCATTCTGAGAGTGAGTCTTGTGTTTATCCCTGTGTTTATGTATGTAAATTATTACATGAGTGAAAAAGGGATTTCTTTGTTGTAAGGGCACACTAGGTATGTTGCTAATCACTGCCTTATTCAGATAGTGTGATTTGGGTATGTGCTGGGTTGTTATTTCCAAAATTCTTGCCATATCTTGATCTTCGTGAATTGCGTAGGTGTTTTCAATAATAGACACAGTTGCTCTTAAATTGAATAACCTTGGAGATGGTGCATGTATTCTAAACTGATATAAGTAGTTAGTTGCAAACATGTACTTTGTATACTCTTGGTTATGTTATGGTTGCTTGAGGATAAGCAATTTTTTAAGTTGAGGGTGTTGATGTCTTAGCCCATGCTAACACATTTACAACTTTTAACTCTAAATAATTGCAAAGTCTTGAGCAACTTTAGTCATTTTTTATTAGTTTACTTTGATTTTGCAATAAAGTAGAGAAGAAGGGGAACTACAAATAAAGGAAGAAAAAATCTTGAAATCGGAAGAAAATAAAGAACAAAGTATGGATGATGACATCTATTACACGTCGTCAGCCTGGTGATAGGCTGCCAAGGATGCCGTCAACCCTAAATAGAAGATGGAAGTTGCAGAAAGTTTTGTGACGACATTTATGACATGCTATAAAGATGATGATAAGGCATCACCGTCGTTATCAACCTTAGGCAGCAGAAGCTAAACTTGCAGAGAAACTGACAATGTCCATGATAGGCCATCAAACTCCTGATAGGCCGTCACGAGCGCCGTCATCTCTTCCAAAAAGATCTAAACTTTAATTTTATTTCCTTATTTAGGGTTAACCATTTAAATCCTTGTTTTACGTTTTTTTTATTATTCATTCAATCATTAAGGATTGGACATATCCTACAAGATACTATATACAATATTTCTCTCTCAAAAAAAAAATATTTTGGATTTTTGTCTTGTGATTGAATTCAAAGTATACTTTTGATTTTCTTCATCATTGAAAGTTAAACCTTTCATTTATGAATTCAATTTGCATACTTGTTTCTTGCATCATGACTGGCTAAACACCTTTAATCTGGATTGTGGGATCTAGGGTTAGGTCATGATAAGGTGTTAAATGCTCAAAATTTAAGAGGTGTTAATATTTCTTGGTAATTCTGAGATTTTAATTAAACTATTCTTGTTACAAACAGTAGGCGTACCTACTTTGATTTGCTTGAGAAAGAAATCATAAACAGTAGGAAGTGAATTATCAACAGGGACACCGAAAGACTTTATTCAATAATCAGCAGTGTAACAAGGTTTATCTAACTAAGGTAAAATCTAGACAGTGAGTAGTGATTCCCTATGTCCTAGAGGATTAGGAAATTAGACGCTTGAATAGGTCGAGATACATTCGAGCATATCATCAATAAAGATAGCTTGTCATCATAACCATCGTGAGAATCTTGACTCACCTTTGGCATCTGTCATGTACCGTAAACCCTAGTGAACATAATTCTTGTTATTTCATAAACTCTTGATTGACAAACATTGAAATTAATGTGACAAAAAATTATTTCCTACTCTCAAAAACCCCTATTTTATCTTTTTATATCATTTGTTTGAATTTAATTTGTAGCTTTAGTTTAAAACTAGTTTAATCGCCACTCATATTGTTCCTTGTGGGATTCGACCCCAACCTAGTTGGCCTTTATATTGACAACGATCACTTACACCCATTCAAGTGTGTAATTTGAGCATTACCACAAGCTTACCAGCCTGTCGATTAACAAGATCCTAAACTTCTTTGGGAGGAGGGTGAGGTACATCATCATAAAACCCTTCAGGAATATCATCTATTTTTTGTTCCATCATCCTACTAGGTGTTTGTAAGATCATATCTGGAATTTGATTCAATGGGAGTATGGTATGTACTCTACTCCGTGTGTTTGGCAAACATCAACATATACCCAACTATGAACAAAAACAAAAATAAAACTCATAAACTGCAACAACTTTAAATTACAAATCAACACCATATTCCCCGACTATGGTGCAAAAATTTGATAACGCCCAATCTACGCCATTACTTCAAAGGTTATATAGTCATTGTTGAAGATCGTAACCTGATAATAGTTTGGGTCGAATCACAAGGTAATATGCAGAATCATTTCTCTTAGATATTGTAATTGACGGGCAGAACTAGAAAAGTAAATAGGGGTTCTGAGTAGTAGTATTGAACAAGTGGTGAATATCAACTTTAGATATAATCAGCCATAAGTGAACACTAGGATTATGTTCCCCCTGGCTTCTTAACTTTGTATACTTATCATGCTCTATTGAACTAACCCAATAACTTACATGCAGAATCTAATAAGTTATGTACCATGTACAGTTTTTTGATGAGCATACAGATTTCACCCTTTACCTTTTGAGTCTTAGGATGTTGTGTTCCTAACCCTTATCTTGGTCCTAGTTAACTATTATCTTTTGAGTTTCTAGTTATTAGATGAAATCTAACCATCTTACTTAGATAATACCTAATAGCATGGATCAAAAGCAAAACTCTAAATTATAGTTGAAATTATCTTTTCCTATTTACTACTCATCTTTTGGAGTAAGTAGCAATAATCTAGGAGGGATCTTAACGTTAACAACCACTAAGATAACAATTAAAGTGAAAATAATATAATGCATGCATGTGTATCTTTTCATAAAAACAACAGCACTTCCCCTACTTCATTAATCCGCTAGGATCTCGACAACCTTAACTAAGGGTTTTTAGCTTCTTATACTTGTGAAGTAATCAATAACATTCATGATTGAAAGAATAAAATGAAATCATAATAATCACAAGTAAAAACCTAAAACCATAACAGAATTTACAAACCAAAATTAATACAAGATCATTCAAAGACCAAAAACAAATCTCAGAATTAAAATATGTTTGTAAGTATCAAGATTGTGTAACTTCTACAAAAAACACATAAGGGGTATTTATAGTACATAAGAAAACTGTAAAACTAAAACCGAAGCAAAAAAGTACAAAAAAGGATTGGTGACTTCATGTGGTATCTACATTCGGCCTGGCCTTTGGTGCATATGGTACATGCATCTTGAGGATGGGAACATGTAGCAACTGCATGTGCTTAGACTAAAAATCTTGCAACTCTGCTCTCGGGTTTTTGGACTTCTAACACATTCTTTTCCCACATGCGGTCCACATGTTCACTTGCGGTCCACATGTTCACCTAGGTATGTGCTAAAAGTATTTTTCAGCTCTTCTTTAATTCCTGCACATGCTTTAGTCATGAACATTCCAAAAAGTTTTATGAACACCCATAATTGATAAAAATAAGTAGCCAATAACACCATTTTTCATCCTTTTCATGAACTTAGCATCTAAAACCTAGTTTCCGGCAAAACATACCCAAAACGCATCATATCTATCAAAACAACCTCAAAAACTTGCATATTTTCCTTCTTTTAAGAATCTAAAGTGCTATATTTCTATAGCACTTCAACATACTAGACACAAATTTTCTTATCCTAGATGGAGCATACCTTGCCAACTAAGTAAACTTGAGTCAGTATTCTCTCACACTCATGTTACCTTGCTTCAGATTAATGAAATCCTGAACCTTAGCCTCCCTCAACTATAGTGGGAAGAACTTGTCTAAAATGGTTGTGGAAAACTCTTCCCACTCTATAGGCGCTGCCTCAAAACTTCTATCCTCTTTCCTCTATTTTAAACAAGTATGATCTACTCCCTGCAACTTATAGACAATTAAATCAATGCTCTCAATGGAAGTGACTCCCATGATGTTTGTAATCTTCTTCACACTACCCAGAAACTCCTATGGATCCTCATCAAACATGGATCTAGAAAACAATGGAAGATTTATCTGAGTGAGGTATCAGATCCTAGTTGTATCATCACTAGATTTGTTGGAGAAACAACCTGCTAGTTATTTTGTTCAGCCATAGAATGAGCTAAAGTTGTGAAATTGGCCCAAAATTTGGCGTGAGAAAAATGGTCGTTCAGGGGATCTTCCTGAACAGGTGGTAGTGTAGGTTGATCCCTTTTCCTTCTTCTATTGTTTCTTTTGGGATTAATTTTATATAAATAGAATGATAGATTTGTTAGAAAAATAGTTCAACATAGCTAATGTTCTTTCACACGACATGAGTTCTAAAAGAAGAGAAACTTTCCTAAAACATCTGGTAGCCCCTTGACCATAATTATGGCACACTTCACACCCATACACAAAACTCTACTCAATGTAGCATTAGAAACCCTAGGACAGTTTAAAACCTTAGGGGTTATTTTGTTGGGAAACAGTTATCCCAAGATAATTAATCCCAGGATTAATTATCTTAAAATTACTCCAGAAAGCTTATCCCAGTATGCATATGGGATAACTTATCCCATCATTATATTGGGATGAGTAATCTTGGTATTAACTAATACCTTCAACTATACATTAGATAAAATATTCCTTCTTTTTATCCTGGGACTAATTATCCTTTAGGCTCTAATAATTGGTTAAAATCCCGAGGCTACCCCTAGTCGTGTCATGGTTCTTAAGTCTACAAGTGATCCCAAGCTAACCTATGATTTGGTACTTGGTGTAAGCACTGAATAAAATAATAAGGAAATGTCATGTGTGAAAGATAAACTAATAAAGTCTGATAGGATGTAATACTAAAATATAAGTCAATGTGTCTAAACACTGATAAAGCTGAAAACTAGAATAACTGTCTGAAAGCCTCTAGAAATATGAAAATTTGATGGGAAAACCCCCCAACTAACTCCAATTGTATATGATAAAGAAAGTACTAAAGATAGCTGAAGAAATACATATTGTCCACGATGAAGAGGAATCACTACAACTATTGCTGAGGCACTGAGTTGTCTAATGATAAACAGGGAACCGAGCATCCGAACCTATGTTATAAGACAACATAGCGCAAAAGAAGATTGTGCAATCAGTACTTTGAATGTACTGGTATTAAGGTAAGGACTAACTAAAATACATATGAAAACTGAACACGGATGCATGTACATGTAAAAATAATAATGCAAGACCAAGTAAAGAATGTACTGTAATAATTTGTAAAACTGACTAAGAGAATAACTGGTAATCCGAATAATTTGTCAAGAAAACCTGAACTAATATAGATTGAGTGCTGACTAAAACCGTAGGAGCTATTATGTAACCGACATGCCTCAATCTGAGTTAATCAAGGTCCAACCTATAACCCAGTGTCAGTACCTTGATACAGGTACTAACACTGGTTATGTGGATCCACTAAATTAGCATCCTGATCTGCTGGAAGGTTCCCTAAGAGAGTGACAACCCTCAGCTAGTAGGAAGACCTCTCAAAACCTACATTGGCTATGTAGGTTAGGAACTCAGGTATTGCTATTAAAGGTCACAACTGATAGCTCTCAACATAATCATAACAAACTGAGTATGATAATGAAATCATAATATTACAAACTTATTACTTGAATATATGAAACATCAGAAAACACATAGGTATCAAATGTTGATAACTCGAAAGAAAGATAATGCTCAAACTACACTTCTCATGTGAGAATGTAAGTGATCGTTGTCAATATATAACCCAACTAGGTTGGGGCTGAATCCTACAGGGAATATAGTGTGAACTTAAGTCGTTTGTGATTTAATCAACTTATAGTTGGATGTTTCTAGGAATAGGGATATAAGAGATTAGAAAATAATTGTTGGTCACTTTAGTTTTTGTGTTTATAGTCAAGAGTTCATGGAAAACTAGAGCTATGTTCACTATGGGTGTTGGGATTTGATAGACGCTAGTAACAATTTGAGATTCCTGTGGAGGTAGGAACAAAAGATTATCCTTGTCGAATTTTTGTCTAAATGTCTCTCAACCTATTTAAGAATTTAACTAACTAATTCTCTCGAACTTAGGGAGTTCATATTTCACAACAGGATGTTATCTCAAGTTAATTAATCTTGCTAGGGCATTAGTTATTAAATGGAAGGTTGGTAGCTTTCAAGTCCCTATTGATAATTCACTTCTTACTAGGTTTGATTTCGTAGTTCAAGAAAATCACTAGTAAGGAGGACCTATTATTTGCAACAAATAGATAAAGTGTAACGCAGAGGGATTATCAAAAAGTTACTAACACCATTAAAATCCTGAACACTTAGTTGAGTTACAAATCCAAACCCATAGATCCCATAACTCGGGTTAAGGGGTTTAGCTACTCATACTATATAGATCAATACAGCTTATCTAATTCATAATGCTATGGAATAATACTTACAACAAAAGTGAATAGTAATAGTCGTATCTCGAATTAAATTACAGTAGAAAAATCCTAAAAAATAAGATGATAATCTCTCCAAAGATAACTGTAAACTTGTATCAAAACTATAGAGCAAACATGCAAAGTGCTTGTCCAGAATGTCGAGTACCAGCCCCCAAGAAAACCATAAATACTTTAAGTAGTTCACCCTAATTATGGAAACAAAATCAAGGATTTCAGTAATTTCTCTGACAGGTGACAATATTTTGTGATTCCTTATCAGGAGTCTGACAACTAATCACAGATGTTGTTAGCTCCTCTTCGCTTTTGACATTCACTACCTTAGGCTGACGATGAAGTATAATGGCTTATCAGATCTTTGATGACTTATCACAGATGTCATCGATGATTTATTTCATCTCTTATTTTTTTTCCTTAGGCTAACAACAATCTTGACAGCTTATCACAACTTTGATGGCTTATCATATGTCGTCGTCACTTCTTCCAGCTGAATCCCATTCATTGTTTAAAGCTGACAATTAAGCTGATAACTTATCAGAGTGCTGACGACTTATCAGGAATGTCGTAAACCTCACTTTTCTTCTATTTGTTTCATATTTCAACTCTTTTACTTCCATCATTGTTAGTTCTCTTGCATCTTGACTTCCAATACAAAATCAAAGATAAAACAATCAAAAACTATAAAATTTGCTTAAGACTTTGCTATTATTCTCTGTTAAACGCCTCAAATGTGCTAGCATATGCTCACATATCAACACCCTCAACTTTAAACAATTACTTGTCCTCAAGCAACTAAAAGACAACCAAGAGGATACAAAGTACATTTGGCAGTCAACCATCTATATTATCTCAAACTCATCTTTACTTTCTCCAAGGTCAATTAATTCCAAATCAACTGTGTATGCTACTGAAGAACAACAATGAGACACACAAAAATTAAGATATGGCATCAATTCAGCAACAACAACCATGCATGTATCAAGCTTACCCTATCCAAACAAGTTAGGAACTAGCAACATAACCAATGTGCCCTCACTACAAAGAAGTCTCACTTCACTTATATCAGACATTAGATATGTAACCATAGGTAAAATCACCAGACACTCACTCTCAGAATAAAGTTCCAATCAATGTATGCCGAATACCATAGGCTTGCCCATATTTTCAGTACCAAGACTTTCAGACAGGTCAGCTAGGTTTACTATATGTCTTCAATTCGGCTTTTAATGTAGGCTAGGGGCTGGTATGATACTCGATGATATTTAAAGTGACTAAGCCTCCTTGACACTACACTATCTTTTGGGGTTTCACTTATTAGCCTTTTTCTTTTCTTCCTCTTTTTCACCGCACCTATCTTTTTATTCTTTTCTTTTACTCTACCTTTCTTCATACTCATTTTACATCATGCACCCCTATGATAGCCACCCTCAACTTAGGTCATTTTCCTAAGTAAAGGTGCACGATGTCCAAGGAAGACTAGGGCCAAAACAGGTTCATTATGATATAAAAATAGGATGCTGATAGGTATTAAGGGATATTATGCATACAGGGAAGGTCATTTAGGATAAAGTGGGCTAATACCAAAATGGCCTATGATCCTTTCCTAACCCCTATCCTTTAACCTAGGTAAGACTAACCGAGCAAATTCTAAATCGACATACAAAGGGAACTAAGTAAAATCTCACACGTATATGTCACACAAGTATATCACAAGTTACTACTTATTCGGTTCATGCAATTGTTTAGCAATGGTTATCAAGTTACTATAACTAATACCATACGTAGATGAATAGTGATCACAATTAGATATAAATCTCTCAGTTAAAGAATTAGATCACTTGAGAGGTGTTCACAAAATAACAAAACAATGTTAACTGCCTTAGGTACTTGTATTTCTCCAAGTCAACTATGAAATATTACAAAAACAACTCACCCTACACCCTCAACTTAAAATCAAGAAAAAATGAACTAAGGGTTAGGGTACACCTAGAGTAGATCAAGCATGGGAATCATGGGTTGCCTCCTATGTATCACGTGATTTAACATCATGGCATGACTCAGGTGTCTCAATTACTTCAGACTTCATCGAGATAGATAGAAGCAGTACTTTTCATTGAATTTTTTAGACCAATATAAAGTTTGAATCATTCCGTATTTACCTTGAAGGTGTTTCCATATTCATTTTCAAGTTCTAATACTCTAGATGAGTAGACTTGACTAACTTTAGACAGGCATGACCACTTAGATTTAAGCTAACCTAGGAACAGTTTGAGTCTGGAATTAAATAGAAGCACTAAGTCACCTTTTTTGAAATATCGTTTCTCGATCCTCTAATCATGATACTTCTTCATCTTTTATTTATACAGGTCTGCTCGTTCGTATGCCCTGAGACGGAATTCATCCATCTTATTTAGTTGTCCCATTCTTAGCTGTGCTGCCTCTTTCCAACTCAAATTTAATATTTTGAGTGCCCATAAATCCATGTGCTCCAGCTCTATTGGTAAGTGGCATGCTTATCCATAGACCCACTGAAATAGTGACAAGCCAATAGGTGTCTTGAAAGATGTCCGGTATGCCCCCAAGGCATTATCGAGATTTTGAGACCAGTCTTGCCGACTAGCGTTCAACATTCTGTCTAGGATGGCTTTAAACTCTCGATTTGACACCTCCACTTGTCCACTAGTTTATGGGTGATATAGAGTGGCTACTCTATGCTGTTTCACCCAAGATTTTGCTAAGGCGGCTCACTCTTCATCGCTTATAATAGTACGTGGTATTCTAAAGCGAAAAAAGATGTTCTTCTTGAGAAAAGCAACAACCCTCTTTCCTTCATTATTAGACAAGGAAACAACGTTGAACCATTTTGAGACATAGTCAACACCAACTAAAATATACATAATCCCATACGAGCTTAAAAAAAGATCCATGAAATTGATACCCCAGACGTCAAATAATTCCACTTCAAGCATCTTAGTCAAAGGCATCTCATGTTTTTTGGATATCGACCCTTGCCTCTGACATTGGTCACATTTCAACACAAACTTATGAGCATCCTTGAACAACATTGGCTAAGAGTAGCCACTCTGCAATACTTTTCTAGTCGTTCGGTCACCTGCATGGTGACCTACAACTGGGGAAGCATGACATGCTTCCAATATACACAATACATCCATTTCTGGCATACATCTCCTTGTAATATTGTCAGTATATCACTGAAAAAGATACCGCTCATCCCAAAAGTAATTTGTCAAATCATGCAGAAATTTCTTTCTTTGATGGAAAGAAAGATTTTCTGGAATGACCTCACTCACAACATAATTTACAAAATTAGTGTACCAAGGCATTTTATCTATAGCAGCGGCTAAGATCTCATAATCAAGAAACGCATCATCTATCTATATTTCATCACTAACTGCCTGTGCACTTTCCATTCTAGACAGGTGATCCGCAACTTAGTTTTCACAACCCTTCCTATCTTTGACTTCAAAGTCAAATTCTTATAGCAGCAACACCCATCTAATAATCATTGGTCTTTCATCCTTCTTAGCTATCAACTACCTCAAGGAGTCATGGTCAGTGTGGACCACCACCTTGGTCCTAAGAAGGTAAGCCCTGAATTTCTAAAAAGCATATACTGCAGCCAGGAGTTCCTAATTAGTGACGGTGTAGTTCTTTTATGCTCCATTCAGTGCTTTGTTGGCATAATATATTGAATAAAATAGTTTTTCCTTCTTTTGTCCCAATATAGCTCCAAAGGCAACACCGTTTACATCACACGTGATGTCAAAAAGGTTTTGACCAGCCCGGTGCAACAATAATAGGGGCTTCAATCAACTTCTTTTTAAGGCATTCAAATGCCTTCAAGAAATCATCATCGAAGGAGAACTTAACTTATTTCACCAAAAGTTTGCAAAGTGGATTTGCAAACTTTGAGAAGTCTTTTATAAACCTCCGGTAAAAGCTAGCATGTCCAAGAAAGCTACGCACTCCCTTCACTAAAATGGGAGGAGATAGTTTCTCAATTACTTCAACTTTGGCTCCATCAGACCCTATCCCTTTTGATGAAATTTTATGCCCGAGAATGATGTCTTCCATTACCATAAAGTGGAATTTCTCCCAATTAAGCACCAAATTAAATTCCACACATCGTTTCAAGGCCATACTCAGGTTTTTCAAACATAGATTAAAAGAATCTCCCACCATAGAGAAATCATCCATGAACACCTATAAGGTATCCTCTACCGTATCTTATAAAATAGACATCATGCACCATGGGAAAGTAGTGGGTGCATTGCACAATCCAAACGGCATCTCTTAAATGCAAAGGTGCCATATAGACATGTGAATGTCATCTTTTCCTGATCATCAGAAGTAATACAGATCTGTTTATATCCAGAATAACCATCCAAAAAGCAATACCATCCTCTTCCGGCCAATCTATCAAGCATTTGGTCCATAAAGGGCATTGAGAAGTGGTCTTTCTAAGTCCATAATTTTAGTTTATGGTAGTCCATTCAAACTCTCAGCCCATTCAAAGGCCTAAGAGGAATCAACTAATTCCTTTCATTTGCAGCAACAGTCTTTCCCCTTTTTTTGGGTATGCATTAAAATGGGCTCACCTATTTACTGTCAGAAATCGGGTAAACCACTCCTACATCCAACCACTTAATATTTTCCTTCTTAACTACCTCTTGCATTGGTGGTTTAAAATGATGTTGGTGCTCGATGGTTAGAGTAAAATCTTTAAAAAGTTTTATTTAATGTGTGAACATATTAGGGGAAAGGAAAATAATATCTACGATAATAATGGGTAGCATATTTTTGTTACCCAAAAACACGTACCTTAAATGACCAGGCAGTTCTTTCAATTCCAACATTGGTGGCTCTTAAATGGATGGCTTAGCCGGTGGTGTTGGTCGATTAGTAAGATCAAGATCTAGCTTCTTAGGAGCATAAAAGTATGAACCCATTCTTGAAAAATCACAAACAGTCTCTTCAAACTTCTCAATGCATCCACGATCAAAATTTATCAGAACTGTGGCTAAAATCTCAACAACAAGTTTCTCCTCTATTGACACCTCCTTATCATCCTCATAATACACATCAACAATTGATACACGCTCATTTCATTATTTTTCTTCACTGATTTGCATACATCAAAGCGCACCACCTCATCTTTTATTCTGAATAAGAGCTCATTAGCTCGCAAATTGATAAACATACTTTCAATTGTAAAGAAAGGTCAACCCAAGATTATAGGCACCTCAAAGTCTACCTCACAATTGAGAATGAAAAAATCCACAAAAAATATGAAGCTAGCTACCTATACCAACATATCATACAAAATACCAATTGGTCATTTTACTGACTTGTCCGCCATCACGAGTCGTATATTAGTGAGTGTAGGAGTTCCCCAACCCATCTTTTTATACATGGCTAACGGCATCAGATTAATGCTCGTGCCCAGATCATGTAAAGTCTTAGCAAATTCTAAAGACCCGATTGTACATGGGATGGTGAATGCTCTAGTGTCGGCCTTCTACTGCACTAAGGTCCTTATAGAAATAGTTCTACAATGATAAAGATTATCCTCTGGTTCGTAGATCACTGATCTTTTCTTCATCATAAAGTCCTTCATGAATTTAGCATACCCTGGCGTTTCCTTAAGTGCCTCCACCAAAGGCATATTTATTGTTAACTGTTTCAACATCGCTATGAATTTACTAAATTTTGTGTCCTCAATAGTGTTATCTAATCTTTGAGGAAAGGGAAGTGGTGGTCTTAGGGGATTTTTCACCACTACTTCCCTTTCCTTTTATTTCCCTTTTTCCGGAACATCATCAGAACCATCTAGCTTCTAAGACTCCATCAGAGATTCTTCTTTGGGTTCATTCTTTGATTTAATAATATCTTCAATCAAAATTATGTCCACAGAAGGGCCAGGTAATATCTTACCACTTCTAGTGGTAATCGCCATACATGAGCCATTATTTTATGCATTTTGGACAATGTCACTAGGTAATGTTCCACTCTTCCTCTGGTTCAGCACTGCATAGAGTTGACTTATTTGTTGTTCCACTTGTTTGAATGTAGTAGAGTGCGAGTTTACCAACTTACTAATAAAAGACTTATTGGTATTCATGGTAGTCACACTTGAGTATGTAGCCTCCACTGTCTTTAACAATTTAGCCATCATGTCCTCTATGAAAATCTTTTCAGAACTTATTATAGTAGTCTCACGATTTCTAGGAGAGATATATAGCCCACTCGTATCATTACTGCTCCTCCAATTTCCTTGCTCCTGATTCTTATATCCAGGCTATTCATAATAATTTTTACCTTGATTCCCTTATCTATTGCCTCAAAAACACCTTGATTATTAACATAATTTGCCTTTTCTTCTAGATCAGCATCAACTCTTTCTTGAGATCCCACAGATTTCACCTTCTCAGTCTTTCCTGATAGCAAGTGCTTGGTTAGCAAGTCCATCTACGTTTTTAGATGAGCCATGACTTGTTCACGCTCCTTATATCTTCTGCGTTGTTCCACAGTTATACCTACAGAAATAGTGGGGCTTGCTACCATAGAGTGTCTAGTATGCTATGCCCGACTCTATTTGGTCATTCTCTCTAGTATTTCTGAAGCATCTGGGAATATAAGATCAACAAATGAACTACCAACAACATTATCTAAATTTTTTTATTCATAGAGTTAAGAGCCCTATACAAAGACTCCATCATGTGTATGTCCGTCATATTGTTGTTTGGACACCATGTCAGCTTCTTTTTGAATCTATCCAAGGTTTTATGCAAAGCTTTGGTCAGGAGCTGTCTAAAGTTACTAATCTCATCCCTAAACTGTACCCTCCTGGAAAGTAGAAAGAACCATTCTAGGAATTCATCTTTAAACTATCTTTAGTTGGTTATCAAATCAAGGGTCAGCTCATTTAACCACATTGTTTCCTCCACAGACAAAGACAATAGGAACAATCTCAAGAGGATTGCATTTTGACCCACTCCCAGGTTATCAAAAGATTTGCAAATGCTGAAAAAGTTCACCAAGTGCGTATTTGGATCATCACCAGGTTGGCCACAAAACAACCTTTTTATATTAAGGAGTTGAATCATAGTACTCTTAATGCTGAACTTTTCCCCCGGTACCAATGGTTGGGGAATAATTTCACCCATAGAACCTATTCTATCCATTCCATCATCATCATCATTGAAATTATACTGGACAGGCTGGTGATCCTGCCTTGCTCTGAACGGACGATTCCTGTTGGCATTATGCAATACTGATGCAGCTATTTGTTCTGCAAGCCATGGGTTATGACGGTTTAGCAACTCCTCATCTCCCAAATCTTTATCCTTAAGATTTGGATATCATACTTGTTAACTGACATTCACCTGAGCTCAAGCTAAGGCTGCAAACCTATTAGCCTCCTGCTGGTCTGCCATTCTATTGATTAGTTGCAGTTATGGATTAAATGATAATAATGGTACTCTGGAACTTCTGGTTCATTGCATACACAACAAAAGTTCAATAGAAAATAAAAACAAAAAAGAAACATAAAACTAGGAAACTAGACAAACAATTAATTAATGCACACAAACTTTAATTTATAACCATATTACCTAGCAAAGGCACCATTTTTGATAACGTGAAAACTACACCTCTTATGTGAGGATGTAAGTGATCGTTGTGAATATATAACTCAACTAGGTTGGTATCGAATCCTACAGTAAATATGTTGTGAACTTAAGTCGTGTGTGATTTAATCAACTGATAGTTGGATGTTTCCTAAAATAGGGGTTTTGGAGATTAGGAAATATTGTTGGTCACTTTAGTTTCAGTGGTTGTAATTAACAGTTTATGGAAAACCAGAATTATGTTCACTATAGGTTTTGGTACTTGACAGATGCTAATAGTGACTCAAGATTCATACGATATGTAGGAATAAAAGGTTTCTTTTATAAAAGTTATGCCTAATTCCTCTCGACCTACTTAAGCATTTAACTACCAAATTCTCTTGAACATAGGGAGTCTACATGTCATAATAGGATGTTATCTGAGGTTAATTAATCTTTGTACAACATTAATTATTGAATAGAAGATTTGTAGCTTCCAAGTCCCTGTTGAAATTTCGCTTCTTACTAGGGTTGATTTCATAGTTCAAGTAAATCACTAGTAAGTAGGACCTATTGTTTGCAACCAATAGATAAAGTGTAAAGCAGAGGGATTACCAAGAAGTTACTAACACCATTAGAATCCTGAACACTTAGTTGCATTACAAACCTAAACCCATAGATCCCATAACTTGGGTTAAGGGGTTTAGCTACTCATACTGTAAAGATCAATATAGTTTCTTGAATTCTTAATGCTATCGAATAATACTTACAACAAAAATGAATAGCAATAGTTTTACCTTGGATTAAATTGTTGTAGAAAAATCCCATAAAATAATATGATAATCTCTCCAAAGCTAACTGTAAACTTGTATCAAAAACTAGAGAGAAAACACATGAAGTTCCAGTCCAAAATGTCGAGTACTAGACCCCAATAAAACCTTAAACAATACTTTAATTAGTTCACCCTAATTATGGGAATAAAATCACAGAGTTCAGTAATTTCTCGGACAGGTGATGATATTTTGTGATGCCTTTTCAGGAGTCTGATGACTTATCACAGAAGTCTTCAGCTCCTCTTCGCTTTTGACATTCACTGCCTTAGGTTGACGATGAAGTGTGATGGCTTATCAGATCTTTGATGACTTATCACGGATGTCATCGATAATTAACTTCAACTCTCATGTTATGCCTTAGGCTAATAAGGATATTGACGGCATACCACAACTCTAACGGCTTATCACATGTCATCGTCACTTCTTCCAGCTGAATCACAGTTTTTGTTTAAGGCTAACGATGAAGCTAATAATTTATCAGAGTGCTGACGACTTATTAGAAATGTCGTCAGCCACACTTTTCTTCTATTTGCTTTATATCTCAACTCTTTTACTCTTGTCATTGTTGGTTCTCATGCATTTTGACTTTCACTGCAAAATCAAAGATAAAAAAAACAACAAAATATGCTTAAGACTTTGCAATAATTATCAATTAAAAGCCTCAAATATGTTAGCATCTGCTCACACATCACAACACTAAATAACACTTTAAATTTCATAAAATTATATAAATCATGGGTATAAATTCATGATTCAGAGACCTAAAACATAATACATTTCCCTAAATTGTTGAAGTACCTTAATTTAGCAAAGGGAAATGTTAAACTTGGGAGAACAATATGCTCACATAGTTTAATTTATAACATGATAATTTGACATGATATTAACTGATCATTACATTGGTGATTGGAACTCAATTCATATAAGAGGATTATTCACATGGGAAAACTTATTAGCATGGCTTGAATTTAAAACTACTAAGGAAACATGGATAAATTTCATAATTAAAATGTATTTTGTTCATAAAAAAGGGTAAAATTCATACTTGAACAAAAAGGTATTTTGGGACTCAATGGGTGGAAGGAACTCATTGATGAATGCCCACATACCTTAATTACTAAAATTCTTAGAGAAAAATCTGGGAATTGGAGCCTTTCCTTAAGGAGAAAGTTGAATTTTTATTCTTGGGAAAGGGGAAGGATTGTTACATATGAAAACTAATGGGTAATGAGCAATTAATGCCCCTATTGTGGTTTTAGTTCATAATTTGGATGTTTGGGAGGGGGGATGACCGAAATTCCCCTTGAAATTTTAATTAATAAAGCACGTAAATACAACCTCCGTGTCACAAAGGTTATGGCAGATGATAACCTCTATTTCACAAAGCTTATTGTGGAGGTCCAACATCGATTTCACAAAGTTTATCACTAAGGATAACCTCTGTGACAAGCTAATATCTCAGAGAATTACTTCCCCTAAGGTCCATATTCACCCCAAACCTCTTCAAACAATTCAAAAACCTTCCCAGATGACCATTTTAACATCCCTAAACCAATTTCCACTCATAAATCGACTTTACAAACATGGGAAAGCTAAAAATAAAATCCTTGAATTCTTTGGGTCTTATATGTTGTTAAGTCCCTTACACTTAGTGATAAATTTATGACTTGGACCCCTTAAACATATGACTAGGAGCTAGAAATAAGCCTAGGATCATATGAGGTATTACCCTAACATACATAAGGACCTTTTCAATAGGGTAATAGTTGGACCCATATAGCCTGTGCGTCTTTAATGTTTTAACTCTCATTCTAAGCCTTGTTCTCTATCTTGACATATTGTATATAAATTTATATTATAGTATATATATGGTTTTAGAAAATTTTTTGACTAATTGATCATAATATTATTTTATCCCTTCCTTGAGCTATATGATAGCGCTCACCCTGCTAACTGTCTTGGAATATTCTATTTCCATACAATACAGGGTCCAATGATATTTTTTGTTTCTTTGTACAGTGGTCGGTGACTTTTGGATTGTTCGTGATTCTTCTTTGAAGTTGTGACTTTAAATTATATGAAAGGCCCATATTTCATGGCCTTGTCATTACCTAAGTCCTAGACTATTTTGGTATGTATTTGGGTATAGTCGGGGGAATTTCCTAACTCTAGTTGATATTTGGTTTCTTAGAGGCTTTTATGGATAGGATGTCGATGGATATGGTATTTTGGATTATTAAATCCTATTCAATTAATTTATCTATCCTATTATATGTTTGAAACTCAGTTTTATCATATTATATGTTCAAAACTCAGCTTCATCTTTTTATAAGTTCAAAATTAATGTACTGCTAGTTGTACTGTGTTTTACTTAGCTAGGTTAATGGGGTAGTTTCTAATCCTTGGTAGTATTGAGATACCCACCATAACTAGGCATTGGTTGAGCTTATGATGAATTTAATATTGGAGCATAGGTTCATATTCATTGTGTGTCCTAAAAGTCGTGTCAAGTAGAGTCTCTTTTATGGATGTGTAGTGTTCCACTATATAACGGAGAGGTTATGAGGCATTTTGGAATGTTTACCCTTTCTTGTGATCTATTTTTGGACTATAGAGTCTAAGGTCTTGAAAACTCCTCCTGGAAACTTCTCTGTCCCACTTGAGGATAATGTGGATGAAACTCAACATACTTATGGAGTTCAAACCTGTTCTTAGGTCCCAACTCTTGATTGTACTGACCCTCATAGAGTTTCACTAATTCCTACCGGTCATCCTCGACCTTTTTTGGCTGATGATGTTTATGCCCTACCAACCCAAGGAGATATTTCCAATATTGAGTTTCATCGATCTATTTATATAATGATCCAGTTAGTGACTTCTCATTCTCATCATCCTAATTGTGTTGGTTTTATTGCTCCATTATCTATTAAATCTTCATACCTTTATTGGCTTTAAGGTTGAGGGGGATCCTCAAGGTTTAGTTAAAGAGATGGAAAAGATATTTTTGGTGATGCAACCCACTAACTTGGAATGTGTAGAATTTTCTATATATTAACTTAAGGGTGTGGCATATCAGTGGTGTGAGGAGTGGGAGTAGTTGATATGGGATGATACTGAACCGACTAAGAAAGATCATTTTTTGAGTGCCTTTCTTGACTATTGTTTTCCTAAAAAGTTGAGGGAGGCTAAGGAGTTTATGAACTTGAAGCAGGGAAGGAGTATGCTTTGAAATTCTCCAAGCTATCTCATTATGCCCCAAAGATAGTGTTTTGTATTAAAGAGAGAATAAAGAAGTTTACTTTGGGCTTTTCATAATACTTTATACTAAAGTGTAAGGCAGCGATGATGAATAATCATATGGATATATCTAGGCTGGTGGTGTATATACAACAGGTTGAAGAAAAAAAGAAGAAATAAGTTGAAATGAGAGAGAGATTGAATAATAAGTTTAGATATTCAATGCAGGGTAGATGAAAGAAGAATAATGGTAGATATGGTAGGCAATAGTGGAAGAAGAGGACTCGTGGGAACTTAGGTTCATATTCTATGGCTAGTGCTCTATATGCTAAGCCATTTGGTGATCATCACTTTCAAACAGATAGTGGGTTTAGTGAACAAGGAATCCAGTCTCAGGTTAGTGGAACCCAATCAGCCCCATCATATCCTTCTTACTATTTTTGGGGACAACTTTTTATGGTCAGTGAGATAAAGGGGGAATAGGTGCTATAATTATGGTCAGTTGGGACATCTGCAATGACACTGTCTAGCTAAGGTTACTTTTGAAGATAATAAGGTTCTGATTTCTACTTCATTAGCTCCTACACTAAAGGGTGCTACTTCTGGTGCCAGTACTGGTTGGAATTATCTTTATGCTCTTGCCATTTGTCAAGAATCTAAGGCATCTCGTAATGTTATTAGTGGTATGTTGAAACTTTTCTCTCATGACATAAATTTCTACCTTGACCTGGGGTTCACCTTTTCTTATGTGACCCCTAATGTGGCTGTTCATTTTTCTTTGGATCTCAAGTGTATCTCTAATCCTTTCTCTGTGTCTACCCCGATGGGTGATTTTATTATAGCTAGAAAGGTTTATAGGGGTTAAATAGTATTTATCTATGGTAGGGAGATGATGGTGGATCTGATAGAGTTAGATATGGTAGATTTTGATGTGATCTTGGTGATAGATTAGGTCCGTTTATCCTATACTTCTCTAGATTATCGAACTCGTAAGGTTAGTTTCAAATTCTCGAATAAACTAGTGATTAAGTGGGGAAGGAGATCTGTAGTACCTATGGGAAGATTTATTTCATATCATGGATCCCAGAAGTTTATTTCTAAGTGAAGTCTATATTATCATTTCTAAGTGGAGCCTATATTTTCTAGTTTGAGTTAAGGATTTTAGTTCTGAAAGTCCTTCCTTGTAATCTATCCCAACGGTTAGTGAATTTCCTGAAGTGTTTTTCCATGACTTTTCTTTTATTCCTTCCAATAGGGAAATAGAATTTATGATTGATCTTCTATTGAATACTCATCCTATCTCTATCCCTCCATAAAGAATGTCTCTGACTGAGTTAAAAGAACTCAAGGAGCAATTAAAGTATCTTCTTAATAAGTGTTTCATCCATCCTAGTGTCGGGTGCTCCTATGGTTTTTGTGCATAAGAAGGATGGTTCCCTTTATATGTTTTTAGACTATTGATAGTTGAATAAGATGATGATGACAAATACGCATCTTTTTTCTAGGATTGATGATCTCTTTGACCAGCTTTAGGGTGCTAGATGTTTCTCTAAAATTACTCTTCAATCGGATTATCAGTTTAAGATAAGGGAGGTGGATATACCTAAGATTGCTTTACTAACCTAATATGGTCATTATGAGTTTTTAGTTATGTATTTTGGGTTGAATAATGCTCCGGATGCATTTATAGATCTCATAAATCATGTATCTAAAATTTTTTAGATTTGTTCATGGTAGTGTTTATTGATGACATCTTGTTGTATTCTAAGAGTGGGGAGGATAATGCCAATCACCTTCGAGTAGTGTTGGAGACTCTTGAGGATCAATAATTATATGCCAAGTTTTCAAAGTGTGAGTTCTGGTTGAATGTTGTGACTATTCTAGGTCATGTACTTTCTAGTAAGAGGATCATGGTAGATCCGCAAAAAGTTAAGACAGTTAAGAAATGTCCTAGGCCTATGACTCCAACTGACATTTGAAGCTTCTTGTGTTTAGTGGGGGAAATACAAGAGGTTTGTGGAAAGCTTCTCTTTTAATGTTTCTCTATCAAATAAGTTAACTCAAAAAAGGTAAAGTTTTTGTGGTTCAATGATTGTAAGGGTAGTTTTGAGAAATTAAAGGATATGTTGACTTCTGTGCTAGTTTTGCCACTGCCTGAGGGTCCTAATAGTTTTGTTGTATTTTGTGATGTGTCCCGTATGGGAGTAGGTTGTGTGTCGATGCAACATAGAAAGATTGTGGCTTATGCTTCGAGGAAGTTGAATGTTCATGTAAGTATTTATCCAACTCACGATCTAGAGTTAGTAGCCATGATATTTGCATTAAATATTGAGCACCATTATTTGTATAGGGTTTATGTTGATATGTATTTGGAACATAAGATCTTAACAGTATGTATTAACCCAGAAGGAGTTAAATATCTGGCAAAGAAGATGGCTTTAGTGAATCAAGGACTATGATATAAGTCTTTATTATCACCCAGGTATAGCTAATATAGATGATGATACTCTTAGCAAGTTATCTGTAAGCAGTTTGTCTCATGTTGATGAGGATAATTGAGGATTATTTAAGGATATTAACCTGTTAGATAATCATGGAGTTTAACTTTTAGTATGATTGTTCAAGAGGTGAGAAGTCATCTCTTGGTGCTGAAGTAAAGGAGAAACAGGGTTTGGATCTTACCTATATGCAGATTAAGGGTAATGTGGGCCAGCAGAAGGTTATGGATTTTATGATTAGTGGTGATGGTATCCTAAGGTACTAAGGTAGATTGTATATTTTAGATGTTGATGGGCTAAGAGAAAGGATTTTGGATGAGGCTTATGAGACAAGATATTTAGTTCATCCAAGTTTGATGAATATGTATCATGATTTGAAGTAGATCTATTGGAGGAACAATATGAAGAGAGATGTGGAAAATTTTGAGGCTAAGTGCATAGTTTGTCAGCAGGTTACGATTGAGCACCAGAGGCCTAGTGGTAAACTTCAGGAATTCAGCATCCCTACTTGGAAGTAGAAAGTGGTAAATATGGACTTTGTTATGGTGTCACCTTTTATACGTCATCAGCATGATTTAATTTGGGTCATTATGGATAGAATAACAAAGTTAGCCTACTTCTTGCCAGTCCATACTTTATATTTTGCCGAGGATTATGCTAGAATCTTTCTCAAGGAGTTGGTAAAGTTACATAGAGTCCCTATAACCATCATTTTGTATAGAGGTACTTAGTTTACCTCTTATTTTTTGAAGGCTTTTAAAAAAGGTCTTGTTACCCAAGTTCATCTCCTTACGACTTTCCTCCACAAGAAAGATGGTTAGGCAGAGATGACCATTCATACCTTTGAGGAGTGTTATCGATTTCAAGGGTATTTTGGATAATCACTTGCCTTTGATTGAGTTTGCCTACAATAACAACTATAAACTCTAGTATTGGCATGGATCCTTTCAAGAATCTTAATGGTAGGAGTGTAGATCTCCTATTTGGTGGTTTGAGATTTGTGATATAAGATAATTCAGTTCAGACTTGATTAACCAAGCCATATATAAGTGAAGGTGATTTGGAATAGACCTAAGACTTCTCGGAGTCACCAAAAGTCATATGCAAATGTGAGGAAAATAGAGTTAGAGTTGGAGGTTGGTGGTGGGTGTTCTTAAATGTATCTCTTATAATGGGAGTGATAATATTTTGAAAAAGGGGGAAGCTAAGTCCCTCTTATGTGGGCCCTACTTGATTTTAAGAAGAGTGGTCAATATCACTTATGAATTCAAATTTCTATTGATTTTTGGTTCCATTCACCTATTTTGTATGTGTTGATGTTGAGAAAGTGCATAGGTGCTGAATCATTGGTGGTACCTATTAAGAATATTGGTATTTCGAATTCCTTGTCTTATGAGGAGGTTCCTGATAAGATTTTGGATAGGCAAGTCCATCATTTGAGGACTAAAGATGTAGGTTTGTTGAAGGTCCTTTGCAGGAACATAAAATTGATGATAGGCGATATTACGCGCTTTTAGTCCTTTTTCCTGTAAGTGAGCTAACGAACATGATTAGCAAAGTTTTTTAGGTATAAATGATGCAGAATTCAGCATTTTATGGCTTACTTGATGCCAAAGAAAGATCACGAAGGAAGGAAAGGGAGCTTGGACGCCTAAAGGACCAAAAGTGATACATAGAAAACCTGTCCCGGGCTAAAACAGCATTTCTGAAGACTTTGGGGACTAGCAGTAACTTATTTGGATTAGGATAATAATACATTAACCTAGTACAATTGGGTTAAGTATTTCATTAGTTTATTTGGATTTGGATAATGTTACATTAACCTAG
The DNA here is from genome assembly GCA_030864225.1 of Capsicum baccatum var. pendulum. Classification (NCBI taxonomy): domain Eukaryota; kingdom Viridiplantae; phylum Streptophyta; class Magnoliopsida; order Solanales; family Solanaceae; genus Capsicum; species Capsicum baccatum. Next base: position 200,107,609 of record CM061553.1, read on the forward strand.
TACAATTGGGTTAAGTATTTCATTAGTTTATTTGGATTTGGATAATGTTACATTAACCTAGTACAATTGGGTTAAGTATTTCATTAGCTTAGTAGTATTTGGTTAAGTATTTCATTAGCTTAGTAGGATTAGGATATAGGTATTATAAATACCCTATCTTGCTAGAGATGTTTAACAATTCCTCTCTTAGTGGAGAGATTCATTCAGATTCTTACATCCATCATACATTCTTCTTCCATCAACTACAACTCTTCTAATCTTTCCATTAATTATATTTTTCTTCTTCTATTCATCTATTCTTAATTTCCGCGACAAGAGAATCGTTACTTTGCCTAGGAATTCACGCCTAAACGCCTACCACTTGATCTACACGAAATTAATCATTATTGTTGTATAACAACAATGTCAATCGTGATCTCCTTCGCATTCATGGGTAACTAAACTTCTCTGTTGGGGTTATGGAAGCCGAATGAGATACTATCTATTGCTGTGAGTTTGTGAGTTCGTGACACGTATGCTGCTTATATCATTATTCTCTTCATCTTAATCTAAATTCTTTGTGGTTGCAAACGCAAGAATACGCCAGTATAACATTTCACTCCTTCGAAAGAAAGGTTATTTGTCTGGAAAAGAGATAGTGTCAAGGTAGTAGGGTCCCATCCTAAATTCCCTATTAAACAGTTAGTGTCGTAACTGGTTTAACCTCTTGGAGAATTCGTACCGTTAGACACGCTTTAAGCTCGAAAGTGTTAAAGTGGAATAATCCTCGAATAGGTCGAAAGACGCCTGGATTTACCATCGAATACAATTCTCTATAAGCACATGCATGACGGAAGTCAACACACTCATAGCCAATAGAGACGTATAACTCAGAAGGTGGACATAACCCCAACGCTTCAATTCTCATTGTTTTACAACCTACTAAACATTCTTTCTTTTTAGTTTGCTATTTTCAGTTTTTACTTTAATATTTTGGTTACACATTACAATCCCCCCTTCTTACGTGACTTGCACTAAAATTCTAGTAATCGTTGCTTACTTATTGACCAAGCTATTCCCTGTGGGATCGATACCCAACCCAGTTGGGTTCTATATTTGCTAACGACCGCTTTACACTCCTACGAGAGCTGTAGATTGAGCGTTATCAAAAATTGGTGCCGTTGCCGGGGAATACGAGTGTCAATCAAGTTCGTGATAATTACTAGACCCTTTGGTCAAAGATTCTCGTACTTTTACTTTCAGTTTTTGTTTTTGTTTACTGCAGGTTTTTATTCAGTGCATGCCCAATACTAGAAGTTCTGGTCAACCGTTATTACCTATCAATCCTGAACCACAACGCATAGGAAGAATGGAAGCACAAGCAGAAATCGAAAGGATGGCTGCTCAACAGGAACAAGCAAGACTGGCTGCCCTTGCCACAGCCCAGGTTCAACAGCAGAACATTGATAACCCTGCACGAGCAACAAATCCCGACAATGAGGATTTAGGTGATGACGAGTTACTAAACCCTAGCCGTGATGCTGAAATTATAACACCTGTCAACAGAAGAGGTCGACAAGCAAGGTTTAGGTATGATCGCCAACCTATGCATCCAGCTTTCGATGATGATGATGATGATCTTGATGGAGCCGGAGCCACTGGAGCCATAATTCCACCACCATTAGCGACCGGAGCCAAGTTCAACATCACAAGCACCATGATTCAGTTATTGCAACTCAAGGGATTATTTGGTGGACTAGCAGGCGATGATCCGAATATGCATCTCATCAACTTTATTTCTACATGCAAGTCCTTTGAAAATCCTGGTGTTGGTCAGAATGCAATTCGATTACGCTTATTTTCATTGTCTCTGTCTGGGGAGGCAACACTATGGTTGAATGGGCTGACTCCTGATTCAATTACAAATTGGAGGCAATTGAGAGACGCTTTCCTAGAAAGATTCTTTCCGCCATCCAAGAGGGCACAATTGAGAGATGAAATCAGCAAATTTCGTCATCTTCACACTGAAGCTCTTCATGAAACATGGGAGAGGTTCAAGACAAAGCTAGCGAGATGCCCCAAACCATCACATGACTTATGTCCACCTAATGGAGATCTTATATAGAGCCTTGAATTCAATAACTAATCCAGTGGTGGATAACGAAGTTGGAGGATCTTTTATGGACCTCACCTTTGGTCAAGCAAGCAATATGCTGGATCGTATGACGAAACAAAGTAGAGCTTGACATACTAGGGATTCTGAGGTAGCAAGCCGCACTTTGTCTATTGGCATGACTGCAGACCAAAGAAGAAGAGAAGAAGAACGTGATCAGGATATGGCGCACATGAAAACTCAAATGGATCTTCTTACAAAGCATCTATTATCAGGGAAGACCAAAAAAGTGAAAGCTATTGCGTCAAAAGGAATAGACGAATCTGATTCGGAAGAGGAGGCCAACTACTTGAACAATCAGGGGGGTTTCCGCGGGAATGCCCAAGGAAACCAAGGTCGGAACTATTATGATAAATCCAAGGACCAAGGTAGTTGGAAGAACAAGAATGAAAAGAGTGGTTTCTACGTTCCCCCTGGTAGACGTGACACCACCATATCTAATTCTGGAAGTATGGAAGACATGATGGCTAAATTATTGAAAGGAGTGGAAGCAACGAGCGCGGGAGTTACGGAGGTAATTAATGATTTGTCCTCCATGAAACAATTAGTTGATTCTCATTCCACTTCAATCAAGCAAATAGAGCAGCAATTGAGCCAACTTTCAGCAACACTCAATCAAAGAAAGGCTGGCACCTTACCTAGCGATACTGTGCAAAACCCAAGGAATGATGGGTCATGCATGGCCATCACTACCATAAGTGGTAAGGTGCTGGAAACTTCAGCAAAAGGCAAGCAAGTGGTTGACGAAGTTGCGGGCATGGATGACAACGCAAAAGGAGAATATGCCGCAGCACCTACTCCTGATGACAAGGACGCCTCACCTAGTGCTGTGCAACCTGAAAATCTGAAAAACGGAAGCAAGAGGAGAAGAAAACCGTGGAGAGAACACTTCCATACCCACCACTACCTTTTCCCCAAAGATTGAAGAAGGTGGCGGATGACACAAAGTTCAGCAAATTCATGTCTATGTTAAAGCAGCTGACCATTAATGTTCCATTGGTGGAGGCACTTGAACAAATGCCTGGGTATGCGAAATTCATGAAGGATCTTTTGACTAAGAAGCGGGCAGCAAGTTATGAGTTGAAAGAAGATATGCATCATTGTAGTGCAATTGCTACCCGATCGATAGTTCAGAAGAAGGCCGACCCCGGAGCTTTCACTTTTCCTTGCACCGTTGGATCTTTGAATTTTGCCAAAGCATTATGTGACTTAGGAGCCAGCATCAATTTGATGCCATTATCGATCTACAAGAAGTTAGGGTTGGGTGATCCTACTCCAACCAATATGAGGCTCGTCATGGCGGATAGGTCGGTAAAACGACCTGTTGGTATTCTATTTGACATATTGGTGAAGGTTTCTTCATTCATCTTTCCGGCAGACTTTGTTATTTTGGATTGTGAGGAAGACTCAGAAGTTCCCATAATCTTGGGGTGCCCTTTCCTTGCTACAGGAAGTATGCTTATTGATTTGAGAGCTAATGAGCTTTCATTCCGAATAAATGACGAAGTGGTTTGCTTTGATGTGTGCAAATCAATGAAGCAACCCAAATATCTAAGTGTATTTTCGGTGGCTGATGTTTTCTTTGATGATGAGAAAAAATTACTTGAAGAAGAGCAAATTATTGATGACCCTTTGGAGGTTGTGCTTATGAATGGAGAGAATGAGGATGCTGAAAATTGTGAAGAAGGTAGTTGTTCTCTATCGGGATTAGGGACATATCGCTATGCTCCCAAGAAGCTGGACCTTGATCTCAAGAATCGACCCACACCACAAGCTAAGCCATCTATTGAAGAGCCACCCACGTTAGAATTGAAGGTGCTGCCAAGTCATTTAAAGTACGCATTCTTAGGAAACGAAAACACACTTCCAGTTATTGTGGCAGCCGATTTGGGTGAGCAACAAGTTGCAGCTCTTATTTCTATTCTACGCAAGTATATACGAGCCATTGGATGGACCATTGCGGATATTATTGGTATTCCACCAGGGATTTGTACACATAAAATTCAGCTTCAAGAAAATTGCACACCCACCATTGAGCATCAAAGACGTCTAAACCCACCTATACAAGAAGTGGTGAAGAAAGAAATTATCAAGTGGTTAGACGCAGGAGTTGTATATCCAATCTCTGATATTACATGGGTAAGCCCGATACAATGTGTTCCCAAGAAAGGAGGCATGACGGTGGTCGCGAATGCTAAGAATGAGCTTATTCCACTCAGACCCGTCACTGGATGGAGAGTATGCATGGACTACCGAAAGCTGAATTCTTGGACACTCAAAGATCACTTCCCAATGCCATTCATGGACCAAATGCTAGATTGATTAGCGGGGAAAGGATGGTTTTGTTTCTTGGATGGTTATTCAGGATACAATCAGATTTGTATTACCCCCGAAGACCAAGAGAAGACATCATTTACATGCCCATATGGTACGTTTGGCTTCAAACGTATGCCATTCGGGTTATGTAACGCACCAGCCACCTTTCAACGCTGTATGATGTCTATTTTTTCTGAGATGGTTGAAGACACTTCGGAGGTATTCATGGACGATTTTTCAGTTGTTGGTGAGTCTTTTGAGGCGTGCTTGGCAAACCTAAGCATGGCGTTGTAAAGATGTGTAGAATTCAACCTTGTGCTAAATTTGGAGAAGTGCCACTTCATGGTAAAAGAAGAAATCGTTCTTGGGCACAAAATCTCCAAAAAAGGAATAGAGGTTGATCGAGCAAAAATAGAGGTTATTGAGAAGCTACCGCCTCCAATTTCGGTAAAAGGAGTTCGTAGTTTTCTCGGCCATGCAGGTTTCTATCGTCGGTTCATTAAAGACTTCTCCAAAATTGCTAGTCCATTGTGCAAACTATTGGAGAAAGATGCGAAGTTTGACCTTAATGAAGATTGTTTAAAGGCATTCGAATGCCTCAAAGCAAAACTCATTGAAGCCCTTATCATGGTAGCACCAGATTGGTCTCTCCCTTTCGAAGTCATGTGTGATGCTAGTGGTATAGCCGTTGGTGCTGTTCTTGGTCAGAGAAAGTAGAAATTATTTCATCCTATCCACTATGCAAGTAAAGTCCTAAATGAAGCCCAAAGGAACTACACGGTGACAGAACAAGAGCTCCTAGCGGTTGTGTTTGCGTTTGAGAAGTTTCGTGCCTATCTATTGGGAACTAAGGTTATCATTCATACAGACCATGCAGCTCTTAGGTATCTAATGACAAAGAAGGATGCAAAACCAATATTGATTCGATGGGTATTTTTGCTACAAGAGTTTGATTTCGAAGTCAAAGATAGAAGAGGTTGCGAGAACCAAGTGGCCGATCACCTATCTATACTCGAGAATGAGCATGTGGCGCAACCTGAAATTCTGATTGATGATGCATTCCCTGATGAGGAGATATTAGCGACGACAATGGAAAAATTACCATGGTATGCCGACTTTGCAAATTTCGTGGTGAGTAATGTGATACCTGCCAATTTATCTTACCACCAAAGGAGGAAGCTTATGCATGACGTACAACACTACTATTGGGATGAGCCATATTTGTTTCGACAATGCGCGGATGGTATTATTCGACGATGTATATCCCATGTAGAGGTGCCTAATATTTTGGAAGCATGCCACACTTCCCAAGTTGGAGGACATCATGCAGGTAATCGGACAACAAGAAAGGTGTTGCAAAGTGGTTATTATTGGCCTTCGATATTTAGAGATGCCTACGACTATGTTAGAAGGTGTGACCAATGCCAGCGCCGAGGTGCTATATCGAAATACCATGAGATGCCCATGTCCAAAATTCTTGAGGTAGAACTTTTTGATGTGTGGGGTATTGATTTCATGGGTCCATTCGTGAATTCGTTTGGAATGAACTACATCTTGGTTGCTGTAGATTATGTTTCGAAATGGGTGGAAGCTGTAGCGTTGGCCGACAATGAAGGGAAGCGTGTTGTATCGTTCTTAAAGAAGAATATCTTCTCTTGTTTTGGAGTACCTCGTACTATCATAAGTGATGGAGGATCTCACTTTTGCAATAAGCTATTCAAATCCGTGTTGTCCAAGTATGGTGTCAAGCAACATCAGGTAGCCACGCCTTATCACCCACAAACTAGTGGACAAGTAGAGGTTTCCAATCGGGAGATCAAGCAAATCCTTGCGAAGACGGTCAATGCTAATAGGAATGATTGGTCTCGGAAGCTTGATGATGCACTATGGGCGTACAGGACTACATTCAAAACACCCATTGGCATGTCTCCTTATCAACTAGTTTATGGGAAGGCTTGTCACTTACCCATCGAGCTCGAGCATAAGGCATTGTGGGAATTGAATCAATTGAATTTGAACTGGGATGATGCTAAGAATCTGAGGTTGGAGCAGCTCAACGAATTAGATGAGTTCCGTCTCCATGCATAAAAAAGATCAGACCTATACAAGGAGCGGATAAAAAAGTATCATGATCATCGGATTGTTCGACAAAACTTCCAAAGGGGTGATATGGTACTTCTCTTCAACTCCAGATTGAAGCTCTTCCCAGGTAAGTTAAAGTCTAAGTGGTCTGGTCCATACAAAGTTATCCAAGTCTACTCGTCTGGAGTAGTCGAATTGGAAGGCAATAATGGTGTTGTCTTTAAAGTGAATGGCCAATGTGTTCAACCTTATATCGGTCCTCTTGACTCAATGAATTATATGGCCATCACTTACCTTGACGAAGTCTAAGTACTCGAGGAAACTATGTCGAGCCACGACAATAAATAAGGTGCTAGATTGGAGGCAACCCATTGATTTATCGTTTTTCATTTATCGTTTTGTCTTTTGTTCTATTACTTGTTTTGCTTTAGATAAGAGAAAATCCAAAAATAAGAGTCGTGCCATGACCAAAACTAAGGCGCTTGGTGGGAGGCAACCCATCGTACTAATAGTTTTCATTGGTTTTGAGCAAATATAGGTGCGAGAAGTATTCAACGAGGAGATTGGTTTCAAATGACGATTTGGACGTATTGTATGGTAAAGGTGGTAAGTTAGGAATAAGGATGCATAAGGCTATGGATTGAGCATTGCTCATGCCAAAATAGGCATCGAGGAAGGCTTGGCCTAGGTAAAACTAGGCCACGAACAATGCAAAACCTATACTATAGCCTAAGGTCTCGGAATCTAGTGTGTAAAGACATAGGCGCCGCCCATGTTTAAGTGTGCTATACACTATGCGCCGCCTATGATATAGCATTAGGTCTCAGTATCTCAAATGCCATACACTATGCGGCGCATATGTCCCTAAATGCTATACACTATGCGCCGCATATGTCCCTAAATGCACTACACTATGCGCCGCCTATACTATGATTATGAAAAGCACTATGCGCCGCATAGAGGTCATTTTTGTCTCCAAAACCGTTTGTAAATGGGTCAAAACCCGACCCATTCTTTTCCTATATAAAGGGTACTTAGTCTTGAAACATAACCACATTGGAAATTGACCTAAAGGCGCCGCACATCCACCCAAATCATCTCAAAATTTTTTTTTTTTCTCTTCCAATTCACAAGACCATCTCCAAAGGCTTCAATCACGTAAGTACTCTTTTATTCTTCATCTATTTCTCGTAAGTACTACATTACAATGTCTATTATGAATTGCTACATCTTGAAGGATTATTGGTGATGTTAATGTGTTTGGATTGTTGATACAAAACCATGTGAGTAAACATATACGTTAGGATAATCTTGACATGTTTCCGACTTGAATTTGGTTTTAGTAGCATTGTTATACTATTTGCGGAATTGCTATGGCTATGAAAATTGTTTAAGCTTGATACTTGGATACTTACATGTTAGACTATCCCGTTCATCGGGATAAGACTTATAGTTGCCTACCGACTTAGGAGGTTGTGATTGTTGAAAATAACTATACCATGATGTAACCCCTATGTAGTAGTGTTGTTATACCTAACATGAAAGTAGTGCAATGGCTGCAAGTAGTGATGCATCGCTGATTTTCTTGTCGGAATATAGTTCCTAAAACGTATGTCGACGAAGTTCAAGTAATCGACAACATTCACTTCACTGTTTTGTATTAATGAACCTAAGTGTGGGGTGGTACCCCGACGGCTTGTTTATAGATTGTTTCCTTTGAGTTGATGCTAACATGAATATTGTTTAAGTCTCAGGAACAATGGCACCTAAAGCGCGACAAAATAAGGCTACCACTTCACAAAAGGGCAAGAAGAGAGGTCGCAAGGACCAAGGAGAATCATCCTCCATGCAACTACCCCACCGAATGTTTGGAATAAAATGGGTTCTTGAGGAGGAAGCCAAAGAATGGTACAAGAACAACAAGGAAAGAAAATATGTTCACGTCGACTTGATCAATAAGGACACCCTAGCGAAGAAGGAGCCGCGTATGTTGGCGAAAATAATGGCGTTGAATCTGGATCATCTTTCGCGACATGGGAGAATGTAATATTGATTTGACAAGGGAATTCTATGCCAACTGGTCGCCGAAAACCACAGGCAACGAAGTCAAGATTCGGGGCCAAGTGTTACAGCTCAACGCGGATTTGATCAACTCCTTTCTTGGCTTACCTTCGGTCGACCCAGCACAATTCAAAGAGTTGTACAGTAGGCCTCCTTATAGAGCAATACAACACACACTTTGTTGAAGTAGATCCATGGCAAGATGGGGCAGACACCGAGACACCGGATGACACAACACCTTTCCCTATGCTCCATTGAATAGGGAAGCAAGAATCTGGTTGCGTATTGTCAACTCATGCCTTATTCCTGGGAATCAATACACCAAAATATCAAGAGATAGAGTGTGTTTGGTCTATGCTTTGATGACGAATGTCCCTATCAACTTTGGGGCAATCATTCTGATAACGCTCAATCTACAGCTCTCGTGAGTGTAAAGCGGTCGTTAGCAAATATAGAACCCAACCTGGGTTGGGTGTCGATCCCACAGGGAATAGCTTGGTCAACAAGTAAGCAAGATTAATAGATTTTTGGTGCAAGTCTCGTAAGAAGGGGGGAATTGTAATATGTAACCAAAGTAATGAAATAAAAGCTGAAAATAGCAAAGTAAAAGAGAAAGATTGTCACGTAAGTTGTAAACAATGAGAATTGAAGCGTTGGGGTTATGTCCACCTTCTGAGGTATACGTCTCTATCGGCTATGAGTGTGTAGAGTCTTGACATGCAATTGCTTACAGAGAATTGTGGTCGATGGTAAATCCAAGCGTCTCGCGACCTAAACAAGGACTATTTCACTTTAACTCTCACAAGATTAAAGTGTGTCTAATGGTACGAATTCTCCAAGAGGTTAGTCCAGTTACGGCATTAGCTTTTTAATAGGAAAGGGTGTCCTACTACCTTGACATTATCTCTTTTCCAGACAAATGACCTTTCTCGCGAACAAGTTAAATGTTAGACTGGCGTATTCTTGCGTTTGCAACCGCAAAGAATGTAGATTAAGATGAAGAGAATAATGATATAAGCAATATACGTGTCTTGAACTCACAAACTCACAGCAATAGATAGTAACTCATTCGGCTTCCATAACCCCAACTAAGAGGTTTAGTTACCCATGAATGCGAAGGATATCACGATTTGCATGGTTGATGGCGTGAGAAGTAGGTAATAGGCGTATGGTTTTGGTGATTCTCTAGTAAGTAACGATTCTCTTGTTGTGGAATTTAAGAATAGAAGAGTAGATTAGAAGTGTTTGTGGTGGAAGATGAGAGGGATGGAAGAAAATTAATTGTTGAATTAAGTGAAGAATGAATAAAAATCTCTAACCTGATAGGGTATTTGTAATACTCCTATCCTACTCCTACTACGCTAATGAAATAAATAGCCAAATCCTACTATACTAATGAAATCCTTGACCCAAATGTACTAGGGTAAGGTTACAATACCATAATCTAAATAGAATAGTGAAATACATAACCTAATTGTATTAGGTTAATGTATCTTTGTAAAAATCCAGCTTTGTGTCTGTAAGTCCCCAAAGTCTTCAGAAATGCTGTTTTAGCCCGGGACAGATTTTCCATGCAGCAGATTTGGTCCTTAGGCGTCCAGCTCCCTTCTACTTCGTTTGTGAGCTTTCTTTTGCGTCAAGTAAGCCATAAAATGCTGTATTTTGCATCATTTATACCTGAAACTTTCCTAATCATGTTTGTTAGCTCATTTACAGGAAAAAGGACTAAAAGTGCATGAAATATATAATTTGTTCTCAAAACTAGGCTAAAATATGGGCAAAATATATTGATATAGGCGTGTAAATTCGCCTATCATCAACACCCCACACTTGCAGCTTTGTTCGTCCTCAAACAAAATATCATGTCCTTCTAAGCATCAACTTAGGGTTTTTACAGCAACAACACAAAACATTCTTCAAGACAAGCACAAAAATTATCAACAAAGAGTAGCTTCCCGATTATAAGTAGAAACAGTTTAACCTCTAGCGTAGACTAGTGATGGTGATCAACTCGCATGCAAACGTTAAGGTACATAGAATCATATACAACTATCCAAAGCTCATCAACCATGTGTGTCTCACAATATAGTACCCATAATTACTCACAAATATAGCATATTTTTCAAACATGGGTATCAAAATGTCCTTGCTTTCACTCTCACAAAAAATTCATATGTAGCAACTGATGACCATAGGCTTGCCTTTAATGTAGTACTGTACTAAATGTCGGAATGTTAAGATTAGGATCAAGTAGGTCTTTTGATGGTTGTAATGTAGGCTAAGGGACGGGTAGGACTATTTTGGCCAAGAATAATGACTAGGTTCCTAAGCGTTTTAATACATCACATTGTATCAATGACACTTTTTTCTTTCAACCTTTCTTCACTCTTTTATTCTACCACCCTTGTTATCCTATTTTGTTTTTCAATTTCAAGCACTACTTACTTTTCAGCTTTCTTTTCCTTTTTCTTTTCACAACATACCTCTTATGATAGCACTTTCTTTTTCATAACACATTCAAGCACCATTACAATTTAAAGCATCATACTCACCCAATTTCCTCTTATGTTGTCACATGACTTTTTCACTTTAAAGAACTCAGGATTTTGGATCAAATTATGTTCTTGAAAGAAATGGATTAGGCTTACATACAAGGTTGTCAAAGAAATAGGCTAAAGGCTCAAAAAGGGTTAACTAGGATGATGTTCATTGGTAGGTAAAACTGAAGGTAAACATGTATAGGTTGCCAAAGAAATGCCTAAATCATATCCTAAACTTACATTCCTTATTTTCGCTTTGCATACATACCAGGCAAGTTCTAGCATCAACCACAAACATAGAATATACTATTATCTCACACACACAAGGCACATGGTCGACTTGGTTGGAAGTAATATAGACTCTCGACCCAACAATTGAAGGAATTGAATCACACAATATTACATAATGAGTCACAACTAGAGCCTAAACGTCTCAATAGTCATAATTGTAGCACATACTCTTGTTATAATCTCATGCGAAGCTAGAAAAATTTGACTCCTAAAAAAACTAAAAAAACGTCAAACGAAAAAAAAAAAAAACGGACTCAAAAAGGATAAACAAACAAACATAAACAAACAACCATACAAACAAAGGTGTATAGCATGCGATTCTGCCACCCCACACTTAGACGGGACACTTCCCTCAGTGGAAAATAAATTCGAAGAACCTGGTTAGTCGGACCCTTCATCAATGTCGGGGGTCATACCCCCTTCGTCGGAATCATCATAAGAGTCGTCGTCAGAGTTCTCCTCATCATCAGAATCAGGAAAGCGTCGATCATCATCAGTCGGCACGTCATCGTCTAGAGGTTCCTCAAAATATACGCCCACTCCACACATCTCCCGGGCATGCATGTTCATTGGGTAGTCGTGATCCAGCTGTTGGAGCTCTTCATCGGTTGGAATACGTCCACCACTCATCATAGTAAATCGTGTCATGCCATAGAGATGACGAAAGAAACTCTCATCACGAGCATGTCTCTCCGCAGTAGTAAGGTTGACTCCATGAGATGTTTCAGCATCTTTGACCTTGGTGAGGTCAACCTTCTTTGGGTTATGTGGGAGTTTTTGGTCAGCTGGTTCCTCTTCGACATCCTCCTTCTGCAACATTGCTGTCAACAAATTGCCGAATGTGAAATGGGACCTTTTGTGGAGTCTGGCCTTCCTCATGGTAGATCGAATGATTGCCCCAAAGTTGATAGGGACATTTGTCATCAAAGTATAGACCAAACACACTCTATCTCTCGATATCTTGGTGTATTGAGTTCCCGGAATAAGGCATGAGTTGACAATGCGCATCCAGATTCTTGCTTCCCTATTTAGTGGAGCATAGGGGAAGGTATTGTGATGGCCTGTTTCCTTATGTCTGCCCCATCTTGCAATCGATCTGTTTCCACAAATCATGTGTCGTATTGCTCTGTAAGGAGGCCTGCTGTACAGCTCTTTGAATGGTGCAGTGTCGACCGAAGGTAAGCCAAGAAAAGAGTTGATCCAATTCGCTGTAAGATGTAACACTTGGCCCCGAATTTTGACTTCATTGCCTGTTGTGTTCGGCGACCAGTTGGCATAAAACTCTCTTGTTAAGTCAAGATTGCACTCTCCCATGTCGCGGAAGATGAAATCCAGCTTCAAAGCCATTATTTTTGCCAACATACGCGGCTCTTTCTTTGCTAAGGTCTCCTTGTTGATCAAGTCGACATGCACATATTTCCTTTCTTTGTTGCTGTTGTACCATGCTTTGGCTTCTTCTTCAAAGACCCATTTTATTCCGAACATTCTGCGTGGTAGGTGCGCTGAGGATGATTCTCCTTGGTCTTTTCGACTTCTCTTTTTGCCCTTTTGGGACGTGGTAGCCTTCTCCTTGCCTTGCCTCGCTTTAGGTGCCATTGTACCTGAGACTAGAAATAATGTTAGTTGCAGCACAATCTCACTTGATACAATCTATATGAAAGCACTAGGGGTACCACCCCACACTTAGTTTCGTTAGCACAAATAAATGAAGTGAAAGTGGTCGAGTACTCAGATTTCGTCGACATACGTTTTAGGATTGTATTCCGACAAGAAAATCAGCATTGCATCACTTATTTGCAGCCAGTGGACTGCTTTCATGGTGGATATAGCAACACTATGACATAGGGGTTACCACATGGAATAGTTATTCTTACAACAATCACAACCTCTTATGTCGGTAGGCACTATAAGTCTTATCCCGATGGCCGGGATATAGGAAGAGTATGGGTCGGGTTATGACCCATTTACAATCGGATTTGGGGACAAGAACACCACATATGCGGCGCATATCACTCGGCATATCAATGACATATGCGGCGCATTGTCTATGGCATAATGGGACATATGCGCCGCATAGTCTATGGAATTTGTAGACATATGCGCCGCATAGTCTATGGCACATGAGATACTGAGACCAAATGCCATAGCATAGGCGGCGCATAGTCAAAAGCATACCTAGGAATAGGCGGCGCATAGTGTATAGCACACTAAATTCCGAGTCCTTAGGCTATAGAATAGGTTGTGCATCGTTCGTGGCCTATTTTTACCAAGGCCTAGACTTCCTCGAAGCCTATTTTGACGTGAGAAAGGCTCAATTCATCGCCTTATGCATCACCATTCCTAACTTACCGATTTTACCATACAATGCGTCCAAATTGTCGATGGAGATCAATCTCCTCGTCGCATACTTCTTGCACCTATATTTGCTCAAAACAAAATGAAAATGATTAGTACGATGGGTTGCCTCCCACCAAGCGCCTTAGTTTTGGTCGTGGCACGACTCTTATTTTTTTGAATTTTCATTTATCAAAAAGAAAAAATACTAAAACGACGAAACGATAAAACGATAAAACAACAAAACAATAAAACAATAAAATGATGGGTTGCCTCCCATCTAGCGCCTTATTTATTGTCGTGGATCGACGTAGTAATCTCGAGTACTTAGACTTCGTCGAGATAAGTGATGGCCTTGTCATTCATCGAGTCAAGAGGACCGATATATGGCTTAACACGTTGGCCATTCACTTTGAAGACAACACCATCATTATCTTCCAATTCGACTACTCCAGACGAGTAGACTTGGATGACTTTAAATGGACCAGACCACTTTGATTTTAACTTACCTGGGAAGAGCTTGAGTTTGGAGTTAAAGAGTAGTACCATGTCACCTTTTTGGAAGTTTCGTCGAACAATCCGCTGATCATGATACTTCTTCATCCGCTCCTTGTATAAATCTGATCTTTCATATGCATGGAGACGAAATTCATCTAGTTCGTTCAGCTGCTCCAACCTCAGGTTCTTCACATTATCCCAATTCAGATTCAAGTGCTTCAATGCCCACAATGCCTTGTATTCAAGCTCGATGGGTAGATGACAAGCCTTCCCATAAACTAGCTGATAAGGTGACATGCCAATGGGTGTCTTGAATGCAGTCCTATACGCCCATAGTGCATCATCTAGCTTTCGAGACCAGTCCTTCCTATTCGCATTAACCGTCTTGGCAAGGATTTGCTTGATCTCGCGGTTGGAAACCTCAACTTGTCCACTGGTTTGGGGATGATAAGACGTAGCTACCTTGTGTTGCTTGACTCCATACTTGGCCAATACAGATTTGAATAGCTTGTTGCAAAAGTGAGATCCTCCATCACTTATGATAGTACGAGGTACTCCAAAGCGAGAGAAGATATTCTTCTTTAAAAACGCTACAACACGCTGTAAAAACGCAACCAAGATGTACCTCATTCCAAACGAATTCACGAATGGTCCCATGAAATCAATACCCCACACATCAAAGAGTTCTACCTCCAGAATTTTGGACATGGGCATTTCATGGTTTTTTGAAATAGCACCTTGACGTTGGCATTGGTCACACCTTCTCACATAGTCGTGTGCATCTCTGAATATTGTAGGCCAATAATAACCACTTTGCAAGACTTTCCTTGCCGTTCGATTCCCTACATGATGTCCTCCAACTTGCGAAGTGTGGCATGCTTCCAATATAGTAGGCACTTCTTCATGGGATATACATCGTCGAATGATACCATCCGCGCATCTTTGAAACAAATATGGCTCATCCCAATAGTAGTGCTGAACGTCATGCATAAACTTCCTCCTTTGGTGGTAAGATAAATTGGAAGGTAACACATTACTCACCACGAAATTTGCAACGTCGGCATACCATGGTAATTGCTCCATTGTGCTCGCTAGTATCTCCTCGTCAGGGAATGCATCATCAATCTGATTTTCTGGTTGCGCCACATACTCATTCTCAAGTCTAGATAGGTGATCAGCCACTTGGTTCTCGCAACCTCTTCTATCTTTGACTTCGAAATCAAACTCTTGCAGCAGCAATACCCATCGAATTAGCCTTGGTTTTGCATCCTTCTTCGTCATTAGATACCTAAGAGCTGCATGGTTTGTATGAACGATCACCTTAGTACCCAATAGATAGGCACAAAACTTCTCAAACGCACACACAACCGCTAGGAGCTCTTGTTCAGTAACGGTGTAGTTCCTTTGGGCTTCATTTAGGACCTTACTTGCATAATAGATAGGATGAAACAATTTCTCCTTTCTCTGTCCAAGAACAGCACCAAGGGCTACACCACTAGCATCACACATGACTTCAAACGGGAGCGTCCAATCTGGTGCTACCATGATAGGGGCTTCAATGAGTTTTCCTTTAAGGCATTCGAATGCCTTTAAGCAATCTTCATGAAAGTCAAACTTCACATCTTTCTCCAGTAGTTTGCACAATGGACTAGAAATTTTGGAGAAGTCTTTGATGAATCTACGATAAAATCCAGCATGGCCAAGAAAACTACGAACTTCCATCACCGAAATTGGAGGTGGTAGCTTCTCGATTACCTCTATTTTTGCGTGATCAACCTCTATTCCTCTTTCGGAGATCTTGTGCCCAAGAACGATTCCTTCTTTTACCATGAAGTGGCACTTCTCCCAATTCAGCACAAGGTTGAACTCTACACATCTTTGTAATGCCATGCTCAAGTTCGCCAAACATGCTTCAAAGGACTCACCAACAACTGAAAAGTCGTCCATAAATACCTCCAAAGTGTCTTCTACCATATCAGAGAAAATAGACTTCATACAACGTTGAAAGGTGGCTGGTGCGTTACATAACCCGAATGGCATGCGTTTGAAGGCAAACGTACCATATGGGCATGTGAACGTTGTCTTCTCTTGGTCTTCGGGAGCAATACAAATCTGATTATAACCTGAATAACCATCCAAGAAGCAAAACCATCCTTTCCCCGCTAATCGATCTAGCATTTGGTCCATAAATGGCATGGGGAAGTGATCCTTGAGTGTCCAAGAATTCAGCCTGCGGTAGTCCATGCATACTCTCCATCCAGTAACGGGCCTGAGTGGAATAAGTTCATTCTTTGCATTCGTGACCACGGTCATGCCTCCTTTCTTGGGAACACATTGTACTGGGCTTACCCATGTACTATCCGAAATAGGATACACGACTCCTGCATCTAACCACTTGATAATCTCCTTCTTCACCACTTCTTGCATTGGTGGGTTTAGACGTCTTTGATGTTCAATGGTGGGTGTGCACTTTTCTTGAAGCTGAATTTTATGAGTGCAAATCCTAGGTGGAATACCAATGATATCCGCAATGGTCCATCCAATAGCTCTAATATACTTGTTTAAGATTGCAATAAGAGCTGCAACTTGTTGCTCACCCAAATCGGCTGCCATAATGACTGGAAGAGTGTTTCCGCTTCCTAAAAATGCGTACTTCAAATGGCTTGGCAGCTCCTTCAATTCTAACGTGGGTGGTTCTTCAATAGATGGCTTAGCTGGTGGTGAAGGTCGATTTTTGAGATCAAGATCCAGCTTCTTGGGGGTATAGCGATATGTCCCTAATCCCGATAGAGCACAAATATCTTCATCAGAAATTTCAGCATCATCATTCTCTCCTTTCATGAGCAAAATCTCCAAAGGATCATCAAGAATTCGCTCTTCTGCAAGTAACTCTTTCTCATCATCAAAGACAACATCAGCCACAGAAAATACACTCAGATCTTTGGGTTGCTTCATTGATTTGCAAACATCAAAGTGAACCACTTCGTCATTTATTCGGAATGAAAGCTCATTAGCTCTCAAATCTATGAGCACACTTCCCGTAGCAAGGAAAGGGCGTCCCAAGATTATGGGAACCTCTGATTCTGCTTCACAATCCAAGATGACAAAGTCTGCTGGAAATATGAATGAAGATACGTTCACCAGGACATCACAGAGAATACCAACCGGTCGTTTTACCGACCTATCCGCCATAACAAGCCTCATATTAGTTGGTGTAGGATCTCCTAACCCCAACTTCTTGTAGATCCATAATTTCATCAAGTTGATTTTGGCTCCTAAGTCACACAATGCTTTAGCAAAGTCCAAAGATCCGACGGTGCAAGGAATCGTGAAAGCTCCGGGGTTGGCCTTCTTCTGAACTATCGATCGGGTAGCAATTGCACTACAATGATGCACATCATCCTTCAGCTCATAACTTGCTGCCCTCTTCTTAGTCAAAATATCTTTCATAAACTTCACATACCCAGGCATTTGTTCAAGTGCCTCCACTAATGGAACATTGATGGTCAGCTGCTTCAACATAGTCATGAATTTGCTGAACTTAGTGTCATCGGCCACCTTCTTCAATCTTTGTGGAAAAGGTGGTGGTGGGTATGGAAGTGTTCTCTCCATGGCTTTCTTCTCCTCTTGCTTCCGTTTATTATTTTTTTCAGGCTGCACGCCACTAGGTAAAACATCCTTGACGTTTGAAGTAGTTGTTGCGGCTTCTTCTCGTGTAACGTCACTAAGTGTAGCATCCATGTCTGCAACTTCGTCAACCAATTGCTCTCCTTTTGCTGAAGTTTCCAGCACCTTACCGCTTCTGGTAGTGATGGCCATGCATGACCCATCATTCTTTGGGTTTTGCACAGTATCGCTTGGTAAGGTGCCAGCCTTTCTTTGATTAAATGCTGCTGAAAGTTGGCTCAACTGCTGCTCTATTTGCTTGATAGAAGTGGAATGAGAATTAACTTGTTGCTTCATGGAGGACAAATCATCAATCACCTCCTTAACTCCCGTGCTCGTTGCTTCCACTCCTTTCAATAACTTAGCCATCATGTCTTCCATAGAATTAGATGTGGTGGTATCACGTTTACCAGGGGGAACGTACAAACCACTCTTTTCATTATTTTTCTTCCAACTACCTTGGTCTTTGTTTCCAAATTTATCATAATAGTTCTGACCTTGGTTTCCCTGGGCATTCCCATGGAAACCCCCTTGATTGTTCAAGTAGTTGGCCTCCTCTTCCGAATCAGATTCGTCTCTTCCTTTCAGCGCCACAGCTTTCACTTTTTCTGTCTTCCCTGATAATAAGTGCTTTGTCAGAAGATCCAATTGTGTTTTCATGTGTGCCATGTCTTGCTCACGTTCTTCTTCTCTTCTTCTTTGGTCTGCAGACATGCCAATAGATAAAGTGGGGCTTGCTACCTCAGAATCCCTGGTATGCCAAGCTCTACTTTGCTTTGTCATGCGATCTAGCATATTGCTTGCTTGACCAAAGGTAAGGTCCATAAAAGAACCTCCAGCTGCGTTGTCCACCACTGGTTTAGTTACTGAATTCAAGGCTCTATACAAGATCTCCATGAGGTGAACATTAGTCATGTGATGGTTTGGGCATCTCATTAGCTTTGTTTTGAACTTCACCCATGTTTCGTGAAGAGCTTCAGAGGGAAGCTGACGAAAGTTGCTGATTTCATCTCTCAATTGAGCCCTCTTGGATGGCAAAAAGAATCTTTCTAGGAAAGCGTCTCTCAATTGCCTCCAATTTGTAATTGAATCAGGAGTCAGCCCATTCAACCATAGTGTTGCCTCCCCAGACAGAGACAATGGAAATAGACGTAATCGAATAGCATTCTGACCAACACCAGGATTGTCAAAAGACTTGCATGTAGAAATAAAGTTGATGAGATGCATATTCGAATCATCGCCTGCTAGTCCACCAAATAACCCCTTGAGTTGCAATAACTGAATCATGGTGCTAGTGATGTTGAATTTGGCTCCGGGCGCTAATGGTGGTGGAATTATAGCTCCAGTGGCTCCGACACCATCAAGATCATCATCATCATCGTCGAAAGCTGGTTGCAAAGGTTGGCGATCATACCTATACCGAGCTTGTCGACCTCTTCGATTGGCAGGTGTTATAATTTCAGCATCACGCCTAGGGTTTAGTAACTCGTCATCACCTAAATCTTCATCGTCAGGATTTGTTGCTCGCCCAGGATTATTAATGTTTTGTTGTTGGACTTGAGCAGCGGCAAGAGCAGCTAATCTTGCTTGCTCGTGTTGAGCAGCCATCCTGTCGATTTTAGCTTGTGCTTCCATTCTTCTAATTCGTTGTGGTTCCAAATTGATTGGTAATAATGGTTGACCAGAACTTCTAGTATGGGGCATGCACTAAAAAAAACCTGCAATAAACAAAAACAAAAACTAAACGTAAAAGTATAAGAATCTTTGACCAAAGGTTCTAGTAATTATCACGAACTTAATTGACACTCGTATTCCCCGGCAACGGCGCCAATTTTTGATAACGCTCAATCTACAACTCTCGTAAGTGTAAAGCGGTCGTTAGCAAATATAGAACCCAACCTGGGTTGGGTGTCGATCCCACAGGGAATAGCTTGGTCAACAAGTAAGCAAGATTAATAGACTTTTGGTGCAAGTCTCGTAAGAAGGGGGGAATTGTAATATGTAACCAAAGTAATGAAATAAAAGCTGAAAATAGCAAAGTAAAAGAGAAAGATTGTCACGTAAGTTGTAAACAATGAGAATTTAAGCGTTGGGGTTATGTCCACCTTCTGAGGTATACGTCTCTATCGGCTATGAGTGTGTAGAGTCTTGACATGCAATTGCTTATAGAGAATTGTAGTCGATGGTACATCCAAGCGTCTCGCGACCTAAACAAGGACTATTTCACTTTAACTCTCGCGAGCTTAAAGTGTGTCTAACGGTACGAATTCTCCAAGAGGTTAGTCCAGTTACGGCACTAGCTTTTTAATAGGAAAAGGTGTCCTACTACCTTGACATTATCTCTTTTCCAGACAAATAACCTTTCTCGCGAACAAGTTAAATGTTAGACTGGCGTATTCTTGCGTTTGCAACCGCAAAGAATGTAGATTAAGATAAAGAGAATAATGATATAAGCAATATACGTGTCTTGAACTCACAAACTCACAGCAATAGATAGTAACTCATTCGGCTTCCATAACCCCAACTAAGAGGTTTAGTTACCCATGAATGCGAAGGATATCACGATTTGCATGGTTGATGGCGTGAGAAGTAGGTAATAGGCGTGTGGTTTTGGTGATTCCCTAGCAAGTAACGATTCTCTTGTTGTGGAATTTAAGAATAGAAGAGTAGATTAGAAGTGTTTGTGGTGTAAGATGAGAGGGATGGAAGAAAATTAATTGTTGAATTAAGTGAAGAATGAATAAAAATCTCTAACCTGATAGGGTATTTATAATACTCCTATCCTACTCCTACTACGCTAATGAAATAAATAGCCAAATCCTACTATACTAATGAAATCCTTGACCCAAATGTACTAGGGTAAGGTTACAATATCATAATCCAAATAGAATAGTGAAATACATAACCTAATTGTATTAGGTTAATGTATCTTTGTAAAAATCCAGCTTTGTGTCTGTAAGTCCCCAAAGTCTTCAGAAATGCTGTTTTAGCCCGGGACAGATTTTCCATGGAGCAGATTTGGTCCTTAGGCGTCCAGCTCCCTTCTACTTCGTTTGTGAGCTTTCTTTTGCGTCAAGTAAGCCATAAAATGCTGTATTTTGCATCATTTATACATGAAACTTTCTTAATCATGTTTGTTAGCTCATTTACAGGAAAAAGGACTAAAAGTGCATGAAATATATAATTTCTTCTCAAAACTAGGCTAAAATATGGGCAAAATATATTGATATAGGCGTGTAAATTCGCCTATCATCACATTCGCTCTACAATGCGGAAGGCCAGACTCCACAAAAGGTCCCACTTCTCTTTTGGCAATCTGTTGATAGCAATCTTGCGGAAGGAGGATATCGAAGAGGAACCAGCTGATCACAAACTCCCACATAACCGGAAGAAGGTTGACCTCACAAAGGTCAAAGATGTTGAAACAACTCATGGTGCCAACCTTACTACTGCGGAAAGACATGCTCGTGATGAGAGTTTCTTCCGTCATCTTTATGGCATGACACGATTTACTATGATGAGTGGTGGACGTGTTCCAACTGCTGCAGAGCTCCAACAGCTGGACCACGACTATCCAATGAACATGCATGCACGGGAGATGTGTGGAGTGGGCGTATACTTTGAGGAACCTCTAGACGATAATGTGCCGACCGATGACGACCGACGCTTGCCAGACTCCGACGAGGAGGAGAACTCTGACGACGACTCTTATGATGATTCCGACGAAGGGGGTATGACCCCCGACATTGAGGAAGAGTCCGACTGACCAGGTTCTTCGTATTTATTTTCCACTAAGGGCAGTGTCCCGTTTAAGTATGGGGTGGCGGTATCGCATGCTATACTTCTCTATCGCATCTATGTTTGTTTACTCTGTTTACTTTGTTTTATTTTTGTGTCGTTTTGTTTAGGAATAATTTTTTAGCTTCGCACTTCGCATGAAATAATTCCAATAGGCAACATGAGATTATAACAATAGTATGTGCTACAATTATGACGATTGAGACGTTTAGGCTCTAGTTGTGACTCATTACGTGATATTGTGTGGTTCAATTCCTTTACTTGTTGGGTCGAGAGTCTATATTACTTCCAATAAAGTCGACCATGTGCCTTGTGTGTGCGAGATTAATAGTATATTCTATGTTTGTGGCTGATGCTAGAACTTGCCTGGTATGTATGCAAAGCGAAAATAAGGAGTGTAAGTTTAGGAGATGATTTAGGCATTTCTTTGGCAACCTACATATGTTTACCTTCGTTTTACCTACCCTTGGACATCATCCTAGTTAAACCCTTTTGAGCCTTTAGCCTATGTTCTTTGACAGCCGCATATGTAAGCCTAATCCATTTCTTTCAAGACCGTAATTTGATCCAAATTCCTAAGTGCTTTAAAGTGAAAAAGTCATGTGACAACATAAGAGGAAATTGGGTAAGTATGATGCTTTAAAGTGTAATGGTGCTTGAATGTGTTATGAAAAAGAAAGTGCTATCATAGGAGGTATGTTATGAAAAGAAAAAGGAAAAGAAAGCTGAAAAGTGAGTTATGCTTAAAATTGAAAAACAAAAGAGGAGAACAAGGGTGGTAGAATAAAAGAAATAAAAGTTGAAATAAAAAATGTGTCAATGATACAATGTGATGTATTAAAGTGCTTAGGAACATAGTCACTATTTCTGGCCAAAATAGTCCTACCCATCCCTTAGCCTACATTACAACCATCAAAAGACCTACTTGATCTTAATCTTAGCATTCTGACATTTAGTGGAGTATTACACTAAGGGCAAGCCTATGGTCATCAGTTGCTGCATACGAATTCTTTGTGAGAGCGAGAGCAAGGATATTTTGATACCCATGTTTGAAAAATATGCTATACTTGTGAGTGACTATGGGTAATATATTGTGAGACACACATGGTTGATGAGTTTGGGTAGTTGTATATGATTCATTGTACCTTAACGTTTGCATGCGAGTTGACCACCATCACGAGTCTATGCTAGAGGCTAAACTATTTCTACTAATAATCCGAAAGCTACTCTTTGTTAGTAATTGTTGTGTTTGCCTTAAATAATGTTTTGTGTTGTTGCTGTGAAAACCCTAAGTTGATGTATAGAAGGATATGATATGTTGTTCGAGGACGAACAAAGCTTCAAGTGTGGGGTGTTGATGATAGGCGATATTACGTGCCTATATCAATATATTTTGCCCATATTTATGCCATGTTTTTAGAACAAAGTATATATTTTATGCGCTTTTAGTCCTTTTTCCTGTAAGTGAGCTAACGAACATGATTAGCAAAGTTTCAGGTATAAATGATGCAGAATTCAGCATTTTATGGCTTACTTGACGCCAAAGAAAGCTCACGAAGGAAGGAAAGAGAGCTTGGACGCCTAAAGGACCAAAAGTGATACATGGAAAACCTGTCCCGGGCTAAAACAACATTTCTAAAGACTTTGGGGACTAGCAGTAACTTATTTGGATTAGGATAATAATACATTAACCTAGTACAATTGGGTTAAGTATTTCATTAGTTTATTTGGATTTGGATAATGTTACATTAACCTAGTACAATTGGGTTAAGTATTTCATTAGCTTAGTAGTATTTGGTTAAGTATTTCATTAGCTTAGTAGGATTAGGATATAGGTATTATAAATACCCTATCTTGCTAGAGATGTTTAACAATTCCTCCCTTAGTGGAGAGATTCTTTCAGATTCTTACATCCATCATACATTCTTCTTCCATCAACTACAACTCTTCTAATCTTTCCTTTAATTCTATTTTTCTTCTTCTATTCATCTATTCTTAATTTCCGCAACAAGAAAATCGTTACTTTGCCTAGGAATTCACGCCTAAACGCCTACCACTTGAGCTACACAAAATTAATCAATATTGTGGTATAACAACAATGTCAATCGTGATCTCCTTCGCATTCATGGGTAACTAAACTTCTCTGTTGGGGTTATAGAAGCCGAATGAGATACTATCTATTTCTGTGAGTTTGTGAGTTCGTGACGTATGCTGCATATATCATTATTCTCTTCATCTTAATCTAAATTCTTTGTGGTTGCAAATGCAAGAATACGCCAGTATAACATTTAACTTGTTCGAAAGAAAGGTTATTTGTCTGGAAAAGAGATAGTGTCAAGGTAGTAGGGTCCCATCCTAAATTCCCTATTAAACAGTTAGTGTCGTAACTGGATTAACCTCTTGGAGAATTCGTACCGTTAGACACGCTTTAAGCTCGAAAGAGTTAAAGTGAAATAATCCTCGAATAGGTCAAAAGACGCCTGGATTTACCATCAAATACAATTCTCTATAAGCACATGCATGACGGAAGTCAACACACTCATAGCCAATAGAGACGTATAACTCAGAAGGTTGACATAACCCCAACGCTTCAATTCTCATTGTTTTACAACCTACTAAACATTCTTTCTTTTTAGTTTGCTATTTTCAGTTTTTACTTTAATATTTTGGTTACACATTACAATCCCCCTTCTTACGAGACTTGCACTAGAAGTCTAGTAATCGTTACTTACTTGTTGACCAAGATATTCCCTGTGGGATCGATACCCAACCCAGTTGGGTTCTATATTTGCTAAAGACCGATTTACACTCCTACGAGAGCTGTAGATTGAGCGTTATCAAAAATCCAAGTATTCGTTCTTGTTCTCCTAGTTTGATAATCATTCTTAAGGTATGTGTTTTCCTATTATTTTTGTTTTCTAACTTTGTTAAAGGTATGAGCATACTAGTATGAATGCCCTGAGTCACTACCCAAACTACTATTCCAAGCAATGACTCCTACCCAGTCATACTGTGACTCGTAATAACTGTAACAATTTTTCCTATGTTTTATTTAAGTGCACTTTGGATATTTATCTTTTTCCAAATTGTAACCCATGGCCTAAAATACCAAAAATAACACCATAACTCCCTATATTTTAGTCTTCAAATAATCTAGAACTCTCTCAAATCTCCAAGTCAAGAACAAGCTAGGGTTTCTAAGGATTTGGATTTTAGAGCTCCAATTGGTGATTTCCCTCTATAATTCTCAATACTTTTAGGCATGTATGTGTTTCCCTAAACTTATTTTGTTAAAATCATATGTTTAGAATTATTGTTCATGTGATTAATTAAAGGTTTTGGATATTGGGTTGAGGGCCTTTGAATGTTATTAATGGATTTATTTTCCCCATGGTTATTGTGAATAATTTAGCTTTTAAATTGATAGTTTTTGAAATCATCGGATCCATGGGAATGGGGATCGTGGATTCCCCCAAATAAAAGGATTTGGAATTACAATCGTTAATAACCTTAACCCACCATATGAAATTGGCTTGGAAACATGAATATATGCATATTGTAATCGCCTTTGGGACTATCACACAACATAAAAGGCTAATGAAAAATATATGGTTGTAAATCAAACATTGGGGGTTGTGGACTACCCCAAGTTAATGGATACTTAACATTGAACTTCAGGGGCGTGATTCCCCCATGTGGATAAATTTTTGAGATTGTGGGGTCATGGATTCCCATAATTGATGATAATTTGAATGGCATGTTGATAATAGCTTGAAAGCATAGGTTGTATAATATTACCCATAGGTTATGCCTTAGTGGATGATTATTGGTTCAATGAATAAGAATGTGTAAATGTTTTAATAAGGCTTAAAAATGGGTTGTGTTTCTAAGCTGTGAAAAGGTCCCGAAGGACTAATATAGGGAACCCATGTTTGTCAGCGTGAGGGTTATTATTGATGACCATGCAATTGTGTCACACTTTACATATTTGTTCTTGGTTGAGTAATGGATTGTGAACTCCCCGTCCTTCCTTGATGCCCCTATTCATTCAACTAACATGAATTAGAACCTTTTTAGTAGGGCGAGAGTTTGGCATATATATCATGTGTGTGTTTAGATGACGGTTTAAGCTACACATCTAAGTTAATGTTTAACTCTCATTTTTATCCTTGTTCAATATCCTGACATATTGTATATATATGTATATGATTATGTGCATATGGTCTTAGAATGATTTTTGACTGATTGATCATGGAATTATTTTATCCCTTCCCTAAGTTACATTGAAACACCCTATATTTTGGCCCTTGGAAATATCTTGAGCTTTAGCTCACTGTCGTGAATATGACTTCACCATACGATTCATATGGTGTATTTACAGGCCAGATGACCCTAGTCGTAGGATGTCCAATAGATGGAGGTTAGGTTTTGTATCTTTGTTATGACTTAGTGGTGATGAGTTGTTAAAGATGGTGATGAGTCTTTAGGATAAACCTAAACCAAATCAGTAACTTAGTGGCTTTACTTGGCTCTGAGTATGAGTGGCTCTATAGGATCCATTAGGATAGGTTACGAGTTGTGAGGTAAAGTCATAGGTTGTCTAGTGTCTCGCCTATTTAGGTACTATGTTAGGAAATACTAGACCCTGTGGGTCATAGGGTCAGGTTATGATTAAGATCATAGAGTCATAAGGTGGATAGTGTGTGGGTGTCCATCTCACTATCTAGGCTATAACTCAATGCTATGAGTCGTATGATGTGGTGACGAGTCAATGGATCAATTCGTAACCAAGTACGACATTTTACAGTTTTAAGTTGGGAGTATTCTGGACATTTCCCACTTTAAGTATGTTTGATATCATGACTTAAAACATTTTTTGAGACTTTATTAACAAATCCTTTCAAACACAACACTGTCAAATTCTCTCTCAAACTCTATGTTCAAGCTAAGGCTAGAGTGTGAAATAAAGTGGCCATTGACGGTTCTAAAGGTGCAAGTTTTTACTAATTCCTTGGTATTTAAGGCATGTTACTCCTCTCTCATTGTTATTTTACTTAAAGCACATGTTTTAATGCATGGATTTCATGGTTTTGTCATGAATTTGAAATAAAGGTTGGGTATTTTGAATTCTTATTGTGGAATAATGTTTACCATGGTCTAATTGTAGTTTTCCATCTTTTAAATATGGTTTTGAATTTGTGTGTGCGCCGGTATGGTGGAGGACTTTGAGAATGGTAACTTTCTCTAAATTTATAACTTTTGAAGTGGTTATGACCCAAACCATGTATTCTAAAATTTGTTAGGAGTTATGAGAAAAGGGGGGAATTTCAATTAGGGGTACAGTGGAATCCCCAAAGTGTTTTGTTTGATTTATTACTTGAACTAACGCATTGTATAAATGGAAAAATGGTTAATTAAGGATTTAAAATCTTTGTGGGGTACACGAGAATCTCCTGAGTGATTTTAATAATAGAGTTTGCGGGGTACGTGGGAATCGCCTAAGTGTTGGATAATGACATTGCTTGCAAGCTATAGTTGGTATGACGAAACCACTTACAATAACTTAATAATTAACTCCCTAAATTAGTGGTTTAGTTTTGTGCTAAGTGTTTTAATTTGGCGATAATGGGTTTGTGATAGGTAGCTATGAAGGTGTGAGTTCGAAGGATAGACGCTGGAAACTCATATTTGCCGACATGAGGGTTGGACTTGGTGACCATATAATTGTGGGGTACATGGGAATCCCCCAATTCTATAATTTTATATTTGTATCATGAAGGGCAAAGGGTACACCAGAATCCCTGGTCATCTATGCTATCTCCAGTTTGTATGGCTACACGTACTAGGGCCCATTCAGTGTGTAACACTGGACCCCTATAGCCTGTGGATGGATTTATGATAGTAAAGCTACACAATCCAAGATAATGTTCTAAATGGATGCTAAACCTTGTTCCTTATCCTAACATGATTTATATGTATATATGTCATTACATATGATTATTTTATTTGGTATTGAATTAGTTGCATTACTTTATCTTTATCCTGAGTTATATGCTAGAGTTCACTCCGCTAACTGTCTTCAGGTAATGTATCCCCATGCAATGCTTGAATCAGCCATACTTTCACTCCTCTGGCTCAGTGACTTGGTCATTCTAGGAAAACTCTTGATTCAGACTGAAGTGGTGAGATTCCATACTCCAGAATACCCCATTTAATTCTATGGAGTCCTTTATATAATTTTTATTTCTTTGGTTTTGATTTTTGCTATGGTCGAGTCCATGTCCCAACTGGATATTCATTGATTCTGGTTAGAGTCTTTATTGGATAGTCATTGGCATTGGTAATGGATGGTTAATTGGCTGTGGATTTGGGTTTTGATTTTTGACTTATAGTTATGTCTTTAATTTAATATTATCTTATCTTGTTATGGTTTCAGAATTCATTAGAAATAGGGTGTAGGGAGGTTAATGGCTTGGGTATTGAGGGTGATCTCTGGTCCTGGTTGGATTTGAGACACCCGACTAGAGTAGGCCATTGTTTGGTTTATGTCAAATTTGTATTAGATCCTAGGTTCATGGTCAAATAGGTAACCACAAAGTCGCGTTGAGTTGTAATACCACAAAATTTTCTTAGTTCAGTTAAGCTTATAGAGCATCCTTAAGGGGCTTAAATCCTAATAATCTTAGCTAAGTGTTGAAGACATAGTCTTATTTTTGGCTTTGTAACTTCAAGGATTTTTAAGTTGACCTTCCGATCTCTAAGGTGATGGTTTTTGAGTTGATTCATGTTCAGGGGTGTAAGTATCATGACACGTGTAAGTTTTATATTTTTAAGATGAGGTCCTGACCATGTTTGGATTTCCAAAACAACAAGTCACTGCGATTGTGGTGCGTCCCAATGGCTATAATGGTGACAGCCTTAGTGCGTCGTGTTGAAGGTGTATTTAGCAGGTTCTTGATACATAATTTGAATGGATGTGTCATGACCTTTATCCTAGTGTGTGAAGTGCTTATTAGGTGAAGAACCTTAGATCGTTTAAAGTTTGGTGTTTGATTCTTCAAGGGTCCACTGTGAAAGTGTATAACTTTTGATATATGTACAATTCTTCAGCTCAATACATACAAATTGTAGATAATTGAGTTAGCTTTCCAGCAATACCAATTTTTCCTTAATCTGGTACCCGAATGAAAAGTTATGGCATTTTTCGTGTGAGGTGGTAAGCCATTGCGATTACACCGCGTAGCAGTGAGCCTTCAAAACGCAATTCGGGCTGCGAATTTTTGGTTTGATTTATTGAGGGGAAATGGGTTCTTTTCTCACCTCAACCTAAGTCATAAAAACACGATCTAAGGCTTTAATTGGGGCATTATTTTTCCTCATTCTCCAACTTTTCTCTCAAAGAACAAACCCTAATAATCCCTCCCAAAGATCATTCATTCCATCATCTTCTCTTCAAGAAAGATCAAGATTTCAGGTTCATAATCCAAGAAGTTCAAGTAAAGCATTCAATTTTAAAATCAAACTAATGAAGGTATGTGGAGTTATGAATGAGGATACTTGTTTCATCCTTGTGCCAAAAAATAACTTTTTAAAGATGAATTTACATGAATTTATATGATTTGTAGTTTAGGGTTCATACCCAATCATCATAATTTGAAGATTGTGATGTTACAAGTGATTTAAATGTTGAATTCCATGCCTACTTCCACATCTTTATGTGTGTGACTTGATTTTACTGATTAAGAAGTGAATTTCATTATCTTGACTAGAATTGTTAAAGAATTTCAAGCATTCTATTATTGAGAATGAACTTTATGATTTGACATGATTTCAAGAATGGGTTTGAAGTTCCATGTTTTTCTTGATTATTCCAGAAAGATGATGTTTAAGAAAGATTTGATCTTTTAATCCTCATCGAAGATATGGAATCCACTGTACAATTTTGATTACAGTTTAAAGTAACAGATGCATAACTGATTTTCGTTGTAAACCCTTATGCTAGTTTTAAAGTGGATTTCTTACAGAATGAGCATACAGATTAAAGGGAGTAGCGTTTAGCACTGAGTTGGGTATGTGTCCCAGTTCACATGCCCTAGAACTATAAGCCATCATAGGTTAGATTAATTAGATTATCCCAATTTATATGGATGCAGATAACGTTTGTGATCACTTAGCACAGGTTATGCTTCTTGACAGGAGTATGACACCTCTCCCCAACATAAGGTTTTCCCCTTAGGGGAACTAGATGTTGGATACTATAATAGCTCACATAGTGTATGTCGGTTAGAAGAACCTCTCTAATATAAAACAATAATAGGAAAGGTTTTACAAGAAACTTCCTAAGTCCTAAGACTGAATAATAGAACAGCTTTTAGAAACTAGGTGTAAAGGCTCACAATTTTACTCAAATATTGTTTTACATAAGACATTAGCTATGAGATTTCAGCTTTCATTTTATACATATAAAGGTGAGTCCTTTTTACACTTAGCCTGCATAATTTGAAAACAGACTTAACTTTAGTCCTACTTATTCCACAAATTGAAAGAGTAAAAGTAAAACTTTTAGAACGAAGTGTGATGGATCACAAAGATTATTTTTATGATTTATTACAGTATGCTTATATTTTGCAGTCTTTATGGGACTCCATCCAACGTGAGTAATTTACACTTAGCACCAGTTATATGCACAGTTAGTTACTATTTTTACTTATGCATTCACCCCCCACATGCTCAGTATATTCCAAAAGTACTGATCCACATATATGTCTATGTGCTAAATTGTTTAATAATGTAGGTTGATGATAGGCGGATTTACACGCCTATATCAATATATTTTGCCCATATTTTAGCCTAGTTTTGAGAACTAATTATCTATTTCATGCACTTTTAGTCCTTTTTCCTGTAAATGAGCTAACAAACATGATTAGGAAAGTTTCAGGTATAAATGATGCAAAATACAGCATTTTATGGCTTACTTGACGCAAAAGAAAGCTCACAAACAAAGTAGAAGGGAGCTGGACGCCTAAGGACCAAATCTGCTACATGGAAAATCTGTCCCGGGCTAAAACAACATTTCTGAAAACTTTGGGGACTTACAGACACAAAGCTGGATTTTTACAAAGATACATTAACCTAATACAATTAGGTTATGTATTTCACTATTCTATTTGGATTATGATATTGTAACCTTACCCTAGTACATTTGGGTCAAGGATTTCATTAGTATAGTAGGATTTGGCTATTTATTTCATTAGCTTAGTAGGAGTAGGATTGGAGTATTATAAATACCCTATCATGTTAGAGATTTTTATTCATTCTTCACTTAATTCAACAATTAATTTTCTTCCATCCCTCTCATCTTCCACCACAAACACTTCTAATCTACTCTTCTATTCTTAAATTCCGCAACAAGAGAATCGTTACTTGCTAGGGAATCACCAAAACCACACGCCTATCACCTACTTCTCACGCCATCAACCATGCAAATTGTGATATCCTTCGCATTCATGGGTAACTAAACCTCTTAGTTGGGGTTATGGAAGCCGAATGAGTTACTATCTATTGCTGTGAGTTTGTGAGTTCAAGACACGTATATTGCTTATATCATTATTCTCTTCATCTTAATCTACATTCTTTGCGGTTGCAAACGCAAGAATACGCCAGTCTAACATTTAACTTGTTCGCGAGAAAGGTTATTTGTCTAGAAAAGAGATAATGTCAAGGTAGTAGGACACCCTTTCCTATTAAAAAGCTAGTGCCGTAACTGGACTAACCTCTTGGAGAATTCGTACCGTTAGACACACTTTAATCTCACGAGAGTTAAAGTGAAATAGTCCTTGTTTAGGTCGCGAGACGCTTGGATTTACCATCGACTACAATTCTCTAAAAGCAATTGCATGTCAAGACTCTACATACTCATAGACAATAGAGACGTATACCTCAAAAGGTAGACATAACCCCAACGCTTCAATTCTCATTGTTTACAACTTACGTGACAATCTTTCTCTTTTACCTTGCTATTTTCAGCTTTTATTTCATCACTTTGGTTACATATTACAATTCCCCCTTTCTTACGAGACTTGCACCAAAAGTCTATTAATATTGCTTACTTGTTGACCAAGCTATTCCCTGTGGGATCGACACCCAACCCAGGTTGGGTTCTATATTTGCTAACGACCGCTTTATACTTACGAGAGCTATAGATTGAGCGTTATCAAAAATTGGCGCCGTTGCCGTGGAATACGAGTGTCAATCAAGTTCGTGATAATTACTAGACCCTTTGGTCAAAGATTCTCGTACTTTTACGTTTAGTTTTTGTTTTTGTTTATTGCAGGTTTTTTTTTTTAGTGCATGCCCCATATTAGAAGTTCTGGTCAACCGTTATTACCAATCAATCCAGAACCACAACGAATTAGAAGAATGGAAGCACAAGCTGAAATCGACAGGATGGCTGCTCAACACGATCAAGCAAGATTAGCTGCTCTTGCCGCTGCCCAAGTCCAACATCAAAACATTGATAATCCTGGGCGAGCAACAAATCCTGACGATGAAGATTTAGGTAATGACGAGTTACTAAACCCTAGGCGTGATTCTGAAATTATAACACCTGCCAATCGAAGAGGTCGACAAGCTCGGTATAGGTATGATCGCCAACCTTTGCAACCAGCTTTCGACGATGATGATGATGATCTTGATGGTGCCGGAGCCACTGGAGCTATAATTCCACCACCATTAGCGCCCGGAGCCAAATTCAACATCACTAGTACCATGATTCAATTATTGCAACTCAAGGGGTTATTTGGTGGACTAGCAGGCAATGATCCGAATATGCATCTCATCAACTTTATTTCTACATGCAAGTCTTTTGAAAATCCTGGTGTTGGTCAGAATGCTATTCGATTACGTCTATTTCCATTGTCTCTGTCTGGGGAGGCAACACTATGGTTGAATGGGCTGACTCCTGATTCAATTACAAATTGGAGGCAATTGAGAGACGCTTTCCTAGAAAGATTCTTTCCGTCATCCAAGAGGGCTCAATTGAGAGATGAAATCATCAACTTTCGTCAGCTTTCCTCTGAAGCTCTTCACGAAACATGGGAGAGGTTCAAAACAAAGCTAACGAGATGCCCAAACCATCACATGACTAATGTTCACCTCATGGAGATCTTGTATAGAGCCTTGAATTCAATAACTAAATCAGTGGTGGACAATGCAGCTGGAGGTTCTTTCATGGACCTCACCTTTGTTCAGGCAAGCAATATGCTAGACCGGATGACAAAACAAAGTAGAGCTTGGCATACCAGGGATTCTGAGGTAGCAAGCCCCACGTTATCCATTGGCATGTCTGCAGACCAAAGAAGAAGAGAAGAAGAACGTGAGCAAGACATGGCGCACATGAAAACACAATTGGATCTTCTGACAAAGCACTTATTATCAGGGAAGACCGAAAAAGTGAAAGCTGTAGCGCTAAAAGGAAGAGACGAATCTGATTCTGAAGAGGAGGCCAACTACTTGAACAATCAGGGGGGTTTCCGTGGGAATTCCCAAGGAAAGCAAGGTCGGAAGTATTATGATAAATCTGGAAGCAAAGACCAAGGTAGTTGGAAGAAAAATAATGAAAAGAGTGGTTTGTACGTTCCCCCTGGTAAACGTGATACCACCACATCTAATTCTATGGAAGACATGATGGCTAAATTATTGAAAGGAGTGGAAGCAACGAGCGCGGGAGTTAAGTAGGTGATTGATGATTTGTCCTCCATAAAGAAACTAGTTGATTCTCATTCCACTTCTATCAAGCAAATAGAGCAGCAATTGAGCCAACTTTCAGCAGCATTCAATCAAAGAAAGGCTGGCACCTTACCAAGTAATACTGTGCAAAACCCAAATAATGATGGATCATGCATGGCCATCACTACCAGAAGTGGTAAGGTGCTGGAAACTTCAGCAAAAGGCAAGCAAGTGGTTAACGAAGTTGCGGACATGGACATTACACCTAGTGACGTTATAAAAGGAGAAGAAGCCGCAACAACTACTCCCAACGTCAGGGACGTTTCACCTAGTGACGTGCAGCCTGAAAAAGTGGAAAAACAGAAGCAAGAGGAGAAAAAAAACGTGGAGA
Organism: Capsicum baccatum var. pendulum; assembly: GCA_030864225.1. NCBI lineage: Eukaryota > Viridiplantae > Streptophyta > Magnoliopsida > Solanales > Solanaceae > Capsicum > Capsicum baccatum. The sequence goes on from CM061553.1 coordinate 200,141,465, forward strand.
GAACACTTCCATACCCACCACGACCTTTTCCCCAAAGATTAAAGAAGGTGGCGGATGACACAAAGTTCAACAAATATATGAATATGTTAAAGCAGCTCACCATTAGTGTTCCATTGGTGGAAGCACTTGAACAAATGCCTGGGTATGCAAAATTTATGAAGGATCTCTTGACAAAGAAGCGGGCAGCAAGTTATGACTTGGCGGATAATGTTCATCATTGTAGTGCAATCGCTACAAGATCGCTAGTTCAGAAGAAGGCAGATCCTGGAGCTTTTACTATTCCTTGCACAATCGGATCGTTGGATTTTGCTAAGGCATTGTGCGATTTGGGAGCTAGCATCAATTTGATGCCACTATCTATCTACAAGAAGTTGGGGTTAGGCGACCCTACACCAACCAATATGAGGCTCGTGATGGCTGATAGGTCGGTAAAATGACCTGTGGGTATCTTGAATGATGTGTTGGTGAAGGTTTCTTCATTCATCTTTCCTGCAGACTTCGTTATTCTGGATTGTGAGGTGGATTCTGAAGTTCCCATCATCTTGGGACGTCCCTTCCTTGCAACTGGAAGTGTGCTTATTGACATGAAAGATAATGAGCTTTTGTTTCGAATTAATGACGAAGTGGTACGATTTGATATATGCAAAACAATGAAGCAGCCCAGCGATATGAATGAGTTATATGTTCATCATGAGGATACGAATGAATTATCTATAGAGAAACAACCTACTGTTGAGCCATTGTCTGTTGTGCCACTGAAAGTTGAGCATGAAGATAACGAAGGTTATGAAGAACTTATGAGTACTCTAACAGAAATAGAGCATTATACTCCTAAGCAACCAGATTGTGATCTCAAGAATCAACCAAAAGCGAAGACTCCCCTTGCCGAGCCACCAATGCTAGAATCGCAAGACCTTCCCGATTATCAAAGGTATGTGTTCTTGGAAAATAGAAATATACTTCTGGAGAGAGCAGATGATTTAAGTGAACAGCACGTAGAAGCTCTCATCTCTGCTCTGAAGAGATACAAGAGAGCTATGGGTTGGACTATTGATGATATAATTGGAGATTCTCCGGGAAAATGTAAGAGCCATCTCGAAGAAGATCGCATGCCCACAGGTAAGCCTCATTTCCGTCTAAATCCTTTCAGAAAACGATCCATCACTTACCTCGACGAAGTCTGAGTACTTGAGGTAACTATGTCGAGCCACGACAATAAATAAGGCGCTAGATGGGAGGCAACCCATCGTTTTATTATTTTATCATTTTATCGTTTTATCGTTTCATCGTTTTTCTTTCGTTCTAGTACTTGATAAATGAAAATCCAAAAATAAGAGTCGTTCCACGACCAAAACTAAGGCGCATGGTGGGAGGCAACCCATCGTACTAATCGTTTTCATTTATTTTGAGCAAATATAGGTGCAAGAAGTAGTCAACGAGGAGATTGATTTCAATTAACGATTTGGACGCATTGTATGGTAAAGTCGGTAAGTTAGGAATGGTGATGCATAAGGCTATGGATTGAGCATTTCTCACGCCAAAATAGGCATCGAGAAAGGCTAGGACATGGTAAAACTAGGCCATGAACGATGCATAACCTATCCTATAGCCTAAGGTCTCGGAATCTAGTGTGCTATACACTATGCGCCGCCTATTCCTAGGTATGCTTTTGACTATGCGCCGCCTATGCTATGGCATTTGGTCTCAGTATCTCATATGCCATAGACTATGCGGCGCATATGTCTACAAATGCCATAGACTATGCGGCGCATATGTCCCATTATGGTATAGACAATGCGCCGCATATGTCATGTCTATGCTAAGCATTATGCGCCGCATATGTGGGAATTTTGTCTCCAAAACCGATTGTAAATGGTTCATAACCCGACCCATACTCTTCCTATATAAAGGGGACTTAGTTTTACAACACAACCACACTAAAAATTGACCTAAGGGCGCCGCATATACATCCAAATCCTCTCAAAATTTTCTTCTTTTGCTCTTCCAATTCACAAAACCATCTCCACAAGCTTCAAGCAAGTAAGTACTCTCTTATTCTTCATTTATTTCTCATAAGTACTACGTTGCTATGTCTATTATGAATTGCTAAATCGTATAAGATTGTTGGTGATGTTTATGTGTTTGGATAGTTTATACAAAATCATGTGAGTGAACATATACGTAGGAAAATCTTGACTTGTTTCCGACTTGAATTTGGTTTCAATAGCATTGTTATACTATTTGCGGAATTACTATGGCTATGAATAGTGCTTAAGATTGTTGTTTGGATACTTACATGTTAGACTATCCCGACCATCGGGATAAGACTTATAGTTGCCTACAGACATAAGAGGTTGTGAGTATTGATAGAAACTATACCATGTGGTTACCCCTATGTAGTAGTGTTGCTATATCTACCATGAAAGTAGTCCAATGGCTGCAAGTAAGTGATGCAATGCTGATTTTCTTGTCGGAACACAATCCTAAAATGTATGTCGACGAAATCTGAGTAAATCGACTACGTTCACCTCGCTGATTTGTGCAACAAAACTAAGTGTGGGGTGGTACCCCTAGTGCTTGCATATAGATTGTATCAACTGAGATTGTGCTGCAACTTACATTATTTCTAGTCTCAGGTACAATGGAACCTAAAGCAAGGCTAGGCAAGGAGAAGGCTACCACGTCCCAAAAGGGCAAAAAGAGAAGTCGAAAAGACCAAGGAGAATCATCCTCAGCACACCTACCACGCTGAATGTTTGGAATAAAATGGGTTCTTGAGGAAGAAGCCAAATCATGGTACAACAGCAACAAAGAAAGAAAATATGTTCACGTCGACTTGATCAACAAGGAGACCTTAGCAAAGAAGGAGCCGCGAATGTTGGCAAAAATAATGGCTTTGAAGCTGGATTTCATCTTCCGCGACATGGGAGAGTGCAATCTTGACTTAACAAGAGATTTTTATGCCAACTGGTCACCGAATACAACAGGCAATGAAGTCAAAATTCGGGGCCAAGTGTTACAGCTTACCGCGGATTGGCTCAACTCTTTTCTTGGCTTGCCTTCGGTCGACACAGCACCATTCAAAGAACTGTACAGCAGGCCTCCTTACAGAGCGATACGACACACGCTTTGTGGAAGTAGATCAATGGCAAGGTGGGGCAGACATAAAGAAACAGGTCGACACAACACCTTCCCCTATGCTCCACTAAATAGGGAAGCAAGAATCTGGATGCGTATTGTCAACTCATGTCTTATTCCTGGGACTCAATACACCAAGATATCGAGAGATAGAGTGTGTTTGGTCTATGCTTTGATGACGAATGTCCCTATCAACTTTGGGGCAATCATTCGATCTACCATGAGGAAAGCCAGACTCCACAAAAGGTCCCATTTCACATTCAGCAATTTGTTGACAGCAATGTTGCGGAAGGAGGATGTCGAAGAGGAACCAGCTGACCACAAACTCCCACATAACCCAAAGAAGGTTGACCTCACCAAGGTCAAAGATGCTGAAACATCTCATGGAGTCAACCTTACTACTGAGGAGAGACATGCTCATGATGAGAGTTTCTTCCGTCATCTCTATGGCATGACACGATTTACTATGATGAGTGGTGGACGTATTCCAACCGCTGAAGAGCTCCAACAGCTGGACCACGACTACCCAATGAACATGCATGCCCGGGAGATGTGTGGAGTGGGCGTATATTTTGAGGAACCTCTAGACGATGACGTGCCGACTGATGATGATCGACGCTTGCCTGATTCTGATGATGAGGAGAACTCTGACGACGACTCTTATGATGATTCCGACGAAGGGGGTATGACCCCCGACATTGATGAAGGGTCCGACTAACCAGGTTCTTCGAATTTATTTTCCACTGAGGGCAGTGTCCCGTCTAAGTGTGGGGTGGCAGAATCGCATGCTATACACCTTTGTTTGTATGTTTGTTTGTTTATCCTTTTTGAGTCCGTTTTTTTTATTTTTTTTGTTGTTTTTTGTTTGACGTTTTTTTTTAGTTTTTTTTAGGAGTAAATTTTTCTAGCTTCGCATGAAATTATTTTGATAGGCAGCATGAGATTATAACAAGAGTATGTGTTACAATTGTGACTATTGAGACGTTTAGGCTCTAGTTATGACTCATTATGTGATATTATGTGATTCAATTCCTTCACTTGTTGGGTCGAGAGTCTATATTACTTCCAATCAAGTCAACCATGTGCCTTATGTGTGTGAGGTAACAGTATATTTTATGTTTGTGGCTGATGCTAGAACTTGCCTGGCAACCTATACATGTTTACCTTCAGTTTTACCTACCCATGGACATCATCCTAGTTAACCATTTTTGAGCCTTTAGCCTATTTCTTTGACAACCTTGTATGTAAGCCTAATCCATTTCTTTCAAGACCATAATTTGATCAAAAATCCTGAGTGCTTTAAAGTGAAAAAGTCATGTGATAACATAAGAGGAAATTGGATGAGTATAATGCTTTAAATTGTAATGGTGCTTGAATGTGCTATGAAAAAGAAAGTGCTATCATAAGAGGTATGTTGTGAAAAGAAAAAGGAAAAGAAAGCTGAAAAGTAAGTAGTGCTTGAAATTGAAAAACAAAATAGGAGAACAAGGGTGGTAGAATAAAAGAGTGAAGAAAGGTTGAAAGAAAAAAGTGTCATTGATACAATGTGATGTATTAAAGCGCTTAGGAACCTAGTCACTATTCTTGGCCAAAATAATCCTACCCGTCCCTTAGCCTACATTACAACCATCAAAAGACCTACTTGATCCTAATCTTAACATTCCGAAATTTAGTAGAGTACTACATTAAAGGCAAGCTTATGGTCATTAGTTGCTACATATGAATTTTTTGTGAGAGCGAGAGCAAGGACACTTTGATACCCATGTTTGAAAAATATGCTATACTTGTGAGTGATTATGGGTAATATATGGTGAGACACACATGGTTGATGAGTTTTGGATAGTTGTGTATGATTCTATGCACTTTAACGTTTGCATGCGAGTTGATCACCATCACGAGTCTACACTTGAGGTTAAATTGTTTCTACTTATAATCGGAAAGCTACTCTTTGTTGATAATTGTTGTGCTTATCTTGATAAATGTTTTGTGTTGTTGTTGTAAAAACCTTAAGTCGATGCTTAGAAGGACATGATATGTTGTTCGAGGACGAACAAAGCTCAAAGTGTGGGGTGTTGATGATAGGCGGATTTACACGCCTATATCAATATATTTTGCCCATAGTTTAGCCTAGTTTTGAGAACTAATTATCTATTTCATGCACTTTTAGTCCTTTTTCCTGTAAATGAGCTAACAAACATGATTAGGAAAGTTTCAGGTATAAATGTTGCAAAATACAGCATTTTATGGCTTACTTGACGCAAAAGAAAGCTCACAAACGAAGTAGAAAGGAGCTGGACGCCTAAGGACCAAATCTGCTGCATGGAAAATCTGTCCTGGGCTAAAACAGCATTTCTGAGGACTTTGGGGACTTACAGACACAAAGCTGGATTTTTACAAAGATACATTAACCTAATACAATTAGGTTATGTATTTCACTATTCTATTTGGATTATGATATTGTAACCTTACCCTAGTACATTTGGGTCAAGGATTTCATTAGTATAGTAGGATTTGGCTATTTATTTCATTAGCTTAGTTGGAGTAGGATAGGAGTATTATAAATACCCTATCATGTTAGAGATTTTTATTCATTCTTCACTTAATTCAACAATTAATTTTCTTCCATCCCTCTCATCTTCCACCACAAACACTTCTAATCTACTCTTCTATTCTTAAATTCCACAACAAGAGAATCGTTACTTGCTAGGGAATCACCAAAACCACACGCCTATCACCTACTTCTCACGCCATCAACCATGCAAATCGTGATATCCTTCGCATTCATGGGTAACTAAACCTCTTAGTTGGGGTTATGGAAGCTGAATGAGTTACTATCTATTGCTGTGAGTTTGTGAGTTCAAGACACGTATTTTACTTATATCATTATTCTCTTCATCTTAATCTACATTCTTTGTGGTTGCAAACGCAAGAATACGCCAGTCTAACATTTAACTTGTTCGCGAGAAAGGTTATTTGTCTGGAAAAGAGATAATGTCAAGGTAGTAGGACACCCTTTCCTATTAAAAAGCTAGTTCCGTAACTGGACTAACCTCTTGGAGAATTCGTACCATTAGACACACTTTAAGCTCGCGAGAGTTAAAGTGAAATAGTCCTTGTTTAGGTCGCGAGACGCTTGGATTTACCATCGACTACAATTCTCTATAAGCAATTGCATGTCAAGACTCTACATACTCATAGCCAATAGAGACGTATACCTCAAAAGGTGGACATAACCCCAACGCTTCAATTCTCATTGTTTACAACTTACGTGACAATCTTTCTCTTTTACCTTGCTATTTTCAGCTTTTATTTCATCACTTTGGTTACATATTACAATTCCCCCCTTCTTACGAGACTTGCACCAAAAGTCTATTAATTTTGCTTACTTGTTGACCAAGCTATTCCCTGTGGGATCGACACCCAACCCAGGTTGGGTTCTATATTTGCTAACGACCGCTTTATACTTACGAGAGCTATAGATTGAGCGTTATCAAAAATTGGCGCCGTTGCCGTGGAATACGAGTGTCAATCAAGTTCGTGATAATTACTAGACCCTTTGGTCAAAGATTCTCGTACTTTTACGTTTAGTTTTTGTTTTTGTTTATTGCAGGTTTTTTTTTTTAGTGCATGCCCCATATTAGAAGTTCTGGTCAACCGTTATTACCAATCAATCCAGAACCACAACGAATTAGAAGAATGGAAGCACAAGCTGAAATCGACAGGATGGCTGCTCAACACGATCAAGCAAGATTAGCTGCTCTTGCCGCTGCCCAAGTCCAACATCAAAACATTGATAATCCTGGGCGAGCAACAAATCCTGACGATGAAGATTTAGGTAATGACGAGTTACTAAACCCTAGGCGTGATTCTGAAATTATAACACCTGCCAATCGAAGAGGTCGACAAGCTCGGTATAGGTATGATCGCCAACCTTTGCAACCAGCTTTCGACGATGATGATGATGATCTTGATGGTGCCGGAGCCACTGGAGCTATAATTCCACCACCATTAGCGCCCGGAGCCAAATTCAACATCACTAGTACCATGATTCAATTATTGCAACTCAAGGGGTTATTTGGTGGACTAGCAGGCAATGATCCGAATATGCATCTCATCAACTTTATTTCTACATGCAAGTCTTTTGAAAATCCTGGTGTTGGTCAGAATGCTATTCGATTACGTCTATTTCCATTGTCTCTGTCTGGGGAGGCAACACTATGGTTGAATGGGCTGACTCCTGATTCAATTACAAATTGGAGGCAATTGAGAGACGCTTTCCTAGAAAGATTCTTTCCGTCATCCAAGAGGGCTCAATTGAGAGATGAAATCATCAACTTTCGTCAGCTTTCCTCTGAAGCTCTTCACGAAACATGGGAGAGGTTCAAAACAAAGCTAACGAGATGCCCAAACCATCACATGACTAATGTTCACCTCATGGAGATCTTGTATAGAGCCTTGAATTCAATAACTAAATCAGTGGTGGACAATGCAGCTGGAGGTTCTTTCATGGACCTCACCTTTGTTCAGGCAAGCAATATGCTAGACCGGATGACAAAACAAAGTAGAGCTTGGCATACCAGGGATTCTGAGGTAGCAAGCCCCACGTTATCTATTGGCATGTCTGCAGACCAAAGAAGAAGAGAAGAAGAACGTGAGCAAGACATGGCGCACATGAAAACACAATTGGATCTTCTGACAAAGCACTTATTATCAGGGAAGACCGAAAAAGTGAAAGCTGTAGCGCTAAAAGGAAGAGACGAATCTGATTCTGAAGAGGAGGCCAACTACTTGAACAATCAGGGGGGTTTCCGTGGGAATTCCCAAGGAAAGCAAGGTCGGAAGTATTATGATAAATCTGGAAGCAAAGACCAAGGTAGTTGGAAGAAAAATAATGAAAAGAGTGGTTTGTACGTTCCCCCTGGTAAACGTGATACCACCACATCTAATTCTATGGAAGACATGATGGCTAAATTATTGAAAGGAGTGGAAGCAACGAGCGCGGGAGTTAAGGAGGTGATTGATGATTTGTCCTCCATAAAGAAACTAGTTGATTCTCATTCCACTTCTATCAAGCAAATAGAGCAGCAATTGAGCCAACTTTCAGCAGCATTCAATCAAAGAAAGGCTGGCACCTTACCAAGTAATACTGTGCAAAACCCAAATAATGATGGATCATGCATGGCCATCACTACCAGAAGTGGTAAGGTGCTGGAAACTTCAGCAAAAGGCAAGCAAGTGGTTAACGAAGTTGCGGACATGGACATTACACCTAGTGACGTTATAAAAGGAGAAGAAGCCGCAACAACTACTCCCAACGTCAGGGACGTTTCACCTAGTGACGTGCAGCCTGAAAAAGTGGAAAAACAGAAGCAAGAGGAGAAAAAAAACGTGGAGAGAACACTTCCATACCCACCACGACCTTTTCCCCAAAGATTAAAGAAGGTGGCGGATGACACAAAGTTCAACAAATATATGAATATGTTAAAGCAGCTCACCATTAGTGTTCCATTGGTGGAAGCACTTGAACAAATGCCTGGGTATGCAAAATTTATGAAGGATCTCTTGACAAAGAAGCGGGCAGCAAGTTATGACTTGGCGGATAATGTTCATCATTGTAGTGCAATCGCTACAAGATCGCTAGTTCAGAAGAAGGCAGATCCTGGAGCTTTTACTATTCCTTGCACAATCGGATCGTTGGATTTTGCTAAGGCATTGTGCGATTTGGGAGCTAGCATCAATTTGATGCCACTATCTATCTACAAGAAGTTGGGGTTAGGCGACCCTACACCAACCAATATGAGGCTCGTGATGGCTGATAGGTCGGTAAAATGACCTGTGGGTATCTTGAATGATGTGTTGGTGAAGGTTTCTTCATTCATCTTTCCTGCAGACTTCGTTATTCTGGATTGTGAGGTGGATTCTGAAGTTCCCATCATCTTGGGACGTCCCTTCCTTGCAACTGGAAGTGTGCTTATTGACATGAAAGATAATGAGCTTTTGTTTCGAATTAATGACGAAGTGGTACGATTTGATATATGCAAAACAATGAAGCAGCCCAGCGATATGAATGAGTTATATGTTCATCATGAGGATACGAATGAATTATCTATAGAGAAACAACCTACTGTTGAGCCATTGTCTGTTGTGCCACTGAAAGTTGAGCATGAAGATAACGAAGGTTATGAAGAACTTATGAGTACTCTAACAGAAATAGAGCATTATACTCCTAAGCAACCAGATTGTGATCTCAAGAATCAACCAAAAGCGAAGACTCCCCTTGCCGAGCCACCAATGCTAGAATCGCAAGACCTTCCCGATTATCAAAGGTATGTGTTCTTGGAAAATAGAAATATACTTCTGGAGAGAGCAGATGATTTAAGTGAACAGCACGTAGAAGCTCTCATCTCTGCTCTGAAGAGATACAAGAGAGCTATGGGTTGGACTATTGATGATATGATTGGAGATTCTCCGGGAAAATGTAAGAGCCATCTCGAAGAAGATCGCATGCCCACAGGTAAGCCTCATTTCCGTCTAAATCCTTTCAGAAAACGATCCATCACTTACCTCGACGAAGTCTGAGTACTTGAGGTAACTATGTCGAGCCACGACAATAAATAAGGCGCTAGATGGGAGGCAACCCATCGTTTTATTATTTTATCATTTTATCGTTTTATCGTTTCATCGTTTTTCTTTCGTTCTAGTACTTGATAAATGAAAATCCAAAAATAAGAGTCGTTCCACGACCAAAACTAAGGCGCATGGTGGGAGGCAACCCATCGTACTAATCGTTTTCATTTATTTTGAGCAAATATAGGTGCAAGAAGTAGTCAACGAGGAGATTGATTTCAATTAACGATTTGGACGCATTGTATGGTAAAGTCGGTAAGTTAGGAATGGTGATGCATAAGGCTATGGATTGAGCATTTCTCACGCCAAAATAGGCATCGAGAAAGGCTAGGACTTGGTAAAACTAGGCCATGAACGATGCATAACCTATCCTATAGCCTAAGGTCTCGGAATCTAGTGTGCTATACACTATGCGCCGCCTATTCCTAGGTATGCTTTTGACTATGCGCCGCCTATGCTATGGCATTTGGTCTCAGTATCTCATATGCCATAGACTATGCGGCGCATATGTCTACAAATGCCATAGACTATGCGGCGCATATGTCCCATTATGGTATAGACAATGCGCCGCATATGTCATGTCTATGCTAAGCATTATGCGCCGCATATGTGGGAATTTTGTCTCCAAAACCGATTGTAAATGGTTCATAACCCGACCCATACTCTTCCTATATAAAGGGGACTTAGTTTTACAACACAACCACACTAAAAATTGACCTAAGGGCGCCGCATATACATCCAAATCCTCTCAAAATTTTCTTCTTTTGCTCTTCCAATTCACAAAACCATCTCCACAAGCTTCAAGCAAGTAAGTACTCTCTTATTCTTCATTTATTTCTCATAAGTACTACGTTGCTATGTCTATTATGAATTGCTAAATCGTATAAGATTGTTGGTGATGTTTATGTGTTTGGATAGTTTATACAAAATCATGTGAGTGAACATATACGTAGGAAAATCTTGACTTGTTTCCGACTTGAATTTGGTTTCAATAGCATTGTTATACTATTTGCGGAATTACTATGGCTATGAATAGTGCTTAAGATTGTTGTTTGGATACTTACATGTTAGACTATCCCGACCATCGGGATAAGACTTATAGTTGCCTACAGACATAAGAGGTTGTGAGTATTGATAGAAACTATACCATGTGGTTACCCCTATGTAGTAGTGTTGCTATATCTACCATGAAAGTATTCCAATGGCTGCAAGTAAGTGATGCAATGCTGATTTTCTTGTCGGAACACAATCCTAAAATGTATGTCGACGAAATCTGAGTAAATCGACTACGTTCACCTCGCTGATTTGTGCAACAAAACTAAGTGTGGGGTGGTACCCCTAGTGCTTGCATATAGATTGTATCAACTGAGATTGTGCTGCAACTTACATTATTTCTAGTCTCAGGTACAATGGAACCTAAAGCAAGGCTAGGCAAGGAGAAGGCTACCACGTCCCAAAAGGGCAAAAAGAGAAGTCGAAAAGACCAAGGAGAATCATCCTCAGCACACCTACCACGCTGAATGTTTGGAATAAAATGGGTTCTTGAGGAAGAAGCCAAATCATGGTACAACAGCAACAAAGAAAGAAAATATGTTCACGTCGACTTGATCAACAAGGAGACCTTAGCAAAGAAGGAGCCGCGAATGTTGGCAAAAATAATGGCTTTGAAGCTGGATTTCATCTTCCGCGACATGGGAGAGTGCAATCTTGACTTAACAAGAGATTTTTATGCCAAATGGTCACCGAATACAACAGGCAATGAAGTCAAAATTCGGGGCCAAGTGTTACAGCTTACCGCGGATTGGCTCAACTCTTTTCTTGGCTTGCCTTCGGTCGACACAGCACCATTCAAAGAACTGTACAGCAGGCCTCCTTACAGAGCGATACGACACACGCTTTGTGGAAGTAGATCAATGGCAAGGTGGGGCAGACATAAAGAAACAGGTCGACACAACACCTTCCCCTATGCTCCACTAAATAGGGAAGCAAGAATCTGGATGCGTATTGTCAACTCATGTCTTATTCCTGGGACTCAATACACCAAGATATCGAGAGATAGAGTGTGTTTGGTCTATGCTTTGATGACGAATGTCCCTATCAACTTTGGGGCAATCATTCGATCTACCATGAGGAAAGCCAGACTCCACAAAAGGTCCCATTTCACATTCAGCAATTTGTTGACAGCAATGTTGCGGAAGGAGGATGTCGAAGAGGAACCAGCTGACCACAAACTCCCACATAACCCAAAGAAGGTTGACCTCACCAAGGTCAAAGATGCTGAAACATCTCATGGAGTCAACCTTACTACTGAGGAGAGACATGCTCATGATGAGAGTTTCTTCCGTCATCTCTATGGCATGACACGATTTACTATGATGAGTGGTGGACGTATTCCAACCGCTGAAGAGCTCCAACAGCTGGACCACGACTACCCAATGAACATGCATGCCCGGGAGATGTGTGGAGTGGGCGTATATTTTGAGGAACCTCTAGACGATGACGTGCCGACTGATGATGATCGACGCTTGCCTGATTCTGATGATGAGGAGAACTCTGACGACGACTCTTATGATGATTCCGACGAAGGGGGTATGACCCCCGACATTGATGAAGGGTCCGACTAACCAGGTTCTTCGAATTTATTTTCCACTGAGGGCAGTGTCCCGTCTAAGTGTGGGGTGGCAGAATCGCATGCTATACACCTTTGTTTGTATGTTTGTTTGTTTATCCTTTTTGAGTCCGTTTTTTTTATTTTTTTTGTTGTTTTTTGTTTGACGTTTTTTTTTAGTTTTTTTTAGGAGTAAATTTTTCTAGCATCGCATGAAATTATTTTGATAGGCAGCATGAGATTATAACAAGAGTATGTGTTACAATTGTGACTATTGAGACGTTTAGGCTCTAGTTATGACTCATTATGTGATATTATGTGATTCAATTCCTTCACTTGTTGGGTCGAGAGTCTATATTACTTACAATCAAGTCAACCATGTGCCTTATGTGTGTGAGGTAACAGTATATTTTATGTTTGTGGCTGATGCTAGAACTTGCCTGGCAACCTATACATGTTTACCTTCAGTTTTACCTACCCATGGACATCATCCTAGTTAACCATTTTTGAGCCTTTAGCCTATTTCTTTGACAACCTTGTATGTAAGCCTAATCCATTTCTTTCAAGACCATAATTTGATCAAAAATCCTGAGTGCTTTAAAGTGAAAAAGTCATGTGATAACATAAGAGGAAATTGGATGAGTATAATGCTTTAAATTGTAATGGTGCTTGAATGTGCTATGAAAAAGAAAGTGCTATCATAAGAGGTATGTTGTGAAAAGAAAAAGGAAAAGAAAGCTGAAAAGTAAGTAGTGCTTGAAATTGAAAAACAAAATAGGAGAACAAGGGTGGTAGAATAAAAGAGTGAAGAAAGGTTGAAAGAAAAAAGTGTCATTGATACAATGTGATGTATTAAAGCGCTTAGGAACCTAGTCACTATTCTTGGCCAAAATAATCCTACCCGTCCCTTAGCCTACATTACAACCATCAAAAGACCTACTTGATCCTAATCTTAACATTCCGAAATTTAGTAGAGTACTACATTAAAGGCAAGCTTATGGTCATTAGTTGCTACATATGAATTTTTTGTGAGAGCGAGAGCAAGGACACTTTGATACCCATGTTTGAAAAATATGCTATACTTGTGAGTGATTATGGGTAATATATGGTGAGACACACATGGTTGATGAGTTTTGGATAGTTGTGTATGATTAGATGCACTTTAACGTTTGCATGCGAGTTGATCACCATCACGAGTCTACACTTGAGGTTAAATTGTTTCTACTTATAATCGGAAAGCTACTCTTTGTTGATAATTGTTGTGCTTATCTTGATAAATGTTTTGTGTTGTTGTTGTAAAAACCTTAAGTCGATGCTTAGAAGGACATGATATGTTGTTCGAGGACGAACAAAGCTCAAAGTGTGGGGTGTTGATGATAGGCGGATTTACACGCCTATATCAATATATTTTGCCCATAGTTTAGCCTAGTTTTGAGAACTAATTATCTATTTCATGCACTTTTAGTCCTTTTTCCTGTAAATGAGCTAACAAACATGATTAGGAAAGTTTCAGGTATAAATGTTGCAAAATACAGCATTTTATGGCTTACTTGACGCAAAAGAAAGCTCACAAACGAAGTAGAAAGGAGCTGGACGCCTAAGGACCAAATCTGCTGCATGGAAAATCTGTCCTGGGCTAAAACAGCATTTCTGAGGACTTTGGGGACTTACAGACACAAAGCTGGATTTTTACAAAGATACATTAACCTAATACAATTAGGTTATGTATTTCACTATTCTATTTGGATTATGATATTGTAACCTTACCCTAGTACATTTGGGTCAAGGATTTCATTAGTATAGTAGGATTTGGCTATTTATTTCATTAGCTTAGTTGGAGTAGGATAGGAGTATTATAAATACCCTATCATGTTAGAGATTTTTATTCATTCTTCACTTAATTCAACAATTAATTTTCTTCCATCCCTCTCATCTTCCACCACAAACACTTCTAATCTACTCTTCTATTCTTAAATTCCACAACAAGAGAATCGTTACTTGCTAGGGAATCACCAAAACCACACGCCTATCACCTACTTCTCACGCCATCAACCATGCAAATCGTGATATCCTTCGCATTCATGGGTAACTAAACCTCTTAGTTGGGGTTATGGAAGCTGAATGAGTTACTATCTATTGCTGTGAGTTTGTGAGTTCAAGACACGTATTTTACTTATATCATTATTCTCTTCATCTTAATCTACATTCTTTGTGGTTGCAAACGCAAGAATACGCCAGTCTAACATTTAACTTGTTCGCGAGAAAGGTTATTTGTCTGGAAAAGAGATAATGTCAAGGTAGTAGGACACCCTTTCCTATTAAAAAGCTAGTTCCGTAACTGGACTAACCTCTTGGAGAATTCGTACCATTAGACACACTTTAAGCTCGCGAGAGTTAAAGTGAAATAGTCCTTGTTTAGGTCGCGAGACGCTTGGATTTACCATCGACTACAATTCTCTATAAGCAATTGCATGTCAAGACTCTACATACTCATAGCCAATAGAGACGTATACCTCAAAAGGTGGACATAACCCCAACGCTTCAATTCTCATTGTTTACAACTTACGTGACAATCTTTCTCTTTTACCTTGCTATTTTCAGCTTTTATTTCATCACTTTGGTCACATATTACAATTCCCCCCTTCTTACGAGACTTGCACCAAAAGTCTATTAATTTTGCTTACTTGTTGACCAAGCTATTCCCTGTGGGATCGACACCCAACCCAGTTTGGGTTCTATATTTGCTAACGACCGCTTTACACTCCCACGAGAGTTGTAGATTGAGCGTTATCATAGGTACAAGTTATAGTGTGAACATAGGAATCAGACAGTTGCAGCTTCCAGTCAGTAGGTCATTAGTTATTTTGATTCAAAGGCTAGAGTCAGTTAGAGTTTGTGTAGTATTTTATTTTCTTCATTCGGTCTTATGGATTTGGAATGGTTGGGGGTCATATCCCGGCTACCTAGAGTCAATACTAGTAGAGGCTTCATAGACAGTTAGTAGAAGTTGATGTATTTGATTCCAGTTTGTTTTTTATAATCAAAGTTGTAATTATCTTAATATAGTTTGTATTGATCATATTCAAAAAAAATTATCTTCGGCATTATTCTTTTAGACTTACGTAGTTATTTTAGTTTCTCAATATTTATGCCAGTACAAGGGTTAGCATGGGATTACTTGTGTCCTTAGCACTTTGTAACGTCTAGAGGGTTGTCTATGTATGTTATAGAGTGGACTCTCTTTTAAGGGTGTGTAGTGCGCCAGACACATAAGGGATAGGCTACGGGACATTTAGGAATATTTTTCTTTCTTGTGATCTATTTTTGGAATGTAGATCGTAAGGTCTTGGATCTCCCTAATTCTTTATCTTTTGCCTATCTGATCATGACTATGATAAGATTTGATGTACGTACAAACCCTACTATCCTAATTGAAGAAAATAGCAATGGAGCTCGCCCTACCTTAGGGGTTTAGACTAGGTCTAGGGATACAGTTTCTCATGGTCCTAATGCAACTCCACCAATTTTTGCTATCCCTCCTCAAACACCTCAAGCTGACGGACAGTTTTGAGGCCAGTAGAGTTGGCTAATTTGTGAGTTTGATTCCTTTTGTGTTTATCGGTCTGAAAGTTAAGGAGGATCCTCAAGTCTTTATAGATGAAATTGAAAATTTTTTTGGGTGATGTATGTTACTGAGGTATAAGTTGTGGAGTTTGTAGCTTACCAGTTGAAGGATGTAGCTTATCATTGGTATGAAGAATGAGAGCAACTCAGAAGTGTGGATTTTGAGTCTACGTTGTGGGAAGACTTTTGTTGACTGCTTCTTTCCTCAGGAGTTGAGGGAGACAAAGACGTAAAATTTTATTAATCTGAATCAAGGCAAGATATCAGCTAAAGATTATGCCTTGAAGTTTCATGAGTAATCTCAGTATGTGTAACACCCCATACTTAATTACGTGCATTAGCCATGGTTATGTGTGTTGGAGTATATGTATTGATCCTAAGTTAGGTATATATGTGTTTAAGTATGAGTATTGATTATTTTTAGATGGTTTCAAGTGTATAGTTTGATCATATATGTATGGGAATCGACTTTATTTATACTGGAATTTGCCCGTCGATGGTTCCATACAAATTTTATTGAATGAGCTTTCCAACGATATAAAGATTTCCAAAAACGGATAAGTTTCTGATATAATCGAGCACGTTCGAAACTATAAAACGGCGGCCGGGATAACTATGAACAGTAAATGTGCAGGAAATTCAAACTACTGAGGCCTGCCAGTTTTTTGGGTCGAATTTGAACGATCATAACTCCCTCAATATAATGAACTGGGAGATCTACGACTTATCAAAAGAAATATCTTTGGGTCTTCTTTCCAATGCAATTGGTTTCATCCAAATCCAACATGTGAGTAAGGAGTTATACTCGTTTTACTTCAGCCTCTCAAAACAATTTTTTAGGGTCAACTTCAAACGATCATAACTGCTTGTAAAGGATGAAATGGGTGTCCTACTTTATATGAACTGAAATAACTTTGAATTATCTATCCAACGATACCAATTTCACCCAAATCCGATATCGGAGCAAAGAGTTATGGTCAATTTACTTTAGCTTGTCAAAACAGTCCAGCATGGACAGATTCGGATTTACTTAAATTTTTAAGGGCAATATGGTAATTTTCCATCACCTCATGGACGAAAATTGGTCATTATATACATAAACTTAGCCTCATATCCATCATTCATCATCCAATTATTGAAAATAAGAAACCCTAGCCTAATTTCAACACCAATTATCTTATGATTCAACCGTAGAAAATCCAAATTGATTCCGTAGTTGTGTTCACCGTCTCAAGGGCTTCGAGAAGCACCTCTTATTTGTGCCAACAGGACTTCGAAATCAAAAGGGACATTTTATGGTAAGGATGTAAATTATGTTTGTGTTATTTATATGGATATGTATATATATGCATGTGAGCATAAGAAGTATGTTATTTGATTGTTGTTGAAAGATGATCGGAAATGATATTGGATTATTCTTATGCATGGTTGGATTATGTTGAATTGTGAAGGGATTTGGTGTGATGATGTGGTATTGAAATCTTCACCCCCTTCATGGGAGAAATCTTCAAGTACACCAAATCAGCCACCTCAAACTCAAGATCTCTTCTTCTCACATCTGCATATGACTTCTAATTACTCTGGTTTGTCTTCAGACTTTCTCTAATCAACCTAGTCTTTTCCATAGCCTCAAACACAGAATCAGGCCCAATTAAAGCATTTTCACCCACTTTAAACCAACCTATGGGTAATCTACATATCCTCCCATACAAAGCCTCAAACGGGGCCATCGGGATGCTAGAGTGATAACTATTGTTATATGTAAATTCAAACAATGGAAAATAGTCATCCAACTACCTTTGAAATCAAGAGAACATGTCTGAATGTGTTTCTAAGGTTTTTATGGTCCTCTCTTCCTGACCATATGTCTGTAGATGTAATGTGAAACTCAAATAAACTTGGGTACCAAGATCCCTCTGAAATGCCTTCTAAAATAGAGAAGCGAACTGAGTACAGGGATGATAGACAAGGGAACTCCATGCAACCTGACTAACTCCTGGATGTACAACCTAGCATAATCCTCAGCTATATAAGATGTATGCACTAGTAAGAAATGTGCTGACTTAGTCAACCTACCTTCAACAACCCAAATCGAATCATGATGACGACGCGAAAGGGGTATACTTATCACGAAATCCATATTCACCTCTTCCTACTTCCAAGTGGGGATACAAAACTCTTGCTGCTTACCACCAAGTCTTTGGTGCTCTACCTTAACCTATTGACAAGTTGCACATTTTTCCATAAACTCAGCTATATCCTTCTTCATAACACTCCACCAATAGATTTCCCGCAATCTATGGTACATCTTGGTAGCACCGAGATGAATAGAATACCACGCACCATGTGCCTTAGCCATAATTCTCTGCCTTAAATCACCAATACAAGGAACACACAATTTATTTTGACATCTCAACACACCATCTCCCCCTTGGGATAAAACCTGTACCTTGTCCTTAACTGACTCCTTCAGTCTAACCAAACTAGCATCCAAGTCTTACTTCTCCTTTACTTCTAAAACTAAGGAGGATTCAGAACTACTCTAAAACGAAACACTACCTTCAACTGAGTTAAGCAACCTAACACCCAGTCTAGCCAAACGATGCACTTCATGAGCTAACTCTTTATTATCTTTCTTTAGATAAGCCATAATGCTCATAAACAACCTACTGAGGGCGTGTGCCACTATATTAGCCTTGCCCACATGATATAACACACTCAAATCATAATATTTTATCAATCCTAACCACTTTCTCAGTCTAAGATTCAACTCCCTTTGATTAAACATGTACTGCATGCTTTTGTGATCACTAAACACATCAACATGAACACCATACAGATAGTGTCTCCATATTTTTAAACAAACACCACAACAACTATCTCTAAATTATGGGTTAGGTAATTCTTTTCATGCAGCTTCAATAGTACAGAAAAATAGTCTATAACCTTACCTCTCTGTATCCACACACAACCCAAACCAACTCTAGAGGCATCACAATACACCAAAAAATCATCTATACCATCAGCTAATATCAACATGTGGGCTAAAGTGAGATGAGTCTTTAACTCCTATAAACTCTTCTTGTAAGAATCTGACCACAGGAACTTAACTTTCTTTTGAGTCAGTCTAGACATAGGAGACACAATAAATGAGAAAACTTCAACAAAATAGTGGTAATATCCAGCTAGACCCAAGAAACTTCTAATGTCTAATAGAGAGATTGATCTAGGCCAATTTCTTATAGCTTTTGTCTTATGACGGTTAACTCTACTGCCTTCGTCTAAAATAATATGACCCAGAAATCCTAATGACCTTTGCCAAAATTCTCACTTGTTGAATTTGGTAAACAACTGATGATCTATAAGAGTTTTCAAGATAATTCTAAGATAATCCACATAGTCATCCTCACTACGGGATTACACAGGAATATCATCTATGAACACTATGAGAAACATATCAAGATACTGTCTGAACACTTGATTCATGAAGTACATGAAGACCATTGGAGCATTGGTTAGCCTGAAAAACATAACTAGAAACTCAAAGTGACCATAATGGGTTCAGAAGGCTGTCATTGGGATATTACACTCCCTTATTTTAAGCTGGTGGTAGCCAGATCTAAGGTCTATCTTTGAGAAATAACTTCCACCTTGCAACTGATAAAATAGGTTATCAATTGTAGGAAGAGGGTAATTGTTCTTAACTGTAACATTATTCAGCTGACGATAGTCAAGGCACATACGTAAAGAACCATTTTTATTTCGCACAAATAGGATACGTTCTCCCAAAGGAGAAATACTGGGCCTTATGAAACCCTTATCTAGAAGATCTTTGAGTTTCTCTTTTGACTCCTTATGCTCTGCAGGTTCCATATGGTATGGAGGAATAGAAATAGGTTGTATATTGGGAAGAAGGTCAATCTTAAATTCTATCTCTCTATCGGGAGGTACCCTTGGGAGATTTTCCGAAAAGATATCAGGAAACTCATTAACTATACTGATAGACTAAATAGTCGGAATCTCAAACTTAGTGTCCTTAACTCTAACTAGATAGTAGATGCAATCTTTGGATATCAAATTTCTAGCTTTGAGATAGGATAAAAAGTGACTCTTGGGAGATACTGAACTTCCAAACCACTAGAAGCCTGGCTTATTAGGAAACTGAAACTTAACTATATGGGTATGGTATTCTGTAGATGAATAACAAGAGTGAAGCCAATCCATACGCAAAATTAAATCAAAATTAACCATCTATAACACTATCGAATCAGTAAATATGACACTATGAAGGACAGTGATAGGACACTTTTTATACATTGGCTTAGCAACAACTGACTCACCTACTGAGTAAAAACTAGAGAAGGCTCAGGAATCTTATTGGGACTCATTTCAAAATTCACAGCAACTAACAGGGTCATATAAGAGAAACTTGACCCAGGGTCCAACAACACATAAACATCAAAGAAAAGACATGAAGCATACCAGTAACAACGTCTGGTAAATCCTTATACTCCTAAGAGGGATGGAAAGGCATAGAATCTATTATAGTACTGAATGCCCGCAGTAATGGATAAAGCACCTTGAAGAGGGGCTGGACGGGCTAAAGAAGATGGGGCACTAGTAGCATATGTCTGAAGTCGAATATATCTACTCCTCTTTCTAGTATGTGGTCACTTTCTAAGGCTATGGCATAATTTACCACAACCAAAGCAACCTCTCTGTTCAGCCAAACACTTGCCGAGATGGGTCCTACCATACTTAGCACAAGAAGGATAATTGGGTCTATTACTCACAATGTTTTGGGACCTGGACATAGAAGACTTATTCCCTTGCTCTTGCCTATTTCTGGGTACGGGAGCACTAGCTGATGAAGGTGTTGGCATAGACGAATGACTCTAAAATTGCGGATGATTCCCTCTATAGGATATAGTCTGACCATGCTCAAACTACTCCTATCTAGCCCTCTTATTTCTCTGTACTCTGTCTCTTTCCCTTATCTTATCAGCCTTAATCTGCTGAGCATGTATCATCAGTCTAGATAGATCTATATCCCTATTGAGCATAGTAGTCCTACACTCCTTCAGCACCAAACTATAAACACCGATCATGAACTTAATCATACTAGATCGGCGGTCAGCTACCAAGTCAGGAGCATACTTGGCTAAATGGTTAAACTTTTGGAAATACTCCTTTACAATCATATAGCCTTGCTTCACGTTCATAAATTCCTCTATCTTTGTCTCTCTTACCTCAAATAGGAAGAAATTATCCAGGAATACATCCTGAAACACCTTCCAATTTGTAGGAGTAGCATTCTCCCCTTCTAGTCTTCCTCTATGCCATAAGCCAGTCATAAGTAATATCTTCCAACCTATAAAAGGCTAGCTCTACACTCTCTTCCTCAAAAATATACACGACTTGGTGATCTTCTTCACCTTATTAAGATACAACTATGGGTCCTCAGCTGCCTTAGACCCATATAACTCTGGTGGATTCATCCTCATGAAATCTCAAATTTGGGCTACAACAGAATCACTTCCATGCTGTTATGGAACTACAACCTGGTTATTGGTCTTAATATTTATGGTGACTGCTTAGGCTAATGCCTGAAAGGCAACCCAAAACTTAGCGTGAGACATGTTCTTGTTCAGGGAATCAGCCGATTGAGGTGGCTCATCAATATTTCTATGGGCAATAGCTCTTTCGGAAGGCATTTTTTGTCATAAGATAGCACTAGACAATAGCAGATAGAGAGAGTAGTAGGCACGATACACTGTGAAAGAAAGAAATGACTTTTTCCTAAAACGTCCCATATCCTCTTGCATATAGATATGGCATGCTACACATTAATTATCAAGACTCTACGTAACACAGCTTGTCATACATAGATCCAATCATTAGTATCATATCAAAACATCTTAAAATTCACACTTGGTAACGCAATTGCTCATAAATAATCTTAAAATCTATAAATTCCATCAATAGACATAGAAATATAAACAAAATCATGAAATTCAACTCTTAATCCATGGGAACTCTCAAAATCTTGCAAACAATAGTAAAGGGGTATAAACCCTGACTTTAATTTCATGGAAAATCTCATAAATTATAGAAAATTTTATTTAAAATAAGCCTTTGGTAATAAGGGTGAAAGAGTTACCCTTGTTCAAACCCCACATACCTTAGATTATGACTTGTAGACAAACAAGCTTTTGTGAGACTCTTTTTCGTACTCTTAAGTGAGGGTTCTTGAAGATTTTGACTTGGGGACCTTGATTGATAAATCAATTTGCAAGAACTATGGTGAAATCTTGGAGAAGGAATTAGGTCTTGATCTTGATAGAGAAACCCTAGTTTTTGATACTATGAAAGAATTTGAATGTCAATGCTTCTTTTTGATATATCTAGGTGTTAAAAAAGATTAAAAAAAGACCAAAAATCCCTTTTAAAAAAGGCTTTAAAATGCTAAACGGGATCAACAACATTTTATGCGATGGTCCATCGCTGGATCGACAGTCCGCCAGTCTAACTGTCGTACTTAGACTAGAATAGGGGCGCACTGCCTTTGTAGCAACGGCTTAAGCAATGGTCTGTCGCAAGCTTGATGGTCCATCAACCTACCCGTCATACTTGGCTAGTGAATGGGTTTACTCCCTCAGTTATGATGGCTTAAGTAACAGTGTGTCACAAGATCTACGGTCCATCAACCTGCCTGTCATACCTGGGTGGTTCTAATATCTCTCAGTAAAACGGCCATAACTTTTCACCCCGATATTGGATTTGGATAAAATTGGTATCTTTGGAAAGCTAATTAAATTTTGCCATATGATAAAAATTCAAAATTAGGAAAATTCAATATGATTCAAACACTAATCACTTAGGAAGTCATTTCTTAATCTTTTAGAGATATAATTTAGGCTTAAGAAAAGTTTAGGTTATTACTTGAGTCTATAGAGGTTGTGTGGTATCTGTGGGTGGTCGAGAGAGTTTGGTGAATCTGTTTGAATTAGATATAATTATTTTCAATGTCATATTTGGGATGGATTGGTTGGACATGTGCTATGTATCTCTAGAATAACTGACCAATAAGGTCATCTTTAAATTACCTAATGAGCTAATTATTGAATAGGAGGTTGGTTCTATAGAACCCAAGAAAAGTTTTATATCATATCTTAGAGCATGAAGATTAATCTCCAAGGGGTGTCTTTATCATCTTGTCGGGGTAAAGATTTTAACTCGGAGGGTCCTTCTTTACATATTGTCCTAGTGGTGAATGTATTTCCTGAGGTGTTTCCTGATGAACTTCCTGGTGTCCCACCCAATAGGGAGATTGATTTTGGGATTGACCTTTTTCTAGACACTCATCTTATGTCTATTCCTCCATAAAGAATGACTTTAACTAAGTTGAAGGAGCTTACGAAGCAATTTATGAATCTTTTAGACAAGGGTTTCATCCATCCAAGTATGTCTCCATGGGGTGCCCTTATATTTTTCATGCAAAATAAGGATGGTTCCCTTAGTATGTGTATTAATTATGAGCTATTGAATAAGGTGTCAATAAAGAATAAGTACCCTCTTCCGAGGAAAGATAATTTGTTAGATTAGCTTCAGGGTGCTAAGTTTTTCTCCATGATTGATCTTTGATCTAGGTATAATCAGTTAAAGATTAGAGAGGTAGATATCCCTAACACTGCCTTTCATACTATATATGGTCATTTTGAGTTCCCGATTATATCTTTGGGGTTGATTAATGCCCCGACAACATTCATGGACATGATAAATAGAATCTTTCAGCAGTTTCTAGATTTGTTAATCATTGTATTCATTGATGATACTATGGTGTACTCTAAGAGTGTAGTGGATCATTCCGATCACCTCTACATAGTATTGCAAACCCTGAAAGAGCAACAGTTGTATGCCAAATTTTTGAAATTTGATTTCTGGTTGAATATTGTATATTTTTAGGTCTTTTTATATCTAGAGAAGGGATCATGGTGCATCCATAGAAGGTTGTAGTGGTTAAAAAGTAGCCTTGACCCATGAATCCTACTGACATTTAGAGCTTCTTTAGCTTACCTAGTTACTATAGGAGATTTGTGAAAAGTTTCTCAACTATAGCCACCTCATTGACTAAGTTAACTCAAAATAAGGTAAAAGTCTTATGGTCTAATACTTGTGAGGGTAGCTTTGAAAAGCTGAAGGACAAGCTGACTTCAGCTCAAGTATTGACTTCACCTGAAGGCAATAATGGATTTGTAGTTTATTGAGATGTGTCCTGTATAGGGCTGGGTTGCATGTAAGGTGGTATCTTATGCCTCTCGATAGTTGAAGGTACATGAGAAGAATTCTAAGACTAATGACTTGGAGTTATCATTGGTGGTGTTCGCAGTGAAAATCTGGTGTCACTATCTATATCGAGTGCATATGGATATCTTTTCTAATCATAAAAGGCTACACTATGTGTTCACATAGAAATAGCTTAATCTAAGACAAAAGATTTTTCTTGAGATACTCAAGAATTATGACATGAGTCTCCACTACCATCCAAGTAAATCTAATGTAGTTATTGATGCTCTTAGAAGGTTATATATGAGAATTATAACTCACATGGATAAGGCTAAGTGGGAATTGGTGAAGGACATCCACCGTTTATCTAACCTTTGGGTTCATCTCTTGGACTCAGAAAATAGTGGTGTGTTTGTTCAAGAGGTGGAAAAGTCATCTACTAGTGCTGAGGTGAAAGGGAAGCAAGTGTTAGATTCTATCCTGAGGAAAATCAATACTTGTGTACATGGGAAGAAAATGATGTCCTTTTAGGTTTGTAGTAATGGTACCTTGAGGTACAAAGGGAGATTATTAATTCCCGACGTACAAGGCTTGAGATAGAAAATATTGGCTGAGGCATATGATTTGTGTTACGCTATTCATCTTAGTTTAATAAAAACATATCATGACCATAAGGAGATGTATTTGTGGAACACTATGAAGTGAGATATGTCGAGTTTTGTACTAAATTCATGGGGTATTAACAAGTGAAAGTTGAGCACTTGAGGCCCGGAGGATTATATTACGAAATTGAGTTGCTTGTGAGAAAATAGGAAATGATCAATATGGATTTCTTTATCTATATTGCTCGGTCTCATAATCAGTTTGATTAGATTTGGTTAATTGTGCATAGGATGGAAAAGTCTGCTCAATTCTTAATAGTGAGGACTAATTTCTCGACAGAGGATTATGCAAGGTTGTACTTCCATGAGATTGTGAAGTTGCATGGGGTACCAATTTCTATCATGTCAAATCATGGTGATCAATTCTCATCTCATTTTTGGCATTTATTTCATAGAGGTTTAAGGACTAAGTGGGTCTAAGTATTGCTTTCCACCTAAGATCGGAGAGACAGGTGGAATGAACTATTCCTACATTGGAACATGTGATTTAAGCTTGCGTGATTTACTATGGTGGTAATTGGTTTGAACACTCCCTTTTCTAGTGTTTAAATATAACAATAGCTACCACTCTACTATTAGGATATGTCCGTTTGAGGACTTGTATGTTATGAGGTGTATGTCTCCTATTGGTGGTTCTAGGTTTGTAAGGCGGAGATGTTTGTCATAGATTTGGTTCACAAAGCTACAGAGAAGGTGAAAGTGATTCTAGATTGGATTCAATCCACCAAAAGTCTTATGCGGATATGAGGTGTAGGAAGTTAGAGTTTGAGGTTGTCGATAGGTTGTTCTTAAAGTATCTCCCACGAAAGGAGTGATGCAGTTTGGTTAGAAAAGAAAACTTATTCCTAGGTATGTCGATCCTTATTTAGTTTTGAAAAGGGATGGAAATATAGTATATGAATTAAAGTTTCCCTATAGCTTGAGCTCCATTCACCCAGTGATCCACGTATATATGTTGAGGAAGTGTGTGGGTGATCCATTATAAATTGTGTCTGTCAAGGATATTGGTATTTAAGATTTTTGGTCTTATGAGGAAGTCCCAGTGAAATCTTTGATCGGTAAGTTCATTGATTGTGGACAAAGGACATATCTTCGGTAAAGGTTCTATGGAGTAACCACAAGGTCGAAGAGGCTACTTGGGAAGCTAAAAAGGACATGAAGTCCAATTATCCATTTCTATTCCCTATTCTGGAAAGTTATGCTTAAGGTATGTTTTGTTCTTAGCATCTTTGTTTTTTGTACTTGTTAAAAGAGAGTTATAAATTCCTTGGTAATTTGTTTTCTTTCTTAAAGGTAAGAGTAGAGATGTTTGGGGTTTAATCGTGCTAGTCACTACCTTGTCCCATCATTTGATGAAAAGTGATCCAAGTGGGGAGGGAATTAAAATACCTTAAATTTTGGCCATTGGAAATTTCTAGGGCTTTGAGCTCACTGTCGTGATTACAACTTGACCGTACGAGTCCTATGGTGTCTTGAGGGGTCTGGTAACCATAGTTGTAGGATGTCCATTGGATGGTGATTAGGTTTTCTTTCTTGGTTATGACTTGGTGGTGATGAGTTGTTAAAGGTAGTGATGAGTCGTTAGGAAAAACCTTAACCAAATTAGTAACGTAATGGTTTGACTTGGCTCTAAGTATATGTGGCTCAATAAGAATCGTGAGGATAGATTATGAGTCATGAGGTGAAGTTGTAGGTTTTCCAGTATCTGTTGTCCAATGACTCACTCATATAAAATAATTCATATCAATGTAGGGCTGGTTAAGAGGAACTCACACTCAAAAGAGAAGTTCAACCAATGCACATCAACTACCATCGGCTTGCCCCTATTTTCATTACCTTAACTTTTGGACAATTAAGTTAGGATCACTATAGAACTGTATTCGTCTTGTAATATAGGATTGGGGGAATTGTATGGTACATATGGATATATCAAGTGGCTAAGCCTCCTTGGCACTATACTAACTTTGGGGTTTACACTTTAACCAACTTCCTTTTCATTCCACCCTTATTTCTCCCATTTATTTTTTATTGCGCATTCAGGTTGGATATGGTTACTTTTATTCAATCTTTTTGTCTTTCCTTTTTATTTTTCATAGTTTTTATTTTCTTTTTTCTTTTGATTTTTCTACCACATCCAGTATTACAATCTTTCTCATATTTTACCGTTATTCATACCCATTTTATATTACACACCACTATTACAGACACCGTCAACTTATGCGATTTGCCTGAGCTTAGATGCATAATTTCCAAGGAGGACCAAGGCTAAAACAAGTTCATTGTAACACAAATGGGAAGGTGAAAGGTAAAAATAAAGGAATGCGCTATATGTCAAAAAAATGGATAAAGGGATACTATTCACATTGTAAAGGTCATATAGGCTAAGAGTAGACTAATATCAAAAATAGCCTATGATCCTTTCCTAACCCACTATCCTACAATCTAGACAAGACTAACTGGGCAAGTTCTAGATTTAACACATAAATAAAACTAAGTAGCATCTCACACACATATGGTATGGGTCAAATCACAAGATACTACCTTTCTGGTTTATGCAAAAGTTATCTATGATTACCATGTCCCTAATCTAATGCCATAAGAAGATCCACAATGGTCATATATATATATATATATATATATATATATATATTCATATAGTTCAAAAAATAGATTTTTAGAGGAGTGTCATTTTTCTCAAAATAAAAAAAAAAACATGTCAACTACCCTAAATACACAAAAATCACCTAATAACACATACAATACGAAACAAAACTTAATACAATAAAAACTTAACCTAGACATATCGGTTATACAACCATACCATGACAGATAGGAAAAAAAGCATGGCAGCAAAAACCTTGACTTCATGTGTAAGGACCAGGTATGATAAGTATGATATGTAGGGACCAGGTATTATGAAATAAGCTAAGAAGTATGTGTGCTCATATGGTTCATACTGATGGGGGAAGTAAGTGTCGTGCTAAATACATGAATTAAAAAAATATGCAATTGCATATGAAGGTGCATAAAGACGGGGGGATGTTTTACTGCAAATGAAAACAATGTAATAGGTCTCTGTGTTGAATTATGAAGGGTGCATGATGATAGGGGGAGGGGTAACATTCAGCTTCAGGTGGTAATTAGTCTAATTAAAAGTGATAAATATGCACTGATGCACAAATGTATGGTTTAGTTTGTCATCATAAAAATGAGGAAAAATCACTATATATAGTTTTGATGATGAGTAGCTTAACTACAAGGAACCAGGTCCTTAGACGTGCAGCGTACAGTATAGCTAACATGCGTCAACTATACAGTTTTGTGCTCTGTGTAACAAACTTACAGGTGCTATTTTGTACTAACTTTGACAACTGTTCAAATGATCTTCTGCAAAAAATCTAAAAGAAAAGACAGGCAGCAAAAACTCTATTTCAAGATTGCTCAAAAATTGCTCATGTTCTTATCTTTGTAATATTCTTAAAGAGTGAGTGAGTGTTCTTGAGTGAGCTTTAATTTGTAACAGAACAACTGATAACGCTCAAATTACACTCTTGAATGGGTGTAAGCGATCATTCTCAAAATATAACCTAACGAGGTTGGGGTCGAATCCCACAAGGAATACGATGTTAATTATGTTGTATGAAAATTAGTTGACTGTTAATTGTTAGTTTCCGTAAAATAAGTAGGGGGAATTTGATTCAGTTCACAAATTAAAGGTTTCAGTTTAACAAGATGACATATGTGTAGTAGTATTCAAGTTCAGAGAAATAGCAAGCTAGGGTTATGTTAACCTTGTAGTTTTCAATACTTTATAATTATGGGCTTTACGAATTCCTACATGCATCATGCTTACAGATAAACATGTTGTATTTAATAACATAATCCTAGTGTTTCTCAACCATCAAGGACTAATTCGCTTTAGTTCTCTCGAATTAAAAGTGTTCACCAAAAACAATACGAAATCTCTAAGTATTTAATCCTGCTAAGGCCTTAACTTATGAAATAGGGGTTGGTAATTCTATTTTCCTGTCACTACTCTCTTTTTCGAACATCAACCTTTCTTTCGAAGAAGTTGTGTTGTAAGGCATATCCTCTATGTTTGCAACCACAAGAATTAAAGATAAGCGAAGAAAGTATAATGTAAACAAATCAATGCATAATGAATTCAAAACCCAAAGTGATAGATGTATGCTACAAGGCTTCTATAACCCTAACTAATAAACTTAGCTACTAATGAATAAAATGAAAAGCATCATAAATAAATTCATCATACCAAAATCTATAAGACGATCTTTGTGTTCGAATAGTGAAAAAAGGAGAGAAAATGTTTTTCTCTCTCCCCAGCCTAAGCTGCCACTCTCCTCTCTCCAAATAATACAGAATAATTCAATAATGACTAAAAATTCAGCATTAAGCCTTTTAATAATATTTTCTCTCATAATTGTCTTCTAAGTCCCTGAACTAATTATAAATGACAAACTAGTCTTGAACATAGTTTCTAGACGCCATATTTGGTCCAGAATGCTACTCTCTCTTGTTTCATATGCCATCTACATTCCGTAGTCCCATTATGTCTTCATCTACTTCATTAACACCTGAAACCATTCTAATCACATCAGTTAGCTCAATTACATTGAAGTAAAGTAAAAATATAAGAAACTAGGCACTTTGTCCTCTAAACTTAGCAAAAATATGGATAAGTTATAATGCTTAGGCGTATAAACACACTAAATATCACCACCCCACACATAAATCTTTGTTTGTCCTCAAACAACATATCCATTTTTGCATACTACATAAGTCTTAGCACCCACAAAGGAAGATAAGATGCTCAAATAGGCTCACACAACAATTATGAACAAGAAGTAGATTCTGGAATCATTAGTAGAGACAACCTACCCTGAAGAATAGACTCATTAAGTTGGCAAATTCATGCATACCGTTTAAGCAAAGAAATCATATAAATTACCCAACCTTCATCAACCATGTTCCCTCACTACAAGAAACTTCCCTATAATCACTTACAATCATGCAATTTTTAACAAAATGGGTATAAGAATCAAGTTGAACTCACTCTCACAAAGAATTCTCAAATTATAACTGCTGACCATATGCTTTCCCTTAGCGTAATGATCTACTAATATCAGAATGCTAAGATTATGATCAAATAGGTCTTTTACATGTTGTAATATAGGCTACAGAATGGGTAGGAACTATTTTTGCCAGAAATAGTGACTATCTTCCATAAGAACTTTAATATACTATATTATTCAATTAAGACGAATCTCTAACAACCAATTTCCACTTTTTCTATCTCCACGGATTTTCTTTTCACGCCAACTCGTTAAGATTAATTAATAACACTATGGTAGGAGTATGCAACCCTTTCAAATATTTTTTTTGCACCCTTTTCATGTTATGCACCCCTATAATAGCCACTCTCAACTTAAACAATTTGCCTTAGTTGAGGTGCACAATATCCAAGAAGGACCAGGGCCAAAACATGTTCATTGTAACGAGTCAGGGAAAAAATTAGGAACTTTTTCAACAATTTTTGCTACTCCCAACCACATCAATTTCACACGCCAGTACTAAACTTTGGGGCATCAATTTCACCTTTTTTCTCTAATTATCAAACTCCTAACTGAAATTGATTTTACATTAAAGATCTAAGGAAGTTTTGGATGAAATTACGGTCTATTAAAGAACGGATTAGGCTAAATATGAGGCTAACAATAGAAAAAGCTAAAGGTTCAATGGGGCTAGCTAAGATAATGTACAAAGGTATGTCAAAAGAAG
Source organism: Capsicum baccatum var. pendulum (assembly GCA_030864225.1). Taxonomy (NCBI): domain Eukaryota; kingdom Viridiplantae; phylum Streptophyta; class Magnoliopsida; order Solanales; family Solanaceae; genus Capsicum; species Capsicum baccatum. Next base: position 200,172,209 of record CM061553.1, read on the forward strand.
GTATGAACAATTGCTATCAATGAAATGCCTAAATCATCTCCTAAACTCACTATCTTTATTTTGCTTTCCACACACACCAAGCAAGTTCTAGCATCAATTGCAATAAGGAATATACAACAGTCTTACATACTGATGGCACATGGTCAACTCAATTAGGAGCTTTATAGATTCTCGACCCAACAATTACATGAATTCAAATAAAACCAACAAATACAACAAGAGTCACAACTAGAGCCTAGGCGTTTCAAATGTAATGATCCATCACATACTTATGTTATAATGTTATGTGATCCACAAGAACAGTTACATGCTATTAAATGACTACTTTTCTCTTAAGACGGTCGTCATCCATCCATCATCGAGAAAAGCACCTAATTATGACTAAATAACTAACAAAGTAAGCAAAATAAGTAATCCTATCACAGAAGAATGCTAAGGACAAGGTACTATTTTCTTACAAACCATATAGCTAAGTAAGCAGCCACCTCACACTTAAGTTCAGCACTGTCCCCAGTATAAATAACAAGATAAAGAACCTGGTTAGTAGTACTTCTCATCCACATTATGAGTCATTCCACCTGCATGGAGATCATAATTGGAGCCATTTTTCTTGTATTCATCATATCACCCATGTCAGCTACACATAAAGAAACTAACTACAATTAAGATGAAGGTGGTGAAGTCACCACCCCATACTTAATTTGCTAGTATAAACCAATTAAGTGTTATTATTGGGTACTCAACTTCACCGACATGTGTGGTGCACCAACATTATTCATAATACAATTCACTCACTTCAGTTCCCTTAATTCTATTTCAACGAAGCACTTTTTGAAAATAATCTTGCTCTACACTTCCAACCATATCAAAATATACAAAACACCATTACTTTCCCAACATCACCATGGTAAGAATTGAATTTGTAATCCTTAAAAAATCAGTAAACTATAACATAAAGTCACAATAACTAAGGATTAAGAAAGTAAAACTTAACTTGAAGATGGAAGATTAGTGAAGGACAAAAAGAATGGTGAGAGCTCAATATTATACGGCTTGATGGAGAAATAAGGATGAATTGGGCATTTAGGGTGTGAAGTCTATTTAAAGAATAAAAATCTGGGTCGGGTTGACCCAAAGTTAAAGTTGGATTCACATTGAAATTGGAAGGGTATGCGACGCACAGGTTACCGCACAAGCTTAAGTGTGCACTGCATTAGTCATCACACATATGAAATAATAAGCCTATGCGATATGGTGTGCGGCCAACATGTTATCGCACACATTAAGGTGTGCGGTGCAATGGGCATCGCACATGTGAGGCAGTGAGCATGTGCGGAGGCTTGGGCAATTCATATGTTATCGCACAATATTAGTTGTACAGCGAATATATTATCACCTACATCAAGGTGTGTGGCGCACATCATGCCACTCATTCTCACCTATGTGAAAAAATATGCGTAGGCTGAATGAAAGGCTATGCTTTTACCATGGTATATGAAAATTTGATGCCATCAAGCCTATCGGCCCGATCCCTATGCTACCACCACAGGCCTCATTGAAAGTCATAAAATAAAGTTGCACCACAAAATTTTTGAGTTTGGATTGACATAGATCGGGGCATGACTCTAACACGAATCATACTGAAGCCTTACACATTTAACCATTCCAACTTACCTATAATGTTCCCATCACTCCTAAACTTACCACCGTTGACATGGCTCAATTTCAAATAAAATTTGGTACCAACCACCTCCTTAGTACTTTATGCGCCTACACTTAATCAAAAACAACAGAAATGATTAGAATGATGGGTTTCCTCCCACCAAGCGCCTAATTTAGTGTCACGGCATGACCACGTCAACTTTTTCCTCCACCTTGAGGATATAAATTCCGCCCCCAACATCGCATCCATCTTTTTGCCTCGCTCATATGAGGGTGGTGCAGAGATTAAGAAGTCGAGTAATGGATGATGAATGGTAAACAACTCGGTCTTAAAGTGAGGTATGTTTCTATGTTGCTTATCAAGTGTAAAATAAAGAATATAAAATTCTTAGTCCTCATCTTCACACTCTTCCCCTATTTTAGATGATTCCACGGAAAAGATATCATCTTAACATAATGTGGAAAAATGCTTCGAGTAAGGCCCAACTAATTCTACTTCAAAATTTACACTATCTACTACACACTCACTTTTACTCACCTTCTCGACATCTTTTCTTCAAATTGGGATAGAGTCTTTATTAGAGATTTTCTTTATTTCTTCTTTTACCTCTAGCACCAAGTCCTCAATCTTGGCATCATCTCTCAAGGTTGGTTTGGTTGGTGGGGAAGTCATTGAGGGTTTCTCAATATCAATATAGGGTTCTAGCTCCTTATCTTCACACTCTTCCATTATGTTAAATGATTCCACAGACAAGATATCATCTAAGTATATTGTAGAAGAGTTCTTTGAATGATTGACCTCTATATCCATCTCCTGATGAATGATTGTCCTTATTCCTTGACATATATCACATACCATATTGTATGTTTATTCTTGGAGATCCAGCATTCGTTGAAACATAGCTTCAATACCACTCCTTTCGGTGCTTCGTCATTCCATTTCTTGACCATAAGACCTGTTAAACTCAAAAAAATAACTAGAATTTGGGTTAGTACAATGAGGGGAGGGGGCATCAGGGCAATCACTACAATGTCCATCTTGACCACCACATAACGAACAATCATACTCCTAGTACGATGGAGATGGTACACACATCTCTCTTCGGGGTGCATATCTATAATCTTGCCAAAAATGAGGTCCATCACAATATGGACATGGATCATCAAGATAAGATTTACAACCACCAAGCTCATGTTCACTCCACAATGCCATAGTAATAAGTAAACTAAAATAACAATCTACCTAACACAAGAAATAAAAGAAAACTAAAAACAAATATTTACAAGTTTGAATTCAACCAAGTAGGGTAAAATTCCAAACCAACTCTCTTAAACGTAAAATTAAGAAACTTTACTAACAGTCAATTATCACACATAAACTTAATCAACAATCGAATTCCCCGGCAACGGTGCCAAAATTTGGTAACGCTCAAATTATACTCTTGAATGGGTGTAAGTGATCATTGTCAATATATAATCCAACTAGGTTGGGGTCAAATCCCATAGGGAATATCGTGTTAATTAAGTTGTATGAAAATTAGTTCACTTTTAATCATTCATTTCCATAAAATAAGTAGGGGGAATTTGATTCAGTTCACAAATTAAAGGTTTCAGTTTAACAAGATGAGATATGTGTAGTAGTATTCAAATTCATAGAAATAGCAAGCTAGGGTTATGTACACCTTGTAGTTTTCAATACTTTCTAAGTATGGGATTTAGGAATTCATGCATGCATCATCTTATGGAGAAACCTATTGTATTTAATAACATAATCCTAGTGTGTCTCAATCATCAAGGACTAATTCACTTTAGTTCTCTCGAATAAAAAGTGTTCACCAGAAAAATATGAAATCTCCAAGTAGTTAATCCTGCTAAGGCATTAGCTTATGAAATAGGGCTTGGTAATCCTATTTTCTTATCACTATTCTCTTTTTTGAAAATCAACCTTTCTTTTGAACAAGTTGTGTTGTAAGGCATATCCTCTATGTTTGCAACCATGAGAATTCAAGATAAGCGAAGAGAGTATGATGTAAACAAATCAATGCATAATGAATTCATAACCCAAAGTGATACATTGTATACTACAAGGCTTCCATAACCCTAACTAATAAACGTAGCTGCTCATGAATAAAACGAAATTCATCATAACTATATTCATCATACCAAAACCTAGAAGACAATCTTGGTGTGCGAATAGTGAAAACAAGAGAGAAAATGTTTTTCTCTGTCCCCAGGCTAAGCCGCCACGCTCCTCTCTCCAAATAATACAGAATAATTCAATAATGACTAAAAATTTCAGCATTAAGCCTTTTAATAATCTTTTCTCTCATAATTTCCTTCTAAGTCCCTGAACTAATTATAAATGACAAACTAGTCTTGGACATAGTTTCTAGGCACCACATTTGGTCCAGACTGCTACTCTCTCTTGTGTCATATGCCATCTGCATTCCATAGTACCATTATTTCATCATCTACTTCATTAATACCTGAAATCATGCTAATCACATCAGTTAGCTCAATTGCATAGAAGTAGAGTAAAAACATAAGAAACTAGGAACTTTGTTCTCTACACTTAGCTAAAATATGGATAAGTTATGGTTCTTAGGCATATAAATACACTCAGTATCAACTACTTAAGCTATAAGAGCAGTATTTTTCTCTTTGACTAGAGAGTTCTTAGGTAAAGTTGCCTAAGTTTGACACTAATTAGAGTTAATTAGTGGATAGGGTCCTTGAAAGAGTTACCAAGATGAGCTTGTAATAGATTTTTTACAATATAAAGGAAACTAGAGTTAGGTTCATAATCAAGTTTGTAATCAAGAGGTTAGTTATAGTGAACTGTTTGGCGCTTGTGAGGGAAAGTCGTGATTTTTCCCTTCTTCAGTTTCCATATAAAAATCTTATGTTCTTTCTAGTGTGTTGATGTCCTTTGTATGTGAATTAACTACTTAGAATAATGCATTCGAGAATAAAGTAGAGAATCAAGAACATAAGTTGATTGCCTTAAATCTTTAGATATTAGAAACTGAAGAAATGTTCTCTAAATTTAAATTTGACAATCTCAGCTATATAAGTCAACTTAAGAGGGGAAATAATTTAGATGACAAAAATAGGAAGGAAGCTCAAGTCTTCAAATTGATATTGATAAAAAACTGAGGGATTCTTAAAAACACCTTATTTCTGTACTAAGGAATAAAGAATTGGAAAGATACCTGGTCCGCTTAAGAGAAAATTTGAACAAGTCTCTTAAATGGACTGCTTCATTACAAATCCTTTATAATCTACTGAGTCAAGGTGTTGATGATGATAGAAGGTTGGGATTTTGAGAAAAAAAATTAAACCTATTGAGTCAAAAGGAAAGACTTCTTATTACGTTAGAAGCAAAGAGTATGAACTCAAGTGTATTCACAATGGAAGAGATAGACTTCTAAAAAGGGGATTTTAGAACTGGCCTAAGGTAAAATTGAGGAGTACTGAATATGTTAAGCTGGAGAAGGCACTTTTTGAGGGCTTCAAATTTTTAAAAAGATCAAAGAGGAAGCTATTACTGCCTAGATGGTCTAAGAAGAATATGATCATACCATTGTTTCGTATTGGAAACTCAAGCTCAAGTGGGTTCCCAAATCCAACTTGTGAGCATGATCTTAGGTATGGGGAAAGAGGATTGCAATCAAGAATAGTTTATTGATTGAAAGAGTTTAAATCTTAATAATGAAAGGGGTAACTATATTCTCTCTCTCTCTCAATACACTTTAAGAAAAAGGTATCTCATTTTAAAATAGAAGATTTCAAAGGACTTGGTCCCTAAGAAATTCATATCAGAAGCAGCATCACCAGAATAAATACCCTATGAATCAATGTCTCATCCAAATTTGCCTATGTCAAGGATACAAGTATCCATGATAAAGTAGGTGTATGCTAATATTACTTAGTATCATACCTTTACAGGCATACACCTAAGGGAGCAGCTTTAGAAGGAAATAATTAAAGCAAACACAAGTTGAGATCTCACACAAAAGGGAGAGAGACCTGGTCCCATCTCTCAGGTGAGTACCAAAATAATGTGCCTTTAATGTTTATAGATTTTTTTTTAAAAAAGGCCATATGTTTAGTTCCATATGAACAAAAGCTGTCAAATTCATTCAAAAGTAAAGAGTCACAACGATTTTCATTCGATGCGATTGTTCAAAAAGGGTGTTTCTTAAATCTTAAACGGTCATCTTTTTTACTTATAAATTTAAATCCTATAAATTAAGTATCTTCTCAATTGACTCAGAAATCTATAACTAATAGTCCTTCTTGCTTCTTTCTCAAAATATATTTCTTTTAACCTAAAAATTTCTAAAATTCCCTCTTCTTCAAACTTCATGAAATATCTGTCTTCAGACCATTTACAGTACTACTAAAAGCATTACCAATCAGTCCTTCTCATGAGATGAAACTTCTTTAGTCGAAACTTTAAATCCCAAAGAATGTTCTTTGTAAACGGATGACCTAAACAAACATTCTGGCACTCCAATTGAATAAGAAATTCTTCAAATTAAAGAACCTCTTTTCTCATAAAAATAAGAGTCCTCCAGTGCCCCTCAAATTCAGGCTCTCTCCAAGAAATTGAAAGGTGTCAAAAAAAATAAGTTACAAGAACCTAGCTCTCCTACTCTTTTAGAGTCAAATTCTATATTTTCTAATCTAGTTGATGTTGAGATTCTTGCAAGGAAATCTGATTCACTCAGTAGCATGAATTTTTTTGTTGAAAACTTGCTTTTACTTGGAAATGATCCCAAGGAAGGTTTTGCTAGTGGGGAAGAGAAAATAGCTAGAGGAAAGTATTATCTGAAAGAGGAGAAGGAGTTTATATTACCACCAAATAAAGAAAATGAAGAGGATGAGGATGAACAACATATTATTTTTCAAATAAAGAAATTGAACGAATGTAAAGAAAAGGAGAAATTAACTAACTCTGGTAAACAAGTTTTATGATCTTACTCGATAGAGGGTCGGTGAGAAAATTAATAGAAAACACAATAAAGAAGAATAATTCCTCTACTACTAAATGAAGAAGACTCAGAAAATCTAATTCCAAGGAAGAAGAAAAAATTAAAGTTTTGGAGGTGAGGGGTGATGAAGACGAGTTTGATATTGTCGTTGCTTTTAAGAAGAAACTACTGGATACTCATGTTGATGAAAGGTGCAGGTCCTTTGATCCTTGATAACGCTCAAACTACACCTCTTATGTGAGAATGTAAGCGATCGTTGTCAATATATAACCCAACTAGATTGGGGTCAAATCCACAGGGAATATTGTGTGAACTGAAGTCGTTTGCAATTTAATCAACTGATAGTTGGATGTTTCCTGAAATGGGGGTTTTGGAGATTTGTAAATAATTGTTGGTCACTTTAGTTTCAGTGTTTGTAATAAAGAGTTTATGGAAAAACAAAATTATGTTCACCATGGGTTTTGGAACTTGAAAAACGCTAATAGTGATTCAAGATTCTCACGATAGGTAGGAACAACAGATTGTCTTTACCAAAGTTATGCCTAAATGTCTCTTGACCTACTTAAGCATTTAATTACCTAATCCTCTCGAACTTAGGGAATTTATATTCACTGACCATACTTTACCTCAGGTTAATTAACTTTGTTATAGCGTCAATTATTAAACGGAAGGTTGGTAGCTTCCAAGTCCCTGACAATAATTCACTTTCTACTATAGCTGATTTCTTATCTCAAGAAAATCAAAGTAGGTGATATCTATCATTTGTAACCAACAGACAATAATTAAAACCTTGGAATTATCAAGGAGTCCTGTTACCTTTAGAATCTTGAACACTTAGCAACTTACCAAGACCTAACCCATATATCCCATAATTCGGGTTCAAGGGATTTAGCCACTCATAATGTAATAATCGATAAAACAAGTTTAATTCATAATTTGAGAGATGAACTTACAGCAAGATGAATAGAAAAGAGTGTTTCTCAGATTAGATCAAAGTAGAAATCCCAAAATATTGATGATAATCTCTTCAAAGATAATTGTTTTCTTCAAGTCAAGAAACTAGTGAAAAATAACAAAATACGTGTTTTCAAAAATAAGTTTAGAATCCACTTAGAAAACCTAAACTATGCTTTAAATACTTCAGCTTAATTATGGAAAAAAATCATAGAGTTCAGTGTTTTTCTTGGATTAGGTGACGACATGCGTAATGACTTATCAGGAGGCTGACGACTTATCATGGATGTCGTCAGCTCCTCTTCAATTTCGAAAATTCTGCTTAAGGTTGATACTGAATCCTAATGGCTTATCAAAACTGTGATGAGATATCCGACAATGTCATCACTTCTCCACCTCAGCTCCCTTGTTCTGTCTAAGGCTGACGGTGACTCTGACGGCTTATCACATGTCATCATCACTTCTTCCAGCTGAATCCTATTATCTGTTTAAGGCTAGCGATGAACCTAATAACCTATCAGAGTGCTGAAAACTTATCAGGAATGTCGTCAAGCATACTTCTCTTCTATTTGCTTCAGATTTCAACCCTTTTACTTCCATCATTGTTACTTCTCTTGCCTCTTAACTTCCACTACAAAATCAAAGATAAAACAATTAAAACGGCAAAAGTTGCTTAAGATTTTGTAATTATTCTTAGTTAAAAACCTCAAATATGTTAGCATCTGCTCACACTCAACACCCTCAACTTAAAACAATTTCTTATCCTCAAACAACTAAAACACAACCAAGAGAATTCAAAGTACATTCAGCAGTCAACCATCTATATTATCTCAAAACATCTTCACCATCTCCAAGGTCAATAAATTTACAAACAACTGTGTATATTATTGAAGAGCAACAACGTGACACACAGGAATCAAGATATGGCATCAAATTAGCAATAACAACCATACATGTATCAAGGTTACACAATCCAAACAAATTATCAACTAGCAATGTAACCAGTGTGCCCTCACCACAAATAATTGCCATTGCACTTATATCAAACATCACATATGTAACCATGGGGACAATCATAAGATTCTCTCTCTCAAAATAAAATTCCAATCAATGTATGATGAATACCATAGGCTTGGCCTTATTTTCATTACCAAGATCTTCAGATAGTTCAGCTAGGATTACTATAGGTCTTCTCTTTGGCTTGTAATGTAGGCTAGGGACTGGTATGATACTCGATGATATTTAAAGTAACTAAGCCTCCTTGACACCACACTAGCTTTTGGGGTCTCACTCATTTACCTTTTTCTAATCTTCTCTTTTCTTGATCACACTTATTCAGGATGGGTGCGGTTCTTTTCTACAATCACTTCTTCTTTTTCACAACTTTTTTTCTTTCTCTTTCCACCTCACCTTGCTTTTTATTCTTTTCTTTTACTCAACTTTTATTCATACTCATTTTACATCATGCACCCCTATAATAGCCACCCTCTACTTAGGCCATTTGCCTAAGTCAAGGTGCACACTATCCAAGGAAGAACAGGGCCAAAACAAGTTCATTATGATATAAAATAGGATGGTGATAGGTATCATAAAAAGAAATAGGCTATTCTAGCTCAAAATATAAATCAAGGGATATTATGCATACAGGGAAGGACATTTAGGCTAAAGTGAGCTAATATCAAAATGGCCTATGATCCTTTCCTAACCTATATCCTTCAACCTAGGTAAGACTAACTGAGCAAGTTCTGAATTCAACTTACAAAGGAAACTAAGTAGAATCTCACATGCACATGGTACACAAGTATATCACAAGTTACTACTTATCCGTTTCATGCAATTGTTTAGCAATGGTTATCAAGTCACTAGAAATAATACCATACAAAGATGCACAGTGGTCAAAATTAGATGCACATCCTACAGTTAAAGAATTAGACCACTTGAGAGATGTTCATAAAATAACAAAATTGTGTTAACTGCCTCAGGTACATGTATTTTTCCTAGTCAACTACAAAATTTTACAACAACAACTCACCCTACACCCTCAACTTAAAATCAAAGAAAAATTAAATTAAGGGTTAGGGTATACCTGGAGTAGATCAAGCATAGGGATCATAGGTCCCTGACCCTGCTATTGCATCCTCAGCTGCCTTATCTCTATCGGGAGTCCCCCCTCCCCCCTCTATTTAGGCACATCTAGTCTAGAAGTTGTTGGAGGCCTACTAGTTAAGGCACCCTCGACTCTCGCTCGCAGGGCCTCCTCTTATTTTTCATTGTCAGCTAGTGACTTGATCATCTCCTTCCTTGTCTTCTTTTCTTAGCTTTCTTTTTTTGCCTCTTCTCTACTTTTCTTTCTTCATCACTATTAGGCCTTTCTCTCTTACCCTTACTTTTCTTCTCACCCTTCTTTTTCTTTTTCTTCATTTGTTCCCCCATGAGATCAAGCAATGGGGTTTCACTCTCAGACATATCAATAGCTGGATCTGCTGACACCATAAGTTGGTGTTGTTGTAATACCTCAATATCCGCCTTCACCTTGTCCAAGGATGCTTTAAATTGTGCATGGTCTAAGCCTAACATTTCTCTTACCCGTGTATTAAAATGATTTTCTAATTCATCAATTTGATCGAGAAAGGCTCGGAAGGGCTCCAGTGCTACCTTAATCCTCTTGTCTATCGCAGAGGGAAATTGCTTGGCAAAAAGTTTCAGCTAAGCCTCACACCACTAGGATTATTTTTCCACTCTCCTAAAATTCATAGGGTTGAAGGAAAATTTTATGGTAGACACAGCAGCTGAAGGATTTGCTTTATTTCTAGGCATTGAATCTTCTATTACTGAGGAGGTCGGTACTACTGCCTCAAAATCCTGCACTTCTACATTAGGTGTTAAGCTAGTACCTGTAACTAGTTAGTCTGTTTCAACCACTGCTCCTTTGTCAAGTGCCAGTCTTAGCTGAATTTCATCATATCGGATGGGATTGTAGGTTTTCTTGGCAAGCAGTTCTTCTTCTAACCCCATAACCTCAGGTACATGGGCTGCCTTATATAACTTTGTTATAAGACAAGGGAAAGGATATGTCATATCGTGCCTTGAGACTCAAATTTTCATCTCCTCAGCAATGATCTCTCTGAAGTTCAACTTGAGTTTATCCATAAGACTTGTGACCAATATTGCTCTATCTTCTCTAAGGATATTATCCCCCTTAGTAGGTATCAAATGGGTGAGCACTACACCCCACTAAAACTTTGCCTCTTGAGTCAGGAAAGCCTTAAAAATCCTCTCATTAGGGTTTGTCAGCCATTCAAGTTTTCCTTCAGCTATGAGGGTCACTAACCAAGACTGTTGATTCTCACGATGCTTCAACTGAGCATAGAAAGTAGATAAAGTGGCCTGAGGAGTAAATCCGGGGCCATGAAGAAATTTGATTGTTATTTTTGAGAGATCAACCATCACACCTCGTACTAGAACTCTATCCAACAAGGGTTGATCTACTGATTTCTCCCCTTGAATACACATGTTTTCCAATCGATCCTTATAGTTAGCATAGAACTGCCTAACTTGTGTAGGGAAAAATGAGTTTCTTCCTTTTGTGGTCCACCCCAAGTCATAGTCTCAGAATTTCTTCCTAACTTCAGGATATTTGTTCAGCACAGTAGTGATGATCTTCTTTTCTTCAAATATTAGCCTTTTAATGGGCCTTTATTTTATTCTGCGAAGCCCAGCATAGAAAAATTTTTGTGGCTTGGGAATGTTCCACCTAGCACTTTCTCGAACCGCAGGGTTCTTGCATTTAACCATAGTTCCTCGAATCGAAGATTCTTCATCATCTTGTTGGTCAGCAGATGGGGACTCAAATAATGGTCCCTCAGATTCATTTTGCTCAGACACATGTTCTTCAAAATCAGGATGATCTGAATCATGCTCAGATTCAGCATGTTCAAACTATTGTTACTTAGAGGTCGTCTACTCAGAAGCTATATGTTTAGATGTTGTTGGCTCAGTATCACTCTCTTCACTCTCCTCCACCTTAACTAGTAGAGGTGGTGAAGGATTTTACAGGCTTTTCTTTTTCTTTTGCTTCCTAAGTAGTGGATCCTCCTCCGCATAATCGGAGCCCTCATTGAAGGTCTCTAAGGTACACTTCCCTTGGTTCTTTGCTTTGTAGATTTTAGGTTCTTTCCTGTAGATGTCATTATGAGACCTGTAGCAAGAGGAAAACCATTAATCGGCACTCTAGAGTATATACATAAATACATGAGTGATTAAAGTTCCACACCCCTTGAAGGGGTTTATTAATGCTTCAGGTCAATGGTGTGATGACATGTCTGATAAGCCATCACAGTTGTGATAGATTATCATGAATGTCATCAGCTCTAAACAGAACCCACAAAATTTTATCAAGTTTTGATAACGTGTCTGATAAGTCGTCACAAATATGAACTTATCATCCATGTCATCAGCTTTGGACATAACCCCAACTCGACTTTAACTTGATTTTTAATCCAATTTCTTATTAAAATCATATCGATTTGCATTTTTGAGCTGACACATTGGCAAGATAAACTTGACTCAATCTTCTTAGGAACCTTTGTTCACATCAGTTTACTTACCAGCTGAAGAGAAGAGTTACGTTTTCAGCATACCTGATAAGTGTCTTTAACTTGGTTACATAAGTAAGAGAAAGTAGAAGAAAGAAGAACTCTTTATTTTGACTTCAACCCACACACATAACGAAGGAAGTTTTCTTTTGTTTTACTTGGAAATACTTTAGAAAGGGAAGAAAATAAAATAAATATAGAAGGAAATAAAACTTAAAGAAAAGAAAGGAACTACGCAGGAAGGTGGAAAGACAAAGTTATGGGTCGGGTCGTATCTTTTTTAATTTGGCCCAAAATTTAATCTACTCTTTTAGGATTTATAAAGACAAAGGATGGTGGATTATCACACTTTTTCTAACCTATCACGATTGTCGTAATCCTTAATAGAACATGCGTCAGGTTTGATTTCTCTTACGATGAATCTGATTGTTTATCATAGTTATGACAGCCCGTCAAATATGTCATCAGGAATACTTAGCTGGATACATCGATTCCACCTTATTTGAACTAGAAACAAACTACAAAAAATAAATACTTTGCTGGAACATAAATATTTTGGGTTGCCTCCTAATAGCGCCTGATTTAATGTCGCGGCATGACTTAGTTATCTTGACTACTCAGACTTCGTCAAGATAACCTATTGATATCTCTTTACCATCTTCATAGAATATATCCATGATTGAGAAAACACTCATATCATTTTGCTGGGTCATGGATTAGTGTGTTTTGAATCTTGCTTCTTTGTGATTGAGCCTGAACTTTATTTCATTCAGCTCCATGTCCAGTATTACTCACCCTGTTGCAACGAATATTTACCCTAGGATGATGGGTATTTTAAAGTCCACCTAATATTCTAGGACTACAAAATCAACAGGTAGTATGAAGTTAGCCACCTTTACCAGTACATCATGTAATATGCCCACTAGCTGCTTTACAGACTTATCCGTCATCACCAACCTCTTGTTTGTTGTGGTAGGATCCCCCAAACCCAGATTCTTGTATACAACATTGGCATTAGGTTTATACTAGCTTCCAAATTGAATAGAGCTTTTATAAAATTTAGGGACCCAATAGTGCATGGGATGGTAAATACTCCTGAGTCTGCCTTTTTCTGCACTAAATACCTTGTGGAGATAGGACCACAATGATGGGTATTCTCCTTCAGCTCATGGCTAACCTTCCATTTCTTCATTAAAAGGTTTTTCATAAACTTAGCATATGCTGGCATTTTTTCAAGTGCCTCCACCAAAGGTATATTTATTGTTAACTGCTTCAACATCATCATGAACTTGCTAAACTTTGTATCATTAGCTTTTTTTTGCAGTCATTGAGGAAAGAGAGGTGGTGGTCTTAGGAGAGTTTTTACCACTACCTCCTTCTCTTACTCTTTCCCTTTTTCTAAAGTATTATCAAGACCATGTAGCTTCTTAGACTCCACTAGAACACCTTCTTCTAGTTCATCATCAACTACCTCATCAACTACACTTTTTCCCATATAAGGGTCAGGTAAAATCTTACCATAGTGGTAATATCCATATATGAGCCATAATTCTGCAGATTCTGGACTGTATCACTAGGTAATATTTTGCTCTTTATCTAATTTAGCACTATGGAGAGTTGGCCCATTTACTATTCTAGCCACTTGATTAACGTGGAGTGTGAGTTTACCAACTAACTAATAGATGATAGATCGGTCTTAGTGGTAGTCACTCCTGAGTTGGTAGCCCCCACTCCCTTTAACAATTTAGCCATCGTGACCTCCATGGACATCTTTTTAGATTTTGTTGTAATAGCCTCAGGATTTCTAGGAGGGACATATAGCCCACTCCTATCATTATTGCTCCTCCAATTTCACTTCTCCCTATCTTTATAACCAGGCTTATCATAATAATTCTGACCTTAATTCCCTAGGATATTGCCTAAAAAAACCCCTTATTATTAACATAGTTTTCCTCTTCTTCTAGATCAGTATCAACTCTATCTTGAGATCCCACAGCTTTCACCTTCTTAGTCTTGCCTAATAGCAAGTGCTTGGTTAGCAAGTCGATCTTTATTTTTAGGTAAGCCATGTATTGGTCATGCTCCTCATCTCTTTAGCATTTTTCCGCATTCATACCCACAAAAAAGTGGGGCTTGCACCATAGAGTCTCTGTTATGCCATGCGTAACTCTATTTGGTCATTCTCTCTAGAATTTCTGAAGCTTCTGGGATTGTAAGATCAACAAATGGACAACCAGTAACATTATCTATAATTGGTTTTGTGACAGAGTTAAGAGCCCTGTACCAAGTCTCCATCAAGTGTATGTCTGTCATATTATGGTTCGAACACTGTTTCAGGTTGTTTTTTAATCTCTCCCAGGTTTTATGCAAAGCTTCAGTCGGGATCTTTCTAAAGTTACTGATCTTGTACCTCAATTGTACCCTCCTAGAGGGTGGAAAGAACTACTCTAGGAACACATATTTCAAGTATCTCCAGTTGGTTATCAAATCAGGCGTCAGCTCATTTAACCATATAATTGCCTCCCCAGACAAAGACAATAGGAATAATCTCAAGCATATTGCATTTTTACCTACTCCTAGGTTATCAAAAAATTTATAGGTGGTGACAAATTTCACCAAATACAAGTTCAGGTCATCCCCTGGAAGGCCACGAAACAGCGCCTTCAAATTGAGGAGTTGAATTATAGTACTCGTAATGTTGAATTTTTCCCCAGGTGCCAACGGTGGAGGAATAAATGCACCCTTTGTACCTGCTCCATCCATTCCATCATCATCATCATTGAGGTCATATTGGACTGGCTGGTAATCTTAACTTCCTCAGAATGGACGATTCCTGTTAGCATTACATTGTATTGGTGCAGCTACTTGCTCTGTACACCATGGGTTACAAAGATTTAACAACTCCTTGTTTCCTAAATCTTCATCCCCAGGATTTAGATTCCGTACATGTTGATAGATATTCTGTACATTCACCTGAGCTCTAGCTAAGGCTTCTAACTTGTCAGCCTTCTGCTGGTCTGTCATTCTTCCAATTCATTGCAGTTTCAAATTAAATCATAATAATGGTTCTCCAGAACTTCTGGTTCTTGGAATACACTACAAAAATCATGCAATCAACAAAAACAACAAATAAATGTAAAACTAGGAAACTTGACTAACAGTCAATTAGCACACACAAACTTTAATTTACAACTGTATCCCCCAGAAATGGTGCCATTTTCATTACGCTCAAACTATATCTCTCACATGAGAATGTAAGCAATTGTTGTCAATATATAACCCAACTAGGTTGGGTTCGAATCCCATAGGGAATATGGTGTGAACTTAAGTTGTTTGTAATTTAATCAGCTGATAGTTGGATGTTTCCTAAAATGGAGGTTTTGGAGATTAGCAAATAATTGTTGGTCACTTTAGTTTCTGTGTTTATAATTAAGAGTTTATGGAAAACTAGAATTATGTTCACTATGGATTTTGGTATTTAATAGGTGCTAATAGCGATTCAAGATTCTCACGATAGGTAGGAATAACAGATTGTCTTTATCGAAGTTATGCCTAAATATCTCTCGACCTACTTAAGCATTTTATTACCTAATCTTCTCGTTCTTAGGGAATTTATATTCACTGACCAGACATCACCTCAGGTTAATTACCCTTGTTCAGCATCAATTATTAAACGGAAGGTTGGTAGTTTCCAAGTCCCTATCAATAATTCACTTCCTTCTATAGTTGATTTTTTATCTCAAGCAAATAAAAGCAGGTGTTATCTATCGTTTGCAACAAATAGACAATAATTAAAACCTCAGAATTATAAAGGTGTCCTATTACATTTAGAATCTTGAACACTTAGCAACTTACCATGACCTAACCCATAGATCCCGTAATTCGGGTTCAAGGGATTTAGCCACTCATGATGTAATAATTGATACAACAAGTTTAATTCATAATTTGAAAGGTGGACCTACAGCAAGATGAATAGCAACACGTATTTCTCAAATTAGATCAAAGTAAAAATCACAAAATATTGATGACAATCTCTTCAAAGTTAATTTTTTTCTTCAAGCAAAGAAACTAGAGAGAAATAATAAAATTCATGTGTTCAAAAATATGTTCAGAATTTTCTTAGAAAACCCTAAACTATGCTTTAAATACTTCAGCCTAATTATGGAAACAAAATCACAGATTCCAGTATTTTTCTCGGATTAGTTGACGACATGCGTGATGCCTTATCAAGAGGCTGACGACTGATCACGGATGTCGTCATCTCCTCTTCAGTTTTGAAAATTTTTGCTTAAGGTTGATGGTGAATTCTTATGGCTTATCAAAACTGTGATGACATATCAAACAATGTCGTCACTTCTTCACCTCAGTTCCCATTTTTTTTCAAAGGCTGACGGGGACTCTAACGGCTTATCACAAGACTGACGATTTATCACATATCGTCATCACTTATTCCATCTGAATCCTATTATTTGTTTAAGGATGATGATGAATATGATAACCTATCAGAGTGCTGACAACATATCAGGAATACCATCAGCCATACTTCTCTTCTATTTGGTTCAAATTTCAACTCTTTTACTTCCATCATTGTTGGTTCTCTTGACTCTTAGCTTCCACTGCAAAATCAAAGATAAAATAATTAAAACAACAAAAGTTGCTGAAGAATTTACAATTATTTCTCAGTTAAAAGCCTCAAATGTGTTAGCATCTACTTACATATCAATCCTAATTCTGGTAGTCATGGTGTAAGTAGAAAGAAATTCATTGATATGAAAAGGAAGAAAGTCTATAAGGGACCTGATCCCACGAAAATAAAAATTTATGTAAGGAAAGAGCCACGTGATTAGCCCAAGAGATTATAAAGAGAGGATGGAAAGAAATATTTGTCTAAAGAAAGAAGGATTAAAAGGCTGAAGATACAAAAAAGTGTTGTCAGGAAGAATGTTTGATCCAAAAATCTATAAGAAAGCTGGGATGGTGGAATTTGTAGAATGTGTCAGGAATAAATGATGGCTTTATATATTCAAGGAAGAAACTAGTAGTTTATGAAAACAAAGTGAGAGAATTCTACTATTCAATAGATTTCTCGAAAGATAGGTTGAGTCTATCCACACAAGTGCAAGGAAAAGAAATATGGTTGGATGAAGAAACCTTTGGAGTAATTTTGGATATGCCTATTATAGGGGTGTAGATAGTTGTAAATAAATATCCTACAACTAAATTTATGATTGAAGCTTCAAGAGTAGGTGGGAGCTCAATTGCTGCAGTAAAGAAGAAGTTTTTAAATTGTGAGGTTCAGTTTTTTTTTTTAGTTTATTAATAAGAAACTGCTACCAAGACAAAGAAATGAACAATTGCTTCTGTTATTGATCTGTGTCTAATTGAATGCCTCAATAAGTTTAAGTTAATGAGTCTAACTGCTCTAATAATAGAGCATATGCACAAGGTGGTCTAAGAAAAGGAATAAAGGCATGGGATGCATTATGGTTACTTATTAAATAAAGTCCTTAATCATTATGGAGCTATTTTGACTATGAAACACCAAGAACATCTAAACAATTGACTAGTTTAACCACACTAGTGGAGAATGGCTGTATTGAAGGGCAAGTAAGGACCATTCCTAAGTTTCTAATCTACTAGTTACTCAAGAAAGTTTAGCAAAAGAAATGGAGTAGTTGAGGATTATGCTAGCCGCAAAAGACTCTGAAATAATTAATTTGAAACTACAAATTAAAAAGTTGTCCTTAGAGGGACCAGGTACCACCAAACAACTTGAAGTAAAGAATGCAAAGATCAAAGAAAAAATTGTAGAATTGATTAGTGAAGTACAAGGACTGAATGCTGAAGTAAAAACTCTCACCAAAAAATTATTGGATGCTTATGTTGTTGGAACTAAAAGATTGGATATGGTGCTAAAGTCATTCTCACCCAAGCCTTCTTCCACCTAAGTCCTAGTGTGTTGGTTTCTGGTCCTTTTTTCCATTGTGGCCTTTGTTAAAAGTTGTTTTATAAATTTTTGGTACATTGTACTGGTACTGACCTTTTATGATAATGAATGAATTTATGTTTGTTTGATTCATATTATTTCCTTTACTCTAATCTATTCTTCATGTTAGTGTTGCCCCAGTGGCCATGAGTTAATTAGCTTGCACTTATTTTTTATTGTTTACTGTCGCTCCTTTTTAATGGTACCAAAAGGGGGAAGATGATGTGTGAATAGATACTAACACATTTGAGACTTTTAACTGAGAATAATTGCAAAGTCTTAAGCAACTTTTGTCATTTTTGATTGTTTTCTCTTTGTTATTGCAGTAAAAGACAAGAGGAAAGAAAACCAACAACAACTGAGATAAAAGAGTTAAATTTGGAGAAAAATAAGAAGGGAAGTGTAGTTGAGGACTTGTCTAATAAGTCTTCAACTCCTTGATAAGTTATTAGACTCATCGTCAACCTTAGACAGAGAATGAGATTTAGCTGGAAAAAGTGATGACAACTTGTGATAATTTGATATTTCCCACAAATCATGAGAACACAATACTACTGTTATTGTTCATTGGGTATTAATAATCATATTGATCACAACCCTAGTTTCCCTTTATCATTGATTTGAAATATTCTAGTTCAAGCTTGTTGTTTCTAAAGCAAACGGAAGTGTTAATAAATTTTGTTCAATCATTACAAACCCCCATTTTATCTTTTGGTATCATTTTTTAAATTTAACTTGTAGCTTTAGTTTCAAATTAGATTAATCACCACTCATATTATTCCCTGTGGATTTGACCCCGACTCCAAAGTTGGGTAAATATATTGACGACGACCGTCTTGCACTAAATTGACGTGTAAGTTGAGCGTTATAAAAAATGGGACTGTTGTCGGGGAACCATTTAGCGTATTGAGTTGGTTTAGAATTTTAGCTTTCTTGATTGAATTCAAACTTGTAAATATTTGTTTAGTTCATTTTTTTATATTTTATTTTTATTTCCTTTTATTTTTATGTGTTTTCACACCTTTCTTGAGATGTCATCCTGGATAGATGGTTTTTTAAGTGATGATGGTTCTTGTTATTTTTGTGGGGGACCATATTATGAGGGTTACTTTCCAGATATAGATAGATGTGCATGGACGGGACCTTTATTATATGTGTGGACATTGTTCTAACTAGGAAAGAGACGGTAACTTGGTGTTTGGCTTATGGTCTAAGTAATTATTCTGAAGATATGTATGTTATCCTGATTCAAATGGATAAATTAATGAAATTAATTTTAGAGAATAAAGCACAGTTGTAGGCAGAGATGAAGGATTTACCACCGCCACCATGTCTACAATGGCTAAACAAAGAAGAATATGAGGAGGATGTTAGCCAATTTGTGTAGAAAACACAAGAATCACAGCCACTCGATTGTCATCTTGATCTTGAGACTGACATTGAGAAGGTGAATAAAAGTGAAGGTGTTGTGGATAGTGTAAACATTGAAGTAGGATTTGTTGGGCCGCATTCGAAGCACTTTTCTATATTATGTTTAGATGACATATTTTCAGTGGAATCATTAAAAATAGTAGAAGAGTGTGAAGATATGGAATAAGAATCCTATATTCTTTATTTTACACTAGACCGGCAACATAAAAACATACCTCACTTTAGGGACGAGTGGTTTGCCATGCACATTCTATTACTCGATTCCTTAATTTTTGTACCAATACCCTATGAGCGAGGCAAGAAGATGGACTCTAATTTTGGGGTGAAATTCATATCCTCAAAGTGGAGAGATAAAGGATAAAGCACTTTTAAGGTATCTTGATAAATTCTGAGTAGTCAAGATAACCTAATTGTTCCGCGACATTAAATCAGGCATTGTTTGGGAGGAAACCCAAGGTATTTTGTTGTTTGTAGTGATATTATATGATTGACATCACATCTTCGCACCCATGGTGCCACAGGTATGTTTCTAACTCTCTTGTTTTGGTTTGACGCATTGGGGACATTGCATGATTTTAAGTTGAGGGTGGGGCTACTTGTGGGTGTTGATGTCCTCTTGGGGTTTTTGTTGTCGTGGCTCTTTTCCCCGGAGTCTTGTTCCTAGTAAATCCGACATGTTTAGGCGTATTGTGTTTTACTTTGTGATATGTTGTGGTTAACCGGGATAAAAATAAGTACTATGGCAGTTGATATATTTTTGTTGATTTTTTTTTAGCAGGGGGGGGATGATAAATACCTCTCCAATTATCTACTTTGTTACTGTGTGATATGCATTTATGTGTGACCACTGTGCATCTTGTTATGGCAGTAGTATTAGTGACATGATAACTATTGCTAAACAATTGCATGAACAGAATGGGTAGTAGCTTGTGATGTACCTTTGTGTCATACGTGTGTGAGATACTATCTAGTTCCAGTTGTGTATTAAATCCAGAACTTACCCGATTGTTCTTTCCTTGGTTGTAGGATAGTGGTAAGGAAAGGATCATGAGCCCAGGGAATATTTTTGAAAAAAGACCCCTTATAAAAAGCTCTTGGCCCACTAGGCCATTGTTGATATTAGTCCACTTTTAGCCTAAATGACCTTATATGTGTGAATAATATCCCTTCATCCAGATTTTGAGCTTGAATGCCTATTCTTTTTATTATACCTATCACCTTCCTATTTGTATCACAATGAACCTATTTTGGCCCTGGTCCTCCTTTGACATTATGCACTTTGACTTAGGCACATAGCCTAAGTTGAGGGTGGCTATCATAGGGGTGCGTGGTGTAAAGTTAGTATGAAGAAGGGTAAAAAAAATATGCAAGGCTGGGTATGGTAGAAAAAGAATTAAAAAAAAAAGAAAAGTTGTGAAAAAAAGAAAATGAATGAATAAAAACTACACCCGGCGTGAATGTTCTTTAATTAAGAAAGGGAGAAATAAGGTAAAGATTGATAAGTGAGACCCCAAAAATAGTGTAGTGTCAAGGAGGCTTAGTCACTTTAAATATCATCGAGTATCATACCATCGCCTAGCCTACATTACAAGCCAAAGAGAAGGCCTACCTGTCTGAAAATCTTGGTAATGAAAATAAGGGCAAGCCTATGGTATCTGGAATACATTGATTGGAACTTTATTCAGAGAGTGACTGTCTTTTGATTGTCCCCACGGTTACATATGTGATGTCTGATATAAGTGGAGTGGGACTTCTTTGTAGTGAGGGAAAAATGGTTGCATTGCTAGTAGCTAACTTGTTTGCATAGTGTAATCTGGGTACATGCATGGTTGTTGTTGCTGAATTGATGTCATATCTTAGTTCCTATGTGTCGCATTGTTGTTCTTCAATAATATTCACAATTGTTGTTTTTAAATTAATTGACCTTGGAGATGGTGAAGACGTTTTGAGACAATATGGATAGTTGACTGCCAAATGTACTCTGTTTCCTCTTGGTTGTGTTTTAGTTTCTTGAGGACAAGCAATTACCTTAAGTTGAGGGTGTTGATGTATGAGCAGATGCTAACACATTTGAGGCTATTAACTGAGAATAATTGTAAAGTCTTACGCAACTTTTGTCGTTTGTGATAGTTTTCTCTTTGTTATTGCAGGAAAAGTCAAGATGAAAGAAAACCAACAACAACTGACATAAAAGAGTAGAATTTTAAGTAAAATAAGAAGGGAAGTGTAGTTGACGACTTGTCTGATAAGTCATCAACTCCCTGATAAGTTATCAGACTCATCGTCAGCTTTAGACAAAAAATGAGATTTAGCTGGAAAAAGTGATGACAACCTGTGATAGGTCATCAGAGTTGTGATAAGTCGTTAGGCTCGTCGCCAGGTTTGGGCAGTCTTGACAAATTAAAGTGAAGAATTCACAACATCCTTGCTAAGTCATCAAAGGTATGATAATCCGTCATGCCTCATCGTTAACCTAAGGCAGAGATTGTTAAAAGTGAAGAGGAGCTAATGACATTCTTGATAAGTCGTCAGACTCCTGATAAGCCATCACCCACGTCATCACCTGTGCAAGAAAAGATCAACAATCTATGAGTTTTTTCCATAATTTGGCTGAAGTATTAAAATTATATGTTAGGTTTTTCTAATAAAAAGGGGGAGGAACATCTTGAACTCATTCGAAAGGAGTTTTGTTTTCTCTTTGGCTCTCTTAACTTAGAATTCAATTTTCAACTCTTTGATTTGGTTTTGGGAATTTTTTCTTGGACTTAGAAGAGAATCAACATCAGACAACATCTTTTGTAAGTTTAATTACTTTGAATGATGATTACAATTGTTGCTATCTTTTTTCTTTCACATGTGGAACAAAAACCCACAACTAGGGTTGTGGGATCTATGATTATTCCCCCACGGATTTAATTGTCGGTTAGGGTTTGAGTGATTGTGGTAACATCTTGATAATTATTTTGTATTAATTATTTTTTGTTGGTTGCAAAAAATAGATCTCGCCTTATGTTGATTTTCTCGAACTTAGAAATAAACTAAAGCTAGTGAATTATCAATAAGGATTTGGGAAGGTGAAGTTCCCATCTAATGATTAATGTTGTAACAAGATTGATCCACTTGAGAAAAAATAAGTATGAATAGAATGATTTCCTTAGTTCGAGAGAATTAGGGAGTTCAATATTTAAGTAGGTTGAGAAACACTTAGATGGACTGTCGAAACTGATAATTTGATATTTCCCACAAGTCATGAGAACCTAATACTGCTGTCATTGTTCATTGGGTATTAATAATCATAGTGATCACAACCCTAGTTTCTCTCTATCATTGATTTGAAATATTACAGTTTAAGCTTGGTGTTTATAAAGCGAACGGAAGTGTTAATAACTTTTGTTCAATAATTACAAACCCGTATTTTATCTTTTTGTATCATTTGTTTAATTTAACTTGTAGCTTTAGTTTCAAATTAGTTTAATCACCACTTACATTGTTCCCTGTGGATTCGATCCCAACTCCAAAGTTGGGTAAATATATTGACGACGACTGCCTTGCACTAAATTGACGTGTAATTTGAGCGTTATCAAAATACTTACTTCATGTTAAAGGACCAGGTGTGATGAGTATGATATGTAGGGACCAGGTATAGTAAAATGATCTAAGAAGTATGTGTTCCCATATGGTGCATACGGATAGGGGGAAGCATGTTGTATGGTTTGGTTTGTTATCATTAATTGGGAAAATTCCTATATGTAGTTTTGGTGATTAGCAGCAAAACTGTAAGAGACTAGGTCCTTAGACATGAAAGGTACAGTACATCTAGCATGGGCCAACCGTATAGTTTTGTCCTCTTGTGTAACAAACTTGTAGGTGCTATTTTGTACTGACATGAATAGCTGGTCCAATGATCTTCCATCCCTAATCATCACTCAGCTACAAAAGGGAAGAGACACCCCTTCATTAAATATTTTTTGCCAAGGATTAGAGAGAAAAAAGAGGTAGCAAAAATTCCTTTCAAGATTGCTCTAACATTGCTCATGTTCTTATCTTTGTAATATGCTTGAAGAGTGAGCTTTAAGTGTAGTGCTTTTCTATTAGAGTAGATAGTGATTAGGTAGTGTTACTTATGTTCGACACATATTAGAGTTAATTAGTAGATAAGGTCCTTGTTAGAGTTGCAAAGAGAAGCTTGTAATAGAGTTGTTGCATGCAAGAGGAACCTAGAGGGAGGTTCACAGTAGAGTCTGTAATAAAGAAATGGTTTATAGTGGACTATTTGGTGATTTTGAGGGAAAGTTGTGGTTTTTTTCTTTTTGGGTTTCAACGTAAAAATCTTGTGTTCTTACCTTCTGACACTACCTTTGTCTTTCCATCACCTCATAGTTGCTTTACTATTCTATCGCTTATGACCGAATTTGAAGAACATGGACCCTCATAATATGGTACAACACCCAAGGGTTCCAACAAACCTGTGATAGCTATAGTATACCACACCCTAACTACAAGACAGTGCACTATCCCCAATGCATAAAAATAATACAAATAAAGAGAATACGAGCATACATGGGATGCACTATGCATCTGTGTTATAACTGTCCCTAGTATAGGTTATCTGTACTAGCGGAGGCAGTGGTGGTGGCGGTGAACTACTAGATAATGCACTCACAGCTAACTCGATACAACTTTGCCTATCAGTCAATGTTGTTTTTATGAATCTCCCCTGGCCCATTTTAGGTCCTTGTTAAATAGAATACTGGGATCCTGAAGGTCTCCCTCTCAGCCTCTTTTGGTCCCAACTATGGGGACTGGCTCATTATCCTTAATAAATAATTCAAACCTTCTGGGCCCACGTGGGACTTATGACTTTCTTGAGTTGGTCCAAAGTCCCCTTTCCTAGAAGATTATGAATTTAGTAGTTTTTACCCCATTCTAGGTCATTTTTGATAATATTAAGCCTATAAAAAAAACAAATTTGAACACTAAAATAGTGGGTTTCCTCCCACCCAATGCTTGATTTAGCATCGCGGCACGATGTGGCTATGTTGGTTAATCAGACTTCACCATATGAAACACTTGATTTAATGTCACGAGATGATGTCGATACCTTGATTACTCAAAATTCATCAAGTTACCCAAAGGAATAACCTCCAGGATCATCAATAAAATGGATGATTGACACCACCCTCATGTCGGTAGGCTCCTTTATAGTTTTTTGAATATTGAAGGTGACTTCTTTATTATGGACTTAGAACCTTATCTCCCCCTTCTCCATGTCTACTATTTCTCAAACCGTGCCTATAAATGGTCTTCCTAATATGATGGGCATCTTGAAGTCAACCTCCTAATAAAAAATGACAAAATTGGCTGGCAAAATGAAGTTATCAACTTTCATGAACACATCGAATGAAATGCCCATAGGTTAAGTTAGAGAGTGGTCAGCCATCAACAACTTCATAATAGTCGGCTCTGGAGGGCTCAATCCCAACTACTTGAATACGACCAGTAGCATCAATTTAATATTATCTCCCAAATCATATAACTCTCTGTGAATCTCGATGTCCCTATAGTACAAGAGATCGTCAATGTATCAAGATCATTCTTATTCTATGCCAGAGACTTAGAAATGACTGCACTACAATAGTGCAATCCACCAATGTACTAAAAACTAGTTTCTCACATTTTTGTCACCAATTATTTCATAAACATCGCATATCCAGGAATCTGCTCAAAAGCTTTAAGGAGAGTAATGTTCAAGCTCAGATCTTTTAGCATCTCGATGAATCTCTTAAACATTTCTTCGTCTTTTTTATATTTCATTCTTTGAGGAAAACGTAGGTTGGTTGTGGAATCTGCTTCTGTACGGGTTCATCAACCTTGACCTTACTTTTATCCTCATCAGCACAACCATTAATACATGTCACCTAGTATTACTCCACACCAGGTGTCTTATGAACCACAGTACTATTATTCTTTGACACCTCCTCAGTGGGCAACGAGGGATCAATAATAGATAAACCACTATGAGTGGTGATAGAAAGATAATTACCATTAATCTTTTGATTTTGGATCATATTACTCGAAAGAGTTCCTAGATATCTCTGTTTCAAAGTAGCCGACATCTTACCAAACTGGTGCTCTAACTGCTATCAAGCAGTTGCATAAGGCTCAACCTTTATAGGCAAACCTGAGATATCAACCTTGATCTCCTTATTATTAACCTTCTAACTTTTTTTTCTCTTTCACCAGTTTGTCAACATCGTCTTCATACTCAATTCGGTATCACGACTTCCTATAAGAATATACATGTCTCCCTTCTCCTTATAGTCATCTTTTCTTCTCCAGTCACCATATGCTCCGTATTGTGATATATGTATATATCCTCATAATAGTTTTGACCTTGGTTTTATTGCCTTTTTGCTCGAAAACCTACCAATTTCCAATCAAGATACTTAGTCTCCTCCTCTAAATCATACTCTTAAGCTCTAGAGTCTGAACCCTATGCATCTACTATGTTTACCTTCTTAAAATTCGATATTGCTAACTTCTTAGCAAGAAACCCAATATCAGTCCTTAGTTGTGCAATATTTTTCTCCAAGGACTCATTAACCTCTCTATGGTCACCAAAATCTCTAGTGGCATAAGTGTTGGAACCTCTCTCAACCTCTCGATAATGCCACCCTCTGTTAGTAAGAGAGATCTGGTCTAGAACCTCAGAAGTTGCTTCCCAGCATAATCTCATGAACGTTCCTCCAGTAATTGGGTCTTCCATGAATCAGGAACTAATGTGCATGGCTCTGTAGAATATCTCCACCAAGCTCATACCTAAAATAAAGTTATTGGGTATCATGCTCAACTTCTTCTTAAATCAAAACCAAGCCCATATATCAACTCATAATATATATATATATATATATGAAATTGTATAGATCATCTTTAAGGTGCAATATCCTAGCCAAAGGAAAGAAATAGTTCAATAATCGTCTGCGCAACTCATTCCATGTGGTAATAGATCCTCTCGAAAGTTCCCCTACCACAAAGAAGCTTCTCCAGTTAGTTAAAAGGGGAACAACCTCAATATGACTGCCTCCTTGTCCAAAACTTAACTTTGGTTGTAATAAGTCAGAAATAAATATTAGGACTATGTTCCCCCTATCTTGTCAAATCTATAGGTTTACCGTGCTTTATTGAACCAACCTAGTACCTTTCTTGAAGAATCTAATCAGTCATGAACCATCAACTATCTTGTGGACACACTGATATATTTCATCCTTTACCTTTTGAGCCTCAGGATGTCGCATTACTAACCCTTATCCTAGATCATAGTTAACTATTATATTTTGGGTCTAAAGTTGTTATATGATAGATAACTGTCTTACATAGATGATAATGATTAGCCTAGATAGGTAATAAATCTTCAAATTATAGTTGTTATTATATTTTCCTAGTCACTACTCTTCTCTTGGAGTAAGCAGTGATAACCTAAGAGGTGTCGAAATATTTGCAACCGCTATGAAATCCAAAATAAAAGATAATACAATACATGCAAGAGTACTCGTTTAGAACAACTTTGCACTTCCATAACTTAATAAATATTCCAAGGTTCCCACAACCCTAGCTAAGGGCTTTAGCTACCCATGATTTTTAAACAATCAATAGAATTCATAATGAAAAGTATTAAGTAATATCACAATGATCAACAAGTAATACCCAATGTCTTTGACTGAATTATCAACAAAAATCAATGCAAAAGTAATTCCAAGATCAAAATCAAATCTTGGAGTCAAATATATATGTCAAGAGTGTGTAAACTAACTACTAAACATCAAAAGGGTATTTATAGGATACAAGGAAACGCTAAAAATCAAAATCCATATGAAAAAGGAAAATTAAGGTCGGTGGCCACATACTTTGGCCACCTGCAGACCGTAAGAACTACCTACTGATTGTAGGTAGTCCTAGGTAAGGGACAGACCTCATGAACATCTCTTGAAGCTCTATGGACTTGGACCTCTAGTATATATTTAGGTCACCTAAAGACCGTAGGTGCCACTTATATACCGTAGGTTAGGTGTTAGAGTCTTCTTTTTCCTATATCTAAGCTTCTGGACTTCTGGTTCTAACTTATTTTTGTTACCTATGCCCGATGAGTGGTACATATGCGAAAAATTACCTCATTAAGAAGCCAAAAACTTTGACTTTCAGCTTTTTCTTAAGTTTATCATCCAAAACTTGATTTCCTACAAAACATACCCAAAACACATATATCTCACAAAACAACCTAAGAAACCTACATATTCTTATTGTTTTAAGCATAGAAAGTTCTATAAATCCATAACACATCAACACTATCAACTTAGAGCATTTGCATGTCCTCAGGAAACACAATAAAACAAGACAAAAGCACTACGTTTAACTTGGAGAATCTAAGCTATGTAAGGCAGTCAATCATCACTTTAAGCTTAAACAAATTACCCACTCATATATCTATACTTCAAAAACAACTGTGTATAAACATGAATCACAACAATGTGACACAAAGTAATCAAGATATGGCAATTACATTAGTAACAGACAACCATGCATATATACAAGTTGCACTACCCAAACAAGTAAATAGCTAGCACTACAACCCATGTCCCCTTACAACAAAGAAGTTTCACTCACTCAAATGAAATAATGCATGTAAATGTAGGAAAGGTAAAAAGTAACTCATACTCAAAAGAGAAGTTCAACCAATATGGATAAAATACCATAGGCTTCCCCTTATTTTATTTACCTTAGCTTTTGAATAGTCAAGTTAGGATCACTATAGGACTTTACTTGTCTTGTAATACAGGCTTACGGTTATTATGGTAAATATGGATATATAAAGTGACTAAGCCTCCTTGGATCTAAACTAAATTTGGGGTCAAAACTTTAACCAATTTCATTCTTATTCCACACTTATTTATCCCTTTTATTGTTTCTTGCACATTTAGGTTGAATGTGGTTTCTTTTATTTATTTATTTTTGTTTTTTTTCTTTTACTTTTTTTACCACACCCAGCATTGCTATCTTTTCTATTATTTTACCCTTTTTCATAATCACTTTACATTACACACCCATATATAGCCATCCTTAACTTAGGTGATTTGCTTGAGTTGAGGTGCATAATGTCCAAGGAGGACCAAAGCCAAAACAAGTTCATTGTAAAACAAATGCGAAGGCGAAAGATAAAAAAAAAGAATAGGCTATAAGGCTCAAAAATGGGATCAAGGGACACTATTTCAATTTGGAAGGTCGTATCGGCTAAGAGTGGAGTAATATCAAAAACTTCCTATGATCCATTCTTAACCTACTATCCTATAACCTAGGCAAGACTAACTGGGCAAATTTCAGATTTAACACACAAAGGGAACTAAGTAGCATCTCACACGAACATAGCACAGGGTCATATCACAAGCCTCTACATATTCGACTCAGGCACAAGTTAGCCATGATTATCATGTCCCTAATCTAATGCAATAACAAGTTCTAGAATGGTCAAATATATATAAATTCACACAGTTCTAAAAACAACTATTTAGAGGGGTATCATTTTTCTCATAATCAACAAAATCATGTGAACTGTCCTAAATACTCAAAAATCTCCCAATTACACAAAAACACTTACAATACGACACAAATTTAACCTAGACATATTTGTTGTACAACCATACTATGATTGATAAGAAAGATACTGACAATAAACACCAGTTGAGGCTATGGTATACCCCACCCACAATTAAAAGATTATGCACTGTCCCAAATACACAAAAATACTACAAATCAAGGGAATGAGGACATACCTAGGATGACCTAAGCATCAAGTTCATGATAATCTCTAAGTTAGGGTATCTAAACTAGCGGAGGTTGTGGCGGTAGTGTACTACTGGAAGATGCACCCATAGCTAACTCGACATGTCTTTGCCTTTCAGTCATTACATTATCATGAGAATCATATCTAACCCATTTTAGGCCTGGTCAAATAGAATACTGGGATCCTACAGTCTCCATCTCGACCTCTCTTTGTCCTAACTATGGGGATTGCTTCATCATCCTCAACGAATATGTCAAATCATCCAGGTCTGGTGGGACTTATGACCTCTTTGAGTTGGTCACAAAGTCCCCTTACCTGGAACATTATGAATTGAGCAATTTTTATCGTATTCTAGTTTATTCTTCATACCATTTAAACTATAGAAAAGAAAAACAAATGTGAACACTAAAATAGTGGGTTGCCTCACACCCAACTTGATTTAACATCGCGGTAGATCGTGGCTATGTTGGTTACTCAACTTTGCCAATAATCCCATGCGTTGCCTTTCATGCAATGCTAGATTTAATGATACGACAGAATGCGGGTACATTGACGACTCAAAATTCATCAAGGTACCTAAACAAATCACCTCCATGATCATAAATACAATAGATAATAGACACCACCCGTGTATTGGTAGGCTTCTTCATAGTTTTCAGACGTTAAAGATGACTTCTTTGTTATTGACTCAGAACCTTTGCTCCACCTTCTCCATGTTGGCCATTTCTCTACCCGTGGCCATAAATGATCTCCCCAATATGATGGACATCTCTAAGTCAACCTCATAATCCTAAATGACAAAACCAGCTGGAAAAAGAAAATTATCAACTTTTAACCAACACATCAAATGAAAAGTCCATAAGTTTTTTTACTGTATGGTAAGAAATCAATAACTGCATAGTAGTCGTCTCTCGAGTGATGAAGCCTAATTGCTTGAATACGTCCAAGTCATCAAATTAATGCTAGCTCCTAAATCACATAACACTCTAGCGAATTTAGATATCCCTATTGTACAAGGGATCATGAACGCACCAGGATCACCTTTTTTTCTATGCAAGAGACTTGAAAGTGATTACACAGTAATGGTGTGATCCACCAATGTCCTCAAAACAACTTTTATGATTTTTTGTCACTAATTCTTTCAAAACCTGGCATATCCATGCATCTTATCCAAACCTTTAAGGAGAGGAATGTTTAAACTCAGATCCTTCGTCATCTCAATTAATGTATTAAACTTCTCTATCTTTTTCTTCTATTTCAATCTTTGAGGAAAAGGTGGGGGCGGTCATGGAGTTTTCTTCACTATGGGCTCATCGACCTTGTCCTTACCTATATCCTTATCAGTAAAACTGTTAATGATAACGCTCAACTTACACCTCAAATTAGTGTAAGGTGGTCATCGTCAATATATTTACCCAACTTTAGAGTCGGGGTCAAATCCTCAGGGAACAATGTGAGTGGTGATTAAGCTAATTTGAATCAATAGCTACAAGTTCAATTCAAACAAATGGTACAAAAATATAAAATTAAGATGGGGTTTTTGAAAGTATCAAGTTATGTTGCCACTTCAATATTAATGTTTGTAATCAATATAAATGGGAAACCAGAGTTATGTTCACCATGGGTTTTGGGATTTTACAGGTACTAGGTAGTGCTTGGGATTCTTGAAGTAAGTAAAACAGCAGACTATCCTTGGCTATGATACTTTCTGACTTATCTCTCGACCTCACCAGACAATTTATTATCTAATTCTCTCAAACTTAGATAACTTATCTATTTCCAATAGGATCTTATCTCAGGTAGATTAATCCAGTTACAACATCAATCATAACACAAAAGGTTGGTAGTTTTTGAGTCCCTGTTGATAATTTACGACTAAAAAATAAGGCATAATCTAATGTTTGTAACCAATAGATTTTAGTTGAAACAACAGAATTTCAATACGTTCTACTACTCTTTGAATCCGTTAAATACCTAGTAACCCATCAAACCCTACTCCATGTATCCCATAACACCAGCTAATGGAATTAGCCGCTCATGATTTGATGAAGGAAATAACAAGTTGAATTCATGATGCAAAGGATAAACTTACGAATGGATGGAAAACAACAAGTAATTTCTTTAATTTAATCCCAAGGTAGAAACCCAAGAATAGTTGATAAGAAATAAGAAGAATATTTGGTGAAAGAGAGCAATGTACGTGTTTATCTTCCCAGTGTCCCTTTTTTTGATAGACAATGACCCCTCTTTTAAAAACCCTCACACAAGTCTTTACATAGTCAACCCTAAATAAGGAAATAAAATTAAAGTTTTACTTTTCTCTTCGGATTAGATGACGATGGTTTTGACGGTGCGTCAGAAACTGAAGACATGTGTGAGATATCATCAAAGATTCCAGGGAATTGTTATCTTCTGACTTTTCAGACGGCAAACCTAATGGCGTGTCAAAAACTTGACGGTGTATGAAAACTGCCGCCACAACATCACTGAAAATCAACATACTCTGCCTTTGGATGACGGCCATTTTGATGCCATGTGACATATTTGACGGCCCATCCTAAATGTCGTCCCATTTCATCTCATCTTCTCAGGTACATTCTAAGCTTGACGGCAACTTTGACAATCTGTCCCATCTATGACGGGGCTTCAAAATTGACGTCAGCTACACTTCAGCTTATTTACACCAGATTTCAGCTCTTCTTCTCCATTGTTATTTATTTCCATGCATCTTGACTTTCCTACAAAATCTTAAGAAATAACATCAAAAACACCAATAATTACTTAAGAACTTATGTTTATTTCAAGTTAAAAAGTCTTAAATGTGCAACAAAAATCTAGCACATCAACACCGTCAACTTAAAACAATTGCTTGTCCTCAAGCAACTACATAACACCATACTACGATGCTTAACTAAGAGACACATAAGATACCTATCACAATTGATTATCAAGTTTATCTCAAAACTCATGCCACTCTCCACGTTCAATTACTTATAAATCCAATTGCGCATATCAATGAAGATTAACAATGTGACCCAAAGGAATCAAGACATGGCATCAATTCATAAACAATAACCATGCATATGTACAAGTTACACTACCCAAACAAGTAAATAGCTAGCAATGCAACTGATCTGCCCTTACAACAAAGAAGTCCCTCCTTACTTGTATGTGAACTCAAGCATGTCAATGCGGGGATGGTTAAGAAACACTCACTCTTAGAAAGAAATTCCAATCAATGCATGTCTACCATATACTTGCCATTATTTTCATTACCAAGGTGTCCAGACAGGTAATTTACGACCACTATAGTTCTTTTCTTCGGCTTGTAAGGTAGGATAAGGGCTAGTATAATATTCAATGATATTTAGAGTGACTAAAACTCCTTGGCACTACCGCAACTTTTGGCATTCACTTATCAACCTTTTTCTTCTTTTTATCCTTTTCTTGATCACACATTATTCAGGATGGATGTGGCTTTTATTTATTACT
Source organism: Capsicum baccatum var. pendulum (assembly GCA_030864225.1). Classification (NCBI taxonomy): domain Eukaryota; kingdom Viridiplantae; phylum Streptophyta; class Magnoliopsida; order Solanales; family Solanaceae; genus Capsicum; species Capsicum baccatum. The sequence continues at coordinate 200,205,161 of CM061553.1, forward strand.
CTTTTTCTTTTCTTACTCTTCTTCCACACCACCCAGCCTTTTATTCTTTTTCACTTATTTTTTTACTTTTATTAAACCTTTCTTCATACCCAATTTACATCACCCAACCCTATGATAGCCATCCTCAACTTAGATTGTTTACCTAAATCAAGGTGCACAGTGTCTAAGGAGGACTATGGCCAAAACAGGTTCATTATGATCTAAACGGGAAAGTAATAGGTGTCATAGAAAGAAATAGTCAATTCAGGCTTAAAAAAGGGATCAAGAGATATCATGCATACAAGGAAAGTCATTTAGGCAAAAAAATGACTTGAAAATCAAAACGGCTTATGATCCTTTCCTAACTTCTATCTTTCAACCAAGGTAAGACTAACCGGGCAAGTTCTAGATTCAATACACACAGGGAATTGAGTAAGACCTCACACACCTATGGCATAATGGTACATCATCAGCTAATACCCATTCGGTTCATACAATTGTTAGTAGTGATTATCATGTCCCTAGTACTAATGACATAAAAAGATTCACAGTAGCCACATATAAATGCATATCACATAGTTATAAAATAGACCAATGGAGAGGTGTTTATCAGTCTTAAAAATCAACAAAAATGTGTCAACTACTCTAGATACTTATTTTTCTCTAGTTAACCACAATACATCACTAAACAAACACAATACGCCTAAACATGTCGGCTCTACAAGGAACAAGACATCGGAGAAAAGAGGCACGACAATAAAAACCCCAGGAGGACATCACACCCACAAATAACCTGACCCTCAACTTAATATGATGTAGTGTTCCCAACGTGCCAATCCAAAACAAGAGATTTAGAAACATACCTGTGGCACCATGGGTGAGAAGATCTGATGTCAATCACACAATACAAATACAAACAATAAAATACGTTGCGTTGCCTCCCAAGAAGCGCCTAATTTAGTGTCACAGCACGAACCAACTCAGCTTTTTCCTCAATCTTAGGATATGAACTTCACCCCCAACTTAGATTCCATCTTCTTTCCTCGCTCATAGGGAGGTGGTTTAAAGATTAAGACACCGAGTAATGGAAGATGCATGGTAAACAACTCTGCTTTAAAGCGAGGTGTATTTTTGTGTTGCTTATCAAGTGTAAAATAAATAATATAGGATTCTTGTTCCTCATTTTCACAGTCTTCCACCGTTTTAGATGATTCCACAGACAAGATATCATATAAACATAATGTGGAAAAATGCTTCAAGTGCAGCCCAATAAATCCTACTTCAAAATTTACATTATCCTCTACACACTCACATTTATTCATATTCTCAACATTTTTACTTTGTGAAGCCCAATAAATCCTACTTCAAAATTTACACTATCCTCTACACACTCACTTTTATTCATCTTTTCAACATTTTTACTTCGAATTGGGCTAGAGTTTTCATAAGCTATTGGCTTGGCTTCTTCTTTTGCCTCTAGCACCATTTCTTCAATCTTGGTATCATCCCTCATGGTTTGCTCGGTTGGTTGGGAAATCTCCAAGGGTTGATCAACATCACGATCATCATCAGTATAGTAATCTTGATCTTCATCATCACACTCTTCTATTATTTTAAATGATTCCATAGACAAGATATCATCTAAACATAATGTAGAAAAGTCTTTTGTATGATTGACCTCGATATCCATCTCTTCTATCCTTTCTCTTTCCTCGTTAAATGCCCTAATGTCTTAACGTATGTCACATATGGTATCATTCTTTGTGCCTATACGATCCAACATTAGTTGAAGCATAGCTTTAATGTCACTCTTTGCAGTGTTGCGTTCTTCCTTTTCTTAACTATAAGACCTGTCATACTCATAAGAAGAACAAGAACTTGGGTTAGCGCAATAAAGGGGGGGGGAAGGAATTTGGGCAATCACTCCAATGTCCATCTTGACCACCACATAAAGACCAATTATGCTCCTAGTAGGATGGAGATGGTGCACAAATCTCTCTCCATTGAGTATATCTACAATCCTGCCAAAAGTGAGCCCCATCACAATATGGACATGGATCATCCAGATAATATTTTCAACCATCAAACATACATTCATTCCATGATGCCATAGTAAGAAATAAAAAAAATAAAGAAAATGTACCTAACACAAGAAACAAAGGAAATCACAAATAAATACTTACAAGTTTGAATTCATGCAAGTAAGCTTAAATTCTAAATTAACTCAATACGCCAAATTATTCCTCGGCAACGGTGCCATTTTTGATAATGCTCAACTTACACCTCAAATTAGTGTGAGGCAGTCGCCATCAATATATTAACCCAACTTTGAAGTCGGGGTCGAATCCACAGGGAATAATGTGAGTGGTGATTAATCTAATTCGAAGCTCTACCTACAAGTTCAATTCAAACAAACAGTAAGAAAATATAAAATTATGATGGGGGTTTTGAAAGTATGAACTAATATTGTCACTTCACTATTAATGTTTGTAATCAATATGAATGGGAAACCAGAGTTAAGTTCACCATGCCCTTAAGGACTTTACAGGTACTAGGTAGTGCTTGGTATTCTTGAAGTAAGTAAAACAGCAGACTATCCTTGATTATGATACTTTCTGACTTATCTCTTGACCTCACCAGACAATTTATTACCTAATTCTCTCAAACTTAGATAACTTATCTATTTCCAATAGGATGTTATATCGGATAGATTAATCCAGTTACAGCATCAATCATTAAATTGAAGGTTGGTAGTTTCCGAGTCCCTGTTGATAATTTACGACCTCTAGTCTATTTTTCTTTTAGAAACAAATAAAACCTAAGGCATAATATAATGTTTGCAACCAACAGATTTCAGTTAAAAACAACAGAATTTCAAGACGCTCTACTACTCTTTGAATCCATTAAATACTTAGTAATCAATCAAACCATACTCCATGGATCCCATAACTCCGGCTAATGTAATTAGCCGCTCATGATTTGATGAATGAAATAAGAAGTTGAATTCATGATTCTAAGGATAAACTTACGAATGAATGGAAAACAACAAGTAGTTTCTTCAATTTAATCACAAGGAAGAAACCCAAGAATAGTTGATAAGAAACAAAAAGAATATTTTGTGAAAGAGAGCAATGTACGTGTTTCTCTTCCCAGCGTCTCTTTTTTTGATAGATAATGATCACCCTTTTAAAAACCCTCAAACAAATCTTTACATAGTCAACCCTAAATAAGGAAATAAAATTAAGGTTTTAGTTTTCTTTTCAGATTAGACGATGATGCTTTTGACAGCTCGTGAGATACCTGACGACGTGTGTAAGATATCATCAAGGATTCCAGTGAATTGTTAGCTTCTGACTCTTCAGAAGGCAAACTTGACGGTGTCTCAAAAACACGATGGAGCATGAACACTTTCATTACAACTTTACTGAAAATCAATATACTCTACCTCTGGACGATGGTGATTTTGATGCCATATAACATATTTGACGGCCAATCCTAAATGTCGTTCCATTTCATCTCAGCTTCTCAGGTTCTGTCAAAGCTTGATGGAAACTTTGACTGTCTTTCCCATGTATGACGGCGCTTTAGAATTGACGTCAGCTATACTTTAGCTTATTTACACTAGATTTCAGTTATTCTACTCCATTGTTATTTATATCCATGCATCCTCACTTTCCTACAAAATCTTAAGAAATAACATCAAAAGAACCAATAATTACATAATAACTTACAATTATTTCAAGTTATAAAGTCTTAAATGGGATATAAAAATCTAGTACATCAACACCCTTAAATTAAAATAATTGCTTGTCCTAAAGCAACTACATAACATCATACTATGATGCTTAACCAAGAGACATATAAAATACCTATCACAGTTGATTAACAAGTTTAGCTCAAAACTTATGCCACTCTCCATGTTCAATTACTTATAAATCCAATTGTGCATATCAATGAAGATTAACAATGTGACTCGAAGGAATCAAGATATGACATCAATTCCCCAACAATAACCATGCATATGTACGAGTTACACTACCCAAACAAGTTAACAACTAGCAATGCAACCAATGTGCCCATACAACAAAGAAGTCCTTCCACACTCATATATTAACTCAAGCATGTCAATGTGGGGACGGTTAAGAGACACTCACTCTCAGAAGGAAATTCCAATCAATTCATGTCAAATACCATATGTTTGCCCTTATTTTCACTACCAAGGTGTCCAGACAGGTAAGTTAGGATCACTATATTTCTTTTCTTTGGCTTGTAAGGTAGGCTAAGGATTGGTATGACATTCAATGAAATTTAGAGTGACTAAGCCTCCTTGGAACTACCTTAACTTTTGGGGTTCACTTATTAACCTTTTTCTTATTTTTCTTCTTTTCTTGATCACACATTATTCAGGATGGATGTGGCTTTTCTTTATCACTCTTTTTCTTTTCTTATTCTTCTTCCACACCACCCAGCTTTTAATCTTTTTAACTTATTCTTTTCCTTTTATTGTACCTTTCTTCATACCCAATTTACATCACGCACCCATATGACAGCCACCCTCAATTTAGGTTGTTTACTTAAGTCAAGGTGCACAGTGTCCAAAGAGGACCAGGGCCAAAATAGTTTCATTATGATCTAAATGGGAAGGTGATAGGTGTCATAGAAAGAAATGGTCAATTCAGGCTCAAAATAGGGATCAAGAGATATCATGCATATAGGGAAGGTCATTTCGGTAAAAAAAATGACTTAAAAACCAAAACGGCCTATGATCCTTTCCTAACCCCTATCTTTCAACCAAGGTAAGAGTAACCAAGCAAGTTATAGATTCAACATAAACAGGTAATTGAGTAAGACCTCACACACGCATGGCACAATGGTACATCACAAGCTACTACCCATTCAGTTCATGCAGTTGTTAGCAGTGATTATCATGTCCCAAGTACTGATGCCATAAAAAGATTCATAGTAGCCCTATATAAATGTATATCACATAGTTATAAATCAAACCAACAGAGAGGTATTTATCAGTCTTAAAAATCAACAAAAATATGTCAACTACTCTAGATACTTATTTTTCTCCAGTTAAGAATAATACATCACTAAACAAACACAATACGCCTAAACATGACGGCTCTACTAGGAACAATACTCCAGGGAAAAGAGGCACGACAACAAAATCTCCAGGAGGCTATCACACCCATAAGCAGCCTCACCCTCAACTTAATATCATGAAGTGTTCCCAACGTGCCACTCCAAAAGAAGAGAGTTAAAAACATACCTGTGGCACCATGGGTGTGAAGATCTGATGTCAATCATACAATACAAATATAAATAACAAAATACCTTGGGTTTCCTCCCAAGAAGTGCCTAATTTAGTGTTGTGGCATGACCCAACTCAGCTTTCTCCTCCATCTTAGGATATGAACTTCACCCCCAACTTAGAGTCCATCATCTTGCCTCTCTCATAGGGACGTGGTTCAAAGATTAAGAATCTAAGTAATGGATGATGCATGGTAAACAACTCATATTTAAAGCGAGGTGTGTTTTTGTGTTGCATATCAAGTGTAAAATAAAGAATACAGGATTCTTGTTCCTCAACTTCACAGTCTTCTACTATTTTAGATGATTCCACAGACAAGATATCATCTAAACATAATGTGGAAAAAATTTTTGAGTGCTGCCTAACAAATCCTACTTCAAAATTTACACTATCCTCTTCACACGCGCTTTTATTCATCTTCTCAACATTTTTACTTTGAATTGGGCTACAGGTTTCATAAGAGATTGTCTTGGCTTTTTGTTTTGCCTCTAGCACTATTTCCTCAATAGTGGCATAATCCCTCATAGTTGGCTCGATTGGTTGGGAAATCTTCAATATCAAGCTCATTATTAGTATAGGAATCTTGCTCTTCATCATCACACTTGACGGTGCATGAACATTGTCATCACACCTTCACTGAATATTAACATACTCTGCCTCTGGATGACGACAATTTTGATGCCATGTAATATATGCGATGGACCATTCTAAACGTCGTCCTATTTCATCTTAGGTTCTTTCTAAGCTTGATGACAACTTTGACAGTCTGTTCCATTTATGACAGTACTTCAGAATTGATGTCAGCTACACTTCAGCTTATTTACACCAGATTTTATCTTTTCTGCTCCATTGTTATTTATTTCCGTTCATCTTGACTTTCCTACAAAATCTTAAGAAATAAAATCAAAAACACCAATAATTACTTAAAAACTTACAATTATTTCAAGTAAAAAGGTCTTAAATATGCTACAAAAATCTAGCACATCAACCCCCTCAACTTAAAACAATTGGTTGTCCTCAAGCAACTACATAACACCATACTACGATGCTTAACTAAGAGAAACATAAGATACCTATCACAGTTGATTATCAAGTTTAGCTCAAAACTCATGCCTCTCTCCATGTTCAATTACTTATAAATTCAATTTTGCATATTAATGAAGATTAATAATCTGACCCAAAGGAATAAAGATATGGCATCAATTCAGTAACAATAACCATGCATATGTACAAGTAACACTACCCAAACAATAAAAACTGGCAATGCAACTGATGTGCCCTTACAACAAAGAAGTCCCTCCTTACTCATGTATGAACTCAAGGATTTCAATGCGGGGATGGTTAAGAGATACTCACACTCAAAAGGAAATTCCAATCAATGCATGTCAAATACCATATGCTTGCCCCTATTTTCATTACCAGGGTGTCCAGACAGGTAAGTTAGTATCACTATAGGTCTTTTCTTCGGTTTGTAAGGTAGGCTAAGGGCTAGTAGAATATTCAATGACATTTAGAGTGACTAATCCTCCTTGGCACTACCTTTATTTTTGGGGTTCACTTATTAACCTTTTTCTTCTTTTTCTCTTTTTGTTGATCACACATTATTCAGGATGGATGTGGCTTTTCTTTTTCACTCTTTTTCTTTTCTTATTCTTCTTCCATACCACCCAGCTTTTTCTTCTATTTCACTTATTCATTTCCTTTTATTCTACCTTTGTTAATACCCAATTTACATCACGCACCCCTATGATAGCCACCCTCAACTTCGATTGTTTACCTAAGTCAAGATACACAGTGTCTAAGAAGGACCATGGCCAAAATAGGTTCATTATGATCTAAACGGGAAAGTAATAGGTATCATAGAAAAAAATAGTCAATTCAGGCTTAAAAGATGGATCAAGAGATATCATGCATACAGGGAAGGTCATTTAGGCAATAAAAAATGATTAAAAATAAAAACGTCCTATGATCCTTTCCTTACCCCTATCTTGAAACCAAGGTAAGACTAACCGGGAATGTTCTAGATTCAACTCACACAGGGAATTGAGTAAGACCACACATATGCATGGCATAATGGTACATCACAAGCTACTACCCATTTGGTTCATGCCACTGTTGCAGTGATTATCATGTCCCTATTACTAATGCCATAAAAAGATTCACAATAGACACATATAAATGCATATCATATAGTTATAAAATAGACCAACGAAGAGGTGTTTATCAGTCTTAAAAATCAACAAAAATATTTCAAATGCTCTTGATACTTATTTTTCTCCATTTAACAACAATACATCACAAAACAAACATAATATGCCTAAACATGCCGACTCTACTAGGAAACAGGCATGGCAACAAAAACCCTAGGAGAACATCACACCCATAAGTAGCCTCACCTCAACTTAATATCAAGCAATGTTCCCAATGTGCCAATCCAAAACAAAAGAGTTAGAAACATACCTATGGCACCATGGCTGTGAAGATCTAATGTAAATCACACTATACAAACACAAACAACAAAATACCTTGGGTTGCCTCCCAAGAAGCACCTAATTTAGTGTCGCGGCACGACCGAACTTAGCTTTTTCCTCTGTATTAGGATATGAACTTCACCCCCGACATAGAGTCCATCTTCTTGCATCGCTCATAGGGAGGTATTTCAAAGATTAAGAAAACGAGTAATGGATGAAGCGTGGTAAACAACTCAGCTTTAAAGCGAGGTGTCTTTTTGTGTTTCTTATCAAATGAAAAATAAAGAAGATAAGATTCTTGTTCTGCATCTTCACGGTCTTCCACTACTTTAGATGATTCCATATACAAGATAACATCTAAGCATAATGTGGAAAAATTCTTTGAGTGTGGCCCAACAAATCCTACTTCAAAATTTACACTATCCTCTACACACTCACTTTTATTCATCTTCTCAATATTTTAACTTTAAATTGGGCTAGAGTTTTCATAAAAGATTGGCTTGTCTTCTTCTTTTTCCTCTAGCACCATTTCCTTAATCTTGGCATCATCCCTCATGGTTGGCTTGGTTGTTTGGGAAATCTCCAAGAGTTGTTCAACATCAAGCTCATCAATCGTATAGGAATGTTTCTCTTCATCGTTACACTCTTTCATTATTTTAAATGATTCCACAGACAAGATATCATCTAAACATAATGTAGAAAAGTGTTTTGGATGATTGACCTCGATATCCTTTCTCTTTCCTCGTTAAATGGCCTAATATCTTGACATATGTCACATATGTTATATTTCGTTGTGTCTATACAATACAACATTAGTTGAAGCATGGCTTCAATGTCACTTTTTCCAGTGCTGCATTCTTTCTTTTCTTGACCATAAGACCTGTCATACTCATAAGAAGAACTAGAACTTGGGTTAGCGCAATAGGGGGAGGGGGCATTTGAGAAATCACTCTAATGTCCATCTTGATCACCACATAAAGAACAATTATACTCCCAATAGGAAGGATATAGTGCACACATCTCTCTTCGGGGAGCATATCTACAATCTTTCCAAAAGTGGGGTCCATCACAATATGGACTTGGATCATCCAGATAAGATTTCCAACCATCAAAGTTACATTCATTCAATGATGCCATAGTAAGAAATAAACAAAAATAAAGAAAATCTACCTAACACAAGAAACAAAGGAAATCACAAACAAATATTTACAAGTTTGAATTCAAGAAAGTAAGCTAAAATTCCAAACTAACTCAATACACCGAATTATTCTCCGGCAACGGTGTCATTTTTGATAACACTCAACTTACACCTCAAATTAGTGTAAGGAGGTCATCGTCAATATATTTACCCAACTTTGGAGTCGGGATCAAATCCACAGGGAACAATGTGAGTGGCGATTAAGCTAATTTGAAGCTATAGCTACAAGTTTAATTCAAACAAATGGTATGAAAATATAAAATTAAGATGGGTTTTGAAAGTATCAAGTAATGTTGTCACTTCAATATTAATGTTTGTAAGCAATATAAATGGGAAACTAGAGTTATGTTCACTATGGCTTTTGGACATTTACAGGTACTAGGTAGTGCTTGGAATTCTTGAAGTAAGTAAAACAACAGACTATCCTTGACTATGATTCTTTCTTACTTATCTCTCGACCTCACCAGATAATTTGTTATCTAATTCTCTCAAACTTAGATAACTTATCTATTTCCAATAGGATGTTATTTCAGGTAGATTCATCTAGTTTCGACATCAATCATTAAATAGAAGGTTGGTAAATTTTGAGTCCCTATTGATAATTTACAACCTCTAGTATATTTCTCCATTAGAAGCAAATAAAACCTAAGGCATAATCTAATGCTTGCAACCAATAGTATTCCATCCCCAAGCGTAGTTTATCGACATGTTGAGATTTTGAGATTTCATTGTTTGAATAATGCTAATGGCATGGATAGATTCAATACATTCATAATCACTAACTATGGTAAATGGTACGATTCCAACTAAATATGGTTTTACAACTATTTTTCCAAAAAAGGGTTTAAAGATTGGATTTCACTTTAACTAGATGTCTTCATCATAGGAATTGTACCGTCTAAATGGATGACTTATGGACATTAATATTCAGAATGGCATTTTAAAGATTTGGTCGAGATAGACTTTGGTCTATGATTTCATTATTATTATTTTCTTCAATTGTGAGAGATTTCAACCCTTTCTATATTTTTATAATAATTTCATCCTGATATTTTCCTCGTGCAACAAATTTACAAATTTACAAATTTCTGCTCTTTTAGCCATGACTTAAGTTTGTGCACCTATTACATATCTAGATACGCATTTCTCTTGTATGGGATGGAGGAGAACGATGGTATTAATGATATGAATTTTGGGCAAATCCCAATAATTGATGATATTGATCATATATTTATCAATTTAAGTCAAAATATTCATTATATATTTACAATTTTGATTTTGGAGGATGATTATGATATTGATTATATATTTACCGGTTCGATTCTAGAGGATGATTATGATATTGATTATGATATGATGGTTGTTATTATGGATTATATTTGGTATTAATACTTGCATGCACATTGCCTATCACAAGTATGAGCCTATACCTATCAGCCTTATGAGGAGTAGCATTGGTATGGGTGACAAATATGCTTTGTGGTGTGTTGTATGTTGAGTGGATCTTCTAATCCTAGGACAATGGGGGTTCTTTATAGGATTGGATGGGTATTGGTTTTTTTGAATAGCCGGCTATTTATGTTGTCGTTTATATTGTTATTATTATTATTATGGCTAGTTTGTGATAGATTGGTTACGAATTTTGTATTGATATATGAGATATGATTCTTAAATTTTTCATCTTATGATTATATTATTATGCACGATTATCTCAAGATTAGACATGAATTAGAAACTCTGAGTATTCTAGCACTAGTTCCCTCTAAGATGTGAGGTCTTAAGATGCTAATTTGATAATTTAAGTTGTACCTAGAATTGATCGTATTTATATAAACATAGTTGTATCTATTTACATATAGTTATGGTATTACCATATATCCCTTCCTTTATTTATTCAGATTGTATATTTATTCATTGGCTTTGTATACTATTATATATCCTTAGTTCACATTTCATTCATATATTGGCTAGGTTTGATTGGTATAGTGTTGAGATTCCTGAGTATGGATGGAGTAGGATAGTTTATCATTGATACCTCTTAGTCATATTATGCTAGTTTCTTAGTTATAAGTATAGTAGTTGCCCTTACTATCTCACTAGCTTTATTATGCGATTGCTGGACATTTGGGCATAGTTTTCATCCTATTTATATGTTATATGTATTTACATTATATTTGGGTCTCAATCGACAATTTCTTAATGAGTACCATGTTTGGAACTCATACTACACTTTTGTTGTCTTCAGATTATAGTAGGGTTTATCGCTAGTATTTTGTGCATCATATGGAAAAGCCATTATTTGAAGACAAAGTTAAGCTCTTGATGTTTGGCGCATTACCTTCCTCTCTCTTTATGTACTAAGCTATTCTCTATGTTGCATTTCGAGATTATTTTTAATAGTGCAATTTCATTGGTATTTCATTTTTGTACTCTTATTATATTAAAATCTCTTGTACTAATACCACCAGGTTTTGGGAATATATTATGTATTTGATCTTTAATTAAATCTATTCCATAGTCTTTTCATTATCTCTGGGTAGTCCATTACTAGTCATTCTGGACTATGGGCTTAGCTTACCTACTGGTTGGTTATAGAAGGCACCAACATGACCTGAAAATTTAGGTCATGACAAATTAGTATCAGAGCCTAGGTTCACTAGTATTTTAGTACAAGAGTTATGTGTTAAGTAGATTCCTTAGTATCAGTGCAGAGACATTCATAATCTATCTTTTAGAGGCTATGGGACATTATTAGGATATTCATCTCTTGATTCATTATTATGTGTCTACATTACTAAAACCCTAAAACACTTTTTTGACTTTATTTTATCCAAAATAGATTATGTAAGGTAGTCGATAGATCCAGATGATACTTTGACACCTATTTTTATAGCTTTAGCATACCGTCGAACCAGAGAGTTAGGGATGGATATTGAAAATCTTCAGCATCATCCAAAGGATTTGGGTTCAGCTCATGCTCCAATAATACTCGTGACTACTTCAACCCTTTGTTGTTCAGCATTGGGGATCCCAAGTCTGTTGTAGACCCCTCACAATTAGGGGTAACATGTAGATATCAAGCAGTTGTCAGATCAGAGTTAGGTTTATTAGTTTTCATCAAGGTTCTTTATTGGTTTCTAAGTATGCGATTGGGTTTCTTGAGTAGGTAAGGCATATTACTATGTTATATTCTTCTGATCAGGACATGGTGTGTGGATGTATTAGATGTCTAGCATTGCTATTCCATTTGGCATTAGAGCACTTGACAGCAACTATGTCTTCCTTCTTTTAATTATGGATTTTGCGATGGTCATAAAGAGAGCATACATTAATACTTATAAAGGTGGTGGTAAGAGACCATGTCATCAATTTAGTGTTATTAGTATTTCACCAAAAATTGAGGATCTTTTTAGTAGAGGTCAGCTTCACTTGCAGCCCATCAGTTCTATGCAAGTAGTGTTTTAGATTATAGATGACTATCAGGTTAGTCGTGGTGATCATTCTTGATCAGACGATTCTAGGAGCTTGTTTTGGATATTGTGAGATAGGACATTGTTCTAGAGAGTTTCCCCGGCATGGGATTATTGGTCGTTCAGTGCATGAGGATTGGTTTTATAGTGTTGCGACCCTCTTTAGTTAGAGGTAGTGCACTTTACGCCTAAGTTGATGATTCAATTAGTCTAAATTTGGACCTATTTAGATTTATACTCCTTTAGACCCATCAGGCATATGATTGTGGATTTCACCATGATGGGTGTATTTTTATTTCATGAATTTACCTTCTCTATTTGTGTGTATTGGGGTTTTCATACCCATCAATGATTATATGCCTTGATAAGTTGATTATGGTTGTTGTGTTCTTGTTATTAAATTCATGATTATGTGGATACCTCTATGGTTTATTTACTTAGTACCGGATGGAGTAGATATGATTGATATTTTCTCTTTAAGGGTATAGTGTTTGTGTTTGAGTCCCATTTTTATTGTTATATTTGCCTTATTATGTCCCTTAAGTGGTACTCTCTATTGAGGATAATTTTTGTATCGCATATCCATTATATTTATGTTTATATTACTTTTGGTGTTGTTGTTATTGCTTGAAGTTATTTATCCTTCCTGGGTAGCTATTTAGACTAGTGTCATCTATTTAGAATTCCATTACTTTTGGTTTCTATTTGTTGGCTTTAGTAGTTATAGCTTGATTAGATGATTTCCTACCTATAGTAAGGTAAGGTTGGTTGTTTTTCTCTACAGCTGATTGCGTTGTATTGATTATGGAATGAATTATGGTATTGAAGATAAGTCGACCATTCATGGGGTTGCTATAGTTCTAGAGTTGGTGATTTAGTTGTATCACCCATTCATAGGTTTGGGATTTTTGGTCTTGGATCCTGGGTTGCAAAGGTTTATGGATTAGATATCCTTCTCTATGTAGCTTATTTTTTTAGATTGGCTATTTTATGGTTCGTTCTTTACTTATGGATATCTTATTGGTCGATAGTGGTTTATTATTGATATTGAGACATCTTGGATTTGTCTCTTAGATTTGTTGGGTCTGTACCCTAATAATAGTTTGCCCTTGGCCCTAGCATAGGGTTGGATGCTCCTTTCTTGCCTTGATGAGGTTCTTATCTTAGTGAAGATAGGAGAGTTAGAAATGGGTGATCTTTCATGTAATCGCTTCTTGAGATAGTAGTTGGGCCTCCATTGTCTAGATGGAGTTTTGGATTGACTAGATTTGGGCTAATATTGCATTTCTCTGAGTTGCTAGAGTCTTTTCCCTTACTAGTGTGGTGTGCAGACTTGGGGAGTTCTTGTGTATATTTTGATAGTTCATGCCCTCTAGTGGGTATGGAGTGGTTCATTATGATTTTAGCTGGTGATTTATCTTTTGATTTTTTTCTCCGACAATGTTTCAATTTTAGCTTGCATGATTTAGTTCAAATGTGTCTGATTTGGACAAATAGTTGATAAGAGTATTTGACTTTAGTTGGATTTATTGTCTCAATTTGGATTTGACGTATTGGACTGGAAATTTGAAAGTTATGATAGATTTGGAGTATGAATGCGTACCTATCTTCAAGTTTTGTTTGGGTATTTGAGGTCGAGAAGTTCAACCTTGGTGTTGAGATTTCAACTTGAGTTGTAGAGCTTAAGTGCAACCTCCATTTCAGATTTTTCTTAGTTTGGATTTCATTTATAGGATGTTTGAGCCTACTTCGTGGTTACCTATTTGGTATTTTTGACTTTGGATGGATTATAGTTTATAAGTGTTCAGATGATAGTCTGTGGACACATTATTGATTCCTACAACTTTGAAATCTGGTTTAAACATTCATTGAGATTTTTGGATTATATACTTAGTGGTAGTGATATTCTTGAGTTGGATTTAGCATTGCTTTATTCTCAATTTAAGGGATATCCTAGACAGGATCATTTAGTATGTGTAGTTATGTCTTGAACTTTTGGATTCAGTTTTTATTATCAGTTAGACCAGTTGTAGCATTGGCATAGATATCACAACTTGATTATCTCTATTCATGTACTCAGATAGCATCTTATGGGCTTATTATCATGTTTGTCGTATGGACTTTTAGAAGATCAGCCTTAGCTTTTTGAATTTTAGGTGATGAGATTGCACAGATAGGACCCAGGTGATTTTCCCTTGGGTTGGAGTGGATAGCAGGTGTGGGATTTTAATGGAAGGTTATATTTGGATTTGGTGTCGGTGGTATGACTCACGTATTGGATTGCTTTTGGCTTGGAAAAGCCTTTATTGATTTTTGGGGGTATCGAGATGGTATCGGTGAGTTTTTGTTCTATTTGTATGCATTAGCCTTCATAGGTTTAGTAAGAGGCAAGTTGGTGGTTGATATTGACTTTTGGCTATTTGGAATTGAAGTGAGATAGTTGGTTGAAAATGGGATACAAGTGGCAAAATCCCTTGGAAGTGCACTCTCTTCATGGAGGTTATCGGGGAACCAATGCTCGAAGCATGCGGGCCCAGTACCTCTTTCTTTTGAGCATTGGAGATTCT
Organism: Capsicum baccatum var. pendulum; assembly: GCA_030864225.1. NCBI lineage: Eukaryota > Viridiplantae > Streptophyta > Magnoliopsida > Solanales > Solanaceae > Capsicum > Capsicum baccatum. The sequence goes on from CM061553.1 coordinate 200,220,163, forward strand.
TCTATCCGCTGACTTTTGCAGATGAAAGTACTTTTAGTAGGGGATATCGTACTGAACCTCTAGATCATTTCCCCAATTTATATACATTTCTAGCATTTTGATCCTTCCCAGAGTTGCTACAGGTCATTTATAACTTACCAAAACTATAAGTTCGGAGATTGAATAGTTCATTTGGATTTTTGGCTCATTTCGCTATTTTAGAGCTTTCACTATTTAGGATTTGGTCTGAGACCAAAACTCCTAGTAGATGACCTTGGATGTAAATTTTAACAACACCATCAGCTTCAAAATGTCAATTTTGGGTTAAGTAGACCTTTGTTTCGGGCCCAGAGACATCGGCTCACTTTTACCTATACGTTCATATGTTTAGAAATCAAAAGTTTGGATACGAGACCCATATTTGGTCAAAACAACCTTATATGGAAATTATGAGTGTGTCATCACACCCTTAACATCAAATTTGGTATAGTTACATAGTTTATTTGCCTATACGGGATTTTGAGTGAATCCTGATGGCTTGAATGAAACTTGAAAGAATTCTAAGTTCTTTGCTATCATTTTGTGTGCGGGGGATTCCTAGCCAAGGGCCGCAATCGCGGAACACATGGAAATTAATATGGTGCAATTGCAGAGCCCATGGTGAGATCGTACTTTCCATGTGCAGCCCAACATGTTGCGATCACAATGCTTTGGTTGCGATCGTGGTCTGCCTGTGTAGCCACAAGATGTGGCAATTGTATACCTTGGGATAACGATTCTTGAGTACCTGTACTGGGTAAAAAAGGATCCCTTTTACCCAATTTTGCTCATTCTTAACCCATTCCCTTGAGATTTAAAACCCTAAATGGTAAGATTAAGTGGGATTGAAGCTTGTTAGGTGATTTAAGGAGCTTGGTCGATAATTATTCCATGATTTCCCTTTGAATTCATGGTAAGTTTCCTTCAATTTCTTGATAAGTTCTTATAAATTAAGGTTTTTAATTCCTCAACTTTACGTGTCAAATTTAGACTTGATTTGTGTTTCATTTGTGGTAAACTTTTGATCATAACCTCCTTATTCTTCGAGGAACCTCATGACGATTTCAATTTTCAGATACTTTTAGCGGGCCCTACAGTCCCTTTCTTGACCTGAAATTTTACCCGATCCTTAATATGGAAATATGGGTCTTGTTTTACTCCTTATGATGCATAGATTATGATTTTGACAGCATAGCGGCATATCAAGATCGTGGAGAGATGACGGATGTTTTGTGGATGGTTTAAAGATTTATTGTTCGGCTACGCGGTAAGCTTCTATCTACTTTTCCTCACAATGTGATGTGTTTTATATATTGCATGTGAATGTTAATGTTAATATTGATGTAAAATATTCGGACTTAGTCTTGATTATTGAATTCTAGGGGATTAGATGAGGGATTTGATCTGCAAGGTGAAATACTTATTACACTTTTAGGATCCTATTGCTTTTTTCATAGATTAAGCTAACTCATAGAATGATTGTGCTAGATTGGGATGTAGTTTAAGTGTTGGATGTGTAGTCAATACAAATATCCTTATTAGGACTATTTAACTGTCACGATCCCGTTTGGAGTCATGATGGCACCTATCACATCCCACCAGTATGTAAGCCGATATCGTAACCTGGAGCTATGGCAATGGGTTACCTCGATAAGAACATCCAACATGGACTTTATGTATGAACACAATATATAACAACAATATTTCACAACTAAGGACAACCGATATTCAAACACAAATCCCAAGATCCGATAGTATTCATACAAGAGCTTCTAAACTTGACAAGAGGAATTTACAATCACAAAATCCAAAATGTATTAAATAATCTCATACATTTGTCTCAAGAGAAAATGACAAATAAGGATAGAGGGGAAAGAGGGCAACTCAATCTCCAAGAGCTCACCTTGTCTCCGAATAGTCAACTCGCATGAACTAGCTCAACAGGGGCAACTAGGACCTAGGTCTGCTCCAAAAAGGTACATAAGTGTAGTATGATTACCAAAACACTGGTACTCAGTTGGCATCATCGGCCGACTAAGCTCAAATATAATGTAAGGATGATATAAAGTAAGACAAAAATCTTAAAGTCAAGGGATAGGATCGAACGTAAATCTTCTTTGATACCACTGTAACAATATCTATACTACTAAGGCAATAACATGGCATACTATCTCTATATACTACATAATCTCCATAACAATTATCATTTCGAAAATGTAAAGCCATATACACAGTCACAAAGCATCTACTTTCCATAATCATCATCAACCATCTTTAGAACATAAACACAAGAACTTAGCACGATGTCCCATACCTCCGGGAAATACACGAAAGCGAGCACAACAAAGAACTCACCACGACGTCCCATACCATCGAAGAGTACACAAAAGAATATCAAACAAGAACTCATCACGGTGTTCCATACAACCATAGACTACACCAAATAGTACAACCAATAATACAATAAAGCAAAACTACTTAATCAATTTACCAGAAAACCCGGGTAGCACAACCCTGCCATGGCTCATTACTGAAATCAACTTCCAAATACCCATGTCGTAATTCAACATGAAGAAAGCAACATTGTCGAAATAGGTATGTAATCATTATTTCTATAATTCATTGAAAAATACCACAAAGTCCATACTAATTAACCTTATTTTTCCAAAATTCAAAACATTACAAGTTTTAAAATTACTAGTCATCAAATTGGGGAAAAACTACAAGCCACCAATTATAACGCCCCGAATAACGGGTCCCGGAGCGTCACACGGTTCTTGAGGCTACGAGTAGCCCCAAACTAACCCTTTGAGCAATTTTCATTCAGTTTAACACAAATCAACGGGGTTTCCATAAATAACCCTCAAATATCAACAGAGTAATCATCATCCAAGAATAAAAGAATTTTAGAAAGATAACAAAATACGACTTATTAGTCAACTCCCAACATCTATACTAGTCTGACAAGACTCTAAGAAAATAAATAAAACCAGCGAGCCATTTAGACATGCCCCAACTGACTCATACTCAGTTATCAAATGTAAACAATTCCATGAAACCAACATCAGACATCACATCCTCAGAACATGAGGACTTACCACAATAGAGGATGTAGAACAGCGTGTCCAAAGAATCACTGTCGAACCTGGACCTGAGCACCTGAACCTACATTCCGAGAAAATGCAGCCCACATTCGAAGATGTGGGTCAGTACCATGGAAAGGAACCTTGTATATGGGGGTGTATGCAGTTGTATAAACATCATCATCATAAATATTTATAAGAAATATGAAGGATATATGAAAGACTCACATAACTTGAAGAAAATCATCATAATCATGAGAGGATGAAATAAGTACAATAACACATATGAGTCATTATATAATTTGTCAAACACTTTATGTTCATCAAGAATAGTAATTCTCATAATGTAAATATCGTTTAAAACTTTCGAAAGAATAACCTTCAACATGCCACTTTCAAATCACTTCACCATTCACCATAAACACAAGGAAACACACACACTGGGAGATCCTATAACCGTCATAAACCATGTGAGCTACATGGAGTCCAACGTACAAACCACATTGGGGAGAGCCATCCTATCCTTTCCATCAGAGTAGGAATATCGATATCAAATCCACAAAAATTAGTGATCACTATATAAATCAACCTCAGGCTCACTCCTATGGGGGCACGTACTTCTAGGGAAGTAAGGTCGCTTTATACCTCCCCAACGATGCTAAAGATTTCTCTCGGACTTAGCGTAGATCATTTCAAAGACAATCCACAATTAAACAATTTCAGTAATATATAAATATACATCGGGATCCATCATGCTTCCCATCTATCAAAATCAACCACGTTCTGGATTTCTTTCACACTCGAGTTCAAAACAACTCTATTAAGAACAAAAGGTCAAATCATTCAAAATATCTCAAATATTCAACATCAACGTGCTTATAACATACACTTTCTCAAAAAACACAATTTCCAATGTGGATTCGTTACCCAAATATCAAAATCATGATAAATATCGTTCAGGATTCATGCTTTATATCTCCACACATGTAAATTCATCTTTCAAAATCGTAAATATCAAGATTTCATAATAATCATCATAAGATATGGGTTCATGCTTCAAATTCATAAAATTCTAATAAAAATCATGCCTTTGTGAAGAAAATAACTTTTGGGCACAAGAACGAAAGAGAGTTCTTGTTGAAAAACCCCACAAACCTTGAATGATGAACGTTAGATCAATACACATTTTTGAGATAATAATCGTGTCTTTGAATGATGTTTCTTGGAGTTCTTGAACTAGGAGCTTGGAATATTGAATAAATTTGCAGAATTAATGGTGAACTTTGGAGCTTCTTGAAGTTGGATATAGGAGCTTAGGGTTTTCTTTTTGAGGGAATTTGATAAAATATAACATATAATGCTTCTAATAGGCTTTAATATAGGGTCTGGATGGATTTTGGGTGAAGAGGAATGACAAAAATTCTCCTAAAAATCAAAAAATTCTCGAATCTATCCTTTGGTGGCCTTTTTTGATAGTCTGAATTAGATCAACCATAACGTTTTACTCCGATATCCAAATTGGATGAAACTAATTTAATTAGAAATAGAACTCTCATATCTTTCCATTGATATATAGTATCTCACCCAGATCATTGTGTACGAGGAGTTATGATCATTGAAATTGACCTAAAAATTCACTTTTGATAGGCTTAAGTAGATCAACCATAACTTTTTGCTTCGATAGACAAATTGGATGAAACCAAATTCATTGGAAAGAGGACTCGCAGAGATTTATGCTGATATATAGTAGATCACCCATATTATTACATACAATGAGTTATGACCATTTAAAGTTGGATCAAAAATACGTTAGGCCTCAGTACATTTTCCTGCACGTTTTACTGTTCACTACTATTCATGATTCGATCGGAATGTTCATAACTCGTCGATCGGGTGTCCATTTTGGATGATCCACATATCGTTGGAAAGCTTATTCGATACTCTATGCAATGGTGGGTCATAATCTAAGACATTACGCATGGAAAATTTATGATTCATTCAATAAGATAGAACCCAAAATGTTTACACACAAAATTTCAACGAAAAATTTCCTGGGGTATTACATCATCCCCCCTTGGAAACATTCATCCTCGAATGATGCTAGACATTCTAAGATTAGATAAGGAATAGAGAATACAGCTGAAACTATTCATTAGACTCATCACCACATCGTTTCTCACTCCGAATACAACAGAAAATACATAAATTCAAGAAACTACAGCTGAACACATAATAAATGACAGCTGAACTGCTGCAACTTTAATAAAAGTGCATGATTTAGGAAAGAACGGTACCTTCAGCTTGATTGGATTTCATGGAAAATAGGCGCGGGTACTTGGATCACATATCCGCCTCAGCTTCCCAAGTTGCACCCTCAACAGATTGCTTTCGCCACAACACCTTGACCAAGGGAACTTCTTTGGTCCTTAGTCTTCGAACACTAAAATCAAGAATCTCAACAGGAATCTCATCAAAAGAAAGATTTTCTTGAATGTCAGCACTCACAAAGGAATTCACTACCACAGCATCGCTAATATGCTTTCTAAGAATGGAGACATAGAATATTAGATGAACAGAGAACAACTCGGAATGAAACTCGACCTCATAAGCTACCTTACCAACACGGCTAAGAATTTTGTAAGGACCAACATAATGGGGACTAAGCTTCCCCTTCTTTCTGAATCTCTTCACCCCCTCATGGGTGAAATTTTTAGATACACTAGGTCACCAACTTCAAATACCGAGTCAGGACCACTCACAGCCGCTTCACCCACCTCGAACCAACCTATGGGTGATCTACACTTCCTCCCATATAAGGCTTTAAACGGAGCCATGCCAATACCATAGTGGAAACTATTATCATAAGCAAACTCTATCAACGGTAAGTGATCATCCCAACTTCCCTTAAATTCAAGTGCACAAGCTCTCAACATATCCTCTAAGGTCTGGATTGTCCGCTCAGCCTGACCATCAGTCTACGGATAAAAAGCATAACTCAAAATTACTTGGGTACCAAGACCCTTCTGAAAAGCTTTCCAAAAGTATGAAGTAAACTGAGTACCCCTTCCCAAAATGACAGACAAGGGAACTCCATGCAGTCTGACTAGCTCTTGAATATACAATCTAGCATAATCCTCAGGAGTATAGTATGAACAGGCAAGAAATGAGCAGACTTAGTCAACCTATTGATGATAGGCGAATTTACACATCTATATCAATATATTTTGCCCATATTTTAGCCTAGTTTTGAGAACAAATTATATATTTCATGCACTTTTAGTCCTTTTTCCTGTAAATGAGCTAACAAACATGATTAGAAAAGTTTCAGGTATAAATGATGCAAAATACAGCATTTTATGGCTTACTTGACGCAAAAGAAAGCTCACAAAGGAAGGGAAGGAAGTCTACACGCCTAAGGACCAAAACTACTGCATGGAAAATCTGTCTCGGGCTAAAAAAACATTTCTGAAGACTTTGGGGACTTACAAATACAAAGCTGGATTTTGACAATGATACATTAACCTAGTACAATTGGGTTATGTATTTCATTAGTTTATTTGGATTAGGAGAATGTTACATTAACCTAGTACAAATGGGTTAAGTATTTCCTTAGTTTAGTAGGATTTGGTTATTTATTTCATTAGCATAGTAGGAGTAGGATAGGAGTATTATAAATACCCTATCATGCTAGAGATTTTTAATGAAGTCCTCCCTTAGTGGAGAGGCAAGTCCTCCCTTAGTGGAGAGACACATTCTACTTCTCAATTACAACTCTTCTAATATTTCCATTAATTCTATTCTTAAATTCCACAACAAGAGATTCGCTACTTGCTAAGGAATCATGCCACACGCCTATCACCTAATCCACACGCCATTACTCAACAATAACAATGCAAATCGTGATCTCCTTCGCACTCATGGGTAACTAAACTTCTCTGTTGGGGTTATGGAAGCCGAATGAGATACTATCTATTGCTGTGAGTTTGTGAGTTCGAGACACGTATATTGCTTATATCATTATTCTCTTCATCTTAATGGAAATTCTTGTGGCTGCAGACGCATAGAATAACGCCAGTCTAACATTTAACTTGTTCGAGAGAAAGGTTATTTGTCTGGAAAAGAGATAATGTCAAGGTAGTAGGACACCCTTTCCTATTAAAAAGCTAGTGCCGTAACTGGACTAACCTCTTGGAGAATTCGTACCATTAGACACGCTTTAAGCTCGAGAGAGTTAAAGTGAAATAGTCCTTGTTCAGGTCGAGAGACGCTTGGATTTACCATCGACTACAATTCTCTATAAGCAATTGCATGTCAAGACTCTACACACTCATAGCCGATAGAGACGTATACCTCAGAAGGTGGACATAACCCCAACGCTTCAATTCTCATTGTTTACAACTTACGTAACAATCTTTCTCTCTTTACTTTGCTATTTTCAGCTTTTACTTTATTGTTTTCGTTACACATTACAATCCCCCCTTTTACGAGACTTGCACAAAAAGTTTAGTAATTTTGCTTACTTGTTGGCCAAGCTATTCCCTGTGGGATCGACACCCAACCCAGGTTGAGTTCTATATTTGCTAACGACCGCTTTACACTCCTACGAGAGATGTAGATTGAGCGTTATCAAAAATTGGCGCCATTGCCGGGGAATGCGAGTGTCAATTAAGTTTGTGATAGTTGCTAGACCCTTTGGTCAAAGATTCTCGTACTTTTACTTTTAGCTGTTGTTTTTGTTTTATTCAGGTTATATTGACAGAATGGATGCACAACGTGAAATTGATAGGATGGCTGCTCAAGTGCATCAACAAAATATTGATAACCGTAGGCGAGCAACAAATCCTGACGATGAGGATCTAGGCGATGAAGAGCTACTAAACCCACGACATACTGCTGAGATGGCGGAACCCATACAGAGGAGAGATCGTCAAGCGCGATTGAGACCTGATCGTCGAACTGTGCAAATTCCTTTTGATGATGATGATGACGATTTGGATGAAGCTGGTGCCACAGGAGCCATTATTCTGCCACCCTTGGCACCTGGAGCAAAGTTCAATATCACTAGCGCCATGATTCAGCTTTTGCAACTCAAGGGATTATTTGGTGGACTAGCAGGCGATGATCCAAATATGCATCTGATCAACTTTATTTCTACATGCAAGTCATTCGACAATCCTGGCGTTGGATAGAATGCAATTCGACTACGCTTATTTCCATTGTCTCTGTTTGGGGAGTCAACTCTATGGTTGAATGGGCTGACTCCTCATTCGATTACTAATTGGAGGCAATTGAAAGACGCTTTCCTAGAAAGATTCTTTCCGCCATCCAAAAGAGCACAGTTGAGAGATGAGATCACCAATTTTCGACAGCTTCCAACTGAAGCTCTCCACGTTACATGGGAGATATTATATAGAGCTTTGAATTCGGGGACTAAGCCAGTGGTTGATAATGCGGCTGGAGGATCATTTATGGACCTCACCTTTGTTCAGGCAAGCTATATGCTAGACCGGATGACAAAACAAAGTAGAGCTTGGCATACCAGGGATTCTGAGGTAGCAAGCCCCACTTTATCTATTGGCATGTCTGCAGACCAAAGAAGAAGAGAAGAAGAACGTGAGCAGGACATGGCGCACATGAAAACACAATTGGATCTTCTGACAAAGCACTTATTATCAGGAAAGACCGAAAAAGTGAAAGTTGTAGCGCTAAAAGGAAGAGATGAATCTGATTCTGAAGAGGAGGCCAACTACTTGAACAATCAGGGGGGTTTCCGTGGGAATGCCGAAGGAAACCAAGGTCGGAACTATTATGATAAATCTGGAAGCAAAGACCAAGGTAGTTGGAAGAAAAATAATGAAAAGAGTGGTTTGTACGTTCCCCCTGGTAGACGTGATACCACCACATCTAATTCTGGGAGTATGGAAGACATGATGGCTAAGTTATTGAAAGAAGTGGAAGCAACGAGCGCAGGAGTTAAGGAGGTGATTGATGATTTGTCCTCCATGAAGCAACTAGTTGATTCTCATTCCACTTCTATCAGGCAAATAGAGCAGCAATTGAGCCAACTTTCAGCAGCATTCAATCAAAGAAAGGCTGGCACCTTACCAAGCGATACTGTGCAAAACCCAAAGAATGATGGGTCATGCATGGTCATCACTACCAGAAGTGGTAAGGTGCTGGAAACTTCAGCAAAAAGCAAGCAAGTGGTTGACGAAGTTGCGGACATGGACATTACACCTAGTGACGTTACAAAAGGAGAAGAAGCCGCAACAACTACTCCCAACGTCAGGGACGTTTCACCTAGTGAAGTGCAGCCTAAAAAAGTGGAAAAACAGAAGCAAGAGGAGAAAAAAACCGTGGAGAGAACACTTCCATACCCACCACCACCTTTTCCCCAAAGATTGAAGAAGGTGGCGGATGACACAAAGTTCAACAAATTCATGAATATGTTAAAGCAGCTCACCATTAATGTTCCATTGGTGGAGGCACTTGAACAAATGCCTGGGTATGCGAAATTTATGAAGGATCTCTTGACAAAGAAGCGGGCAGCAAGTTATGACTTGGCAGATAATGTTCATCATTGTAGTGCAATCGCTACAAGATCGCTAGTTCAAAAGAAGGCAGATCCTGGAGCTTTCACTATTCCTTGCACAATTGGATCGTTTGATTTTGCTAAGGCATTGTGTGATTTGGGAGCTAACATCAATTTGATGCCACTATCTATCTACAGAAAGTTGGGGTTGGGAGACCCTACACCAACCAATATGAGGCTTGTGATGGCTGATAGGTCGGTAAAACGACCTGTGGGTATCTTGAATGATGTGTTGGTGAAGGTTTCTTCATTCATCTTTCCTGCAGACTTCGTTATTCTGGATTGTAAGGAGGATTCTGAAGTTCCCATCATCTTGGGACGTCCCTTCCTTGCAACTGGAAGTGTGTTTATTGACATGAAAGATAATGAGCTTTTGTTTCGAATTAATGACGAAGTGGTACGGTTTGATATATGCAAAACAATGAAGCATCCCAGCGATATAAATGAGTTATATGTTCATCATGAGGATACAAAAGAATTATCTATAGAGAAACAGCCTACTGTTGAGCCATTGTCTGCTGTGCCACTGAAAGTTGAGCATGAAGATAATGAAGGTTATGAAGAACTTATGAGTGCTCTAACAGAAATAGAGCCTTATACTCCTAAGCAACCAGATTGTGATCTCAAGAATCAACCAACAACGAAGACTCCCATTGACGAGCCCCCAATGCTAGAATCGCAAGAGCTTCCCGATTATCTAAGGTATGTGTTCTTGGAAAGTGGAAGTATACTTCCGATAAGTGTGGTGGATGATTTAAGTGAACAGAACGTGGAGGCTCTCATCTCTGCTCTGATGAGGTATAAGAGAGCTATGGGTTGGACTATTGATGATATAATTGGTGACTCTCCGGAGAAACATAGGAGCCATCTCGAAGAAGATCGCATGCCCACAGGTAAGCCTCATTGCCGTCTAAATCATTTTAGAAAATGATCCACCATTTACCTCGACGAAGTCTGAGTACTCGAGGTAACCATGTCGTGCCACGACAATAAATAAGGCGCTAGATGGGAGGCAACCCATTGTTTATCGTTTTTCATTTATCGTTTATCGTTTTCTTTCATTCTAGTACTTGTCTTGTTTTTAATTAATGAAAATCCAAAAATAAGAGTCGTGCCACGACCAAAACTAAGGCGCTTGGTGAGAGGCAACCCATCGTACTAATCATTTTTATTGTTTTGAGAAAATATAGGTGCAAGAGGTATTCAACGAGGAGATTGGTTTCAAATGACGATTTGGATGTATTGAATGGTAAAGGTGGTAAGTTAGGTATAAGGATGCATAAAGGTATGGATTGAGCATTACACATGCTTAAATAGGCATCGAGGAAGGCTAGGACTAAGTAAAACTAGGCCACGAACAATGTAAAACCTATCCTATAGCCTAAGGTCTCGGAATCTAGTGTGCTATACACTATGCGCCGCCCATTCCTAAGTGTGCTTTTGACTATGCGCCGCCTATGCTATAGCATTAGGTCTCAGGATGTCATATGCCATAGACTATGCGCCGCATAGTGTATGGCATTCTTAAATAAATGCATGGCATAGTGTATGGCATTCTTAAATAAATGCATGGCATATGCTATGGCATTCTGCTCAACTAGGCAAAGCATTAGGCACCACCTATGGTCACTTTTGGTCTCCAAATCCGATTTTAATGGGTCAAAACTCAACCCAACCTTTTCTTACAAATATGAGACTTAATCTTGAACCAAAAACACATTGGAAACCTAGATCATGCACCACCTATAGTCTCCAAATCCTATCAAAAAGTTTCCTTTTGCTCTTTTTCTTCACAAGAACATCATCCAAAGGCTTCAACCAAGTAAGTACTACTTTGTTCTTCCTTTAAATTTTGTAAGTACTACTTTACTACACCTATTATGAATTGCTAAATCTTGAAAAAGTATTGGTGATGTGAACGTGTTTGAATTGTTGATACAAAACCAAGTGAGTGAACATGTACGTTAGGATGCTCTTAACTTATTTCCGACTTGAATTTGATTTTGATGCATTGTTATACTACTTGCGGAATTGCTATATTAATGAACATTGCATAATCTTGTCACTTGAATACTTACATGTTAGAATATCCCGTTCATCGGAATAAGACTTATAACTACCTACCGACATAGGAGGTTGAGTTTATTGATAGAAACTATACCATGTGGTTACCCCTATGTAGTAGTGTTGTTATATCTACCATGAAAGTAGTCCAATGGCTGCAAGTAAGTGATGCATTGCTGAGTTTCTTGTCAGAATATAATCCTAAAACGTATGTCGATGAAGTCTAAGTAATCGACCACTTTCACTTCACTGATTTGTATCAACAAAACTAAGTGTGGGGTGGTACCCCTACTGCTTGTGTATAGATTGTAACCATTGAGATTGTGTGACCATTAACACTATTTCTAGTCTCAGGTACAATGGCACCCAAAGCAAGACAAGGCAAAGAAAAGGCTACCACTTCACAAAAAGGCAAGAAAAGAGGCCAAAGAGAGCAAGGAGAACCCTCCTTGATGCAAACACCTCAACTCACTCTTGGAATTAAATGGGATACTTATGAGGAACTTCTAAGGATGATGACTCTGATGATGATTCCAATGCAAGGGGTATGACCCCAGACATAGAGAATGAGTCTGACTAACCAGGTTCTTCTTATTTATTTTCCACTGAGGACAGTGTACCGACTAAGTGTGGGGTGGTGGTATCGCATGCTATACTTCTCTATTCCATCTATGTTTGTTTGCTTTTGTTTTATTTTTGTTTCGTTTTGTTTCATTTTGTTTTTTTTTAGTAGTTAAAAATTTTTTTAGCTTCGCATGAAATTATTTTGATAGGCAGCATGAGATTATAACAAGATTATGTGCTACAATTGTGACTATTGAGACGTTTAGGCTCTAGTTGTGACTCATTATGTGATATTGTGTGGTTCAATTCCTTCACTTGTTGGGTCGAGAGTCTATATTACTTCCAATCAAGTCGACCATGTGCCTTGTGTGTGTGAGATTAATAGTATCTTCTATGTTTATGGCTGATGCTAGAACTTGCCTGGTATGTATGCAAAGCGAAAATAAAGAGTGTAAGTTAGGATATGATTTAGGCATTTCTTTGGCAACCTATACATGTTTACCTTTGTTTTACCTACCCATGGACATCATCCTAGTTAAACCCTTTTGAGCCTTTAGCCTATTTCTTTGACAACCTTGTATGTAAGCCTAATCCATTTTTTTTCAAGACCGTAATTTGATCCAAATTCCTAAGTGCTTTAAAGTGAAAAAGTCATGTGACAACATAAGAGGAAATTAGGAGAGTATGATGCTTTAAATTGTAATGGTGCTTGAATGTGTTATGAAAAAGAAAGTGCTATCATAAGAGGTATGTTGTGAAAAGAAAAAGGAAAAGAAAGCTGAAAAGTGAGTTGTGCTTAAAATTGAAAAACAAAAGATGAGAACAAGGGTGGAAGAATAAAATAAAGAAAGGTTGAAAGAAAAAAGTATCAATGATACAATGTGATGTATTAAAGTGCTTAGGAACTTAGTCACTATTTCTGGCCAAAATAGCTGATCCTACCCGTCCCTTAGCCTACATTACAACCATCAAAAGACCTACTTGATCCTAAGCTTAGCATTCTGACATTTAGTAGAGTACTACATTAAGGGCAAGCCTATGGTCATCAGTTGCTACATATGAATTCTTTGTGAGAGTGAGAGCAAGGACATTTTGATACCCATGTTTGAAAAATATGCTATATTTGTGAGTAATTATGGGTACTATATTGTGAGACACACATGGTTGATGAGCTTTGGATAGTTGTATATGATTCTATGTACCTTAACGTTTGCATGCGAGTTGATCACCATCACTAGTCTACGCTAGAGGTTAAACTGTTTCTACTTATAATCGGGAAGCTACTCTTTGTTGATAATTTTTGTGCTTGTCTTGAAGAATGTTTTGTGTTGTTGCTGTAAAAACCCTAAGTTAATGCTTAGAAGGACATGATATTTTGTTCGAGGACGAACAAAGCTGCAAGTGTGGGGTGTTGATGATAGGCGAATTTACACTCCTATATCAATATATTTTGCCCATATTTTAGCCTAGTTTTGAGAACAAATTATATATTTCATGCACTTTTAGTCCTTTTTCCTGTAAATGAGCTAACAAACATGATTAGGAAAGTTTCAGGTATAAATGATGCAAAATACAGCATTTTATGGCTTACTTGACTCAAAAGAAAGCTCACAAAGGAAGGGAAGGAAGTCTACACGCCTAAGGACCAAAACTGCTGCATGGAAAATCTGTCCCGGGATAAAACAACATTTCTGAAGACTTTGGGGACTTACAAATACAAAGCTGGATTTTGACAATGATACATTAACCTAGTACAATTGGGTTATGTATTTCATTAGTTTATTTGGATTAGGAGAATGTTACATTAACCTAGTACAAATGGGTTAAGTATTTCCTTAGTTTAGTAGGATTTGGTTATTTATTTCATTAGCATAGTAGGAGTAGGATAGGAGTATTATAAATACCCTATCATGCTAGAGATTTTTAATGAAGTCCTCCCTTAGTGGAGAGGCAAGTCCTCCCTTAGTGGAGAGACACATTCTACTTCTCAATTACAACTCTTCTAATATTTCCATTAATTCTATTCTTAAATTCCACAACAAGAGAATCGTTACTTGCTAAGGAATCACGCCACACGCCTATCACCTAATCCACACGCCATTACTCAACAATAACAATGCAAATCGTGATCTCCTTCGCACTCATGGGTAACTAAACTTCTCTGTTGGGGTTATGAAAGCCGAATGAGATACTATCTATTGCTGTGAGTTTGTGAGTTCGAGACACGTATATTGCTTATATCATTATTCTCTTCATCTTAATGGAAATTCTTGTGGCTGCAGACGCATAGAATAACGCCAGTCTAACATTTAACTTGTTCGAGAGAAAGGTTATTTGTCTGGAAAAGAGATAATGTCAAGGTAGTAGGACACCCTTTCCTATTAAAAAGCTAGTGCCGTAACTGGACTAACCTCTTGGAGAATTCGTACCGTTAGACACGCTTTAAGCTCGAGAGAGTTAAAGTGAAATAGTCCTTGTTCAGGTCGAGAGACGCTTGGATTTACCATCGACTACAATTCTCTATAAGCAATTGCATGTCAAGACTCTACACACTCATAGCCGATAGAGACGTATACCTCAGAAGGTGGACATAACCCCAACGCTTCAATTCTCATTGTTTACAACTTACGTAACAATCTTTCTCTCTTTACTTTGTTATTTTCTGCTTTTACTTTATTGTTTTCGTTACACATTACAATCCCCCCTTTTACGAGACTTGCACCAAAAGTTTAGTAATTTTGCTTACTTGTTGGCCAAGCTATTCCCTGTGGGATCGACACCCAACCCAGGTTGGGTTCTATATTTGCTAACGACCGCTTTACACTCCTACGAGAGCTGTAGATTGAGCGTTATCACCTATCAACCATAAACCAAATGGAATCATGATGGCATCGGAAAGGAGGTAAACCAATCACGAAGTCCACATTTATCTCTTCCCACTTCTAGCTGGGAGTACTAAACTCTTGCATAAAACCACCAGGTCTTTGGTGTTAAACCTTAACCTATTGGCATGTTGCACACTTAGCTACAAATGCTGCTATATCTTTCTTCATGCCACTCCACCAATAGATTTCCCACAAGTCTCGGTACATCTTGGTGGCACCAGGATGAATAGAATATCGCACCCCGTATGCTTCAGCAATAATACTCTATCTCAGATCATCAACATTCGGGACACACTCTACCCTACAATCTCAACACACCATCTCCCCTTCGGGAGAAAACCTCTACTTTTTGGTCCTTGACTGACTCCTTCTGTCTGACCAAACTAGCATTACACTTTTCCTTCACTTCCGAAACCAAGGAGAATTTGGAACTACTCTAAACCCCTATACTACCTTCAGCAAAGTCAAACAACCTAACTCCCAATCTAGCCAAACGATGTACATCTTGAGACAACTCTTTCTTACCTTCTACCACATGCAAAACACTACCTATGGACACTCTACTTAGGGCATCCGCCCCAATATTGGCCTTGCTCGAATGGTACAACACACTCATATCATAGTCCTTTAATATTTATAACCGTCATCTCTGCCTAATATTTAACTCTCTCTGGGTAAACACATAATGTAGACACTGATGATCAGTGAAACATCAACATAGACACCATACAAATAGTGTCTCTAGATTTTAAAAGAAAACATAATAGTAGCCAACTCAAGGTCATGGGTGGGGTGATTTATCTCATGGGGTTTTAACTGTCTAGAATCATAAGCTATCACTTTACCCTTCTACATCAATATGCAACCCAGCCCAACTCTCGAAGCATCACAGTAAACCACAAAACCATCAACACCATCAGTGTAAAGTCAAAATAGGGGCTGAAGTGAGTCGAGTCTTCAACTCCTGAAAACTCATCTCACAAGATTCAGACCATAAGAACTTCACTTTATTTTGGGTCAACCGAGTCATAGGAGACGCTATAGAGGATAAATCCACCACAAAATGGTGGTAATAGCCAGCTAAACCCAAGAAACTTTGGATATCAATTAGAGAAATAAGTTTAGGCCAATTTATAACAGCTTTGGTATTTTGGAGATCAACTCTAATACCCTCAGAAGAAATGATATGACCCAGAAAAGCAACTGACCTTAGCAAAAACTCACACTTACTGAACTTGGAAAACAACTTGTGATCTCTAAGGGTTTGCAAGATAGTTCGTCGATGATCAGAATGTTCATCCTCACTACGGGAGTACACCAGTATATCATTGATGAACACTATGACAAACATATCCAGATATGGTATGAACACTCAATTCATGAGGTCCATGAAAGTTGTTGGGCATTAGTTAACCCAAAAGACATAGAAAGAAACTCAAAATAACCATAATGAGTTCGGAAAGCAGTTTTTAGGATGTCACACTCCCTAACTTTGAGTTGATGATAGCCAAAATGAAGTTCTATCTTTGAGAAATAACTTGCACCTTGCAATATGTCAAACAAATCATTTATTCTCGGAAGGGGGTACTTATTTTTTATGGTGACTTTGTTCAGTTGGCGGTAATCAATGCACATATGCAAAGAGCCATCTTTGTTTCTCACAAACATCATAGGAGCACCCCACGGAGAAATAATGCACCTTATGAAACCCTTATCTAGTAGATCATTGAGTTGCTCTTTCAAATCCTTAATATCTATAAGGGCCATATGGTAAGGAGGAATAGAATTGGCCTAAGTATCGGGAAGAAGATCAATCCCAAAATCTATCTCTCTATCAGGGGTATCCCTAGGAGATCATCTAAAAGACATTAGAAAACTCATTGAAGACATTAACAGACTGGATTGTTGGAGTATCAGAATTAGTGTCTTTGACTCTAACCAAATGGTAAATACACCCCTTGAAAATAAGCTTTTTAGCTTTGAATTAAGAGATAAAATGACTCTTGGGTGACACAAAATTCCCAAACCGCTCAAATACGGATGCACCCAGAAACTAAAACTGGACTACTCTAGTTTCACAATCAATAGAGGCATAAGAAGAATACAACCAGTCCATACCCAGAATCACATCAAATCTACCATGTCTAACTTAATCAGATCATCCAACAAGACACGTTTTACATACTTTCTAGGCAACAATCGAATCACTCACTGGGGTAGAAACTAGGATAGGCTCAGGAATAATCTTAGGACTCATTTCAAAATTCACACCAATCAAAGGTGTAACATATGAGAAACTGGATCCAGGATCCAACAAAGCATACACATCAAATTAAAATATACGAAGCATACCAGTAACAAAATTAGGAGAGTCCTCTTGTTCCTGGCATGACGATAAAGTATAAATCTATTCTGGCGCTACACGCTAGTATTGCTAGAAGAAGGGCCCTGAGCTAGGGCTGGGCGAGTCTCTGGAACTGGAGCACTAACAGTCTAAGTCTAGGTCTGAGGGCGATAGTCACGATGCCCTTGTCCAACCTGTGGACAATCTCTAACTCTGTGACCTATGTCACCACACCGAAAATAACCCCTCTTCTCACCCCAATACTCACCCGAATGAGCCCTACTATACTTAGGACACAGAGGACATTTGGCTTACTGCTAGCACTGTACTGGGACCTGGAACATATGACCTGCTACCTTGATCCTGCCTACCTCTAGGAACAAGAGCACTACCAGATAATGGTGCTGGCATAGATGAATGATCCTGATATTGAGGGTGACTCTGTCCCTGCGATCTAGTCTGACCCTGTCCATACTGCTCGGACTTAGCTCTCTTATTCTCTCTCATTCTATCTCTCTCGTTAATATTTTCTGCCTCAATCTATTAGGCATGAGTCATCAGCGTAGAAAGATTCATCTGACTATTCAGCATAGCAGACCTACACTTCTTAACCACATAACTAGACACTCCAGTCACAAACTTACTCATACTAGCCCGATTATTAGTCACTAAGTCAGGAGCATACTTGGCCAACTTATTGAACTTTAGACAGTACTCCCTAACAGTCATAGAGCCCTATCGCAGGTTCATAAACTCTTTAACCTTCGCCTTCCTCATCTCCAAAGGGAAAAACTTATCCAGGAATGCATCCTGGAACTCTTGCCAAGTTGTAGGGACAACTCTCTCACCTCTACCTTTCCTCTAATAACAACCCAGTCATAAGAAAGGTCTTTCAACCTATACGCAGCCAACTCCACACTATGTTCCTTAGATACATGCATCACCTGAGCAATCTTCCATACCTCTTCTAAAAATAACCGTGGATCTGTATCAGACCTGTACCTATAGAATTTTAATGCATTCATTCGTGTGAAGTCATAGATCCTGGCAGCAGCTGAATCACCTCCTTTCTATTGTGGAGCAGGGGCCGGGTTGGCCTGAACATTTGTAGTAACAGCTTAGGCCAACACCTAAAAGGCTGCCTGAAGTTCAACATGAGACATGTTTTCATTTAATGATTCAGCGGGTTGAGGTTGCTGACCATCATTATTTTTTCTCACTCGGCGTGAAGGCATATTTCTGAAAGAGGAGAGCACGAATTAATAGTAGAGAGAGAGACATTAAGCACAATAGACTTCTGAAAAAAGAATTATACTTTTTCCTAAAATGTCTTGTAGCCTCTTGCTCATAGATGTGGCGCGCTACACACCGATGGATAAGACTCTACTTAACACAGCTTGTCAGACTTTCTAGGATACCTTAAAACCTTAGGCTCTGATACCAAGTTTGTAACGCCTCAGAAATGGGTCCCAGAGCGTCATACAGTGCTTAAGGCTATGAGTAGCCCCAAGCCAACCCTTTGATCCATTTTCATTCAGTTTAACACAAATTAATAGGGTTTCTATAAATATCCCTCAAATATCGATAGAGTAATCATCATCCTAGAATAAAAGAATTTCAGAAAGATAACAAAATATGACTTATTAGTCAACTCCCAATATCTATACTAGTCTGACAAGCCTCTAAGAAAATCAATAAAACCAGCGAGCCATTGAGACATGCCCCTACTAAATCATACTTAGTTATCAAATGTAAATAATTACGTGAAACCAACATCAGACATCACATCCTCAAAACATGAGGACTTACCACAACAAAGAATATAGAACAGTGTACCCGAAGAATCATTGTCAAACTTGGACTGAGAACCTGAACCTACATTCCAAGAAAAAATAGCCCACATTCGAAGATGTGGGTCAGTACCATGGAAAGAAACCAAGTATATGCAGGATGTATGAAAGACTTACATAGCCTAAAGAAAATCACCATAATCATGGGAGGATGAAATAAGTACAACAACACATGTGAGTCATCATAGAATTTGTCAATCACTTTCAGTTCATCAAGAGTATTAATTCTCATAATGTAAATATCGTTTAAACCTTTTGAAAGAATAATCTTCAATATGCCACTTTCAAATCACTTCACCATTCACCATAGACACAAGGAAACACACACATACTGGGAGATCCCATAATCGACATAAACCATATGAGCTACATGGATTCGAACGTACAACCCACGTTAGGGAGAGACATCCTATCCTTGCTATCAAAGTAGGACTATCGATATTAAATCCACACAAACTAGTAATCACTATATAAATCAACCTCAAGCTTACTCCTATGGGGGCACGTAGTTCTAGGGAAGTAAGGTCACTTTATACCTCCCATTTAGTGCTAAAGATTTCTCCCGGACATAGCTCAGATCATTTCAAAGACAATTCATAGCGAAACAATTTTAGTAATATAAATATACATTAGGAGCCATCATGTTTCTCATCTATCAAAATCAACCACGCTTTGGATTTCTTTCACACTCGAGTTCAAAACAACTCCATTATGACCAAAAGGTCAAATCATTCAAAATATCTTAAATATTCACCATCAACGTTCTTATAACATACACTTTCTCAAAAAACCATAATTTTTAATGGGGTTCACGACCCAAATATCAAAATCATGATAAATATCGTTCAAGATTCATGCTTTATATCTCCACACATGTAAATTGATATTTCAAAATCATAAACATCAAGATTTCATAATAATGATCATAAGATATGGGTTCATGCTTTAAATTCATAAAAATCATGCCTTTGTAAAGAAAATTACTTTTGGGAACAAGAACGAAAAAGAGTTCTTATTGAAAAACTCCACATACCATGAATGATGAACTTTAGATTGATACTCGTTTTTGAGATGTTAATCGTGTCTTTGAATGATGGTTCTTGGAGTTCTTGAACTAGGAACTTGGAATCTTGAATAAATTTACAGAATTATGTGTGAACTTTGGAGGTTCTTAAAGTTGGATGTAGGAGCTTAGGGTTTTATTTTTGAGGGAATTTGATGAAATATAACATATAATGCTTCTAATAGACTTTAATATAGGGTTTGGACTGATTTTGGGTGAGGGGGAATGACCAAAATGCCCCTAAAAATAAAAAAATTCTTGAATCTGTCCTTTGGTGGACTGTTTTGATAGTCTGAAGTAGATCAACCATAACATTTTACTTTGATATCTAAATTGGATGAAACTAATTTCAATAGAAATAGGACTCTTATATCTTTCCTTTGATATATAGTATCTCACCCAGATCATTGTGTATGAGGAGTTATGATCATTTGAAGTTGACTTAAAAATTCTCTTTTGGTAGGCTGAAATAGATCAACCATAACTATTTTCTCTAATAGACAAATAGGATGAAACCAATTTCATTGGAAAGAGGACTCGCAGAGCTTTCTGTTAATATATAGTAGTTCACCCAGATCATTATGTACAAGTAGTTATGATCATTTAAATTTGGAGTAAAAATACATCAAGCCTCAATACTTCTTCCTGCACGTTTACTGTTCTCTATTATTCATGGTTCGATGGAAATGTTCATAACTCGTCGCTCGAGTGTCCATTTGGGATGATCGACATATCATTGGAAAGCTTATTCGATAATCTACGTAATGGTGGGTCATAATCTAAGGCATTATGATACGGGAATTCCTAGCTTAAGACCTTTCACACGAAGCCAAGCACGTGAGTTGCAATGACTCCAAGCCTTGTTCACATTCTTGGTCATGTGTGAGGCCCTTTTGAGCCCATCTAAGAGCCTATATTTAATAAAATGTAAAGAGGCCCACCAAGAGACCCCAAACCCACCCACTTAAATGCTAAGGGTAATTTGGTCTTTGTACCTCCTTTCTATGTGACATTCTAAGCCATGTAATAGGGCTAGTCTTGCTTTAATTCATTCCTATTATTGAAGAAACAAAGACTTATAAATTTTTGACTTCTCTTTCTCATCATTTGGATAGTCCAAAACCAAATTCTCACTAGAAGAGTGATACTAGTGTTGTATCTTGGCTAGAAACTAGGTTCTTGAGGTTCTTTGAGTTTCTCTTGGTCTAAGTAAGAACTTGGTATTGATATTTATTAGTATTAGGGTCCATTCTCTTGTTAGGGTTCTTAGATTAATGAATATTGTGTGTCAAGTTTCTATCTCTTTCTTTGTAAATCTTGTTAACATTGTGTTGTTGAATATAAAAGTCTAGTGAAGCCGTGTGGGGCTCTTTCAATTCACTAGCAATATTGTCTTTGTTGTTCTTGTTGTTAAACTCACTTTTCTAGTTCAAACAAGTGTTACAATCCTAGTGAAGCCGTGTGTGGCCATTTTTGATTCACTAGCACTTTGTTGTTCATCTTGTTGTTCTTGTATTGGTTGGAATCTCTTGATATACACTTAGCATTGTATCATTTGGCATCAAAGCTCAAGGCTAGGTTTTGTTCTTACAAAAATAATCTTGGAAAGCTCTTACCAAAAAGTGTGTTCTTGAACATTTTGGTAAAAAAAATTGGTTGTAGATCTACAAAAGTTGTACTTGTTTAGTTGTTTCTTGTGTTGGTTTATTTCTCATCAACACAAAGGGTGTCTAAATCTAAAGTTGAGCTTACTGAAAAAGAGAATTGTGTTGTGAAAAAAAAAATTGGAAGTGACCATTGTGGTGTATTGTTGTTGTGTTCTTGAAGGTGTTGATGTTGTGTTCATCCTAAAATTCTCCTCATCTTATGTCTTAACTTCTATAAAGATAAATTGATCCAAAAAGGTTGTAAGACAAAATTGAAAATTGTTTGTGAGAAGACTTGCCAACATCACTTTTTCAAGACTTGACAACCACTTTTCCTTAAAACAAGGAACCTTGTCTTGTGGGACTATTGAGGTCAAAAATCACCTTTTGAGTTTGAAAAAAAAAAGAAAAAAAAGGGAGGTTTAAAAAATGTTACAACACTTTATGTTTTCCATCCCAATAAAAATTCATCCATTACAAAAGATATAAGGGGACTAAGACTTCAAGTTGATGAACTATTTATATGGACCCGCGGCCATTGACATGCTGCCACATCACCTTAGTTACTATTCATGTGATAATTAAGCTCAAATTTGGATGTTCTAGTTTCTAATTATTGATTCCTAGTTTTCTATAATTGACTTGAGAACTAATTAAGAAACTAGTCCATTCCTACTAATTTGTCAATTAGTCACTTGAAGCCTTGTGTTTGTGTCAGCATTTGTTTGTTTACTTTTGTCGTTTGAATATGTTGTAAATCTTGGCTCTAGTTCGATGAGAATTTTTTGATTTTCAAACAAGATTCCATTCTGGGCAAGAGCATACTCATACCTTATGGATTCAAGGGTTCCTAGCCAATCTACAAGTCTTGTGGAACTTGAGTGTAAGTAAACCAAGAGAGTATGAGTGAGGAGAGAGATTTTAAACTAACTTGTTTGTTGCTTGTGTAGGTGATAGCTTGATATGGAGGGAACCATGTCTCAAACCGTGGATTCAAGTGAAATTGATAATATGAGGGTCACTTTTGAGGCTATGACCCGAGCTCTTGAAAGGTTGAGTGCAGAAGTGGGAGCCATAACGGGAAAAGTGACAACTATTAGTTGGAGGTTAGAACAAGTGGACAGTCAAAGGAACTCTCGTCCTTCTACTCCTTGACATGTTTCGTCAAGTGGACATGATAGAAATTCCTCCGCCACTGTTACTCCAGAAACATGGCCACAATTTCCAAATCCTTCACTAGCTCCACTAAATGACACAAGCCAAACCACTTTTAACCCTCTAAATAGAGACTCCAATAGACCAACCCATTCCCAAATGTCTCAAGTTTCGCAAGAGTTACTCGGACGTCAAATGCCTCCACAAAATCCAAACCCCCTTACCAAGCTCTATTAAACCAAAGACCACCACCTCTACAAAATCCAATTCCTCTGAATCAAGTTCCAAATGTCCAAAATCATCCTGTCCACCTTGAGGAATATGGTAGAGAGGATTATGAAGGGTATGGAGCCTTTGACGATGCCTACATCAGGGAGGAAGAGATGAGAGGAGTTTGTGTTGATCCAAAGAGATACCGAAGGTATGGAGAAAGGGGAACTGACACCTAGAGAGAGACATAGGCATTAATACCATCAAATTGAGCCTACCTATCTTTAAGGGTGAATGTGACCCCGAGGTGTATCTTGCTTGGGAGTCGGCGTGTGATAAAGTATTTCAAGTGAATGATATCTCGGAGGAGAAAAAGAGTTGTTATGTCATAGCTCATTTTGAAGGCTATGCTAACACTTGGTGGGAATACGTCAAGCGATTTGGCAACGAGTTGGCAGAAGAAGAACCACCACCATGGTTTTGGTTGAGGTACCTAATGAGGCAGCGGTATCTTCCTGAAAGTTATCATCATGAGTTTATTGATAGGTTGTTCTATTTGCGACAAGGAAATCAAAGAGATATGGCATACTATGACAAGTTTTAACAACTTATGTTGAAGTTTGATCATCGGGGAGAGCAAATTGGCCATGACATTATTCGGTTCAAGTGTGGGTTGAACTAAGAGATCTCCACTAATTTGGTGCTTCACAAGTTTGATATCGTTGAAGGGATTTTCCAAGCGGATCTTGAGATTGAAAGGGCGCTTAAAGAGAGGTCGTCGTTCAAGACAAAGGGACCATCAACCTTGGGTTGGCTGAGGAGCAATGATATGGTTCAACCATCTTTGGGTTGGCCCAAAAACAAGGACCAACCCGCCACTACAAGGCTGTCCGAGCATAAAACATTCCATAAATTTCCTCCCCAGCAAAAGCTCACAAGTATCCTAATCCTAAAGGGTTCCAATGTTTCAAGTGCCAAGGTTGGGGACATAAAGCCAATAAATGTCCAAACCAGCGCAATGTAATCCTAAGGGAAGGGAGATTGTATTACCTTGGTGAGGAAGTGGGTCTTAAAAAACAAGAGAATGAGTCTGAGCCTCAAGATGGAGAGAAACCCAAAAATGAGCCACATGATGATGATGATTGTGAGGATGCTTATCTGCAAGAAGGGGAGTATGTGGTTCCAAACTTTTTAGTGATGCGTTCCATGATTATTAAGGTGGTAGATGACCCTAGAAAATGGGAGAATTTATTCCATACTAAATATCTTGTGAAGGAAAGTGTGTGTACTATGGTGATAGATAGTGGAATTTGTGCGAATGTGGTTAGTGTTGCAATGGTGAACTTCTTAAAATTGCTGACTACACCTCACACTAGTCCTTAGACGTTGCAATGGTTGAATGAATGCGGCGAGTTAAAAGTCACAAGGCAATGTGTGATACATTTTAAGGTAGCCAGCTACCATGACGAGGTGCTTTGTGATATGATACCAATGCAATCTTATCACTTGTTGTTAGAAAGGCCTTAGCAATATGATAGGTCAACCAAACATGATAGAAGGCTCAATCGGTATACACTTGAGAAGGATGGATGAAATATCTCTCTTCATCCATTATTGCCTTCCCAAGTGAATGAATTATACCAAAAGATATGGGAATTTAGGAAAAAGGGAAAGAAGGCCAAGAGTGAGGGAAAAAAAGGGAACCCAGAAGTGAGGGAGTAAGGGAAACCGAGGGGCTCATAATTTCTAAGGGGTAAGGAAGTGTGGTGATGATGGCTAGGAGGAAAGAATTATTTGTGGATCATGACGAGGACACTCCAATGCTTCTCTTGGCTCTTGTTTTCACACTAACACCACTAACATTTCCATTTCTCCTCATATGTCTCATGTTTTGCATGATTACAAGGATTTCTTCCCAAAGTAATTACCGCAAGGATTGCCCCCACTTTAGGGAATTAAGGACCAAATAGATTTTATGCTGGGTTCACAATTTCCCAACAAACTGGCTTATAGGAGCAACCCGATGAATACCAAGGAATTGCAACACCACGTTGAGAAACTCTTCAACAAAGGATATATAAAGGAGAGTATGAGCCCTTGTGCAGTTCTGGTGCTACTAGTTCCCAAGAAAGATGGGACTTGGTGTATGTTCGTTGATTTCCAAGCCATCAATAAGATAACGGTAAAATATCATCACCCTATTCCTAGGTTAGATGATATACTTAATGAATTGAGTGGTTTGTGTTTATTTTCTAAAATTGATTTAAGGAGTGGCTATTACCAAATTTGTATGCAACCGGGTGATGAATAAAAAACCGCCTTCAAGACCAAATTCAGTCTCTATGAATGGATGGTTATGCCATTTGGCCTAACAAATTCTCCAAGTACTTTCATGAGGCTAATGAATCATGTGATGAAGCCATTTATAGAAAAGTTTGTTGTTTTTTATTTTGATGATGTATTGGTGTATAGTAAGTCCTTAGATGAGAATGTAAAGCATTTACAATGTGTGTTTAATGTCCTCCGAAAGGAGAAGTTATATGCTAATCTAGAAGAGTGTTCTTTTGGTGTCAATGAGGTTGTATTTCTTGGGTTTGTGGTGAGCTCAAGAGGGGTCAAAGTGGATGAATCTAAGATTGATTCCATTAAAAATTAGCCAACTCCCAAAACCGTAGGTAAAGTGAGAAGCTTCCATGGGTTGGCTAGGTTTTGTCAAAGGATTTAGCACCATTGCCGCCCCCTTGATCCAAGTAATTAAAAAGGATCGGCCTTTTAAGTGGGGAGATGAACAAGCTAAGGCCTTCGAGGACTTGAAAGTTATGCTCATCTCGGCCCCTTTGCTATAATTGTCGAATTCTGACAAGACTTTTAAGGTCAAATTTGATGCAAGCAAAGTCGGCATAGGCGCGGTATTAATGCAAGAATTGAAGCCTATTGCCTACTTTAGTGGAAATCTCAAAGGAGCAACCCTAAACTACTCTACGTACAATTTAAGTTGTATGCCTTGATTAGAGCCTTGGCCACTTAGCAACATTATTTGTGGCCTAAAGAATTTGTGATCTGAATGGATCATGAATCCTTGAAGCATTTACGGGCACAAGACAAGTTTAACCGGAGGCATGCCAAAAGGATTGATTTTCTTGAAACCTTCCCTTATGTTATTCAATACAAGAAGGGTAAAGACAATGTGGTTGTTGATGCTTTGTCCCAAAAACATATGCTTGTGTCTACTTTGTCATCTAAGTTGATGGGGTTTGAAAGCCTCAAGTCATTATATCCCGAGGACCCTCACTTCGCTCCTATCTATAGGCAAAGTAAAGAGTTAGAAAGGGATGGGTGGGTTATAGATAGGGGTTCCCATCCCGATACCAAATTTAATGGATACTTGTTTAAAGGTAGATGATTGTGTGTTCCCTCAAGTTTTTGGAGAGAATTCTTTGGGAGGGAAGCATACAATGGTGGTCTAATGGGCCATTTT
Source organism: Capsicum baccatum var. pendulum (assembly GCA_030864225.1). Lineage (NCBI taxonomy): Eukaryota > Viridiplantae > Streptophyta > Magnoliopsida > Solanales > Solanaceae > Capsicum > Capsicum baccatum. The sequence continues at coordinate 200,247,115 of CM061553.1, forward strand.
GGGGTCGAGAAGACCCTCAAAATTTTTGAAGAACAATTTTATTGGCCTAGAATGTACAAGGATGTGGCCCAGATTTATGGCAAATGTGTTGAGTGCAAAGAAGCCAAGTCACGGCTCCAACCCCACGGATTGTACACCCCATTGTCCACCCTTTTACATTCTTGGCTTCACATATCAATGGACTTCGTGTTGGGATTGCTGAGGACTAGAAGGGGGCGGGATAGTATTTTTGTCGTGGTTGATTGGTTTTCCAAGATGACTCACTTTATTCCTTGTTCTAAATATGATGATGCGCCTAGCGTAGCCTCTTTATTTATTCATAATATTGTAAAACTTCATGGTGTTCTGAGGAACATAGTGAGTGATAGGGATTCTAAATTCCTAAGCCACTTTTGGAAGTCCATGTGGGGTAGACTCAGTACTAAGTTGTTGTTTTCGACTTCATGCCACTCACAAACCGATGGCCAAACGGAAGTATTAAATAGGACCTTAGGGTCTATTATATGGTCCATAGTTAAAGGAAAAATGACTTCTTGGGCGGAGTACTTACCATTGATTGACTTTTCTTATAATCGTTTTATACACTCGAGCATGGGGATGACACCCTTTGAGTGTGTATACGGCATCATCCCCTCTCACCCCTTTGGATTTAACCCCTTTGCTAAGTGATCTTGTGATAATATTAGATGGAAGCAAATGGGTCGAGGCCATGAAAAAGTTACATGAGAAGGTGAGGTTGTGGTTAGAGAAGAAAAACCAAGAAGTTGCAAAGCGAGCCAACAAAGGAAGAAGAAATCTCATTCTTGAACTGGGAGATTGGGTGTGGGTACACCTAAGGAAGGATAGATTCCCATCTCAAAGGAATTCTAAGTTGATGCCACTAGGTGATGGCCCGTTCCAAGAATTAGAAAGGATCAACGACAATGCCTTCAAGACTTGTAAATTTTTGACTTCTCTTTCTCATTATTTGGAGAGGCCAAAACCAAATTCTCACTAGTAGAGTGATACTAGTGTTGTATCTTGGCTAGAAACTAGGTTCTTGAGGTTCTTTGAGTTCCTATTGGTCCAAGTAAGAACTTCGTATTGATATTTATTAGTCTTAGGGTCCTTTCTCTTGTTAGGGTTCTTAGATTAATGAATATTGTGTGTCAAGTTTCTATCTCTTTCTTTGTAAATCTTGTTAACATTGTGTTTTTGAATATAAAAGTCTAGGGAAGCCATGTGGGGATCTTTCTATTCACTAACAATATTGTATTTGTTGTTCTTGTTGTTAAACTCACTTTTCTAGTTCAAACATGTGTTGCAAGCCTAGTGAAACCGTGTGTGGCCATTTTAGATTCACTAGCACTTTTTTGTTCATCTTTTTGTTCTTGTGTTAGTTGGATTCTCTTGATACACACTTAGCATTGTATCATTAACCTTAAGAGTGAATCTCTAACCAACTGCACTAAAAGCTGTAGCTGATAGCAAGAGGCGAACCCGACCCACACCCCCAACCAAGGCCAACCCGAGACAAGTGGCCACCCTTTGGGTGCCATCATTTCCCCTTTATTTGAGAAAGGTTTGTCCTCATACCTGCGCATGGTGTAAGCGGGATTCGAACCCATGACCTCCGCTCTAATACCAAACCTTAAGAGTGAACTGCTAACCAACTGCACTTAAAGCTAAAGCTGATAGCGGTAGGTGCAACCCACCCTTTATAGGCCCTGAACTATACGGTGCACGAACCCAACCCATCACCCCAACCAAGGCCAACCCGAGACAGGTGGCCACCCTTTGGGTGCCATCACATTCCACACGGAAAATTTATAATTCATTCTAGAAAATAGAACCCAATATTTTTATGCACAAAATTTCAACGAAAAATTTTTCGGGGTATTACACCAATAGTAAAGGTTTTTCAACTATCATAATGCAATTAATTAACTTGCATCATCATGGCATGTGTTATCAACTAAGCCATCTCAACTTCACATGTTAGGAGATAATTTAACTAAACATCATGCAATACTAGATCCATCATCACTAAGCATGTCACAACCTTAAGGACTAGTTTCCATATTTTAATCAAATAAATTCGACCAACTAGTTACTAGGTTTCTAGGTTCCAAATAATAATCATATATTTTAGAAGTATCTAGTTATCACCTAAGCCATCTTACTAGGAAAGATTTCATAATATAACCTCTTATTCAAGTCAAGTATATATATTAGGTTTTCCCTTGATTTTATGCAAATTTACACATAACACTAAGCCTTAACTCAATATTAGGCATAAATTTCCTCTAGTTACTAATTTAGCATCAACAAGGGTCACACCTCTCACGTAGTGATTTGGAACAAGGAATGAATAGGCATATACCAAGAGAGGCCTCATATCTGAAGCGCATAGGGGGTTGTCCCCATATGGCCTAACCTTACTGATATCAATGCATATAAGCTAACCAAGGTCCTAGACTAAGGGGTCAAATATCATACCTTACAAATCCATGGCCTATAGTAGTTAATGAATCCCAAGTTCACTATTTAATTAACTATCATCTAAATTCCCTACCAAATCTCACAAGATATCAATGATTACATTACAACTAAGCTCAATCTATACTACGAGTAAGCCTAACCTACCTTGAATCCAAGCAACTCGTGAAGCAATGAGCTTTTTCTTTCCTTTTCGAGAAGCTTCCCCAGCCGCTAGCAATGTTATCAATAATACAATCTAAGAATTATAACAATAAATAAAATACCCATTATTGCATCATTGTTCCATGGGTTTCAAATGAACACTAAAACCTCAATTAGGTTTCACCCTTGGAAAGGAGTTTCCAAGACCAACCCATAACCTAATTATCTTTAGGGAGTTAAACCCCTCAATTAATTTGAGTCAATCACTCAATTTTTGGGCTAAAATTGACCCACAACTATTTAGGGTTTTGAGTCAAGAAAGCATGAAATCAATATCAAATTAGAGGAATTCTTACCTTATATTTGAAGTAAAAGGATGGATTACACAAGTTACTAAGCTCCTAATAAACCCACAAGACAAATTTTTTGCATCACCAATCTCCTATGGCTGCTAGGGTTTTAATAGAAATAAAGAATACCTAAAATCTGCCAAAAAGACCCCTTTTATACAATTTTAGATGGGCTCGCAAAGTCAAAACTTGTTTTTGACCTCCCGAGCTTATTCGTACGCTATTTTTTGCAAAAAAAACTATGTAACCCCACTAAACTCAATATTCTAGATGCATTGGTGAAGTTGGATTTTCTATTCGTAGTCATTTAGGCCACTTTTGGGTCCCACACTCATATATTTTGATTTTTGACTTTTTTGACTAATGGGTCAAAATGTGCTTGAGTGCTATAGTATTAGAACCAAGGTTCTATCTATCCCAAAATCGATATTACATAGCTTCTGGTGTAGTTGAAATTTGCATCCAAAATCATTATATGAAATTTTTTGCTCGGCGGTCATTTGGAATTGATGAAGACTTCAAATTGGAAAAGTGGTTCTAAAAACCAAACAAACCGCTAGGTAACCAAACCATCGGTTAAAACAAGTCACTAATAACTTGGGACGGCAATAGATGAGCTTTATTATCAAAAATAATCAAGAACACGACAAATGACCTGAAGGGTCATTATATTAACAACCTTGAAATCATAATTTAGGTGGATTTGACTTTATTTCTCATGTTATAAGTGGAATTATTATCTTAGGATTTATTATGGAATATGTACCCCCTAGAAGTCAATTTAGAAACCTTAGCCTCATCTGGGGTGGATATTGCCTAAGTATAGATTTCAAGGATTAGAAGTGGGTTCCTCTGGCCTACCTTAATCCAAGACTTGTTCTACCCCATGTGGATTTTATTTATGAATATTTGTTATAGTCAATAATAATGAATCTTTAGAAAACTCCTTATATATTACTTGGTGGATTGTGATAGTTTTCCCCAGATTATGATGTTAAGATTTGTCCGTACATACATTTTGTGCCTAAGGACATGATTTTAATGTTGTAGCTATTTACATATATATATTGTTGGGCCGGAGGCCAAGTTCATAATATTGATTAGTTAGGTTTTGGGAAGTATTCGATTCTTGTATAGTAAATGGTCATATTTTCTCGACATATTAAGACTTACGATTTCATAGTTTGAATACTACTGATGGCATGCATATATTCATTGCATTCATTATTTCTAATTGCTGTAAATAGTACTATTCTTACAAAAATATGGTTTTACAACTATTTTTCCTAAAAGGGAATTAAAGCCCATATTTCACTTTAAACAGGATTTCATCATAATGGGTATTATACTATTTAAATGGATGACTTATGTACATTGAGATTAAGAGTGGTGTTTTAATAACTTGGCCGAGTTAGATTTCAGTCCATGATTTCATTACTATTATTTACTTTGGGCGTGAGAAATTAAGACCCTTTCTACACTTTTGTAATAATTTAGTCCTGAACTTTACCCTAGGTAATAGATTTACAGATATCTATTATTTTATCCATAGCTTAAGTCCATGCACCTATTATAGATCAAGATACATAGCTATCTAGTATGGGGTAGATGAGGAAGATGGTATTATTTAAATAAATTTTGGTTAAAGCCTGATGATTGATGATTTTGATGATATTAATTGTATATTTATTGGTTCAAGTCATAATATTAAGTATATATTCACCAATTTACGTTTGGAAAATTATTATGATATTAATTTTATATTTACCTATTTGAATTTGAAGGATTATTTTGATATTGATGATGACATTGATGGTTGGTGTTATGGATTATATTTGACATTCATTTTTGTATATACATTGCCTATCACTAGTATGCGCCTACACCTATCAGCCTTTTGTGAATTGCATAGGTATGAGTGATGAATATGACTATGGTGTGTTGTATATTTATTGGACCTTCTGATCCTGGGGTAGTGGTGTTTCATTATAGGGTCATATAGGTATTGGTTTTTTGGACTATCCAATTATTCGTGTTGTCATTGATATTGTAATTATTATTGTTTTGATCATTGTTATGGCTAGTTTGTGACAAATTAGTTACTGATTCAATATTAAGATCTGAGGTATGATTTTGGCCTATTTTATCTTATGATTATATTATTATGCATGATTATATCATGATTAGGCATGTATTAGAAACCCTAGTATGTATTAGAAACCCTGAGTATTCTATCTCTAGGTCCTGCTGTGATTTGTGGTTTTAAAATTCTAGTCTGGTGATTTAAGTTGTACCTAGAATTGACCTCATTTATATAAATATGTCTATATTTATTTACATGTAGCTATGGTATTATTGTATATCCCTTCCTTCATTTATTCAGATTGTATATTCATTCCTTGCCTTTGTATACTATTATATATCCTACTTTCACCCTTCATTCATATATTGGCTAGGGATGTAAGGTATAGTGTTGAGATTCCTGAGTATGGATTGAATAGAATATTTCATCCTTGATACCGCTTCGTCTTATTATGTTTTTTTCTTGGCTATGAGTAGAATAGTTTCCCTTACTATCTCACTAGATTTATTATGTGATTGTAGGGTATTTGGGTGTAGTTTTCATCCAGCATATGTGTTATATGTATCTGCATTATATTTGGACCTCAGGTTGTAGTTGCCTACTGAGTACCATGCGTTTGGTACTCATACTACACTTCTGCAGCCTACAGATCATCGTATTGGTTATCACCTGTGTTGTATCTATCATACGGAGCATCCATGGTTCTGAGACATAGGGTAAGCTCCAGACATTTGGAGTATTACGTTCCTCTCTCTTAAGTACTAGACTAATCTCTATGTCGCATTTGGAAATAAGTTGTAATAGTGTAATTCCCTGGGTATTTTATTTTTATACTCTTTTTATGTTAGAAGCCCTTGTACTAATAACACCAGGTTTTGGGACAATATTTTGTACTTGATCTTTTATTACCTCAATTCTATAGTCATACCTTTATCTCTCTGGGTGGTCTGTTACTAGTCATTTCGGACTACGAGTTTGACTTGCCTATTGGTTGGTTATAGTAGGAGCAATCATGACCTAAGAAATTGGGCCATGACATAATATCCCTTGCCAGTTGAACTTAAGCTCAACGTATTGTGAGTATTGAAAAAAGTTGAACCTCAACTAGAGTGAATCCTCAAAGTTGATGTTTGAATAATTGAATGAGCAAGTTTAAAGAATATGATAGTGAAACCTTGTAAAAGAAGAGGATAAAACAGTATCACAATTAGAAAATTTTGAAAAGGGATATCATTCTTGGGATGACTTGTTCTTGTTGTTTAATACCTGGTATTGCTTGTTTCTATACAAACTCAAGTCCAAGTGATTGGGATCATTCAAGGTTATATAAGTGTTCTCTTATGGTGTGTTTGAACTTGAATACCAGGATGGGAGAAGGTTCAAGATAAATGGTCACGAGACATGCAGTATTTGGTAGCACAAGATTAAGAAATACTAATGGAGATGGTTCACCTTGATTAAGTCTAAGTAATCAAGCTACTCACATTGTGCCATGATGTTAAATAACGTGATGTTGGGAGGTAACCCACATTTTTTCATTATTTTTCATTTTGATTAAGATTTTTTCGTAGCATTTATTTTTTTTTAAATGCAAAGGGATATAAAAATAGGTTGGAAAAAGGTGAATGCTGGAATAATAAGTGCAGATACGGATCAAGACATGGGCCATGAAAAGCTCATATGGTTCGTGGTTTGTTCCGTGGGAAATGGTGAGGAAACCAATCTATATGATAGAAATCACTATTGATTCCATAGAATATGAAACCATTGTACATTTTATAGAACCCACCATACTTTCTATCCTTAGGTGTTGAACTTACTAGTTAGTTATCATGTTTGATAGGACAGTCAAAACTTTGTTAAGGCTGCCTATCCTACTAACTACAATTTCCTAGAACCAAGTTTAGACTTATGGTGAGAATAAGGGTCTATTCTTATTGAGGATATAACATATGATTTAACACCATTGTTTCCAAATAAAGCATCATGAAGTCAACCATAGGTTGCTTCGATGGTCCGTTAGTTTAATCATGGTCGATGGTGTAAATTTTAAGTGGAATCCATTGACAATATTTTCTATGAAAGAATGAAATTTTAGTATTTCTTTCATTTTATGGTTTTTTTCCCTTTTTTATCTGTGATATTAATAATGTTATTTAGGTCACAAGATACTCCAAATGTCTCTTTCATATTAAAAGAGTAGTCCTTAGGTCCTCCCATAAATCTTTGTTTATCTCTTATATGAATTTAGCATAATGAACAGTGAGGAAAATCATTGATTAATTAGATTAAGCAATGTTGATGAGTACTTGTTGTTCTTTGTATTGGATGATGTCAGTCTTCGCTTCATTAGTCCATAGTAACAAATTCTTCTTAGAAATCTGAGAAATCCATACTGTATACCAAGTTCCTCTTATAATCTTCTAACTTCTTTCTCTTAACCTTAGATTCTTGCGGGTAAACTAGATGAGTTGGGTATTGAAGTATGAAGTTCTTTAGTCTTTCAAAGGATCAAAGTGATACAATCCCCAAAATGTACCATGATATTGTGTTAATCATTGGAAAAATTATTTTGAGGGTGCATATTGTGAGTTCATGAAGAATTCATCTTATGGAGATAGAGAGTCTTTTCGAAAGATCCTCAGTCGTATTTCCACTCTTGTTAAAAAAAAAAGATCACAACAATTTTCTTGTCTACTACTATGCTAAATCTTTGAAAAACACAAATAATACTGTGTTAGTATGAAATGAAAACCTATTAATACAAGCTAATAATGAGAATATCAACATAAAATTAGTCACACAATCATGCTTTAATAAAATATTTAGCAATAGATTATAATTCATTTATGTTATCAATGCGAAATTTGCGACAAATCAATTATAAGATTCATCGCTAATTAATTTTTTTGTACAGTTATTTGAACATTTTTATTTTTCATCTTTTGCCATATCATGATTGATCTATGTTGGTAAAAGATAGTTGCATTATCAAATGAACTTCTCCTCTTGCAAGAAAGTTAGATAAAATAGAATAACATAGAATTGAGTCTACAATTTCAGAAAACATATGGAGAGATAATGAAATCAGAGGCTAAAAAGGATCAAGTATTGTAATCAGTGGAATTAAAATCCCACCGAAGCACAAAACCAAGGTTCAAGAAGACATAGTTGCTTTGCATGACCTAAAGTGAGGTCCATGTTAGTGGGGCCCCTTAGTTTCTTAAATCAAATTCAAACAAATCTTTTAAAAATGATTATAAGGTATCGATCCCTATTCCCTTAGACTTATTTAAGGAAATCAGAGTTCCAAAGAAAGTAAATATATGGGAGTAGACCATTGGCTGGTAAAAAAATATCCAAGAAGATATTCAGATTATAAGAAGGACAAATCTAGAAGAGATTAAGCACTACAACAAAAATTTTGTCGAATACAATTAGAGCAGGCCTCGAAAAATTTCCACCAAGCAGAACGAGGTATTTATAAAGGTTAGCTTCTCTCTCTTGATATCATCTCTATTTCTTTGTACCGTTTAGTTCTTTCTACTATTTTATTTATAATATTATGATCTACTATCTACACAACTGAGAAAATTAAATATTAAAATCTTTTGGTCGTTATAGAAAAATTATAAGTAAATGGAAGTATGGATAACTAATCCATGTTTTATGACTCATGGTCTATTTATCAATGTATAATTGAAAGCTCTTAGAAGAGATATAATAACAAAGATACGCTTTTATTCAGAATTCATATGACCATAATGGTGGAAACCAATGATGATTAACTTTATATATATATATATATATATATATATATATATATATATATATATATATATACACGCACACACATATATATATGTGTGTGTAAGAGAGAGTGTATACTTATATATATGTTGTATAAGATGATATAGCCAACTAATTTCCCAAAATGCTTTATATATTTAGTTCACAATAAACAATAGAAAAGTGTCACGATCTGATTTATGAGTCATAATGGCACCTACAAAATCCCACTATTTGGTAAGTCAAACCATAACCTGAAGCTAACGCAATACGTTGATTCAAAAGTAAATGCTCAACATAGGCAAATTTTAACGGCACAAGCAATAAATAAGTTGTAGGTTCTAGATAGATAAAACAGTCAGTATAAAATACAGTTTCATGACCTGTTAGAGCTAGTACAAGAGCATCTAATAATAATATAACTCAAGTGTCTAGAATATTTATCAACATCTGTCTTAATAATAAAATACTGAATATAAAAGATAGAGGAAAATAGGCGACTCAAACTCTAAAAGCTCACCCTACCTCAAGAAATACCAGCACAACACAATCAACGATCAATGATGATAACTAGTACTCGGATCTACATAAAAAAGACACAAAAGTGTAGTATAATACTAGAACACTGGGTATTCAATAGGCATCATTGATCGGTTGAGCTAAATCATGATATAAGTATGATAAAATAAAAGATATCATAACTAAATCATGGTACAAAAATGAAAATAAATTATCTCCATTACTACTGTACCTAGTAAGTAATTTTACCAAAATAAAAATATAACACAAAACCTCAACATTTGCCAACATCACTGTGCAGTATAAGAAAAAAGATCAAAGCAATAATGCATCATAACGCATCACACGAGCAATCACATACTACAAAATTGACTCCCATGCACAAATTAGTGTGGAAAGAAAATAACCCATCACAGACTCCCATATATCTGGAGAGCACATTCAAAGATAGAATAAAGCAACCATTCATTATTCCACTAATCAATTTGTTATTTAACCAATATCCCTATTTATCATCAATCGGTCATTTACCAATATATAAAAATGTACCCACATTCCATAATACTACTATTGAAACCCTAGGTGTTGCACCATACTGTGAGTGACCAAGTCCCTCAAAGTCAATCATAGGAAAAAAAATACAGTACAGCAACAAGGAAAATAATGCAATGCTGGAAGAGTAAAAGACAAGATTTAACGTAGAAACCCCCTTGGTCAACGGAGAAAAAATAATGTCTTGCCCTCTTAAGATCTCAAATAGTCTACTATAATCAATCTCTTGATTACAGACTTTAATGAACCGAACTCTAGGCTTCTCCATCTTTTAATAACTCTACTGCAAGCACACCTTGACAACTATGCCAAGACTCCCTTAAAACTGATTAAGTCTAATCAATATCAAACTTAGGTAACTCTACCTAAGAACTTTTTACTCAAAGAAAACAAAAGGACATTACTCTTATAGATTGAGTAATTTAGTTACAAATAAAGAATTACTCAAGAACACTCACTCTTTTGGCTTATAAAAGAAATAAAAACATGAGCAACACTTGAGTAATATTGAAAATTGTGTTTTTGCCTTTTTCTCTCTTCAACATTCTTTTGAATTTGAAAGAAACTAATTGATAGAGAAGCATACTCTTTCGTTTATAGATAAGTTATGATTAGGGTTGAAATGCCATTGGACCAAGTGTCCTAAATAGTACTAGAAGCACCTGCATAGTTTGTTACACAAGAGGACAAAACTATAGAGATATGTGCCAGCTATACTATAGATTTGAACATCTAAAGACCTGGTCCCTTGAAGTCAGCTTCTTATCATCAAAACAAGATACAATAATTTTTCCTTTCTATAATGAAATACCAACAAAAGAGTATTGAGCATCAATTCTCATTCATCATATTTAATCAATGTGATTACCACTACTAAAGATGAATATCCACCCTATCATTGAATCATTATGCTTCTACCATCATACAATATAGGGATCTGGTCCCTTTTTGTTAATTGATATCAAAGACTATCAATCATCCCCCCCCCTATATATATATATATATATATATATATATATATATATATATATATATATATATATATATATATACCTTCATACCTTTTCTGTAGCTCATCGCACCCTTCCCCCTGTCAACATGCCATACAAATCTGTTTTTATTTACATTACCTAAACTAAGTCCCTACCACATCAAATCAGTATTCCCTCTTTTAGCATCATTCAAAAGTTAAAGTTGTAAGCTAAGAGTAATAGTGAGCACAGGTTAGTTAACTCGTGGTTACTAGGTCAACACTAAAATGAAGAAAAACTTCAGAAACAAAGTAGAGCTATATAAAGATCACAAAAACAAGAACTCATTCATATTTCACAGTTTACGTATCATTGTAGTGTAATATTTACATTTCTTCTTCCATAGAAAAATCCAAAAAAGCTGGAGGAATTTAAAAGGTGGAGGATTTAGAGAGAAGTTTTGGAGAAGTAAAGCCATCTCAAGATAGTGTTACAACTCTATGGTTAGCATATTGATATCAGTATTCAAACTTTGAACCTCATTGGTTAGAACTATAACCTTCTTCTTGAGTTCATCATTCTCACTACTAAGTTCTATAAAGACACTTAGACCTTCCTTTAATAATGGCTGAATTTGTACATATAATCTCCCAATTTCTATATCTTTAGCAATTGTCCTTTGTTTTGCTTCTTTTAGAAGACATACTAAGATCATCATCAGTAATTCTCTTCTCCAAGTCCCTCAGAAGTTTGGTGCTTTTTAATAGGATTTCCAGATTACACATCTGAGACTTTGGTTTTCAGGCTGTCATTTTTTTTCATAGGACTATCAATACTTCTTTTTGGGTTATATGATAGTAGAATGATATTTTCTAAGACCCAAGGATCACTAGTCATCACACTGTCAGAGGGATAATATGTTTTTTCAGGGATAAATCTTCATTAAGAAGATAAGTGAAGAAAAGCTTTAGCTTTTACTGGTTAGGCTAGCTGAGTTGGGCAGGGTCCATGGAGTTAATGCAAAGATTAATTTGATTTTAATTTTGGATAAGACAAATTTTTTGACAAGGAGAGAGAATATGCAGCCTTTTCTATTATATTAAAAAGAAAAACATGCACATTCATGATACTAACCTGAGAGATGGGACTAGGCCCCTCACTTTCTTTAAGTGAATTCTCAAGTTTGTCCATACTTCATTTGTCAAATTCTTAAGCTATTCACAAGGATGTATACCTGAAAGGGTATGGTACTGAGTTAGACTAACAAATACATACTTTACCAAGTATATTTGTCTCTAGATCATAGCCATATTTGAGGAGAGGCACTGATTATCTTATTTTAGCCTCTACATGTTATTTTCAGAACCTATTATCTTGGTTGTTCTGAGAACTAGGTCCCAAACTTTGCTTCATCTTCAACACTAAAGATTCTCTTTTTTAGATGAGTTTCTTAGGGACCAGGTCCTTAGGATTTTTACATGAATCCTTCTTGCTAATTTTACTACATGAGCTAAGCTCAATAACTCATAATCTGAATCATTATCATTCTCATCTGCATCCTTCAGCATTTTCTCACATCAACTTTAGTAATATCCACCCTTTTTCTTTAATCCATAGAACTTATTATCAATTCATTCTTCCTATGGTTCAACCTAACAAAGGACCAAGTCCTTTGAAATCCTCTATTAAACAATAAGACACCTCCACCTTGAAGTGTCTTGAGAGAGAAAAAACACTCATACCTTCATAGATTAACTTTATAAACATAGTATCAATAGCCCATGCCTAATTGAAATCCCCTTTATCATACCTATAACCATGATCACTTGTTGGATTTAGGAACCCACTTGAGCTGAAGTTCCTAGTAAGAAGATAACAGTATGATCAAATTTCTCTTGACCCATCTAGGTAAAGAGTTTATTTTTAACCTTTTTAGAGACTTGAAGCCCTTAGTATGTGACTTCCAGTGCTAAATATCTAAGGAACCATTTATTTTAGCTCTAAGACATCTTTGACAATTTTTCTTCATATGCCCATCTCTTCCACAATAAGTGCATAGAGGTTTGTGAACTTTGTTTATAATATTAGAAGAAGCCTTTCCTTGAGACCAGAAGGTTGGGCTTCTCCTTGATAGCCTAGGCCTTTCCCATAATTAACACCTTGACTGGTTAAATTAGAAAAGATGTATAAATATATAGTCCATTTAAGACATTTGTTAAGCTCTTTTTTTAAACAGACCAGGTCCGTTTTTGACTCTTCATTCTTATGGAGTACATACATAAGGTGTTTTTGAGAATTAGTCAACCTTTCCTTAAGATAAACTTGAAGCCTTGAAGCTTGTTTCTTCTCTTTTCCATCTACGTCATTTTCTTTGTTTAGATTACTCATCAAACTTAGATTTTCTTGTTTTATCATTATGAGCAATTCTTTTGTTTCAGAAATTTTGAGAGTTAAAGCAACCAGTTCAAGATCTTGATTTTCAAATTTTTCTGCCAAAGCAATTTTCTCAGCAATTAGTTCACATATAGAGTCATTCATGACACTGGAAAGATTTTTTATCTTCGTAGCAGAGTAGTTATCTAAGTTATCCATAATATCTAAAATAGTTACCTCTTTTTCTTCTTCATCTTCTGTGATGGTCATAAAGGCAAACAAGGAATCATAGATAACTGGACTATCTTGTACTACTAACATAGACACATCCCCAGGCTTCTCATATCCATCAGATTTACTAAAAGAATCTCCCCATGCTGCCAGAGCCTTTTTTACTGTATAATCAGCTACATCCTTCCATCTTTAATTTTTAATGGCTAATCTGTGCTCTTTCCTTTTTCACCTCCAGTCTTGAGTTATTCCTGGTAATCCTATTTATGCATTGGACAATACTTAATGAAATGCTTAGGACTTCCACATTTGTGACACACCTCAGCATTGCTCCTTTTTTTACTGCTACTTTATTTTCTTTAGAACTGACCACTAATTTTTCATGGCTCGAACAATCCTATTTGACAAATAGGTAACATCAATGTCTTTTCCAATAGAATCATGTTTCAAATCCTTCAATGCCAAAGATTTTTTTCTTTTGACTTAATTTTTCTCCCGCCCATGTTGCTTCTTTAGCTCATGGTTCCTTAGATTTCCAATCAGTTCATCCATAGTGGAGGTATTCAAGTTTCTTACCTGTGTTATAGCATCCATTTTGCTTTCCCAGGACTTAGGAAGGATACAGAGAATATTTCTCACTTTGTTATATAGTAGAATAACTTCTCCTAAGTAGTAAAGCTCATTTTTTATAAAAGTGAATCTTGTATGCTTTCCTTTGATTTTTTATCCTTCATTGATGGTGAATATTTCATACTGAGTAGTAAGCATGAAAGTATTTATCTATATAACCATAAATATATTAAACTGATCAATAATCATAATTGAAATTGTGAATTCTTGTATAACCAATAATATGATTGCTAATATAGGAAAATAAACACAATCTTGGGCATAATAAATGTCATGATCGCCAATATAATCAATAAGTTTTCTCTTTAGCGTAATCCATAAAATATCAATGTGCTTTATCAAAACATAGGCAATGACTCATCAAGAGCCGAGCCTAATTAAGGGCTTATCATTAGCATAATTGATACCTAATCCATGGCATAAACCATTAATTAGGTATTGATTTTAGGGATTGATTTTATCCCCTAAAGGCATGCTAATCCATGGGCTCATGCTAATGCATGATTTTAGGGATAACTATTAATTAGCCTAACCAATACCTAATCCATGGAATAAACCATTAAATAGCATTTCCAAGACTAACTCAATGTTATTAAAAGCTGAAAGAATCATTTCCCTAAAAAATGGGTAAAAACCAAGCTAATTTGGGGCTAAAATCAAGCCCTAAAGGTTTTGGGGTTTTGACGAGTAAGTCAAAAAATTTCACCAAGGAAAGGTTTAATTCTTACCTCAAATCAAAAGATAATCATGAAAATAAATGTTAATCAAGAATATCAGTCACCTATAAGCTTCAATACCACTCTAACCCACTACTTAGGGCTTATGCACTGAAGATATGATTGAGAAATGGCTAAAATCATGGACTAAGGGATCTATTTATACCCAGTCTAGGTACTGTAGAGTTGCTATAGAGACCCTGAGTCTTGAGATCATGGTACCCCTTATCTTTCACGCTAGGCACAATCATGACACACCCTCTATGATTAAGGCTTCTCCTCTACACGACGAGTGATGATCGTGATCCAAAGTGCCGCTATCACAGTGCACCAGAAAACTAGTGTACCAGATATTTTATACCTATATTTTATTTCCTTAACTTTCTAACCAGTAGGTCAAAATGATCTCGGGTTCCTTAGGATCCAAACCAAAGGTCTACCTAGACTAAAATCTATATTCCAGAGTTTTTGGCACAGTCGAGATTTGGATACAAGATCCTTTTATTGATGTTTTCTCCCAGCGGCCATTTGGAACCAATAAAGACTTTAGAGTAGGGAATTGGCTCTAAAAAACAAACGAACTTCTCGATATCCAAACTATCAATCCCAGCAAGTCATAAATGACTTAGGGTGGCTATGAAAAAGCTCTTACGGAAAAAATAAGCATAAATATTGAAAATAACTTGAAGGGTCATTACGAAAAGAAAATGTTTGCTTTGTTGTTATTGTTGTAACTTGTATATTATTATTTAGAAGTGATAATTACATATAAATTGAAATATGATATTATTATTTTTAAATTTTTTTTGTAGAACTAGAAATTGCACATGACTTTTCAAAAGGCAACTGAAGGGATATATATATATATAACCATTTTGTTTGCAGGTAACATTCTCATAATAATTTGTTGTATTATTTTATACTTTGCTCAGTTAGCCTATGATAACAACTATGTCGTATTCACTCCTATAGTGCCCTTTTGGTGTTGATCAAAGTATGAGTACGACACATAATGGCTGATTTTATGCTAGTCTGAGTTAGTCGTTCGAGGTACTAGAACACTCTAGCACTATCAAAGTTGATTCTTTACCTCCATATATTTATTTTGATGTCTTTATTTACTTTGGGATATAAACATTTGTACTTTTGATACTTCATATGTATTTATTAGATGCTCTACACTCATGACATCAGATTTGGAGAGTTTTTATGACATTTATTTCATACTTCTGCTAAATTTTGGATATATCTTGACCTAACTTCATTATAGAAGTCTCATCTTATCTTATATTATGATTATTTTGAATTTTCTTTAATTTGGGTGCTTGGATTTTCTATCAAGGTTGGGTTGAGGTATACTACATCATGTCTTTACTATATGGGTTGTGATAAATTGGTACTAAAGCACTATGTTCATCGATCTCGTAAGTGAAAGATCCTGATGTCTACTAGAGTTTCATGAATTGGTACATAGATTCTTGTATCAATTTTCGAGAGGCTATAAGATATCTTTAGGAAAAAATACCTCTAATTTGCTACCATGTCAAGTTGGTTGTTGATACCTAATTTTTTAAATTTGTATTCTATTTTTTCTACATAGATAGTGAGGAGTAAACCCAGGAATGCTAGGGATGTTAAGCTAAAACCTTATATGAGATCCTTAGTTAGAGGACTAGGCATGGGTTGTGGTCGACCTAGAGATATAGGATGGGCATGAGGATCTTTCCCTTCCATAGGACATTATAGGGAGGTATCTCATAAGCCTGAGGTTGAGTATGTTAGAGTTTATTATTAGATAGGGGTAGTGAGTCCAGATCATGTTCCACAAAGTTTAGTTGATTTCCCAATGCTTCAAGATTTATTGATTCTTATTTTGTGTTTCTTGGAGGGTGTACCCTTAAGTGTACCTGGTATTTCTCAACTTTGTAGTGATGTTTTAACATCTATATTGACATTTAATTTTGGTATTCCAACTTATGTAATGCAGTCATTATCAATAGTACCCTTGTATATGGATATATTGCCTATCAAACTTACTATACCTCCAATTAATTTTGGTACAACGATGTCATCTAATTATTAGAAGAGGTTTAAGAGATTTTTTTTATTTGGATTCTCTAAGTTTTGTTGAGCGATTGGCCTGGCTCCAATGAATTTCTAATTGATTATAGAGAAAAGTTACATAATCTTGGGTATCTTGGTCTCACGGAGTTACTTATATGTCACTATCCAAACCAGAGCCTAGCCATGACAAGCATTTCAAACCATGGAGGCGCGAAATGCCCCTATCTGTCTGGTAATCATGCACCTAATTCTTATGATCAAAGTAATGAGGAAGAAACACAATAATTCGGAAACATGGTCATAAATATGAAAAGAAACAATAATGGGGAAATAAAGTTCCCCCAACATAAATCAACCTCTAAAAAACTATCTGCGAAAATCTCTAACAAATGACTGAGTCAAGTAACTGTATATAAACTGGGACAAGTCCCCCAGTAGACCCCATAACTAAATATAAGATAAAAGGACTACAGGACATAAGACCTTCCGAAACGTAAAAGGCTCACCACTTGTCTATGTAACTCTGTCTGAATGATCTACTGATTCTCTTGACCTCTAGACTAGGCCTCTAAACCTGAGAGGTTGGAGAGGGGAGGGGGTCAGCACAAAAGTACTGGCACGCAGAGATATCAAAACAAAACATAATATTTTTACAAAATATAGTTGACAGACATTATAAAGAAATTTCATATCAAATCATTTGAAAACACATGGGCATAATGCAATAGTTTTCAATAACAATGTAATGCGATTGAGCTAGGTGGAATACGCTACAATTGTAATTCCACGTCTATGTGGAATCTACCTCTGGTGCTCAGCGGCCAAGCCTCCAATCCAAGTAGCCACCAGGAGTTGGAGCCGATATACCCCCCATGTGAGTACACCGAAGGGAATCCCTCCATGTGAGATGTCCCAAATATTTTATTATCCTCCCATGTAGGATACAATATCATATGACCCGCATCGGCAACTATGGTTTCCAGTGATGAGCCCTTTCACTCAAATGCCTTCTTCAGGCATCAACCTTTCTTATAAAATCAATGTATTCAAACTTTGTTCAAATCAATCATATGTCATACTTTTTAGGGTATCTTCATACCCGACTGGCGAGTCATCAATATCATATCATTCTCTTCATTCAATCATCATATCCAACATATTCTAACATGAGCAAAACAACCCTCTCTTTGAAAGTCAAAAACAATGTCCAAATCATGACATTTTTAAGACATTTCATGACATGCATTTCAAGATGATTTCAAATGATTCATATCATGTGAAAACTTAAAAAAATATCATATCAAGAGAGGGGTTTCATGTAAATCATGCTCTCAATTATCATCAGTATGAAACACATTCATATCCATATATAATATATCAAATCACATAGAAATTAGGCCTAAAGACCAAATCAATATCATAAAGCGTTTATAACATAATCATATTCGTAATTTCAAAACCCCCATTTTGAAAACATGATTTTTTAAAGCCCATGAGATTTTTGAGATAACCCCACATACCTCGATTACTATGAATATTAGATGTTTCTCGAAGCCTACGTTGAGAGGATTCCAACTATACAATTAGTTCCTAAAACCCCGATTGAATCTTGAGTTGCTTGGGTTTTTTTTTTTAAATCCTAAGGACAATGCTTGAGCACTTTTGATGAATGAAGGTGTATTTTGGGGTCCTTGAAACTGAATTTTGTGTTCTAGGGCTAAGTAAGGGTGGAAAAGGACCATTTTGCCCCAAAAATAAAGTGTTTAAGTCACTTGAATTCTTTACATAGGTGCCGCCTATTCCATCGCATATGTTTACATAGGCTCCACATATGTTATTGCCTATGGTTACATAGGAGCCCCCTAGGCTATCTCCTATACTTTCCAGTGGCCTGGGGTGATTGGTTAGGCGACGCATATCACTTTTAAAGGTCATAACTTCTTGCTTGGATGTCGGATTTTCGCAAAATTGGCATCGTTGGAATGATAACTCGATGACCTATCATTTGACACATAGTAGGCTCCCTAATTCAACATATATAGATAGTTATGGTCGATGGAAGATGACAAAATTTACAACATCCACTAAAACTTTGTCGATCGAAATAGTTTTAACTCGTCCTTGAGTTGAATGACCTCTATTGTATAAATTCAAGCTTGAATGGATTCACATGCTACACAAATAATTAACATGCTGTATTTTCATAGGATTTTATGGATTTGGGATTTATCAACACATCGGAATCTTGGTCTATATTGTAGCCAAAAATGCGGGGCGTTACATTATACTACCTATCATTAAGCAGATATGGCTAAGTATTAGCGGATGTTTCTATCTAATTATGGACCTTTAGGTTTGTATATTATGACTTTGGCTTAGTTTTATTATCCCATTTTTGAAATATTACATGTTAGATAAGTTCGATCAATTGATTAGGGTTCCATATCTATTGCTGAGTATGAGTCATGTTCTAAGTTTTTTCTAGGTATTCAGTGGATAGTATCTCCATAAATTCAAACAGGATTTAAGAGTTTTTGGTGGGTTTAGAGGGACCTTATCATTTGGTTATGTCCCAGATAGTTTTTTAAGAGATTTTTCTAAAGTATTATTAGGCATTCCAAGTTTATCGGGTTTATTACATAGATTACCCATGAAGTCACCAAGAAGGTGCATTAATAGGGTAAGATTAGTGGTCATGCCCCTCAAAGTAGAGATTTCTTGAGTTGAGGTTCTAGTGGTTATCATCATAGACTAGTTTAGGTTACTTTATAGGCATTAGGTGATGGACCGGCATGTTTTATAGCATAAGGTAGCCACACATCAAGTCATACAATTGGAGGTTCCAGCCTTAGTTCTTTGGGCCAACGCGATCATCCTATGGAACCTTATACTAAGTTAGTCATAGAGGATTCTATGTATTCGATGAGGTTGGCTATTTCACTAAGGGTTTTCCCTAAAGCGTGTATGAACCTACTCATCAAGGATCTTAAATTTAGTTTTGCCCTAGTTGTATATTTATTGTGTGATATGGTTCATAGAGTTGTAGGAGTGGTGCTAGAGTTACTACATGTAGAGGTATGAGATCTTGTAGTAATGGGGGCATGGTTACTCTATTTGGAAGCCGACATTTATAATGGTATCCTATATAAAGGATACCCAAGGAAGAGGCCTCTGTTGTATTTAATACAATTATCATCCTGGTTTACTAAATATTTGCTCTCATTTTATTTGACCCCGGGTCTACATTCTCTTTTGTGTCTATATATATTTTTGTGGTTTTGATTCCTCTAGTGAGCCCCTTTCTATGACTCATTATGTATCTACCCCTATTGGAGATTCTGTAGTGGTACATCAGGTGTACCAATCCTATGTATCTCTTTTTATGGGAATTGATTATTCTCTAGTGGTATATTGGTTATACCAACCTGATTATTCTTAATATGGTTGATTTTGATGTTATCATGCAGATGCATTGGTTTGCACCCTATCATGCTATTTTGGGTTGCTATTCCAAGACTATGACATTACCTACCATGTGTTGCAAAGGATAGCTTGGGAGGGTACGTATAATTTAGGTACAAAGGGAGTTATATCTTTTCTATGTGTTCATTGAATGGTAGAAAGAGGGTTTACATCTTATTTAGCTTGTGTTGTGAAACTAGTGTTACCTCACCACCTTCTATGGATTCTATTTGGGTTTCTTAGGAGTTCATATATGTATTTCCTACAAATTTTCCTGGTATGCCTTCATATTATGATATTGATTTTTCTATTGATTTTAAGTTGGCCACCAAGCCTATCTTTATTTATCCTTATAGGATGGACTAACCGAGTTGGTAGAATTTAAGGAACAGTTGTAGGATTTATTGAGTAAGGGGTTCATTAGACCTAGTATATCTCCATATGGTGCTCATGCCTTGTTCGTTAATAATACGGATGTTTTGATTCACATGGTTATTGACTATCTATAATTAAACATAGTGACAACTAAGCATACGCATCCCCTTCCTCGTACTGATTATTTGTTTGACGAAATTCAATGTGCTTCAGTGTTTTTCAAGATTGACTTGAGATTTGTGTATCTCCAATTCAAATATCAAGCTTTAAATGTTCTGAAGACGACTTTCCAAACTCGATAAGGTCATTATCAATTTTTGGTCATGTCTTTTGGGTCAACCAATGCCCCTGTAGCATTCATGGAGTTGATGAACAAGGTACTTTGACTATATTTTGATTCTTTTATGATTGTATTTTAGGGTGATTAGTTAATTCCAAGAATAAGGTTGATCATTGAGATGCGTAAGGACTGTACTTCAACAATTGTGTGATGAGAATTTGGATGACAACTTTTCAATGTGTGAGTTTTGGTAGGATCCTCTCTCATTCTTGTGTCTTGTGGTGACAAATAATTAGAATATGGTCTATCTAACCAAGATAAGGGCAATTATTGATTGGGCTAGACCTATATTATCTATCGATAGTTGGAGGTTCATTGTTCCATATATTTTATCCTTCCATGGGTCATGAAGATGTATCATGATTTGAAGAAACTTTACTATCGGGGTGGTATAAACAAGTATATGGAAATCTTAGTAGCTCGTTGCTTATGTTGTTAGCAAGTGAAGGTCGAGCATCAGAGATAATGAAGTTTTCTTTAGAGATTACCCATTCTTGAGTAGAAGTGGGAGTAGATCACTATAGACTTTGTGAGTAGGTTGCCTCATACTTCATGTTGTTCTAAAAATATTTAGGTCATCATCGATTAATTGAATAAATCATCTCATTTTTTCCCTATTAATATTACCTTTAGTGTTACGATATTTGATCATATTTATGTTCGAAAGATAGTCTTCATGGGGTACTCATGTCTATTATTTCATACAGAGGCCCACTGTTTCACTTTTAGCTTCTGGAGGACATTTTTTGATAAATTGAGTACTCAGGATGACCTTAGCATAAATTTCCACTGCCAAAACAATGGTAAATCATAGCGGACTATTCACATTTTGGAGTATATGTTATGCGTATATTTTATTGACTTCAGATGTTAATGGAAGAAACTTTATCCAAAGCAAATTTTGCTTATAATAATATCTACCATCCGAGTATTGAGAAGGCACCTTTTGAGGCATTGTATGATAGGAATTATCATTATCTTATTGGTTGGTTTGGGACGTCCAAGGTTAGACCGTGTGGAACCGACTAGCTTTATGAGTCTTTATAAGGTGATTTAGCTATTTAGGATAGGGTTCGAGTATAGAGTTGGTAGAAGAGATAAGCTGAGAACAAACTTTGTTCCTTGAAGATTGGGATTAGTGATTGTGTTTTCCTTTGTAAGTCATACTCCCAAGCACATACAAAAGTTTACGTGGTCAACTAAGTAGTAAAATGGTATTTAGAAAGACAAGTATCAATCCTACAGGGACTTGTGCTCAACAACTATCCTATTCTAGTTTCACTATGAATATTAAACAAGTGATAAAGTAACCAATAAAGTTTTTGAATCGAAAAGTAAAAGTAAAAGTAAAAATGTGGTAAAGTAAAGGACTTAAAAGTAATTAAGAGAAACTTGGGGCTAAGGCACTACGAACAATCATACATAGCTATATAACTTCGATTGTTTAGTTACATATCTTGGTTGTTGGTTCATGGGGTTTATAACATGGTATTCATCATCTGTACCTATAATCAAATATATAACTTAGCATTACAACTATAGCATTGAGTGGGGATGCAAGAACTAAGCTAAATGCATTTGTATCTTCCCGTTTGTAAAGAAAATAGGGGAAATTAGGTATATTCCTATCCTAAACACAAGTCATAACTTCAATGTGTTGAATGATTATGATACCATCCCTTATATCCCACATTCTATTCTTTCATTCCTTCTTCCGGGTTAACATTAGAATTACGCATTTATCATAAGGGTTGTGAATCTGTAGAATAGTAAGATCAAGGATAAATGAAAAAACAAAAATGATAAATGACAAAACAAACTCAATGAACAACTTGTATATTCATGTTCTTGTCCTCAACTCTAGATGAGTATGTTTAGCCCCTCATGGAATCACAAATAATCACAATAATGGAATCCATGCAAATAATCCAAAGGTAAACTAAAGGAAAGGATAAAACCCTAAACAAAGCCTCGTCAAGTGTGTTCCATGCCAAAATGGTCATCCAAGATGTTTACAAAAGAGTTGGAGTGTTATATTTTTAGTTGGGAAAATTTAGCCAATTTTTTGACACTAGAATGCCATGCTTTGACATTGGAGCGATAAGGGCATGGCACACCCTTGCGCTCAGATTTTCGGGATTTTGTCATCTTTTGCTCCATGCATTTGGACTTTGGTTCCTTGCTTCATGGTTGCATTTATTCTTCAGTTTGACCTTGTATAACATCTTATTATCAAGTTAATAATATCATCACGATTCCTATAATATGAAAAACCACTAATTATAGCTCATAACACACTAGAATTCAACACAACAAACAAGAGTAGCACATATCTCAAGCTAAGAATACTAGTGTTCTCGTTTATATTCTAAGTAAACGTTTTGCTTCCAAACTTGATTAAAAAATACCTTAACATTATAAACACATAGTATAACACTTTCCTACTCATCAATATGAAGATTAACTCATTATGCACACAAGAAGTCCTTAAAACTACGGTAATTAAGGCTAGATAACAACACTTAGGTGCATAAATCCACCTAAGATCATAATCACACACATAAAACTTTATTCGTCCTCAAACAATTCTTGACCTTAGAACCATACAAAGGAAGACTCCACATTACTACTGCAAGAAAGACATTAAAGCTAGTACTACAATGACTACACAAATAGCAAGTATCATACTAAGCATATTGCATACAATTGACAACTCAAGAACACTACTTCAAAAATCGTAACCTCAAGAGTTGACTCTACCAAGTTAGAAAAATCATGCATATTACTAACTCAAAGAGATCATATAAGTGTTCTAACCATCATCAAACATGTGCCCTTGCACAAGCGAATTACCTAGTTCACTCACATAGATACAATTTATCATAAGGATGTTTATATAAATTAAATTATGCTCACTCTCATAAAATAATTCACAGGTTAGACACAATGATCCATAGGCTTGCCCTTAGAATAGTACTCTACAAATATCAAAATGTCAAGTCTTAAGATAAAATAGGACATTATGATTTGTAATGTAGGCTAAGGGACGTGTAGGAACTACTCTTGTTAGTAATATTGACTATCTTATCTAAGTGTTGTAATATATCACACATATCATTGAACTCTTCTCTAAATAACCAAACTTTCATCACCTTTACCTCTATACATTACTTTTTTTCCCCCATCTCTTTAAGCTAGCCTACATATATTATAGAAGGAGCATTCTCAATCAGCACATGATTCATTTTTTCTCTTTTCATTACACTACTCCCACCCTCTACACATAAAATTTTTCAATACCACTAGCTACTACTTTGGGGCTTCCATTCCACCTTTTCCCTCTTCAATTTTTTATACTCCTTAACCTTATTAATTTTTCAAATAAAGTGTTTAGGAGATTTAGATCAAATTAACTTCAACCAAAAAAAAGGAATAGGCTACATATGAGGATACCAAAGAAATAGGCTAAGACTAAATAGGGCTAACTAAGATGATGCACAAGGATAGATAAATGG
The DNA here is from genome assembly GCA_030864225.1 of Capsicum baccatum var. pendulum. Lineage (NCBI taxonomy): Eukaryota > Viridiplantae > Streptophyta > Magnoliopsida > Solanales > Solanaceae > Capsicum > Capsicum baccatum. Next base: position 200,271,707 of record CM061553.1, read on the forward strand.
GGTATAAAACATAGCTATCAACAAAATGCATTTATTATCTCCTAAATCTGCATTATTTAATTCTCTTAGAACACAATCAGGTATGTTCTAGGCATCAATGCAACAAGGAATACATTAAACAACCTTACTCGCTCATGGCATATGATCAAATCAAGTAGGATCATCATAGATTCTAAACCAAGCAATTGTATAAATTCAACATTAATCTAACATCAAACAAGAGTCACAAACATGAGCCTAAGAGTCTCAAAAGTAGTCAATCAATAAATCTACATGTTTTACAATCAAAACTAACTTGCATCATGCAATCATACATAGAAATTAGCAAGAACACCTCACTTATTCCTAACACAAAAATTTAAAAATTTACTCCTAAAAACAAAAATGAGACACTAGGATCCAAGGGCACCACCTTAGAAAAGAATCAAAAAAAACAACCAAGAGGTGGGTGAAGTGTGCCCCTACTAGACTGACTAGACTAACTATAAAAACAACTAATACTAAAAAAAATAATAGCAGAACTTCACCCTAAACCATGGGATGATTCCCTATGTTGAAACCCTTTGGGTTCGCTCACAAGCAATCAAAAAATAGAGTTCAAGAAAACTAAAGACAGTTCAAAAAGAGTAAAACACATAGGGATTTTAGCATGGAAACCTAGTATGGGAAGAACCACAGCTTGCCCTCACAAAAACCAATGAAATCCACTATAATTAACCTTTGATTATAGTCTAGATTCCAGTATATCACTAGGATCCTTGCACTAGTAGCAACTCTACTACTAGCTCATCTTTGTAACTCTAGCAACGTCTCTCTCTATACTGATTAGCTCTAATCAGTCATAAGCTTAGAAAAATCTATCTAAGTTTCACACTCAAAAAGAAAACACTACTCTTATAACATGAGCAGTTCAATACAAATCAAAGCTCACTCAAGAACAACTATTTAAGCTTACATAAACAGCTAAGAACTTTAGCAATGTTGAAATGGGGTTTTTACTGCCTCTCTTCAAACTTTTGGATTTGTAAAAATCAATTATTGAAGAGGCATATCTTTTATTTTATAGTTGGGTGATGATTAGGTATGGAATATTAGTGGACCAGTTATCCAAGTTAGTACAAAATAAAACCTGCAAGTTTGTCACACAAGAGGACAAAACTGTGCAGATACTGTGTGCAAGCTATACATTCCGTTGCACGTTCAGGGACATGGTCCCTTGTATCTTAGCTTGTCATCATTAAAACAACATATAGAAATTTCCCCTTTTTTTATGATGAGAAATCAAACCAAACAATTTGTGAATTACTGAACATCCATCATATTTAATTGGAGTGATTTCCACCTAAGGATGAATATTCCCCCTATCATCATGCTTCCTCTTTTATGAAACACAGGGACATGGTATTTTGTTTTTATTTGCATAAAAAACTTCCCCCTATTATTGTGCACCTTTATTTTATTTGGTGCATTTAAATTTACACACTTTTCCTAATCAATATGACTTTCGTGAGTTCTGCATCTCAACTTACCTGGTGCCTGATCCTTACTACATGAACTCAGTATTCCCCCTTTTGGTATCATTGAAATGAATTAATAGTAAATCAAGAGTAAATATAAGCATAAATTATTTAACTCATGGCCACTAGGAAAATACTAACATATAGAATAACTCTAAAGTAAGGAAATAAATGAGCTACACAAACTAAAGAATCATTCACTAATAATAGTCAGTAGTAATATAGTAGGGTAAAATAATCATCATAAGATAACTATCTTTAAAAGCCATTATGAGAACCTAGATATGGAACTGACACAAGGTTGATGAGGGAATGAAGATAACATGGCTCAAGTGGAAGGAGGATTAGGTGAAAAGGAATTAAGCAGTACTCTATTCTTGCATCTATAGTAATGTAAGTATTCACCAACTGCTTTGTAAGGATCTTCACTTTAGCATTCAGTTTGGACATTCTTTCTTGGATTTTTACATTTAAACTGCATGTTCATCAGTGGAACCTAGTCCTTCAGATGATAGCCTTTGACACAGTAATGTCAAACACATTTAATCCATCATCTTTGATAGCTGACTTGATTCTTAACTCCTCTATTTCCATTCCCAACTTCTCCTAAAAAGTTAGCAATTTAGATTCTTGATATACATTCTCCAAAAGTTTTGATCAAACCAAATACCAGCTTGGTTGTTCTATGTGATCTCTTTTTCGCAGGTACCCCAAAGTGATCAAATACTTTTTTGAGGAGGTACCCCTGTGGCATTTCATCTCCCTTATTCTCACATATTTTGGGATCAAAAGTTCTTTCCTGGGAGAAATTTCTGAGTCATCAATATTTTAATCCCTTTTTAACCACCCATATTCTTCATTCGTTATATAGAAACTTTTTCTTCCTAGGACCAGGTCCTGCAGAGGCTTTTTTGCTTTTCATAGTTTAGGCATTTCTGCCTCATTCCAGCAGGGTTACTAGACTTTGACTTAGAGGGCCTAAGAGAAAGTTTTCTATGGCTTTAGTGGTTGAAGGATCAAGATATTGATGAGGGAATATTCAATTTAATTATTTTGAGGAAGGAGAGTGAGAAGGCTCAATTTTGTTTAGTGGAGCCAATGAGTAATGAGTTAAGACTCTGACTATGAATTAGCCTATTTTATCAATTTGAAGAGGAGAAAGCAGTCATCAGAGAACATATTTGGATTTAACACGAGAGACTTTTTATTTTTCAAATGAATTGACAGATTTTATGAGTGGAAGAAGAAAATGTCTTTCTTAGACAACATTTCATGATTATTAAGCACACTACAGTGATACTAACCTGAGATAATGAGATAAGATCCCTCTTCTTTGAGTGACTCTTTAATTTCGTGCTTGTCACTTTTGTCCCCTTACTAAGTTGTTCCCATGAGTGTATACCTGCAAGGGTATAGTACTAGGTTAGACTAAGATACAGAATTGAAAATCATTACGGAAACATGGTCATACTCTGAGTTCAATTAAACTACGAAAAGTGAAATTCAATATCAACTACACAACATCTAAACCAGACTGCAAAATCTCTACTACATCTGAGAATGACAATTGTCTGAAACTGAGACGAGGCCCCTAGTGGACCTTAACCAAAATAAATAATATAATCTGAAAGTCATAGGCCTTCTAGAATAAGGAAGGCTCACCAACTGCACACAACACTACTGTTTCAAAATGCTACGGCTTAGCAGGACCTCTGAATTGAGTTTTAGACCTTGGGAGGAATGGGGGTCAATACAAATGTCCTGGTACGCAGAGAAATCCAATATAAACTTTAATACAAATAAGGTAGTTGAGATCTATTCATAAAACATCCTATATGATATAAATTTCAAAACACATGGGCATTTTTTATAATCATAAAACCTTTTTGTTAATGCAATTTCTGATCTTTGTATTACTTCTGAGTTAGGTGGCACTCCCCTACAAGTCTGATATTCGACGGGCTATATGGAATCCTCCATTGACTCGGCGGGGAAGCCCCCAACGCAAGTGTGCCACAAGAGTTGCATTGTTGAGTCTGATACGCCACAGGGCACTAGACTAGCGTATAATAATATACCTGGATCGGCAAATCACGGTCTTGGGCAATGAGTTGTATGAACTCGTGCCTTATTTGGGGAACCACCTAAGCTCTCTTTATTCCTAATTTTAGTCTGTTCTGAAACATGCACCATTATAGTTTCAAAATCTAAAAATCTAATGTCAAACATGTATTCTATTCTATTCTGAATTAACATGGCATTATCTGAGTTGGTGTCGTCACACCAAGACTTGCAAGTCCTTTTTATAAGCCATAATGCATTATGCATGACTCTTTCATCAAACTCAATTGAGACCACCCAAACATGCAAATAGTATAAGAGATTTCATGTTCCAAAACATAAGTCAAAACTATGCAAGAATACTTAAAACATATGGTGGTCCTGTACTTTTGGCAAAACCATGCACTCTTTCATTATATGTATATTCACCATTTATCAACATGCACAACCCTCTCTTTTGATTCCACAATCATGTTCAAATCATAGTATAAATCAAGACCTTTCATATAATGATTTTCAAAACAATCCATATCATACGAATAATGAGAAAAATCATATCAAGAGAGGGATTCATTATAATTCATGCTCTCAATTGAATATTCATCTTTAAACACATGCATACATATGTATAGAATTTCAAATCAATTTGGGGAAAGGCCTAAAGACCAAATCAATGTCATTAAGACCTCTAAAACATGATTATAAATCATAAATCTAAAACTCTTTTCTTAAAAATCATGATTTCTATGCTCATGAAATTTTTAGGTAAACCCCACGTACATCAATTTAGAAATTTAGTAGATGATTCTTGAATCCTAAGATTTGGCGATTCCAAATCTTTGATCAATCTTGAAAACCCACGATTAAATCTTGAGTTATTTGGATTTTTAGTTTTAAACCATAAAGAGTGTTCTTGTGAATATTTGAAGGAAATATGAATAATATGGTCACTTAGGAGAAAAATTATGTGTTTAAGCTGATAAGGGGAGGTGGAAATTACTCAACATAGTCTTAATGAGTCGGAATAAAATATAAATGGGAGCCTGATTTTATGGGCCACCGCAATGCACCACTATCGCGGTGGATCACAGGAAAATGAAGAATGGGATTCTTGGGGTCACCGCGACGCAAAGCCATCATATTGTCCCACTGGTTGGGACTTGATACTTCAGCACGATGTGCCACAATCATGCTAGGCTACTGGAATTTGACAATTGTTAAATAGACCACCTCGGCGATACACCAAGCACCAAAATGATGGTGTTTTATGACTAGGACTAAAATTAGCCATAACATCTTGCCCGAGTATCGGATTTGGGAAAATATTATATTAAGGGAAATCTCATTCAATTTCCCACACTACATAATTGATTAACATGGAAAATTTGCATAGTATTTATGGATTTTGGATCATCTACGCATAGAAATGACGGTTTTTGTTCTAGCTCAAAATGTGGGGTGTTATATTATCTCCTCCTTGGGATCATTCATCCCCGAATGATGGGTATGAACGTTGCAGCTTAAAGGTATGGAATAACACAAAAATGATGTGTCTTTTAAGAAAGGATATAACTGAGCTGAAATATTTAAACTTCTATCATGAAACTGAATTCTGAGCTGACTTGACTTTACTTACTTTATGGAGCTGATTCATACTGAGAGTTTAGGATTCCCTTGAAGTGTTCATGATCAAATAACTGAATCTGAGTAATGACTAAATAACTAAATCTGAAACATGATGCTTTACTGAACTGAATTCGCAACTGACAAGGATGTAATAGATTATCTCTTTAATACTCTTTCTAAAGAAGTTCTAATAGCATTCGGGAGCAAAGAATCTTGGGCATGCGTTACACAGGACACTCAACTAAGGAATTACAACAATGACACTACTCTATAGCATGGAATATAGACATATAACTCGTAAACTAGGATAGAATTACCAAACCTTAGGCATTGCAACTTCTTACCTTCAAGCTTAGCACACTTATCGAATATTCCTTAACTATACTATTCTCTTTAAATACCATACTCATTGATCCCACTTATTTTTCTCACATGGTTGCTGATATTTTCATCTACTAATGTCTAAACATCAACTAAATCCTCTCATCATCTTCAATCCCAACTCAAAATCACAAGACGCACCACATAATACTGTAGTATAGTCTGAATCATGAATTTAGCACACCCTGCTTTTCACAATTCCTCATCTCCTACAATCACCTTCAACTTCATATTAGACATTCACAAACACTCAAGGCATCCATCCATATGCATACAAACATGACATCCAAGCCTACTTTTATACCCATATAAGCACTTCTAAAGAACCACTCATAAAGCATATTTTTCATATTCTCTAATACTTCTATCCATAACAATTTCCCTACACTATTCAGATGATAAACATAAAATATCCTCAACTAACCAAGCTATACACGAAACTTTAACTCAAAATTCTTTCAACTTATAGACTTACTTAAAACAAGCACACAATAATTTTTCCCAAATATAACATATAAAACTTCAACCAACCTAGACACGTATCAAAGACTCGACCTCAATCTTACTCCACAATTACTACCTTAACTCAAATAAGCACACCACTATCTTTCATCAACAAGAGATGTTTACTCTTTCCCATCTAGACAACCACTCATCATCACTATCTCGACCTAAGGGAAAAGGTCACTGAAAAATTTGAAATACAGTAATACGAAACATCAAGGGAGTACTAAGTGCAACTTCATATGATACAGAGGCGTGAGGAATAGAGCACTCATGGCATGGACTCATTAAAGAGATCTAATCTGAGGACGTACCTGCTATAAATTCTGAATTTTCATTGATCGTTAAGAGTATCACATGTGCACAAGAGTCATGAACTGCATGACCTGAATTTTTGGAATTCATAACTTACGGAAAGTGATTCTGATTATTGAACAAACTGGGAACTCATTATAATAGGAACTAGGATATTAGATGATTCCTTATCATATCCATGAACACAGACTATGATCATGAAGCTGAAACATAAAGCATGAGTATGTGTCAAAATAACTGAAGTAAACTACTGAAATAAGAATAGATTGGGCATCGTTCTTTCTCACGGCTGATTCCACAACTCACTGTCAGATCTATTAGCATATAAAAGCTTGACTTGGTTACTCGTTCTATCATCTCTCCCTTAGATTTAAGCCATTACTCTAAGTCTGTGGACCACTATACACACTCTGGTATAAAATGAAACTACTTTTACTCTAGAGTCGGGGATATAATAATACACATAAAACTAAACGTACCCTGTAAGACAATATCTTCATGTATAACAACCACTGATAATACCATCATCTAAGATTCAACCCTTAGGTTTCTATAGCCGCAAAAGTCATCATATAACATCTTAAACATTCACCAACTCAGATTCTTATAACAATAAACATAAGGATCTCCAAACTATTGATGAACCATACCACTTCTTTCATAGTCTACCATGATCATGACTCCAAACTTATATCTCTCCACTATGAGAATCAAGATCATATCAAAAGGCTTAACATTATCTATCAAAACTCCTTAACTTGGCTATTTAGAAAACCATATACCATCTAACTAGTCTTTCTCCACCTTGCAACTCAATGGTACCACTAGCCACACACAACATGTAATAGCCTTAGAAAAACACTGCAACCTCATATCACCCTGGCATACTTCTACTTCATACGTACCACATCATACTTTATTACGAATCAAGTAACCTAAGATCTTGCATGCACTGTTCAAGCCTATTCGATCACTTCCATAAAACTAGTATCATTAACCAAGAAATAATCACCTCCACCTTCATGTCCATCAACTGTTCAAACTTAATGTCTATGGCTAAATATGATTTACAACCCAACCTTACAAACAATCTTCTTACATGCCAAACATCTGGAAATATTAATCCGCCAAACTTCATAATAGTAAGGATCGATCACAATTCTATGATCTATCTTATTTAAAATCCATTAACACATCCTCCTCCAAAACATCATTACTATCTACCCCTTTATACAGCTAAACCTAGTTCATGGCTCCATAAGTCCCAACTAAACTCCCTCTTGCAACCTCAGGGGCATCAAAATTAACACCACTCATCCACCAAGTACCTTCATCAATAACCTATAATTTCTTACACGACAAACAACGTCAACAACTATTTTCATACTTCAAGTAAACAACAATTCACCTAAACTAATTACTCCTTCTCTACCTTACCTTCTACTAAACAAATACACAGGGACCTATCACTTCATTACCAACTCAACCATATGCAAAAAGATTTGGCCATACATATATTCAACTAACAAAAGAACAAGTCGAACAACAACTTGCTAGTGAATCGAAATAGGCCTAACACAGCTTCACTAGACATTGATTTTATGTTTTGAACAAGAAATGAAATGAATGACAAGGAAACTATGCTAGTGAATTGAAAGAGCCCCACACGGCTTCACTAGACTTTCAGTTTCAATAACACAATGATAACAAGATTACAATAGATAGAAACTTGAAACATAATAATCAATGATCTAAGAATACACATCTTACTCTGTATAAATAAAAATCTAAGTAAACATTTCCCCCACAGACTATCACTATAAAGGGGTAAATCATTCTTAAACATCGGTTCTTCAACTAAAATATTTGTTTACACAAAAGTTACCCTCACTATGATGTCTAACTTTGTTACTTCACATTATTAATTTCTTGGTCCAATACATTACCAATAGGTCATGACACCGACACTTTAACTAGCACTACAATTTAGGTGGAAATATAGTTCCAATATTCTGCTATACATCATCCCCACCTTAAGTTTGACATTTGCAACCTAAATTTGTGAGAAGGACTGAATACACTTAATATCGCAAGCTGCAAAGCATAATTTCATCAGAATTAAAGTTCACACAAGAGTTAATACGCCCTAAAGCACTAACGGACTCTTTTCAAGACCTTGAATAATCTTTAAAATCTTATATGGCTCAGTCAAAAAGGACTATACCATTTAGATTCTACACTTCTGCACCAGAATCACTTCAATAATGAGACATATCTGAGCACATCAAAGTAAGGAAAGAATTGGAAGGACTTTAATTCTGTATGGGCATCACCGTAGCATGAATTAGAGTAAGAAAGAGGAACATTCTGACTCCATAGCATGAAGTAGAACATCACAAAAAGGAAAACATTACTAAACGCCTAGTAGCCTCCTGCTTATAAGTGTGGCACGCTACATACCCATAAATAAGATTCTACCAGATGCAATTTCACAGAAACCCTAGGATGATGAACCATGCTTTTATTCTAATTTTTTCATGACTCGAACCAGGGTCATGGCCATGATGAACATCCCAAACTATGAAGGCCCAGATGCCCTTCTCTATCTGTTAATCATGCACAATATTCATAAATTATAATAGAAGATGCAAAATTGAAAATCATTACGAAAACATGGTCATACTCTAAGCTCAATTAAACTACGAAAAGTGAAATCCAATATCAACTACATAACATCTAAACCAGTCTGCAAAATCTCTACTATATCTAAGAATGAAAACTTTTTGAAACTAGGACAAGGCCCCTAATGGACCTAAACCAAAATAAATAATATAACTTGAAAGACATAGGGCTTCAAGAATAAAGAAGGCTCACCAACTGCACACATCACTGCTGTCTGAAAACTCTATGGCCTAGCAGGACCTCTAAATTGATCTTTAGACCCTGGGAGGAATCTGGGTCAATACAAATGTACTAGTACACAAAGCAATCCAAAATAAAATTTAATACAAATAAGGTAGTTGACAGCTAGTCATAAAACATCTTATATAATATAAATTTCAAAATACATGGGAATTTTTTATAATCATAAAACCTTTCTGTCAATGCAATTTCTGATCTTTATATTACTTCTGAGTTAGGTGGCACTCCCCTACAAGTCTGATATTCTACGAGCTATATGGAATCCGTCATTGACTCGGCGGAGAAGCCCCCAACCCAAGTGTGCTGTAAGGGTTGGAGTGTCTGAGTTTGATACACCATAGGACACTAGGCCAACGTATAACAATATACCTGGATCGGCAAATCACGATTTTAGGCAATGAGTTGTCTAAACTCATGCCTTCTTCGAGGAACCACCTAATCTCTCTCTATACCCAATTTTATTCTATTCTAAAATATACACCATTCTAGTTTTAAAATATAAATCTAATTTCAAACATACATTTTATTTTATTCTTATTTAACATGGCATTATCTGAGTTGGTGTTGGCATACTAAGACTTGGAAGTCCTTTTTCTGAGCCATAATGCATCATGCATGATTCTTTCATCAAACTCAATTCAGACCACCTAAACATGTAAATAGTATAAGAGATTTCATGTTCTGAAACATAAGTCAAAACTATGGAACAATTCTGCAAACATATGGTGGTCATGTACTTATTACAAAACCATGCACTCTTTCATTATATGTATAATCAACATTTATCAACATGCACAACCCTCTCTTTTGATTCCACAATCATGTTCAAATCATATTATAAATAAGGACCTTTTATATCATGCTTTTCAAAACAATTCATATCATACGAATAATGGGAAAAATCATATCAAGAGAGGGATTCATTATAATTAATGCTCTTAATTGAATATTCATCCTTAAACACATGCATACATATATATAGAATTTCAAATCAATTGGAGGAAAGGCCAAAAGACCAAAACAATGTCATTGATACTTTAAAACATGATTATAAATCATAAATCTAAAACTTTTTTCTTAAAAATCATGATTTCTATGCCCGTGAGATTTTAAAAAAAAAACCACGTACCTCAATTTAGGAATTCAGTGGATAATTCTTGAAGCCTAATATTTAGGGATTCCAAATCTTCGACCAATCATGAAAACTCATGGTTAAATCTTGAGATATTTGGTTTTTTAGTTTGAAACCCTAGAGAGTGTTCTTGTGAATTTTTTAAGAAAATATAAATAATGTGGTCACTTGGGAGAAAAATCCCGTGTTTAAGCTGATAAGTGGGTGGGAATTACCCAATATACCCTTAATGAGACAGAATAAAATAAAACTAGGAGCTCGATTTTATTGGCCACAGTGATGCACCACTATCGCGGTGACTCACAGAAAAATGACAAGTGGAATTCTTGGGGCCACCCGATGCGGAGCCATTGTGTTGTCCCACTGGTTGGGACCTGGAACTTCATCGCAACGTGCCACTATTGAGCTAGGCTACTAGAATTTAAAAATTGTTAAATAGACCACCTTGGCGACGCTTCAAGTACCAAAATGATGGTGTTTTACAACTAGAACTAAAATTAGCCATAATATCTTGCTCGGGTATCGGATTTACGCAAATCTTATATGGCAAAAAGATCATTCAATTTCCCACACTACATAACTTATTAAAATGGAAAATTTCCATAGGATTAATGGCTTTTGGATCATCTATGCATAGAAATGATGATTTTTATTCTAGCTCAAAATGCAGGGTGTTAAAGCAACATCAGTGTATTCTTTCTTAGAGTTTGATATAGATTCTTTTAGTACCAGATATTTTTCCATTCTTACCTCTATCTTTTTATATTCTTGCTTCTTTATAAGTTTGTGAGTCTTCAAATTCTCGATGAGTTCATCTATAGTGAGGGTCTTCAGATTTCTTGCTTCAATGATGGAATCTACTTTGCTTTCCCAAGATATATGAAGAACACTAAGAATCTTTCTCACTTCTTTAATCACTGGAATCACTTCTCCTAAGCAATGAAGCTCATTTGTAATAGAAGAGAATCTTGTATGCATTTCTCGGATAGTTTCTTCTTCTTTTATGGTGAAGGTTTCATACTAAGTCGTTACCATGTCTACCTTTGAATCTCATGCGTAGTCCTCAAGAAATTCTACATCTCTTTGGTATTTTCATAAGCGTAGATCCTATTATATTTATAACGCCCTATTCTAGATACTAATAGTTTCTTAGTCTTATAGTTTTTCTCTATCTTTATTCTATCTTCATCATTGAACTCCCTACTACTTTTGATGACCATTTTTGTAACATCACCTTATTTGATTTCTTTTACAGGAACATGAGGACCATCCAGGATTATATCTATTAGTTCATTATCTTCAGCTATAATGAAGTGAAATATCTTAGTTTTGCACCACCCATAATACTGCCCATTAAATCTTTGTGGTCTAGTTGTTGATTGCCCTTATTCTAGATTAGGTGGAGCATCTATGCTAACCAAGACACTCTAGGTTTGAATTTTTTATGGACCATATGATGTGCTATACAAATATAGCACTTTCGATGCTTAAAATGAGAAAAATAGGCAAGTTTCTGAGGGCTTTTTGTTAGATTTGATCAGTTTAGAGTATGTTTTGCAGGAAATTATGTTTTGAATGATAATTTGCGGTCGTCTTTAAGCAACTAGGCTTGAACCTTCTGAAACTGACTTTAATGCGGCTATAGATGGCAGACTACATAGTGAAGAACAATGTGGGAATCTCTTGATGTGATCATCAGGGTTGACAAATTCATTTTCTCGGTTGATAGCGTCATCTTGGACTATGAGGTTGACACCGAGATGCCCATTATTTTGGGAAGATTATTCATGGACACAGGCAGATCTATGGCTGACATAGAATTAGGTGAGCTGAAACTTTGAGTCAACTATAAGAAGATAACTTTCAACATTCAAAAGTATATGAAGCAGCCAACTGACATGAGGGTGGTGTCGATAATTGATTGTGTAGATGACCCTGGAGGATATTCCTATGGGTATCTTTATGAATTTTGACTAGTTAATATATCTATGTTATGTTGCGATGTTAAATTAAGTGATACATGGGATTCAACCGATGGGCTTGTTGCTAAAGTCTGAGTAACCAAAATAGCCATGTCATGTCGCGATGCTAAATCAAGTGCTGAGTGGGAGGCAATCCACTATATATTATTATTTACCTTTTTTCTATTTTTGTTTTCGTTTTTGTAGGGTTTTAGATTTTGGACCTTACATGGAATACGGTAAACACTGCTACATTCATCAATTTCAAGGTAAGTGGACTATGTGATCATCCTATCATGGTCATAAGTTCCACATGATAAGTTGAGTAGAAAATTGAAAATTTGAAATTTTGAGGATGAAAATGGTAAGTTGTGGATTTTGGGACCTAAATTTACATTTTGGACCAAAAACTTAGGTTGTGAAATAATTAGTATCTAGAAAAATGTCACCATGCCAAGTTTGGGGTGCAGAATAGCGGGCCAAATATCTTGGCCTGGCATATGTGCCCAGTACCTGTTTAGTTGATGCTACCTGCCCCCATGACCCGACCACAGGCACAGGCCGTGGATAGATGTCGTGGCTAGGTTAAAAATTCAGTACACTTTTTAGTTAAAATTTTGGGCCCACCAATATTTAAATATGACCTATTGCAGCCCCCCTGACATGACCCGAACCCCTGGCCATGTCGTATGGGCACCTCAAGCTCACATGAATCGGAGGTCTCCCCGATAACGCATTCCAAACATCTCATCATACCATAGGAGTCAGAGGAACTACACCTCACATAGCGACATTAATATAATAAGTCAACATTAGATTCATAATAATAATAATAACTACGCCAAAGTTCTAAGTTGTTCACAATACCTCTATAAAATACCAAAGTCAATAAATGTATGTGTCAGGACAAGCCCCCGACTACAGGTAAACCAAGTATCAAAGAAACCAAGCCTAAAGATATGGACTAAGAGATGAAGGTCTTCCGGACGTAAGGAAGCTCACCCCTACAAGTAAATACGCAAACTGCTTGATCATCTAATCACTGCACGAGAAAAGAAGAAGATTCTCCGGCGCCTACATTACATGGGGACATAGCATTCGGAGAGAGTTAGCAGTTGCAATGCTAGCGTGTAACTCGAGGATAAGCGATAAGATAACATCATCAATCAACAACAAATCCATATATCACATTTCATCACATTCATAAACTTATCCATACATATACATATACCATATATCAACCAGGATATCAAGGTTCATCAATATTCTCAAACATTCATTCATTAGAGTTAAAGTAGAGGTCTACCACCTCCCATGAATATAGACTCATCATGCTTAATACACCATGGACTTTATCACATTCACATTATCATTAGACTAGGGACTTTACCCTTGTACACATATTCACTTTACAAAGGGCTTTAGCTGCAAACTTCATCATTCAACAAAGGACATTACCCAAACATATAGGTCATTCAAACAAGGGACTTTACCCACACATACATAGGTGGACTTTACCATAATCCATAGGTGGACTTTACCACAAGACATAAATGGACTTTACCACAAATCGTAGTTGGTCTTTACCTTAAGCCTCTTCATGAGGCGAGGTGCTTTGACCTCATGAGCTCCTTTCAAGAAATGAACTTTACCTTGCATTTTCATCGAGCGAGGAACTTTAACTCCAAGCCATATTATGAGAAAGGGACTTTACCCTCAATCCATCACAACCATCATTTGTTGACATTTGAGATCTTGTCTATGCATCAACACGTATTCAATACATCATTTTTGGACTTTATCCATTTAGCCAATTTCAACACCATACAAGACCTCATGGTCATCATGGAAGCCTTCATTGCTCAACCATTTCATTAAGCCGATGCCTTCATTCAATTTATCACGTAATTCAATTTATTGTCCTCAAGACCTTCACAAGAAATTCACATTTCAATAGCATTCCCATGCCACACTTTAGTCCAATATACCATTTAAGTTTATCTTCTTATTATATTAAGGGACTTCACCCTCTTATTAGCCACTAGCTCAAAAAGATCATCAATTACACATTGCATGTCTCACAATACTCCTATCACAATATTTATCAAACATTCATACTCATTAGGCCATTGCCCTATCTCAACACATCATCAACAATTGACTAGACAATTCACTTTGACATTTTCACAAACACCTTTTGTGTATACTTATGACAAGGTCATTTTAATGGTAGAAATCATCAAGACTAGGGTTAATCAAGACCTTCATGTTTAAAAATTTAACAAAACACCCACATATGCAATCTACCATTAAATACATGTATCAACACAAGTATATTCAAAAATCATCATCATTCATTGTTAGGTGTCAAAACCCTTTTCATTTAATTCAAAACCACCATGTACACTTACTATTTAAAGTTTGAAATACATGGTTGTATAGAAATTTAAAGATGGGAAGAGATAAATTCCTTTAAAAAGATGACACACCAACAATAATGACTCTCCCTCTTGCCACAAGATGAACACCTTCAAACCCTAGCCAGTAATCTTGCTTCTAATAGTGTTTAGGATGTTTAAGTCTTGCAAATAAAGACTTGGGAGGCTACCAAGATTTATATAGTTCAAGTAGTTAGGGTCTTAGGCAAGGTAAATGACCAAAAGTTACTTGGTTAAAATTTGGAAAACACACACATGCAAGGGTACGACTCTCCCTCATGGTTCACTTGGCAAGCGTAAACTAGGGTACGAGTGGCACCCTAACTCGTACCATAGCCTTATCCTAGGTCAAACACACTGTTTTGGGTACATAAAGGGACCTTTGATTCATAACCAAGGGGTAAAACTAACTCCCTAAGTCGTAAGCTCAACTCGTGACCAAAAAAGTCTATTTCTAGGTTAGGTTTCCCTCTATACGATTGAGTAGTTAACTACTCGTAATCATGGTTATGGCCAAGGGATGACCTTTTCGTATGTAGGAAAGTATATTAACCTAAATTACATCCTAGGATAATAAATTAAAGGTAATGGTGGGTACAATTCGTGACCTAGGGTATGACTCAAGTACCCCCAACCGTATCCACTCCAGAGACATCAAAGAGGTTGTTGTCTTCTTCAAGGGTTCAAGTCTAAGTGCTTCAAATCTCTTCCACTTTTATAGGTAAGTATAGATACAAATTAACACCCCAATATGTACCTAATAAGTCTTTAAACAATTTGGAAACAACACATAACAAGGATGCAACACAACACACATATCATGACCATTGACATCTAACAAAAAATATTGCAAGGTCACATTCTCGGGTGTTTCGTTCTCCCCTATGTAGGGTCATTTATTTGTGAATGATGAGTATGGAAAGAATAAACAAAAGTTAAAATATTAACATGCATCAAACCAACCATTACATGAGTTAGAACATGCACACAACGATGATGCGAGACAACACATATTATGATCATCATCAATCAACCATTTCACTTCACTTGTCTTGAAGACTCCAACTCATTATTTCTCCAACACTTGCTTATGTCTTAGCTTAGGGATTCCATCCCATCAACTCAACAAGGATATCGACTAACTCAAGGCATTTGGATACTTTACTCCATAATTTTTCAATAATATGAATCAACTCAATGTTTTAGATACTTAAACCTATCACAACAAGTTACACATCATTTCATAGTATTAGAAACTTTGATCCATGGTCTAACAAGACACCTATTATTTCACACATTGGGAACTTTAATCCATTGTCTAACAAAGACATAAACCAATCTCAACCACAGGAGACTTTACTCCATTCTCTATTAAAGACATACATCAAAGTAAGGAGATTAACATATACCTCCATCACAAGCTTTCGGAATGGAATATAAAGGCGGGTACTTGGACTTTATGTCCTCTTCTACCTCCCAAGTATCTTCCTTAGACTTTTGATTCCTCCGGAGAACCTTCACCAAATCCACTTCTTTCATTTACAACCAAAAAACTTGCCGATCCAAGAGCCTCATCGGGTTCACCTCATATGACAAAGAGTCTGAAATACCAATATCTCCTGAGGGAACAACCAAGAAAGAATCACCCACATATTTCTGCAACATAGACACATGGAAAACTGGGTGAATGGAGTTCATACTAGAAGGCAACTCCAACTCATAGGAAATATTGCCAATCTTCTTCATAATCAAGTAGGGACCAATATATCAGGGACCATGATTTTATTTTTTACCAACCCGCATCACTCCCTTCATAAGAGACACTCTCAAGAATGCCAAATTGCCCACATTAAACTCTAAGTCCCTACACCTCACATCCGCATAAGACTTTTGGCGACTTTGAGCTGTTTTCAATCTATCACAAAGCATCTTCACCTTCTCTAAGGCTTGGTGAAATAACTCAGGCTCAACAAACTTACCCTCGCCAACTTTGTACCACCCAATAGGAGATCGACATTTCCTACCATACAATGCTTCAAAAGGCACCATGCTAATACTAGAGTTGTAACTATTATTGTAGGTGAAATCAATCAAAGGAAAGTGGTCATATCAACTATCACCATAATAGATTACAAAATCCCACAACTTATCCTACAATATTTGGATAGTTTTCTCTGCCTGACCATCTATTTGCATGTTGAAAGTGGTACTAAGGAACACTCTAGACCCAAACCCTTTTGGAATGACTTCCAAAAGTGGGATGAAATTGGAGGACCATGGTCCGAGATAATAGACATCGGCGCACCATGGAACTTCACAATCTCTGCAAGAAATAACTTAGCATAATATTTCGCCCAGAAATTAGTTATCATGGGTAAGAGATGGGCAGACTTGGTCATTCTATCGATAATGACCCAAATGGAATCACATTGATTCTGAGATCTAGAAAGACCGGTAACAAAATCCATATTAATTGACTCCCACTTCTACTCAGGAAACTCAATCTCTTGGTATAGGCCACTGGGCGTCAAGTGCTCAACCTTTACTTATTGGCATACCATACACTTAGCCACATGGCTAGCAACATCATGCTTCATATTATTCCACCAATAGAACTCTCTAAGATCATGAAACATCTTGGTGGATTTGGGATAGATAGCATAACGGGCTCCATGAGCCTTAGCCATGACCCTTTCCCTAAATCCATTGATGTTAGGAGCACATAGCCTACCTTGGTACCTCAAGATACCATCACCATTAATCTCAAAGTCCACAGCTTTGTGTTGACCCACATTACTCTTGATCTTCATCAATTCAGGGTCCAAGACTTGCTTTTACTTTATCTCAACAACAAGAGACAATTGAGATACAGGATTCACAAACACACACCATTGTCGAATTTCGCAAGTCAAACTCCAATATTAGCTAATCAATGAATATCTTTCACCAATCACATCTATCCACAAAGACATGGGCCAAAATTCCCATAAACAATCTACTAAGGAATCGGCGACCACATTTGTCTTATTGGGATGGTAATGAAGACTCATATATAGTCTTTCAATAGCTCAAGCCACCTTTTTTGTTGGATATTCAACTCCTTTTGGATAAACATATATTGAAGGCTCTTATAATTTGAAAATATATTAACATGAACACCAAAGAGATAATGATGCCAGGTTTTCAAAGCAAAGACTATGGCTAATAATTCTAGGTCATGGGTGGGGTAGTTCTTTTCTTGAACTTGCAATTACCTAGAAGCATAGGTTATGACCCTACCATGTTGTATCAACACGCAACTAAGAGCTACTCGAGAAGGATCATAATAAACCATAAGAAAATCACTACCCTCGGGCAAGGCAAAATCGGAGCCGAAGTTAATTTATCTTTCAACTTCTCAAAACTGCCACACATCGGACTACAAGAACTTTTCCTTCTTTTCGGTTAATTTGGTCAACGAGGCAGCTATAGTAGAAAAACTCTCCATGAACCTTCTATAATAACCCTCTAGACCCAAGAAGCTCCGAATATCAGTTGGAGTCGTAGGTCTAGGCCATATCTTAACCGCCATAATCTTTTAGGGATCCGCTATGATCCCTTCACTAGAGACAACATGACCAAGAAAAGCTATGGCTTTCAAGCAAAGCTCAAACTTAGAGAACTTGGCATACAAATGATGATCCACGCAACACAACACGGAGGAGATCTACATGATCTTCCTTACTCTTAGAATAGACCAAGATATAATCAATGAAAACAATGACAAACATGTCCAAGAACGAATGAAATGCCCTATTAATCAAATCCATGAATGCCACTGGGGCATTGGTCAACCCGAAGGACATTACAAAAAAATTATAGTGACCATACCTGGTTCTAAAGGCAGTTTTAGGGATATATGCATCCCTAATTTTATGTTGATGATTACTCGATCTAAGATCAATCTTAGAGAAACACTTCGCAGCCTAAAGTTGATTAAACAAATCATCGATCCTAGGAAGATGACATTTATTCTTTATTATCACTTTGTTTAACTGAAGATAGTCAATGCACATATAAAGGGGACATCATTCTTGCATACGAATAACACAGGAGCATCCTTAGGAGACACACTAGGCTGAATGAAACCTTTATCTAAGAGGTTTTTCAATTGCTCCTTAAGTTCTTTCAACTCTGTTGGAGCCATT
The DNA here is from genome assembly GCA_030864225.1 of Capsicum baccatum var. pendulum. Lineage (NCBI taxonomy): Eukaryota > Viridiplantae > Streptophyta > Magnoliopsida > Solanales > Solanaceae > Capsicum > Capsicum baccatum. The sequence continues at coordinate 200,290,751 of CM061553.1, forward strand.
CTATAAGTAGGAATAGAGATCAAACATGTGTCCGGAATAAAATCAATCCCAAAATTAATTTCCCTATCGGGAGGAACACCAAAAATATCATCGGTAAACTCATTTACCATGGGAACGGATTCTAGAGATGGCTCTTCTGAGTTTGAATCTTTAACTTAGACGAAATGATACAAGCACCCCTTTAAAATCAACTTTCGTGCCTTAAGATAAGAAATAAACCTTCCCTTAGGCACTAAGGAATCACCTTCCTAAATAATGACCAGTTCATTAGGGAATTTAAACATGACCCTAAGGCTCTGACAATCTAAGGAAACATAACAAGAGTAAAACCAGTCCATTCCCAAGATGACATAAAAATCAAGCATGTCTATCTCTATCATGTCAACAAGAGTATCTCTACCAGAAAGAGGTATTACACACCCCTTATAAAGTCTTTTAACAACCATAGAGTCTCCAACTAGAGTAGAAATAGAAAAAAGAACTGACAGACTCTCGGGACCACAATCAAGATGCACAGCCATATACAGGGTCACCTAAGAATGAGTAGACCCTGGGTCAAGCAAGAAATAAACATCACGAGAGAAAAGTCTCAACATACCCGTAACAACATTGGGAGATGCTTTAGAATCCTGGCGAGTAGCAAGTGCATATAAGAGGTTTCGTCCAGCACGATGCTAGAAGAAGAAGCATACATAGCAACCTTTGATGTGGGAGTTGATGAAGTAGAAATAGAGGCCCTATTAGCCTAAGAAGCTGCAAGAATGGGGCACTCACGTTGCATGTACCCAAGCATACCATAATGAAAGCATCTGCCTCTCCCCTTCTCACACTCATTATGATGACTCTTACCATAGAATTTACATGGATGGTGGGGTAGAGCCTAATGGGCACTACTAGTCTGGAATTAGGCACCTTGTGCCTAGGAACCGCCACTAAATTGGGGCCGATGACTACCCAAGAACTTCAGGTAAGGAGAGAGAACACTAGTTAAGGAGAACAAACCAAAACTCTCCCACTTCTTCTGTGGCCACTTGCCACTATTTCCACCACTACTCTCGGAAGGCCTAAACTTTTTTCCTTGCTTCTCATTAAGCTTAACTTGCTTCTTCTTCTCATATTCTACTTGTTGCATATACACAACCAACATAGAAATTTCCATGTTCTCAATTAACAAGGCCGCCTTGCTTTTGAGAGCTAATTCATAGGATAATCCTGAGACAAACTTACGTATTCAAGCCCTCATACTAGAAACCATTTTGGGAGAATACCTTGAAAATTAATGGAATTTCAAGGCATACTCTTGCACGGACATTCTGCCTTGCTTCAAGTTCATAAAATCTTCTTCCTTTGCCTCCCTCAATCTTGATGAAAGAAGCGGTCAAGGAAAACCTTGGAAAAATCTACCCAAGAAGTCGGACTAGGATTAATACCCTTAGACAACTCCTACCCTTCATACCACTAGTGCACTATATCTATAAATTTTAGGAAGCGAGCTCAATACCTTCAATTTCCAAACCATGCATAATTCAGAACATTTTCTCCATTTCATCAATAAAGCCTTGAGAATCTTTCTCAACCTTGGTACCGGACAACATAGAAGGGATCAACCTTATAAATTGGTTAATTCCTGTAGCCTCAAAAGAAATGGTAGTGTGGGTACCACACTCCACTTGAGAGGCTACAAATTAATTCAAGAGGTTGATAGAGCGACAAAACTTTGTATTAGTAGTATCCCTTTAAGAAGATCAGGGAGGAATGCTACTCTCATGAGCAGGGTTGGTGGGTAGAACCCCATGAGTATGTCCAGATGCCACAGCCCTATCCCAGGTCTGAACTCTAGAAGTTGGAAGAACTTCATCCATAGGACCCTCAGTAGTGTCTGCCTAAGCCACAGATCTCCTTTGAGGCACGATCTAAAAGATACAAAATCGAATCGGAGTAAATTGAAGACCTCAAACTTAGTAGCTTGAAATTGAATCACAAAAAGGAGAAACATTTCCTAAAATGTTTCATAGCTTCTCTTTTATAAGTGTGGCGCATTTTACACCCATAAAAGAGACTCTACTTGAAATGATATTGTGAATACCCAATTGACTATGAACCTAGGCTCTAATACCGACTTGACATGACTCAAACCCCGGGCCTTGTAGTATGGCCACCTCAAGCTTACATAAACTAGAGGTCACCCCTATAACCCATTCAAAATATATTATCATACCATAGAAGTCAAAGGAACACCAGCTCACAAAGCAGAATTAATATCATAAGTCAACATTAGATTCATAATAATAATAATTTCTACGCCCGAGTTCACAGTTGTTTACAATACCTTTATACAAAACCAAAGTCAATAAATGTATGTATCGGGACAAGCCCCTGACTAGAGCCAAACCAAGTCTTAGAGAGACAAAGCCTAAAGATAAGGACTAAGAGATGAAGGTCTTTTGAATGTAAGGAATATCACTCCTTCAAGTGAATGCATGAACCGTTTGATCGTCTAATCACTACACAGGAAAAGAAAAAGATACTTTGGTACCTACGTCGCGTAGGGATGTAGCAATTGGAACTCTAGCATGTTACTCGAGGATAAGTGATAAGATAATATCATCAATCAATAACAAATATATATATTGCATTTCATCACATTCATACACTTATCCATACATATACATATACCATATATCAACCAGGATATCAAGGTTCCTCGATATTCTCAAAAAGTCATTCATTATACATAAAGTAGATGTCTACCACCTCCCACGCTTATAGACTTATCATTCTTAATACACCGAGGAATTTGGCCACATTCACATTATTATTAGATCGGGGACTCTACCCTTGTACACATATTCACTTTACAAAGGGATTTAGCTGCAAACTTCATCATTCAACAAAGGACATTACCCAAACACATAGGCCATTCAAACAAGGGACTTTACCCACACTCACATAGGTGGAATGTACCATAAGACATAGATGGACTTTACAACAAGCCTTAAGGGGAATTTACCACAAGCCTCTTTATGAGGCGAGGTGCTTTGACCTCAACAGATCTTTTCAAGAAATGTATTTACCTTGTACTTTCATCGGGTGAGGGACTTTAACTCCAAGCCATATCATGGGCAAGGGACTTTACCCTCAAGCCATAACAACCATCATTTGTTAATATTTGGGACCTTACCCTCTTGTCGATGCATCATTACATATTCAATACAACATTTAAGGACTTTATCCATTTAGCTAATTTCAACAATATACAAGACCTCATGGTCATCCTAGGAGCCTTTATTGCTCAACGTTTCAATAAGATGATGCCTTAATTAAATTCATCACACAATTCATTTTATGGTCCTCAAGACCTTCACAAGACATTCATATTTCAATAGAATTCCCATTCCACACTTTAGTCCAATACACCATTCAAGTTTATCTTCATATTATATTAAAGGACTTCACCCCCTTATTAGCCACTAGCTCAATAAGAGCATTAACTATACATTACATGGCTCACAATACTATTATCACAACATTTATCAAAGATTCATACTCATTGGTACATTGCCCTAGTTCGACAATCATCAGCAATTGATTAGACAATTCACTTAGATATTTTCACAAGCACCTTTTGTGTATACTTATGACAAGGTCATTTTCATGGTAGAAATTATCAAGACAAGGGTTACTCATGACCCTCATGTTAAACAACATACAAAAAGTACCCACATATGCAATCTACCATTAAATATATCTATCAACACATGTATATTCAAGAATCCTCATCATTCATTGTTAGGTGTCAAAACCATTTTCATTTGATTCAAAACCACCACGTACACTTACTAATTCTAGTGTGAAATACCTGGGATAAGAGTTATTTAAAGAGGGAAAGAGAAACATGCCTTTAACAAGATGTAACACCAATAATCTTGACTCTCTATGTTGCCACAAGATGAACACCTCCAAACCCTCGCCTCCAATTTTGCATCCAAGAGCTTTTAGAGTGTTTAGGATCTTTAAGTCTTGAAAATAAATAATTGGGAGGCTACCAAGATTTATATAGGTCAAGGACTTAGGTTTTTAGGCGAGGGAAATGACCAAAAGTTCCTTTGTTAAAATTTGGAAAAAAAAACACGGGCAGGGTTACGACTCCCCCTCACAGTTCATTTGGTAATCATAACCTAGGGTACGAGTAGTGCTCTAAAATGTACCCTAGCCTTATTATAGGTAAACCACACTGTTGTGGGTACTAAAAGGGACCTTTGAGTTATTACCAAGGGGTACAAATCACCCCCTAAATTATAAGCTCAACTCGTGACCAAAATAGTTCGCTTTTAGGTTAGGTTTCCCACTATACAGTAGAGTAGTTTATGACTCGTAAGAATGGTTAAGACCAAGGAATAACCTTTTCGTATGGAGGACATTATATTAACCTAACTTACTATATAGGATATAAAAGGGGAGGTCATGGTGGGCACGATTTGTGAAATAGGGTACGACTCAAGTGCCCCCAACCGTATCCACTCCAGAGACATCAAAGACATTGTTGTCTTTTTCAAGGGTTCATGTCTAAGTGCTTCAACTTTCTTCCATTTATATAGGTAAGTATTGATACAAATTAACACCCAAATATGTACCTAAGAATTCATTAAAAAAGTTGCAAACAACACACAACAAGGATACAACACAACACACATATCATGATCATTGCCATCTAACCTAAAATTTTGCAAGGTCACATTCTCAGGCATTTTACCCCTATCTTTATAAAAACAACATAATCCTCATTCTAACTCATTCTAATCCTCAAGACTTTAATTATCTCTTTAAATTAAAACTTCTCACCTTAAACATAAACCAACCCACACTTGAAAAAATGCAAAATCGATACTTATTTGAGATACCAACTTTTCCACACTCTTTAGAAACAAGTTTTAATCTTGGTTTAGCTAGACTTATTTATTATTATCTTCTGAATTTTCATCTAAGAGGTAACTTTGTTGGCTCGTAATGCTGATTTAATGTTTCACCAATTGTTGAATCAAGTTGACATATGTAACGCATTGTAAAATATATAGAAACTATCATACTTGCATGCGAGAGCATTGAAATAGCCTAAAATCATAATGTAGGGTCTTGGTTTGAGTTAAAATTCTAAGTTTGGGCCCTAACCAAAAGTTGACCTTGAATTAATGAAAGTAATATCAGGAGTTGAACTTGTTTTAATTGTTTTGAAAGTCATGATTCTTGATTAGTAAGTATACATTGGACTTGTTAGGATCTCAAATAGATCATAGGGGTGTGGAAAGAGAAGAACAAATTATTTTTTTTAATTTTTGAGTTTTTCTTGAACATTTTAATATCCCTCGCTTTTATGGGAAACTAATATTTTGTTTTTCAGGTATACATGGCACCTAAAGTAGCATAGAAAAAAGTAGATGGTACTTCAAGAAGATGGGAAGATTCTTCTCAGCATAATATTTTGGTGGAGTATTCAAGACAGCATCATGTTGATACTATAGGCACAGTGACACAAAGAGCCACACGAGTAAAGACTCGTCGAGCTTCTCAAAAAGATAAAACTCATCTGAGGATGAAGTCTGTGACAATATTGCCACCACATTCTCCTCCAACTAATGATGATGATGATGAGGTAGAGTTTGAGCCTACTCCATCTGCTAATGCTTTGGGTCCCAAGTTTGAGGAGAGGTCCCAGGATTCTACTGATGAGTTTGAGTAGTAGAAGTCATCAGTAGTACCTCTATTTGATGAGGGTACCACACCATCTTCCCATGATGCACAACTAGAGCAAACACTCACACCTGCCCCAGATACACCTTTCGAGGAGGGACATCTAAGTTGGTGTGTAAAACCAATATAGAGTATATATCATAGGGAAAAGCGTATTTACAAAATAGGCAATCTGACACGTTTTATCTATGAGGAGCGTCGGATTGACTAATTGGGGCTAGAGTAGTTACCATAGCTTAGGGCAGTATTTGACATGTATTAGCTTAGCTGAATGACAATGCCACTTAGTTCTTATATCTCGGCCATGGTGAGAAAGTCTTATACATCCTATAAAACCACTGATTCCTTCTTATGTGCCATCATCCAGGCCTGATTAGATTTGTATGACTACCACAGCTTAATCACATACTAGTCAGAGGGGTCAAAGTTGACATTAGAGAGAAGACTATCTGCAAAGTAATGTTTAACCCAGATTATATTACACTTACATCTACATATGAGTGAGACCACAGATAGAGGATCGCATGAGATCATCATATTTTATAGGATACTAAGCATAGAGTTGAGAGAGTTAAGATAGATAGGTGGATAGCTGATTATACTTCACCACTATGTAAGGAGGCCCCATGGATTGAGGGGGTAGCTGTGATCAACAAGGACATGTTGACACTAGAGGCCAGAGTTTGGTGGCTACTAATTCATTACCACCTACTTCCTACTGCTTCAAATAACATGTTGACATAGGAAGGAGCTGCATTGGTTGTTATCTTGATGGTTGGTTATGATTTTGATTTTGCTGCCATCCTCAAGAATGAGTTACATGATAGATCTTTTGGTGGGATAACCTACCATTTCTTTGTATAATTTAGAGGCTATGCAATGAGGTAGGTATGCCTGAGTTACCAGGAATTGATGAGAGGGTGACTATATCTTGTGAGTTTTTGTTGAGCCTAGTAGAGATCTAGAGAGATACGAATATTGAAGATTTTTAGACCAAGATGACTACCCTCTTTGGGTAAATAAGATCAGGGGTTAGGACTAGATTTGAGAAGGCCGAGGCTAGATAAGATCTCCTTAGAAAGTTGCACTATTAGAGTTGGGTGTCAAGTTTTAGATACAGATTGATGAGCTAGAGAGACGGGTTACATACCAGTATATAGATACAGATGCACCAGATTAGATTCAGATAAAAGAGAATTTTGATATCCTACATACAGAGGTACGCTCTCTTGCATAGAGCCATAAAGTAGCTACTCCCTCTATGATACCCCCTGTAGTATAGATTTCACCTCCTCATACACCAAGATATTTTGAATCTTTTAGGATGATGATGAGGATGTCCCAATTGTTGGGACTGAGAAAGGTCACTAGAACAATTTGAAGGATCCTGTTATGATAGAGGAAGAAGCCCTTAAAAAGGCCAAACATGATTCTTTGGTGATTGTATTTGTAGATAGAAAGAGACTTAATGCTATAGTAGTGGGTTCATCATCCAGTAGTGCACCACCACCGCCTCCATAAGATTTTATGTCCCCATCTAAGGAGGCTCCTGACTCGGGTGCTTTGTACATCCCAAGTATATTCTCACTTTCTTATGTTTTGTTTTGTTTTAAAGCATTGAGGACAGTGAAAATTTTTTAGATAGGGTGGGCATGTAATGCCATAGTGGGTTTTTGTTATCGTACTTCTTTTCCTGTCAACCGCGGTATGATTGTAGAACCGTCATGTCTAAAATAATTGTGTCGTATTGTGTTTTTTGTGATGTTTTGTGTAATTAGGAGAATTTAAGTATTTAGAAAAGTAGTTAGATTCATACTAATTTTTTATTACCCTTCAAAATTTTGTGTTTTAGAACTGTGTGTTGATTTATATATGTGTGAACTTTGTGGATCTTGTTATGGCATTAGTATTAGGGACTGATAGCCATTTGCTAACAATTGCATTAACTAAATAGATAGTATTTGGTGATATTGACTCTGTGCCATGTGATTGTGAGATGCTACCTAGTTCCCTGTGTATGTTAAATTTAGAACTTGCCTAGTTAGTCTTGCATATGTTGAAGAATGGTTGGTTAGGCAAGGATTATAGGTTGTTTTGATTCTAGTCCACTTTTAGCTTAAATAGTTTTCCATATGTGAATAATATCCCTTGATTCCTATTTTGAGCCTGATAGGCTATTTTTCTTGTTTTCACCATTCGCCTTCCCATTTGTGTTGTAATGAAACTATACTGGCCATGGTCCTTCATGGACATTTTACACCTCAACATAAGTAAAAAGCCTAAGTTGAGGGTGGCTATCATAGGGGTGCTATGTGTAAAATAGGTATGAAGAAGGGTAAAATAAGAGAAAAAGTTAGTAGGGTTAGGTGTGGAATAAAAGGAAAAAGAAGAATCAAAAAGATTGTGAAAAAAAGGATAAAATACTACACCCAACCTAAATGTGCAGAAAAAAATAAAAGGGAGAAATAAGGGTAGAATAAAAGGAAATTGTCCAGTAAGTGAGACCCCAAAATTAGTGTAGTTCCAAGGAGTCTTAGTAACTTTAAATGACCATATCTATCATACCATCCCACAAGCCTACATTATAAGTTGATAACAGTCCAATAATGATCCTAACTTGACAATCTGAATACTAAGGTAAAGAAAATAAAGCCAATCCTATGGTATTAGACATGCATTCACTTAAGCTTCATTGTTGAGTGTTAATATATCTTGACCATCCCTGCATTGACATTCATGATTTCATATGAGTGAGGGGATATTCTTGTTGTGAGGGCACTTGAGTCATGATATTAGCTATCTGCTTGTTTCGGGTAGTGTAATTTGTTCATATGAGTGGTTTTTTGCTGAAAATATAGTTGCCACACCTTGATTCCTTTGTGTCACATTGTTGTGCTTCATATTCTTACACAGTTTGTTTTGAAAATAGATATAGGAGGGGATGTTGTGATATAAATTTAATGTGATGACTAACTACCTTGAATATCTTAGATTTTCTTAATTAAGCGATACTTTTGTTTCATTGTCTTTTTGTTGCCTAAGTATACGCAAACGTTCTAAGTTGAGGGTGTTGATGTGCTATAGAAATATAGCACTTTCTATGCTTAAATGACGAAAATATACAAGTTTCAAAGGGCTTTTTGTTAGATTTGATCTATTTTGGGTATGTTTTACAGGAAACCATGTTTTGAATGATAAGTTTGTGAAAATGGTGAAAAAGACATTTTTGGTTACTTTTGGAGCAATTATTGATGATTGGGATGTTTTTCAGCTTAATCATGATTGGTTTATGTTTGAGAGTCATGAATAGCTAAAAAACTGACACACAGCACCAACCAAGTCAACATGTGACTAGAAAAATGACCTACGGACTGCATGTACACAAAGCAGGTGCAAGAAACTCAAAATCTCGAGAGCTGAACATTACAGGATTTTTGGTCCTGCTACCTGCGCCCACTATCTGTGCCCTATGCCTGGGCGACATGTAGCACCTTCTGATGATAGGCGAATTTACACGCCTATAGTTCTATATTTTACCCATATTTTAGCAATGTTTTGAGAACAAATTATATATTTCATGCACTTTTAGTCCTTTTTCCTGTAAGTGAGCTAACGAACATGATTAGCAAAGCTTCAGGTATAAATGATGCAGAATTCAGCATTTTATGGATAAATTGATGCCAAAGAAAGCTTCACGAAAGTAGAAAAGGGTGTCTTGGACGCCAAAGACCAAAAGTGGCGCATGGAAAATCTGTCCCGGGCTAAAACAGCAATTCTGAAGACTTTGGAGACTAGCAGTAATTTATTAGGATTAGGATAATGATACATTAACCTAGTACAATTGGGTTAAGTATTTCATTAGCTTAGTAGGATTTGGTTAAGTATTTCATTAGCTTAGTAGGAATAGGATATGGGTATTATAAATACCCTATTTTGCTAGAGATTTTTATACATTCTACTGAACAACAACTCTCATCATACCTTACAATTCATTCACTACTACTTTTAATTCTACTTTTTATTCTTCTTCTATTCATCTATTCAATTCTTAATTTCCGCAATAAGAGAAAAGTTACTTTGCTAGGAATTCACGCCTAACGCCTACCACACTACTACTACACGAAATCTTTATTGTGGTATAATAACAATGTCTATTGTGATTTCCTTCGCACTCATGGGTAACTAAACCTCTCTGTTGGGGTTATGGAAGCCGTATGAGATACTATCTATTGCTATGAGTTTGTGAGTTTGTGACACGTATGCTGCTTATTTCATTATTCTCTTCATCTTAATCTAAATTCTTTCTGGTTGCAAATGCAAGAATACGCCAGTATAGCATTAAGTTGTTCGAAAGAAAAGTTATATGTCTGGAAAAGAGATAATGTCAAGGTAGTAGGGTCCCATCCCCTATTAAAAAGTTAGTGCCGTAACTGGATTAACCTCTTGGAGAATTTTTACCGTTAGATACGCTTTAAGCTCGAAAGAGTTAAAGTGAAATAATCCTCGAATAGGTCGAAAAACGCCTGGATTTACCATCGAATACAATTCTCTATAAGCACATGCATGTCTGAATTCCGCATAACTCATAGCTAATAGAGACGTAAACTCAGAAGGTGGACATAACCCCAACTCTTCAATTCTCATTGTTTTACAACCTACTAAACATTCTTTATTTTTACTTTGCTATTTTCAGTTTTTACTTTAATATTTGGTTACACATTACAATCCCCCTTTTTACGAGACTTGCACTAAAAGTCTAGTAATCGTTGCTTACTTGTTGACCAAGCTATTCCCTGAGGGATCGATACCCAACCCAGTTGGGTTCTATATTTGACTATGACCGTTTTACACTCCTACGAGAGCTGTAGATTGAGCGTTATCAAAAATTAGCACCGTTGTCGGGGAATACGAGTGTCAATTAAGTTTGTGATAATTACTAGACCCTTTGGTCAAAGATTCTTGTACTTTTACTTTTAGTTTTTGTTTTTGTTTACTTCAGGTTTTTATTCAGTGCATGCCCCATACTCGAAGTTCTGGTCAACCGTTATTACCTATCAATCCTGAACCACAACGAATTGGCAGAATGGAGGCACAAACAGAAATCGAAAGAATGGCTGCTCAACAGGAGCAGGCGAGATTAGCTGCTCTTGCCCCCGCCCAAGTACACCAACAAAACATTGATAACCCTGGGCGAGCAACAAATCCTGACGATGAGGATTTAGGTGATGATGAGTTACTAAAACCAAGGCATGATGCTGAAATCGCAACACCTGCTAACAAAAGAGGTTGTCAAGCTCGGTTTAGGTATGATCGCCAACCCATGCAACCAGCTTTTGACAACGATGATGATGATCTTGATGGAGCCGGAGCCACAAGAGCCATTATTCCTTCACCACTAGCGCCCGGAGCCAAGTTCAACATCACAAGCACCATAATTCAGTTATTGCAACTCAAGGGATTATTTTGTGGACTAGCAGGCGATGATCCGAATATGCATCTCATCAACTTTATTTCTACATGCAAGTCATTTGACAATCCTGGTGTTGGCCAAAATGCAATTCGATTACGTCTATTTCCATTATCTCTGTCTGGGGAGGCAACTCTATGGTTGAATGGGCTGACTCCTGATTCTATTACAAATTGGAGGCAATTGAGAGACGCTTTCCTAGAAAGATTCTTTCCGTCATCCAAACGAGCACAATTGAGAGATAAAATCAGCAACTTGCGTCAGCTTCCAACTGAAGCCCTTCATGAAACATGGGAGAGGTTCAAGACAAAGCTAGCGAGATGCCCAAACCATCACATGACTAATGTTCACCTAATGGAGATATTATACAGAGCCTTGAATTCAATAACTAAACCAGTGGTGGATAATGCGGCTGGAGGATCTTTTATGGACCTCACCTTTGGTCAAGCAATCAATATGCTAGATCGTATGACAAAGAAAAGTAGAGCTTGGCATACCAGGGATTCTGTGGTAGCAAGCCCCACTTTATCTATTGGCATGACTGCAGACCAAAGAAGAAGAGAAGAAGAACATGATCAAGATATGGCGCACATGAAAACACAAATGGATCTTCTTACAAAGCATTTATTATCAGGGAAGACCAAAAAAGTCAAAGCTATTGCGTCAAAAGGAAGAGACGAATCTGATTCGGAAGAAGAGGCCAACTACTTGAACAATTAGGGGGGTTTCCGAGGGAATCCCCAAGGAAACCAAGGTCGGAACTGCTATGATAAATATGGAAATAAGGACCAAGGAAGTTGGAAGAACAAGAATGAAAAGAGTGGTTTGTACGTTCCCCCTGGAAGACGTGACGCCACCACATCTAATTCTGGAAGTATGGAAGACATGCTGGCTAAAATATTGAAAGGAGTGGAAGCAACAAGCGCGGAAGTAACGGAGGTAGTTAATGATTTGTCCTCTATGAAACAAATAGTTGATTCTCATTCCACTTCAATCAAGCAAATAGATCAGCAATTGAGCCAACTTTAAGCAGCACTCAATCAAAGAAACACTGGCACTTTACCTAGCGATACTGTGCAAAACCCAAGGAATGATGGGTCATGCATGGCCATTACTACCCGAAGTAGTAAGGTGCTGGAAACTTTAGCAAAAAGTAAGCAAGTGGTTGACGAAGCAGCGGATATTGATGATAAAGCGAAAGGAGAAGCATCCGCAGAACAAGGCCACGACATCCATGATGTCAACCCCAATGATTTGCAACCTGAAAAAGCTGAAAAACGGAAGCAAGAGGAGAAGAAAGCCGTGGAGAGAAAAATTTCATACCCACCACCACCTTTCCCTCCAAGATTGAAAAAGGTGGTGGATGACACGAAGTTCAGCAAATTCATGACTATGTTAAAGCAGCTGACCATTAATGTTTCATTGGTGGAGGCACTTGAACAAATGCCTGGGTATGCAAAATTTATGAAGGATCTTTTGACAAAGAAGCGGGCAGCAAGTTATGAGTTGAAAGATGATGTTCATCACTGCAGCGCAATCGCGACCCGATCAATAGTTCAAAAGAAGGCTGACCCCGGTGCTTTCACTATTCCTTGCACCATTGGATCTTTAAATTTTGCCAAGGCATTATGTGATTTAGGAGCCAGCATCAATTTGATGCCACTATCTATCTCTAAAAAGTTAGGGTTAGGTGATCCTACTCCAACCAATATAAGGCTCGTAATGGCGGATAGGTCGGTAAAACGACCTACTGGTATTCTATGTGATGTATTGGTAAAGGTTTCTTCATTCATCTTTCCAGCAGACTTTGTTATTTTGGATTGTGAGGTAGATTCAAAAGTTCCCATAATCTTGGGGCGCCCTTTCCTTGCTACGGGAAGTGTGCTTATTGATTTGAGAGCTAATGAGATTTCATTCCGAATAAATGACGAAGTAGTTCGCTTTGATGTTTGCAAATCAATGAAGCAACCCAAAGAGCTGAATGTATTCTCGGTGGCTGATGTTTACTTTGATGATGAGAAAGAATTACTTGAAGAGGAGCAGCTGATTGATGACCCATTGGCGACTTTGCTTATGAATGGTGAGAGTAAGGATGCTGAAAATGGTGAAGAAGCTATTTGTGCTCTATCAGGATTAGGGACATATCGCCATGCTCCCAAGAAGCTGGACCTTGATCTCAAAAATTGACCCACACCACCAGCTAAGCCATCTATTGAAGAGCCACCCACGTTAGAATTGAAGGATCTGCCAAGTCATTTAAAGTACGCATTCGTAGGAAGCGGAAATACACTTCCAGTCATAGTGGCGGCAGATTTGGGTGAGCAACAAGTTGCAGCTCTCATTGCTATTCTACGGAAGTATATAAGAGCCATTGGATGGACCATTGCGGATATTATTGGTATTCCACCTGGGATTTGTACACACAAGATTCAACTTGAAGAGAATTGCACACCCACCATTAAGCATCAAAGGCGTCTAAACCCACCTATGCAAGAAGTGGTAAAGAAAGAAATAATTAAGTGGTTAGACACAGGAGTTGTGTATCCAATCTCTGATAGTACATGGGTCAGCTCGGTACAATGTGTTCCCAAGAAAGGAGGCATGACGGTGGTCGCGAATTAAAAGAATGAGCTTATTCCACTTAGACCCATCACCGGATGGAGGGTATGCATAGACTACCAAAAGTTAAATTCATGGACACTCAAAGATCACTTTCCAATGCCATTTATGGACCAAATGCTAGATCGATTAGCGGGGAAAGGATGGTTTTGTTTCTTAGATGGTTATTCCAGCTATAATCAGATTTGTATTGCTCCTGAAGACCAAGAGAAGACAACGTTCACATGCCCATATGGTACGTTTGCCTTCAAACGTATGTCATTCGGGCTATGTAACGCACCAGCCACCTTTCAGCGATGTATGATGTCCATTTTTTCTGATATGGTAGAAGACACTTTGGAGGTATTTATGGACGATTTTTCAGTTGTTGTTGAGTCTTTTGAAGCGTGCTTGGCAAACCTAAGCATGGCATTGGAAAGATGTATAGAATTCAACCTAGTGCTGAATTGGGAGAAGTGCAACTTTATGGTAAAAGAAGGTATCGTTCTTGGGCATAAAATCTTCGAAAGAGGAATTGAGGTGGATCGAGCGAAAATTAAAGTTATTTAGAAGATGCCACCCCCAATCTCTATGAAAGGTGTTCGTAGTTTCCTCGGTCACGCAGGTTTCTATCGACGGTTTATCAAAGACTTCTCCAAAATTGCTAGTCCATTGTGCAAGCTCTTGGAGAAAGATGCAAAGTTTGACTTCAATGAAGATTGTGTGAAGGCATTCGAATGCCTCAAAGAAAAACTAATTGAAGCCCCTATCATGGTAGCACCAGATTGGTCTCTCCCGTTCAAAGTCATGTGTGATGCTAGTGGGGTAGCCGTTGGTGCTGTACTTGGACAAAGAAAGGAGAAGCTATTTCATCCTATCTACTATGCGAGTAAGGTCCTGAATGAATCCCAAAAGAACTACACTGTCATAGAACAAGAGCTCCTAGCGGCTGTGTATGCGTTTGAGAAGTTCCGAGCTTATTTGTTGGGTACCAAAGTGATAGTTCATACAGACCATGCATCTCTAAGGTATCTAATAACAAAGAAGGATGTGAAACCAAGACTAATTCGATGGGTTTGTCTGCTGCAAGAATTTGATTTCGAGGTTAAAGATAGAAGAGGTTGTGAGAACCAAGTGGCTGACCATCTGTCTAGATTCGAGAACGAGCATGTGGCGCAGCCTGAAATCGAGATTGATGATGCATTCCTTGATGAGGAGATCTTAGCAGCAACAATGGAAGGATTACCATGGTATGCAGACTTTGCAAATTTTGTGGTGAGTAATGTGATACCTGCAAACTTATCTTACCATCAAAAGAGGAAGTTTATGCATGATGTACAGCACTACTTTTGGGATGAGCCATATTTGTTTCGACGATGTGCGGATGGTGTTATTCGACAATGTATATCCCATGTAGAGGTGCCTAATATATTGGAAGAATGACACACTTCCCAAGTTGGTGGACATCACGCAGGTAATCGGACAGCAAGAAAGGTATTACAAAGTGGATATTATTGGCCTTCGATATTCAGTGATGCCTACGACTTTGTTAGAAGATGCGACCAATGCCAAAGACAAGGTGCTATTTTAAAACACCATGAGATGCCCACGTCAAAAATCCTTGAAGTAGAGCTCTTTGACGTCTGGGGTATTGATTTCATGGGTCCATTCGTAAATTCGTTTGGAATGAAGTACATCCTAGTTGCTGTAGATTATATCTCAAAATAGGTTAAAGCTGTAGCGTTGGCCGACAATGAGGGAAAGCGTGTTGTAGCATTCTTAAAGAGAAATATCTTCTCTCGCTTTGGAGTACCACGTACTATTATAAGCAATGGAGGATCTCACTTTTGCAACAAGCTATTAAAATCCGTGTTGGCAAAATATGGTGTCAAGCAACATAAGGTA
The DNA here is from genome assembly GCA_030864225.1 of Capsicum baccatum var. pendulum. Taxonomy (NCBI): domain Eukaryota; kingdom Viridiplantae; phylum Streptophyta; class Magnoliopsida; order Solanales; family Solanaceae; genus Capsicum; species Capsicum baccatum. The sequence continues at coordinate 200,306,469 of CM061553.1, forward strand.
GCCACGCCTTATCACCCACAAACTAACGGCCAGGTAGAGGTTTCCAACTGAGAGATCAAGCAAATCCTTTCTAAAACAGTAAATGATAATAGGACAGATTGGTCTCGGAAGCTGGACGATGCACTATGGGCCTATAGGACTGCATTCAAAACACCAATTGGCATGTCCCCTTATCAACTAGTTTATGGGAAGGCTTGCCACTTACCCATTGAGCTTGAGCATAAGGCATTGTGGGCATTAAAGCGATTGAATTTGAATTGGGATGATGCAATGAATCTGAGATTGGAGCAACTGAATGAGATGGATGAATTCCATCTACATGCTTATGAGAGATCGGACCTAAACAAGGAGCGGATCAAGAAGTATCATGATCAGCGGATTATTCGACGAAACTTTCAAAAGGATGATATGGTGCTTCTCTTCAACTCTAGATTGAAGATATTCCCAGGTAAGTTAAAGTCCAAGTGGTCTGGTCTATACAAAGTTATCCAAGTCTACTCGTCTGGAGTAGTTGAGTTGGAAGACACCAATGGTGTTAGCTTCAAAGTGAATGGCCAACGATTTAAACCCTATATCGGTCCTCTTGATTCGATAAATTATATGTCCATCACTTATCTCGCCGAAGTCTAAGTACTCGAGGTAACTATGTCGTGCCGCGACAATAAATAAGGCGCTAGATGGGAGGCAACCCATCGTTTATCATTTTTCATTTTTTTCATTTTAGTATGTGTTTTGCTTTTGATTAATAAAAATCCAAAAAGACGAGTCGTGCCACGACCAAAACTAAGGCGCTTGGTGGGAGGCAACCCATCGTATTAATCGTTTTCATTGGTTTTGAGCAAATGTAGGTGCAAGAGGTATACAACGAGGAGATCGGTTTCAAATTTCGATTTGGACGGATTGCATGGTAAAGGTGGTAAGTTAGGAATGAAGATGCAAAAGGCTATGGATTGAGCATTGCTCATGCAAATAAAGGCATCGAACAAGGCTAGGCCTAGGTAAAACTATGCCACGAACAAGGCAAGGCCTATACTATGGCCTAAGGTCTCGGAATCTAGTGTGCCATAGCATAGGCGCCGCCCATGCTCAAGTATGCCATAGCATAGGCGCCGCCTATGCTAAAGCCTTTTGTCTCTGAATCTCAAATGCAAAGTGAAAGGCGCCGCCTATGCTCACCAAAGGCAAAGCAAAAGGCGCCGCCTATGCCAAGCATAGGCAAAGCTAAAGGCGCCGCCTATGGTCACTTTTTGTCTCCAAAACCGATTTTAAATGGGTCAAAACCCGACCCAACCTTTTTCTATAAATAGGAGACTTAGTCTTGAAACACAAACACATTGAAAAACCTAACTAGGCGCCGCACATACTTTCCAAATCATCAACAAAAAAAAAATTCCTTTTGCTCTAATTCTTCACAAGAACATCAACCAAAGGCATTATTCAAGTAAGTACTTCTTTGTTCTTCATTTATTTTTTGTAAGTACTACATTATCATGCCTATTATGAATCGCTAAATCTTGAAGAAATATTGGTGATAAGAATGTGTTTGAATTGTTGATACACAACCAAGTGAGTGAACATATACGTTGGGATAATCTTAACTTGTTTCCAACTTGAATTTGATTTTGATGCATTGTTATACTACTTACGGAATTGCCATAGTCATTAACATTGCATAATCTTGTCACTTGAATACTTACATGTTGGAATGACTTGTTCATCGGAATGGGACTTATAGTGGCCTGCCAACATAGGAGGTTGTGATTATTGTTAGATGTTATACCTTCATGTAATCCCTATGTAGTAGTCTTGCTATATCCATCATGAAAGTATTGCAAAGATTACAAGAAGGGTGACATCTCTACTTTGATTGTTGGAATATAGCACCTAAAACATATGTCAATGAAGTCTAAGTAATCGACCACTTTTACTTCACTAATTTGTATCAACAATCTAAGTGTGGGGTGGTACCCCTATTGCTTGTGTATAGATTGTATCCATTGAGATGATGCTAACATGAACATTGTTCTAAGTCTCAGGTACAATGGCACCCAAAGCAAGACAAGGCAAAGATAAGGCTACCACTTCCCAAAAAGGCAAGAAAAGAGGCTGCAAAGAGCAAGGAGAATAATCCTCAATGCAATTACCACGCCGCATGTTTGGAATAAAATGGGTTCTTGAGGAGGAAGCGAAGGAATGGTATATGAACAACAAGGAAAGAAAATATGTTCATGTGGACTTGATAAACAAGGAAAGCCTAGCGAAGAAGGAGCCGCGCATGTTGGCCAAGATCATGGCATTACATCTTGATTTCATCTTCCGAGACATGGGAGAATGTAATCTCGATTTGACAAGAGAATTTTATGCCAACTGGTCGCCAAAAACAACAGGCAGCGAGGTCAAGATTCGGGGCCAAGTTTTACAACTCAATGCGGATTTCTTCAACTCCTTTCTTGTCTTGCCTTCAGTCGATCCATCACCATTCAAAGAGCTGTACAGTAGACCTCCATATAGAGCAATTCGACACACACTTTGTGGAAGTAGATCTATGGCAAGGTGGAGCAGACAAAAAGACACCGGACGTCACAACACCTTCCCATATGTTCCTTTGAATAGGGAAGCAAGGATATGGTTGCGTATTGTCAACTCTTGCCTCATACCAGGGACCCAGTACACCAAGATAACAAGAGATAGAGTGTGCTTGGTATACGCGCTGATGACGAATGTCCCTATCAACTTTGGGGCAATTATTCGATCCACCATGCGGAAATCCAGGCTACACAAGCGGTCCCATTTCAGTTTCAGCAACTTGTTGACTGCAATCTTGAGGAAGGAAGACATCAAAGAGGAACCGGCTGATCATAGACTCCTACACAATCCAAAGAAGGTTGACCTCACAAAGGTCAAAGATGCTGAAACCACACATGGCGTCAACCTTACTACGGTAGAGAGACATGCTCGGGATGAGAGTTTCTTTTGCCATATTTATGGCATGACTCGGTTCACAATGATGAGTGGTGGACGTGTTCCAAATGCTGCAGAGCTCCAACAGCTGGATCATGAATATCCAATGAATGTGCATGCAAGGGAGATGTGTGGAGTAGGTACATACTTAGAGGAACCTCTTGATGGCGATGTGCCGACCGATGATGAGCGACGAATGCCAGACTCTGACGTAGAGAAGAATTCTGATGACGACGACTCCTATGATGATTCCGACAAAGGGGGTATGACCCCCGACATAGAGGAGTCCGACTGACCAGGTTTTTGGTATGTATTTTCCACTGAGGGAAGTGTCCCGTCTAAGTGTGGGGGTATTTGCATGCTATACTTCTTTATCCGCATTTGCATTTATTTATGTTTGTTTGTTTGAGTTTTTTTTCGTTTTTCATTTTTTTTGTAGTTAATTTTTTTACTTAGCTTCGCATGAAATTATTCTAATAGGCAGCATGAGATTATAACAAGAGTTTGTGCTAAAATCATGACTATTGAGACATTTAGGCTCTAATTGTGACTCACTACGTGATATTATGTGGTATAATTCCTTCAGTTGTTGGGTCAAGATTCTATACTACTCCCAATAAAGTCGACCATGTGCCTTGTGTGTGTGAGGATATTGTATATTCTATGTTTGTGGCTGATGCTAGAACTTGCCTGGTATGTATGTAAAGCGAAAATAAAGAGTGCAAGTCTAGGAGATGATTTAGGCATTTCTTTGGCAACCTATACTTGTTTACCTTCTTTTTACCTATCCATGGACATTATCCTAGTTAACCCCATTGAGCCTTTAGCCTATTTTCTTTGACAACCTCATATGTAAGCCTAATCCATTATTTTAAGACCATAATTTGATCCAAATTCCTAAGTGCTTTAAAGTGTAAAGTCATGTGACAAAATAAGAGGAAGTTTGATGAGTATGATGCCTTAGAATGTATTGGTGCTTGAATTTGTTATGAAAAAGAATTGCTATCATAAGGGGTGTGTTATGAAAAGAAAAAGGAGAGGAAAACCAAAAAGTTAGTTATGTTTAAAATTGAAAAACAAAAGAGGAGAAAAAGGGTCGTAGAATAAAAGAAAGAAGAAAGGTTGTTTGAGAGAAAAGTGTTAATGACATAATGTGATGTATTAAAGCGCTTAGGAACACAGTCACTATTTCTGGCCAAAATAGTCCTACCCGTCCCTTAGCCTACATTACAACCCGTAAAAGACCTAGTTGATCCTAAGCTTAGCATTCTGACATTTAGTGGAGAATTACACTAAGGGTAAGCCTATGGTCATCAGTTGCTGCATATGAATTCTTTGTGAGAGCGAGAGCAAGGATATTTCTATACCCATGTTTGAAAAATATGTTATACTTGTGAGTGATTATGGGTAATATATTGTGAGACACACATGGTTGATGAGTTTTGGGTAGTTGTGTATAACTCTTTGTACCTTAACTTTTGGATATGAATTAACTACCATCATGAGTCTATGTTGGAGGTTGAATTGTTTCTACTAATGATCAGCAAACTACTCTTTGTTGATAATTGTTGTGCTTGTCTTGATGAATATTTTGTGTTGATACTGTGAAACCCTAAGTTGATGTTTAGATGGACATGATAGTTTGTTCGAGGACGAACAAAGCTTCAAGTGTGGGGTGTTGATGATAGGCGAATTTACATGCCTATAGTGCTATATTTTACCCATATTTTAGCAATGTTTTGAGAACAAATTATATATTTCATGCACTTTTAGTCCTTTTTCCTGTAAGTGAGCTAACGAACATGATTAGCAAAGTTTCAGGTATAAATGATGCAGAATTCAGCATTTTATGGATAACTTGACGCCAAAGAAAGCTTCACGAAAGGAGAAAAGGGAGTCTTGGACGCCAAGGACCAAAAGTGGCGCATGGAAAATATGTCCCAGGCTAAAACAGCAATTCTGAAGACTTTGGGGACTAGCAGTAATTTATTAGGATTAGGATAATGATACATTAACCTAGTACAATTGGGTTAAGTATTTCATTAGCTTAGTAGAATTTGGTTAAGTATTTCATTAGCTTAGTAGGAATAGGATATGGGTATTATAAATACCCTATTTTGCTAGAGATTTTTATACATTCTACTGAACAACAACTCTCATCTTACGTTACAATTCATTCACTACTACTTTTAATTCTACTTTTTATTCTTCTTCTATTCATCTATTCAATTCTTAATTTCCGCAACAAGAGAAAAGTTACTTTGCTAGGAATTCACGCCTAACGCCTACCATACTACTACTACACGAAATCTTTATTGTGGTATAATAACAATGTCTATTGTGATTTCCTTCGCACTCATGGGTAACTAAACCTCTGTATTGGGGTTATGGAAGCCGTATGAGATACTATCTATTGCTATGAGTTTGTGAGTTTATGACACGTATGCTGCTTATTTCATTATTCTCTTCATCTTAATCTAAATTCTTTTGGTTGCAAACGCAAGAATACGCCAGTATAGCATTAACTTGTTCGAAAGAAAAGTTATATGACTGGAAAAGAGATAATGTCAAGGTAGTAGGGTCCCATCCCCTATTAAAAAGTTAGTGTCGTAACTGGATTAACCTATTGGAGAATTTGTACCGTTAGATACGCTTTAAGCTCGAAAGAGTTAAAGTGAAATAATCCTCGAATAGGTCGAAAGACCCCTGGATTTACCATCGAATACAATTCTCTATAAGCACATGCATGTCTGAATTCCGCATAACTCATACCTAATAGAGACGTAAACTAAGAAGGTGGATATAACCCCAACTCTTCAATTTTCATTGTTTTACAACCTACTAGACATTCTTTCTTTTTACTTTGCTATTTTCAGTTTTTTACTTTAATATTTGGTTACACATTACAATCTCCCTTTTTACGAGACTTGCACTAAAAGTCTAGTAATCATTGCTTACATGTTGACCAAGCTATTCCCTGAGGGATCGATACCCAACCCAGTTGGGTTCTATATTTGACTACGACCGCTTTACACTCCTACGAGAGCTGTAGATTGAGTGTTATCACCTGCGCTCTGCCAAACCGCAGGTGCAGGGAGTAGGTGGCCACCGACCCAGTTTTCTCCTATTTCATTTGGGCTTATTTTTTAGGGTTTTCACTTGTAATATAAATACCTTTTATGTAATTTTTAGTCAAAGATATATGTGTGAGAAATATTTATCCACTATAACACTTTGGAAACATATTTTGATTTCAAGATCCATCTTCAATCTTGGGATTTCATTATATTGATTTTTCTTGATTATTCCATCTATAGTTGTGGGTTTCTTTCATCTTATCATTGTGATTTAATATTTTTCTTTCAAATATGAATGTTATTGATCTCTTTACAATCATGAGAGGCTAAAAACCATAGCTAGGGTTGTGGAAATCCTGGTAGATTGACAAAGTGGGGAAGTGCAATTATTGACGGGAAACCCATACCCATGGCATGTATTGTTTTATCTTTGATATGATTGATTTCTAAATGGGTGCACACATTATGATCCCGCCTAGATATTATTACTCGCTCTAATAAAGTGGTAGTAACTAGAAAAATATAAAGACAACAGTAATTTGGCAAGCTAATAGTCGATCCGTTGCAGCAAAATAATATATTTGAATGATTATTAGCCTTCATCTAATAACTTGAGACTCAGAAGGTGATATTTAACTGGGAACAAGGTAAGGTTTAGTAATGCAACATCCTGATACTTAATAGGTAAATTTTGAAATCCTCCTACTCATCCAAAAGACTATAGGAGGTACATAATTTATCGATTTCGCATGTGGAGTATTGGGTTAGTTAAACAATGCATGAGAAACCTACGAAGTTGAGATGCCAGGGGAACACACAATCCTATTGTACACTCATGACTAATTTTCAACAAAGTTAATACTGTTATGTGTTTGAAACTACTACAAACAAATCCCCTCATTTACTTTCTTGTTTCACCCTTAGACTGCAACGACTGAGATCTGTCAAACCACGTCTTCCTTTGGGATTAAACACAAACCTTAGTTGGGTTACTATATCTTGATAGCGATGGTATCATCACCTAAAAGGAGGTGTTTCTTGGACTTCATCTAAGAAATTGGCACCATTGCCGAGGGACACGCTATTAGTTTGTGGATTGAGGTAATTGCAGTTTTTGGGTTTTTAGTTTTTCATTTTCTTCATTGTTGGGCATACACTGGTGTATTCCTATCACATGGAGTTGATCCAATCCCTTACTCCCAGTTAATTCAAATCTATAGAGAATTCTACGAACACCTGGTAGGATGATTGAGCCAAAGATAGCTGATAATCCTGAAGGGGTTCATGATATTGTAACTCCTACTGATGGAGTACCAAATATTATTAATCAACAGACTGGTGAGGTTTTGGATGAAACTGAAGCCACAAAAAGAGAGCAACAAAAAAAGCTCATAGGATAGCTGAGGATATGGATCTAGCTGAGCAGAGACAGGCAATAAACCACTGAGCAGCACCCAGTGGAAATTAGAATAGAGCTAGAGGTAATCGTGTTCAAGTTATCCCAGACTATCAGTATGTGCATCCATATATATATGATGAGGAAGATATTGGATATGTTGAGTTGATAGAGAATGGAGCCTTAGTACCTCCTTTTTTGCCCCCAGGCATCAAATTTGACATCAGGAGTGCTATGATCCAACTTCTAAATCTGAAGGGTATGTTTGCAGGAATTCCTACCGAAGATGCAAATTTGCACCTTACAAATTTCCTTAGTACCTGACACTCGTATACTAATCTAGGGGTAAATTAGGAAGCACTTAGACTAAGGCTTTTTCCTTTCTCACTTAGAGGAGAAGCATCTTTATGGTTATGGAAATTGCTAATAGGCTCTATCATGACATGGAATGAGTTGCATGGGAAATTCTTAAAACGGTTCTTCCCTCTATCTCGGATGTTGTATCTTAAGGATGAGATCTATAATTTTAGGCAGATACAATCAGAATCCATGTGTGAGGTTTAGTTTAGGTTTAAGAAGAAGCTAAACTTGGTGCCCAATCATCAGTATTCAGGGAAAAACTTATCTAAGATATTCTAAAGAGCCCTAAACATCAGCTCCAGAGCCATGGATAACACCATTTATGGAGGAGCTTTTATGAGACTACGCTGGGAGGCAGCTTCAGAGATGTTAGATAATATCTCACTTACTAATCAAGGGTGGCAAACTCAGGAGGCCGAGGGGGGATCTAGTACTTATGCTATTTGTAGTTTCTGCCACTAGAGATCAACTAATGATACAATAGCACAAGAAATTGAGTTGTTAAGGATTGATTTTGGGGTACTAGAAATATAGTTTGTAGTAACAAGTTCTGACAAAGAGAATATAGTAGCGGCATAGGGGTCATCTTCCAAAGCATATAAGTTTGAATTGGAAGAGGAAGCTAAATACCTCGATCATCAGATGGTGGATTTACAAGACCAAAGGAGTGGAACAAAGGTTGAAACTTTTATGATAGGTACAGAGACAGTAGGAAAGAGTGAGATAGTGACAGTAGGAAGAAGGATGACTATAGAGATAAGGGAGATAGATATATTCCACTAGGTAGATGCAATGTAGAATCTAGAATGGAGGAGAAGCATTCTAAATTGCTGAAGGGTTAGGAAAATTAGGAGACCAGCCTCAAGGAAATTAAGGCTTATATTTTTGGATTGACCCAGAAGATTGAGTCTCAAGCCACTGCTACAAGAAGCTGGAACACCAGTTTAGGAAAATATCAGCAACTCTAAATCAGAGGCAGCCAGGTACCTTTCCAAGAAACACTGTGAAAAATTTTAAAAATGATGGCCACGTACTTGCTATTATCATGAGGAGTGGTATCACTACTACAGATCCCTCAATGCTTGCTATGAAAGTTGTTAATGCTGATACACATACTTCTAAGTTTGAGAAGGTAGTAGATGATAGAGATATAGTTGCTAAAGATAAAAGTATGGGTCCAGTCATTGAGCTAACTGTAAGATAGATTCCAAGACCACCCCTACCTTTTTTTCAACGACTGATGCAGAAGAAAGAGAAAGGTAAGTTCAAGCAATTTACTAAGATACTGAAACAATTAAGCCTGAACATACCTCTTATTGAGGAATTAGAGTAGATGCCTAGATACGCCAAGTTCATGAAATAGTTAGCCATAAGAAATAAAGAAGCAACCTTTGAGGATGTTAAGGGTGTTCACCACTACATTGCAATTACGACTACGTCCTTAGAATAGAAAAAGTGTTATCCCAGAACTTCCATTATACCAAGCACTATTAGGTCATCCAATTTTACCCAAGCCTTGTGTTATTTAGGGGCCAATATTAATTTGACGTCATTGGTCGTCTTACGGCAACTAGGCCCAAACTTTCCGAAACTGACTTTGATACAGCTATTGATTGTTAACCACACAATGAAAAGGCCTATGAGAATATCTTGTTATGTGATCGTCAGGGTGGACAAATTCATTTTCTCAATTGACTCCGTCATCTTAGACTGTGAGGTTAACACAAAGATGCCCATTATTTTGGGAAGACCATTATGGCCATAGGCAAAGCTATGGTTAACATGGAAAGGGTGAGCTGAGAATCCGAGTCAAAGGTGAGGAGACAATATTCAACATCCCAAAGTCTATGAAGCAGCCAACCGACATGAGGTTGGTGTCGGTGATTGATTGAATTGATAACCCTGGAGGATATTCCTTTAGGTCTCTTGATGAATTCAGAGTATTCAAGATACCTAAGTCATGTTGCAAAGTTAAATCAAGCATTGCTTTGGATGAAACCCATGAGTTTGTTGGTAAAGTCTGAGTAACCAACATAGCCACGTCGTGTCATGACTTTCAATCAAGCGTTGAGTGGGAAGCAACCCGCTATAATTATTGTTTAAGTTTTTGTTGTTGTTTTTATAGGTTTTTAGCTTTTGGACTTTCATGAAATATGGTAAACATTGCTACATTCATAGATTTCCAGGTATGGAGACTGTGTGATCAGCCCATTATGGTCATAATTTACACATGATAAGTTGAGCAGAAAATTGAAAAAATAAAATTTTGAAGATGAAAATTGGTAAGTTGTGGACTTTGGCACCAAAATATAATTTTGGGACCTAAAAATTGGGATGTGGGACCAGTAATATCTGGAAAAATATCACCACGCCAAGTCCAAGTTAGAGAAAGGTGGACCAAAATTTTTGGCCCAGCACCTGCTGGCTGTAGGTGCTACCTGTGCCCAGGACCCGACCACGGGTATAGGGTGTGGATATGTATCGTGGATAGGTGAAAAATTGGGCCCATTTTTTGATTAAAATTTTTAGCCTACCATCATTTAAATATGACCTATTTCAGCCCCCACTATATAAAAACATCCTAACCCTCATTCTAACTCATTCTAATCCTCAAAACTACAATTTTCTCTTTAAATTAAAACTTCCCAATTTAAACATATACCAACCCCACACTTATGAAAAGGAGAAATTGACACTTATTTGAGATACCAACCTGTCCACACATGCTAGAAACTAGTTTCAATCTTTGTTTTACTTGAGTTCTTCATTATTATCTTCTGAATTTTCATCTAAGAGGTAACTTTCTTGGCTCTTAATGGTGATTTAATGTTTTACCTATTGTTGAATAAATTTTTTATGTGTAATGCATTTCTAATTATATAGAATATATCATTCTTGTATGTGGGAGCCTTGAAATAGCCTAGAATCATAATATAGGGTCTTGTTTCGAGTTAAAATTCTATGTTTAGGCCCTAAATGAAAGTTGTACATGAATGAATGAACGTAATATCAGGAGTTAAACTTGTTTGTTTGCCTTTAAAGTCATGATTCTTGATTAGTGAGTATTTATTTGACTTGTCGGGATCTAAAACAGGTTATAGGGGTGTGAAAAGTGAGGAAAAATTAAAAAAATTTAAATTTTGAGTTTTTGTTCAACTTTTTCTATCCTTCACTTTTGTTGGAAACTAATAGTTGCTTTTTCAGGTATACATGGAACTTAAACCAATATAGAATAAATCAGTTGGTACTTTGAGGAGATGGGCAAAGTCTCTTGAGCTTAGCTATTTGATCGTGGAGTATCCGAGATAATGTTATGTTGATTCTGCAATTGCAGTGACACACAGATTCATAAAAGGATAGACTCATCGGGTGCTCAGACAGCCACAGCCTAGACAAGAATGAAGTCCCCGAGGATATCACCACCACATACTCCTCCACCCAGTAATGATGATGATCAGAAGGCAGAGTCTGAGCCTACTCCATTTACTGATTCTCAGGGCCCCCAGTCTGAGGAGGGGTTCTAGGATTCTTCTAACAAGGTTGAGCAGGAGCAGTCATCAGTGGTACCCCAGTCTAAGAAGGGTATAACATAGGCTTTCAATGGTGCACAGACAGAGTAGACACCTAGACCTACCCTAGATGCACCTTTCAAGGAAGGACATTTAAGGTGATGTGTGGAAGGGATACGGAGTATATATCGCAGCGAAAAGCTTATTTGTAATATAGGAAATCCTACATGTTGTATCTATGAGGAGTGTCGTATTGATTTATCGGGGCTAGAGCAGTTCCCATATCTTAGGGCAGCACTAGACCTATATCATCATAGGTGGATGACTTGGACACTCAATAAGATGCAGCGCTTTATGCATATTATTGTAACACCCTATATTTCCCTAATATAATCTAAGTCCCAATACGTGAGTATTCATATATGAAATTTTTGAAACACTCGTTATTTATCAGTTAAGATCCTGCCATTGTATAGGAAATTCAATTAGCTTTCCAATGATATAAAATTTTCCTCAATCCAAAAATAGGGTAAAAAGTTATGGAGATTTTAAGTTTTAGTCGATAAACGCCATCATTTTAACCATTAGAGCATCATGGAGCAGGCCAATATCCTATTTGGAAAATTCCAGTGAGAATCCGCAATTCTGAAGAATTACGCCATAGGCCAACTTGACATTTAACCATTTCCAGTGTCGAATTATGATACCACCGCATTGCATTTAACTTTTAGGTCCCAATCAGTAAAGGACCGCAATTTCCCCGCATCACGCCACGGACCAGTTTCCCAATTTTTTTATTCTAGTGAAACGGTGCGATAGCGCCGCGTCGCACCAGGCCAAAAAATTAGGATTTTCAGTATATTTTGAGTTTTAATTCCAAGGGATTTTAAGTACTTTTTCCTTAACCTAGTTCACACCAAGCACAAAATTAAGTCCCTAATAACCTAATTGGGCATTATTCTAATCAATTTTTCCCCGAAATCAAGAACATTCTCTTAATTAGCAAAACTCTAACCCTCAAGAATAATGGTCAAATCTCAAGAACTCTCCGTCAATCCTTCCAAAGTGATCATCCAAGGTATGTTAGATGTTCATCCATGGATCCCTTTTATCCATGGAGTCCAAGTATCCATTTTAATTACAAATCTATCATCTTTTCAAGTTAATTGATTTAAATTATGATTTCACCCATGAATCTGAATGTACTATTGATTTTATACCATGATTCAATGAAATTATTGTTGTTATCCAATCCTTCATGTTTTAATATTATTATTTGCTGGATTAAACCATGATTTAATACCATTATGTCGAATTCATGCTATTTCTATAAGTTTCATGAGGACATGCAAATATAACTATAAAATTGGCTCCTATATGGCAATTGGTATAGAAAATTAAAGAACTCGTGACAGCGTCCCATATGACTAGAGAGTACACCCAAGAGAAGAATAAAGCAATCATTCGACATTATAACTAACCTTCATCTTTAATTAACCTTCTTTTCACAATTCACCATCATTCAACACTACGCCACCACTTAGTATTCTACCAACATTATTCCATAATCCAATAGTCAACCATTGGCCATCTTTATCACTGACACTTGCCATTAACTAGTCACTATTTATCTGTAATTCACAATTTAACAACTAGGACTCTTTCATAACTGGTCATCATAGTATTAGCTAATCACCACTTTTCATTCCATATTACACCATGGAATATTTATGCATATATATATATATATATATATATATATATATATATATAATCATCAAAAAATTAACAGGGAATATGTATCAAGTCTTTGAATTGAACCTGTCATAAATATAATCAAGACTCGAAATTGAACTGGTCATAAATATCATCAAGGCTTTGAATTTAACCGATCATAAATATCATCAAGACTTGAAATTGAACCAGTCATAAATATCATCATAATAGTATAATTAATAGCTTAAATTACAATGTAATCATTTTTCACATCTACCAATAATATCATTAAGTACCATGATTTCTCTCCATAAACTCGATAGGCATGAAGGTTCACCAAAGCTAACATAGACATAGCCTAAGGTGGGTTAAGAGTCCACTCTAATCCTCGATTTCCATTTTAGGCAAATTTCTACCCGAACTAGGCTTAAGGAATCTAAATCCACTTTTAGATGTCAAAAAGGCCTTGATTAGCCATAAGATAGGAAATGCCCCTAAAATATGAGTAAGTAAGTTAACTATGCCTAATTTGCGTAACCTAAGTCATTCTCATGCTAAGCATAAGTGATGAAGTCCAATTCACCTAAAGTAGAAGGGAACAAGCTAAAGGATTCAAGCTTACGTGTCAAAATAGCCTAGATGGCTCAACTAACCCCAATTCTTGCAATTCATCAAACCAAATCCTAAAGCCATCCCAATCCAACAAAATATCATAAATATACTATGAAGTATCTCAATCTAACAAGGGTTAACCTACCTCAATGCCAAAGAAAGCTCAATGAACCGTAAAACCTTTGCTTTTCCCTTTTGAGAAGACTTCTCAATATGCCAAGCTAATAAAATCACTTTCTACACATCAATACGAGAACAGTGATACCTATATTACACTATTGTGCTATGGGTCCAAAAACGACAACAAAAATCCAAAGTGGGTCCCACTTCCAAAAATATTATATCCAGGTCCATCCTAATGTTCACACTTGATCAAGGAATCATAACCCACAAGAAAGGGTGAAAACCAAGCTAAATTAGGGCTAAAATAAAGCCCGCAAGCTATACTAGTTTTGGTCAAGAAATCATCAAAATTCACCAAGAAAATGGTGGAATCTTACCTTAATTTAGATCATAATCACAAAAATAGATATTAAACAAGGTTTTCCATCATCCACAAGCCTCAAGGATTAGGAAATACCTAAAGTCTTAAACAAGTGAGGATACTGGGCCCACATTTGGCTCTCAATCTCCTAAGTGGCCTATTCCACTAGGTGATGTCTCCACTAAACCATAACTACAGGAATCTCCATAGCATTCAATCGCCTCACGTCACTAGTCAAATTGAGCACCGGCTCCTCTACAAAGGTCAAATGCTCATCCAAATGGACTGAGTCCTATCTAAGCACATAAGATGGATTAGGAATATACTGTCCCAACATAGAGACTTAGAAACAGGATGAAAAGCAGAAAAATTTAGAGGAAAAGATAACTCATACGCTACTTCACTAACAGCGCAAAGAATCTCAAAAGGTCCAATATATCTCGGGATGAGCTTTCCCTTACTCTCGAACCTTATCATACCTTTCATGGGCAATACACAGAGGAATACACAGTTACCAATACTAAATATCAAGGAACAAAGCCTACAATTTTCATAGGACTTTTGCCTACTCTGAGTCACTCTCAAACTATCCTGAATAATCCTTATTTTATCCATGTACTATTGAAGCAAATTAGTACCGTGAGGCCTGACCTCTATAGTCTCAATCCGTCTAACTGAAGAGAGACATCTCCTACCATTCAAAACTTCAAAAGGTTCCATCTCAATACTCGAAAAATAGATGTTATTATATGCAAATATTTCTAGGCTAAATATTGCTCTTGATATCCTCTAAAATCCATCACACAAGCTCGGAGCATATCCTCGAGAACCTGAATAGTTTGCTCTTAATAACAATCGTTCTGCTAATGAAAGGTCGTACTCAGATCCACCTGAATGCCTAACTCCTAAAATGCTTTCCAAAATCTCAAAGTGAACATAAAACTACATTCTAAAATGATAGAAATAGGAACCCTATGCAAATGGACTATCTCTCAAACATAGATATGGGTTAATCTCTCAGCACTAAAAGATATCTGAATATGATTTAAATGTTCTATCTTTTTCAAATGATCCATAATGACCCAAATACCAACAAAACCACAATAAGTATGAGGCAAACCACTAAAAATATCCATAGTAATCCATTCCCATTTCCACTCGGCAATGGGTAACCTCTAAGTCAAACCACCTAGTTGTTGATGCTCGGCCTTTACCTACTGAAAACATGGGCAACGATCTACAAAGTCTTCCATATCTCTCCTCATACCAGTCCACCAGTAATGCTATCTAAAATCTCAATACATTTTGGTCGTGCCATGGTGAATAGAATATCTAGAACTCTGAGCCTCGTGCAAAATCAGCTGATCAAGACATCAATCTAAGGAACACAAATACAACCATTAAACCAAAAAGTACCCTTATAATCAATAGTGTGCCTCTCAGACTCACCACTCAACACCTGATCATGAAGGAAGAGAAGTTTGTTATCCTCCTACAGACGATCATAAACCTGCTTAAATAGTGAGGACCTTTCCTCCATACTAGATAAAATCCTCATAGGATCTAAAATATCAAGGCAAACCATTAAGTAATCTAAGGACTGAATGTCCCATGATAAGGGCCTCTGTGAAACTAAGATACACACTAATCTACCCATACTTATTGTCGAACAATTCAAGGCATCTTCAACTATATTTGTTGTCCAATTAATACAAGATGGAAATATCATAGTCCTTAAGCAACTTCATCCATCTACACTATCAAGCATTAACATCCCACAGGTCATAAGTTGTTGAAGGTTACAATAAGCAGTGAAAATCTTATAATGCACACCATAAAGATAATGTCTCCAAATCTTAAGCGCAAAAACTACTGTCTCTAACTCCAAATCATGAGTGGGGTAGTTGCGTGCATTCACACTAAGCTATATAGAAGTATAAGAAATAAAAAAACCATACTGCATTAATATATAACCTAGACAAACACAAAAAGAATCACAAAAAATGGTGAATTCCCCACCATTAATAGGAAGAGCTAAAATAGAAGCTGAAGTGATAAAATCCTTATGCTTTCCAGAGCTCGAGTCATACTCCTCAAACTATCTGAAAGGAACCTCTTTCTGAGTTAATCTGGTCATAGGGGCTGAAATACTAGCAAAGCCCTCTACGAAGCATCTATAATAACCAGCAAAACCAATAAATCCAGGAACCACAATCGGAGATGTAGGTCTAGACTAATCACGAAGTATCTCTATCTTGGCTGGGTCTACCATAATACCTTCCTTAGACACCATGTATCCAACAAATGTCACCGACCCAATCCAAAAAACAAACTTGTAGAACTTGGCAAAAAGAATATGACCTCTTAAAGTCTGGAGCACGATCCTCAAATGTTATGCGTGCTCCTCACTACTCCTCGAATACACAAGGATGTCATCAATGAACACAATTATGAAGGAATCCAAATAAGGTATAAAAACTCGATTCATCAAATCCATGCATAGGGTTGGGACATTATTAAACCCAAAAAACATCACTAAAAACTCATAATGGCTGTAACAGGTCCTAAAAGTTGTCTTTATGACATCCTCATCCCAAATCCTCAACTGATGGTAACCAAATGTCAAATCAATCTTAGAAAACATGGCTACACTTGAAGCTGGTCAAATAAGTCACCAATGTGAGGATAAGATAATGCTTATTCGTCCTTACCTTATTAAGCTGCCTATAATCAATGCTCATAAATATGGAACCATTTTTCTTCTTCACAAACAACATAGAAGCTCCCCAAAAAGACATATTCAGTCAAATAAAACCTATAAAAAGAAGATCCTAGAGCTTAGAATTTAGTTCCTTAAGCTCGGCAGGAGCTATATGGTAAGGTACCATTGAAATAGATAGGTACTAGACTCGAGATTAATAGCAAACTAAATCTCATGGATAGGGGGAATACCAGGTAAGTCGGCCGGAAACACATCAAGAAAATCATAACCAATAGGAACAGATTCAAGAAAAAGACTCTGCACACTAGTGTTATAAATATAAGCGAAATAAGACTCGCAGCCCTTTAATATGAGCCTCTTAGCATGAACATAAGAAATAAACCCCATCTGCTCGTGGTTAACCACTATTTGCCACACAACTAGAGGTATTCTAGGCATGGCTAAGGTAACAGTCTAGGCAAAACAATTCATGACTACATGATAGTGGGATAACTAGTCCATGCCCAAAATTGCATTAAAATCCACCATATCTAGAATAATAAGATTAGCATAAGTATCAACATCACTAACTGCCATAATACATAATCTAAAAACTCTATCCACTACTAAATAATCACCCATAAGAGTAGATACACGTAATGGAATAGATAATGAATCATAAGGTAACTCCAACCATGGTGCATAATAAGAAGAAATATAAGCATAAGTGGATCCTAGATAAATTAATGCAAGGACCCACTTGTGGCACACAAAAATCATACCTATACCAATAGAATATGAAGTATCAGCCTCGGGCCTTGCAGGTGCTATATACAATTGACCACACTCGCCATCTAGCTAGGCACCTAACCAACCTTCTATCCTAAATAATTGAGAACATCCTCAAGTACTATGGGAAACACCCCTGTGACCATGAGAATTGCCTTGATTTGATGGATGAACTGCTCTAATAGGGAAGCACCTTATGTAGACACAACAATCTCCCCACAACTAGGTCACTCAAGCACAAAATTCTCATAAGACCGGCAGCTAAAACATGCCCTCAAAGCTGAACCAAAACCAAAAGATTTGGCTGACCTAAAGTAACCACCGCGTCTAGAATACCTAAAAGAAGGACTCTTCAAAGACTAACTACTTCCCTGACCAGGTGATCACTAGCACTATACTAACCTCCATAAGTAATCTAAAGAGCTGCTTAAACCAATCGACTAGGCTAACTTTGAGAGTGATAGGATAGATACAAATAGAACCCACCATGATAACTACTACCTCTGAATTGGAAATACTACGCTCCCACTAAAACAGTCCTGATATCTAGGCCTCTTATCTTTGCCCCCTTGGGCCTCATGATGCATTTCCTCCATCACTCAAGCATGATATTAATCCTCGATAAAAGATCTAATCACAATGACAAAACTCTAAGTAGACATATGAATAGGGAGTCTCAACCCTCTAACAAAGCAACAAAACCTCTCATACTTACTGTCTACAAAGGATATACTATACCTAGCTGCTTATGAAAATGAGCTTTATACTCTACCACTGTCATAGAGCCCTGCTCCAATCTAGATAACTAATTCCTCAAATGATCTCTAAGGTGAGAGGCATATACTTCTCCAAATATATCTTAAAGAATTGAGTTCATGGCGAGGGAGAAGATCCAGCTAGTCTAGATCCATATAACCTCTCCACCAATGATGAATAGAAAAATCAAACTAAAATATTATGTAATCCATACCACAACTCTCAACAAGGCCCAAACAACTAAGTCTATCCTCACAAAAAATCAGAAACTCATACGCATCCTTGATTAGAGAACCAGAAAATCTAGGAGGAGCCAATCTCAAGAATCTACCCAATATCTTTCACTCCTCAAAAGACAGCACACTGGGCAACCACTGGTGCTAGAGGAATCTCAACTTTGGGAGATGCAACTATAGGATACACCCTTGCCTCATTACTACTCTAATCATTAGAATGTGCACTATCTGACAACATACCACCAACTATCCCAAAAGTTGAACCAATGCCACTCTGAGAGATAAGGAATGAATTAAGCTTAGTGAAGTTTAGGATGATCCCTAGCCCATCGCTGGTAGTGGTGAAAGAATCTCTAGCTCAGGTATAGAAATAGGGTCTAGGGAAGGCGGCCTATCCTGGACCCTAGATAGGGATACATTACAAAGTTGTACACGGCCTCTAGGTAGTCCATAAATAGACCTAGTCTCTATCTCAAGGCCCTCAACTTATGTAGCGGTATCACATGTCCTGGCCATCTATGAAATAGTTTATCAAGGGAATACTCTACAAACCAACTCAGACTCTTAGCACAATATGAGTGAAAGAAGTGAAGAACTTCTAAGAACGTCCCATAGTCTCCTGAAGATATAAAATAAAAGTCATCATTCCAATCTGTAGGACTATGCTAGACACTTGCTCTCATACCCGAGATACCAGTGAAACCTAGGCTCAAATACCAATTTATCACGATATAATTTATGAGTCATGATGGAACCTACTAAATCCACCAGTAGATAAACCAAACCTTAATTAGGAGTTAATGCAATGGGTTAATTTGTGAGGAAATGTCAACCATAGGCTAAATTTGATAGACATAAGTTATAAATAACAGTGTTTAAATAGATAAAATAGTCAACACATGAATACCAAAATCATGACCTGGTAGAACCTGTAGAAGAGCATCTAATAGTATAAATACAACTCAAAGTCTAGAATACTCAACAATATCTATATCAATACAAAAGATTGAATAGTAATAAGAACGAAGGAAATGTGAAACTCAAACTCCATGAACTCACCCTATCTTCGAAAATTAATCATCACATGAACAATGAGCAATGGTAGAAACTAGAACTCAGATCTGCACCAAAATGGTACAGAAGTATTGTATAAGTACCAAAGCAATGGGTACTCAGTAGGCATCATCGGCTGACTGAGCTAAGACATGATATAAAAGATGATAAAATAAGAGATGACATAACTAAGTCAACATATAGAAAACAAACTGAATACAGAAAATAAATTGAATCATCTCTATCCTCACTGTGAAAAATTAATACATAAACCAAAATAATAACTATAACATAATGTAAAGAATGAAGCACATGGAAATATAGCTACAAAATTGGCACTATACGCCAATTGTAGCATAAATGTAAACAAACTCATCGCAACCTCCCATACAACTGGAAAGTTCACTCAAGAGAAGAATAAAGTAATCATTCGACATTATAACTAACCTTCATCATCAATTAACCATCTTTTCACAATTCAACGTCATTCGTCACTATGCTACCACTTAGCATTTTACCAACACTTTTCCATAATACACTAGTCACCAATTAGCTATCTTTATCACTAACATTTTCCATTAACTAGTCACCATTTATCCGTTATTCATCATTTATCAACTAGTAATCCTTGATGAATGGTCATCATAGTAGTAGTTAATCATCATTTTCATGCCATATTACACCATGGAATATTTACGCATATATATATGTAATCAAACCGTAATTTTAATCATCATCCAAAATTGAATTGGAATATGTATCGTCAAGACTTTGAATTAAACTGGTCAAAAATATCATTAAGCCATGGAATTAAATCGGTCATAAATATCATCAAGACTCAAAATTGAATCAATCATAAATATCATCAAGACTGAAATTAAACCTATAATAAATATCATCATAATAGTATAATCGATAGCATAAATAACAATGTAATCATTCTTCACATCTACTAAAAATGTGATCAAGTACAAAGATTTATCATAATAACAAAAATACCCTTTTCAACAATCTAGTAGGCATTACAATTCACCAAAGCTAACATGAGTCATAGCATAAGGTGGGTTAAGAGTCCACTCTAATCCATGAGTTCCATTTTAGGCAAATTTCTACCCGGACTAGGCTTATGGTATCTAAATTCACTTTTAGATGTCAAACAAGCCTTATTTATCCATAAGATATGAAATACCCCTAGAATATGAGTAACTAGGTTAACTATGCCTAATTTGTATAACCTGAATCATTCTCATGCTAAGCATGATTTATGAAGTACAATTTAACTAAAGCAAAAGGGAATAAGATAAAGGATTCAAGCTTACAGTGTCAAAATAGCCTAAATGGCTCAACTAACCCGATGTATTGAAATTCATCAAACCAATACCTAAACCAATTCCAATTCAACAAAATATTATAAATATACTATAAAGTATCACCATCTAACAAGGTTTAAACCTAGCCTACCCGACTCCGAAGAATGCTCAACGAACTTCTAAACCTTTATTTTTCTTTTCCTAGAAGCCTCCTTAAAATACCAAGCTATCCAAATAGTCTACGCGTTAATACGAGAACAATGATACCCATATTGCACTATTGTACTTTGGGTCCAACAACGACATCAAAAACCCCAAGTGGGTTCCACTTAAAAAATCACATTTTCGAGGCCAACACAACGTTCACACTTGATCAAGAAATCATAACCCTAGAGAATGGGCGAAAACCAAACTAAATAAGGGCTAAAGTCAAGCCCTCAAGCTATTAGGTTTTTGGTTAAGAAATCATAAAAATTCACCAAGAAGATGGTGGAACCTTACCTTAATTAGGATGATAATCACAAAATTATGTGTTAAACAAGCTTTTCAATCACCTAAAAGCCTCATTTTTAGCTATCACACTCTTTAGGGGTTTTGCTATCAAGGTATGGATGAAAATGGGTTCATTCGCAATCTAAAGGGTCTATTTATACCCCTTCTAGGTAATCAGGTTGTCACAACCCAAATCGAGGCCCTGGATGTGAAAGGCAACCTAAACCATGAAGGCCCGAAAGACCCCTAGCATGTGACCTTAAGCATAATTAAGACGGAAATAAAAATATGGAAGATAAATTAAAAACATGAGAACCCAAGAACCAAACTTTATACTTCGTGATAGAAATTCATAATGAAACCTAAATCCAATCTAAACCAATCTACAAAGCCTCTACTAAACTGAATAAACTAGTCTATCTAAATCGAAACAAGGTCCCTCGCCGAACCATAAAACAACTGAAACTAACATATAGGTAAGATTCTTTTTGAAGTAGAGAGTCTGTAATGCCCTGAAAATACACCTTTATGCCACACGGTACTTACAGTCACAAGTGACCCCAAGCTTACCCATGAGCTAGTACCTGTTGTAAGCACTGAATAAAATTGATAACAAAGAACATGTGTAGAAATTAACTGAAAAACGCCATAAGATTTTAAATACTAGAAACATTTCTAAATCATAACTCTGAAAATAATTATCAAAAAAATAATAAAAATTGATAATCTAACTAACTGTGTGAAGTGTCTTTAACCCTCTAAGACTAACTGAAAAAACAAAGAGTTGATGGGATAGGACCCAACGAACTCTAAATAACTACTGAAACTAAATACTAATATACTAAAATAAGCACAAATGTTCCTCAATATATGAGGACTCACTATGGCTACTGATAGGTTGATCTAGCTAAGTGGGGTTAGGGAATGAAGCATCCAAAACTATGATATAAGACATCATAGCGCAAAGAAAATATATATGATCGATACTTTAAATGTACTGGTATGTGAGATGAGGTTAGGCTAACATGAATAGGCTTATGTACTTGAGATAATGACTGAATGAATAGAATGAGATAACTGAGTTCAAATGCATGAAAACTATAAAATCTAAGAATGCATGACCAATCATATAACTTGACTCAGAATTAATCTGTAAACTAGAATACAAAAATACTAATAACTGAATAATCAATAATTGTATTCTTTGGTCAAACAAAACTAAACTGAGTTCTGAAGTGAATAATAGACTAAGACTGTAGGGTCCATCATCTAACCGACATGCCCCAATAAGCTAATTAGGGTCCAACCTGTGACCCTAGTTGAAAGGATGTTAGTACCATGCCATGGGTACTAACACTGGATGTGTGGATCCACTATAATGAGGTACCGAAGACCTAAAGAGTCACCTTCTATTGGCAAGTGTTCGGTGAGATATGTGTCAACCCTCAACTGGCAAGTTAGTATCTCAAACCTACGCTAGCTATATAATTCTATAATGTGGGGATTACTACTAAGAGTCATACCCTCAACTGACAGGTGAGCTCCTATCCCTGGGTTTGCTCGATGCTAAATCCTACTCCCAACTGAACTAATTCGAATTACTCAACTGACCTAAGTTTTAACTGATTATGATAATTGACTGAATTGATAATAATCATACGTATCTAAAAATATTTTGAAAATATTGAGACTACGTAAAAAAGCTAAGTTGTTGGCATTCATAACCTTCAGGACTCAATAGCAATAACAATAGGGCCACATGCTAAAGCTTCAAAAATATAACAAGGGATCATTATTCAAAATCCTAATCATTTAAGCATTTTACCAAACACTTGATATTCATAGACTTGAGCATAGGAATAGTTATAGCATGTGATACTAACATAATTACAACACAAAAATCCTAGGTTAAAGATTTATCATTTGAATATCATCCTTCAAATGTGACAAGGGCTAAATCCAAGAAAACCACATGGAAACATAGTTTATAATCAAAGTTCATAATAGCCTCAATTAGATAACTCATAATAACATGTAAAAATCATAACTTCAAACTTGAAAATGGATTCTTGGGAACTATCGGTGAAAAGGACCCATGAATGAACATCACACATACCTTAATTTATGAATTTGTGAATTTTCTTGGTGATTTCTTGAAGTTTGAGCTTGAATTTTGAAGAGGCTAGGGTTTGTTCTTGAGAGAGGATTGCTTTATCTTGAAGGAATTTTGTGTAAAAGATGGCAAATAATGCTTTAGGGACCCTCAATCCTATGTTATAAATCAATTGGGTGAATGGAAAGGACCTAATTGCCCTTGGAAAATGGAATCAAAAGATGGAAAAATAGGGGCGGGAGATGAGCAGGTCACCATAGGCTCTGGTCTGCCGAACTGGACAACACATTAGGGTCTCTATCGTGGGCACCCCTAGGGGTGAAATGGAGAACACATCGTGGGATTATCCCGGTGCTTCTACTATTTTGGAAATCCAAACATACCCTTACACTCGTTCAATAATATTGAAACTCACCTGAGATGTACTACACAACCTCGATCGTGAATAAACTTAAAATTTAATGTTCCGACATCCGAACGGTCAAAAATAAAGTCATTGAAGTTTAGGATGTTTAGAAATTACCGAGTCCTAACACTTAGTGAAATTTTCTAATTCTTTGACCCCTTTAACATATGATGGTGAGCTGAATTTAGCTAGGATCTTATGGGTCTTACAATATCTCCCCCTTGGAAACATTCATTCTCAAATGAGACTGATTAAGTTGAGAATACTGAGGAACTAAGATAATACGTTGAATATGTATAACTGAGAACCTGACCACATGATGGAATCTAAAACATAATAAATGATTGAACTGATTCGTGAATGCATGCAATGACATAAAATTAATTACTCAGCTGAAACTAAGAACTGAAAAGAGTCAATCTGGGGGAACTCGTTACCTTAAGCTAATTCTAAGTTTTCGGAGAAAAGATGAGGGTACTTGGATCACATATCTGCTTCTTCTTCCCAAGTGGCTCCCTCAATGGACTGGTTCTACCAAAGAACTTTGACCAAGGGAACTTCTTTGTTCCTTAGTCTGTGAATCTGATAATCTATGATATTGACTTGGATTTCTTCGTATGAAATGCTATCCTGAATGTCTATTCTTTCTAAAGGAACAACTACAGCTAGAACACCAATACATTTCCCTAACAGAGAAACATGGAACACTAGATTAATGGTTGCCAAATATGCAGGCAACCCAAGCTCATATACTACTTTCCCAAAATAGCTCAAGATTCTGTAAGGACAAACATATCTGGAACTGAGTTTCCCCTTCTTGCCAAATCTATTCACTCCCTTCATAGGTGAGATTTTCAAATAAACCAAGTCTCCAACTGTTAACTCGATATCTTTCCTACGTACATCTACATAAGTGTTCTGGTGATTTTTGGTTGTCTTAAGCCTCTCCTGAAATAACTAAACTTTCTCTCACGCATCAAATACTAAATCAAGCCCTATCAATGTAGTCTTCCCCATCTCAAACCAACTAATAGGAGATCTACATCTTCTCCTATTAAGAGCCTCAAAAGGAGCCATCTGAATACTAGAGTCAAAACTATTATTGTAGGAAAACTCTATCAATGGTAAATAATCATCCCAACTACCCTTAAAGTCGATGACACATTCTTTCAATATGTCTTCTAGCATTTGAATGGAGCTCTCTGCTAGACCATATGTCTGAGGGTGAAAGGTTGCACTAAGATGAACTTGGGTACAAAGACCTTTCTGAAAAGCTTTCCGAAAGTGAGAGGTAAACTAAGTACCTCTATCTAAAATGATAGACAATGGGACACCATACAACCTGACCAACTCTCTAATATAGAGCTTGGCATAATCCTCGACTTAAAAAGAAGTATGAACGTGCAAGAAATAAGTTGATTTGGTCATTCTGTCTATAATAACTCATATCAAATCATGTTAATGACGCAAATGGGGAAACCCTATTACAAAATCTTTGTTCACCTCTTCCCACGTCTAAGTAAGAATGTTGAACTCTTGTAAAGTTCCACTACACCTTTAGTGCTCAACTTAACCTGCTGATGCACTTAACTACAAACTCTGCAACGTCCCTCTTTATGACACTCCACCAATAGATTTCTCATAAATCACAATACATCTTAGTGGCTCCTAGATGAATAGAGTAAGGCGCTCCAAATGCTTTGGCCAGAATTCGTTGTCTCAAACCATCAACACCCGGCACACACATCCTACATTAACATCATAACATACCATTTCCCCCTTGAGAGAAAACCTCTACTTTCTTATCTCTAACTGACTTCTTCAACTAAACCAAACTAGAATTACTATCCTGCTTCTCCTTCACTTTGGCAACCAATAAAGATTCTGAGCTATTCGGTACTCATACACTACCCTCAGCTGAATCAACCAAACTAACACCTAGTCTAGTGAGCTGATGAACCTCCCTGACTAACATTTTCCTATCATCCTCAACATGAGCAACACTACCCATAGACAATCTACTAAGGGCATTTGTCACTACATTGGCCTTGCCCGGGTATATCATAGTCTTTCAACAATTCCAACCACCATCTTTGAAGAAGATTCAGATCTTTATGCAAAAACACATACTGCAAGATTTTATGATCTGTGAACACATCAACATGCACCCCATAAAGATAATGTCTCAAAATTTTCAAGGTAAACACCACAGTTTCTAACGCAAGATCATGGGAAGGGTAATTTTTTTCATGGGATTTAAGCTTTCTAGAGAATTAAGCTATAACCTTACACCTCTGCTTCAACACACAACCAAGACCAACTATGGAAGCATCATAGTACATAATAAATCCCTCTAAACTATCTGACAAAGTCAAGACAAGAGCTAAGGTTAGTCGAGTCTTCAACTCCTAAAAACTCTTCTCACAAGAATCTGACTACTGAAACTTGACTTTTTACTCAGTCAATCTAGAAATAGGGGATACCATAGATGAAAATCCTTTAACAAACTATCTGTAATAATTAACCAAACCCAAGAAACTCCAAATATCTAACAAAGAAATGGGTCTGGGCCAGTTTCTCACATCTTAGATCTTTTGAGGATCAACTCTAATGCCATCACCAGAAATAATATGGCCAAGGAAAGCTACTGATCTTAGAAAAAACTCACACTTAGTCAATTTATCGAACAACTGATGGGCTCTAGGAGTCTGTAATACTATTCTGAGATGGTCTACATGATCATTTTCACTATGGGCGACAAAAATATCATCAATGAAGACTATGACGAACATGTCCAAGTACTATTTGAACACTCGATTCATCAAGTCCATGAAAGTTGTTGGAGAATTTGTCATACCAAAGGACATAACTAGAAATTTGAAGTGACCATATTGGATATTGAAAGCTATTTTTGGAATGTCACATTCTCTGACCCTGAGCTAATGATAGCTGGATCTGAGGTCTATCTTTGAGAAGTAACTGGCACCCTAAATTTGTTCTAACAAGCCATCAATTCTGGGAATTGGATACTTATTCTTGATGGTGACTTTGTTGAATTGACGGTGATCGATGCACATTCTGAGAGAACTATCTTTCTTGCACATGAAAAAGATTGGAGCGCCCCATGGGGATACACTAGGACTAATAAATCCCTTATCTAGGAGGTCCATCAACTGTTCTTTAAATTTCCTAAGCATCACTAGAGCCATTCTGTAGGGCAGAATAGAGATAAGCTAGGTATCTAGAAAAAGATCTATACAAAAATTTATTTCCCTTTTGAGAGAAACTCCGGGAAGGTCTTCTGGAAACACATCTGGAAATTCCCTTACTACTGAAATTAACTCAAGATTAGGAGTCTCAGAATTAGAGTCTTTGACTCAAATAAGATAGTAAACATACCCATTGGATATCACTTTTCTCGCTCTAAGGTATGAAACAAGCTGACCCTTAGTGCTGAAGCACTACCCTTCCACTCAATAAGTAGTTCACCTAGGACTTGAAACTGAACGACTCTATTTCTATAGTCAACTGAAGAATAGAATGAGTGGATGCAATCTATGCTGAGAACGGCATCAAAATCAGTAATCTCTAACTCTACAAAATATACTGAAGTGACTTTCTAGGATATTATGATTGGACAGATCTTATATACCTGCCTGGCTACAAAAGAAACACCTACTGGGTAGACACTGAGAAGGGTTCTACTAAGGTTTCAAAGCTGACTCCAAAGTTGATAGCTATATAAGTTAAAAATAAAAGTGAAACCCCAGGATCTAACAAAGCATAAACATGTAAATAAAAATTTGCAACATACCTGTAACCACATCAGGAGAATTTTTCTAATCCTATCAGGACTGAAGCGCATAGAGCATATTCGGGCACTGACCACTGGTTGTGCTGTAAGCGACACCCTATTGAGTCAGGTGACCGAATGGAACTAGGGGATGGTTGGACTGACCCTACTGACAACTCTTTGGGCAATCCCTAACTCTATGTCCTGGATTGCCATACCCAAAGCACATATCACTGCAGGATCTACACACACTCTGATGATTTCTACCATATTTCTAACAAAGAGGAATAGTGCAACCATTGTTCATACTGCCTTGGGACTTAGAGCCTAGTGCCCTATCCCGATTATCATTTCTAAACTTTGACATAGGCACACTAGATGAAGATGGAGCTGGAGCTAAATATTTCTAACAGAATTGAGGATGGTTACCACCTTTCAACCTCTATTAAGCAAAGTTGAAACTACCTATCCTAGCTTTTTTGTTCTCTCTTTCTCTCCTTAACCTTATATTTCTCAATCTATTGAGCATGGACCATTAACCTAGAAAAGTCTATCTGTTTAATCAACATCATGGTCCTACACTCCTTGACCATTATATCAGCTACACTAAAGACAAACTTACTTATCCTAGACCTGTCATCAAACACCATATTAGGAGCATACCTGGCTAAATGAGTAAACTGAAGTGAATACTCTTTCACACTCATATTTCCTTACTTCAAATTGATAAATTCCTGTACCTTATCTTCCCACACTCTAAAGGGAAAAACCTTTCTAAAAAGGTGGTAGCAAACTCCTCTAATTCTATAAGCCCTGTATCTGTGCCTTTATCCCCCTTCCATGCTTAAACCAAGTATGAACTACATCTTGTAAATAGTAAGCAGTCAAATCTGCACTCTCACTAGAAGTCATGCCCATAATATTTTTTACCTTCTAAACCATGTCAAGAAACTCCTATGGATCCTTATCAAACTTTGATCCCAAAAACCAAGGGGGATTCATTAGGGTAAAGTCCCAAATCCTTGCTATGGGGGTATTAGCCACTTGGTTAGTTGGAATAACAGCTGACTAATTGTTTTGAGCTTCTACTGAATGGGATAAAGTGGTGAATATAGCTCTGAACATAGCATAAGAAACATGCTCATTCAGGGGATCTTTCTAAATGGACAGAGGTATGAGTTGGTTTCTATTTCTTCCTCCGTTTGTCTTTCTAGAAGGCATGTTCTATAAACAGAATTAAGATTGAATTATAAAGAGAGTTTAAATAATACTCATGCTCATTTGCACGAAATGAATACTTAAAGAAGGGAAATTTTCTTAAGAATGTCTTGTAGCCTCTTGTCCATAAGTGTAGCGCGCTTCACATACTGCAGAAAACTCTGCTCAATGCGGCTTTCAAACTCTCTAGGACACTATAAAACCTTAGGCTCTGATACCAAGTTTATAACATCCTAAAAATACACCATGTACGCCACACGGTGCTTACGGTCACATGTGACCCCAAGCTAACCCATGAGATGGTACCTACTATGAGCATTGAATAAAAATGATAACAAAAGAAAATATGCATAAATTAACTGAAAAATGCCATAAGGTTTTAAATACTGGGAACATTTTTAAATCATAAGTTTGAAAATAACTATCTAAAAACTAATAAAAACTGATAATCTAACTAACTGAAAAATAAAGAGTTGTGGGGCAAGCCCCAACAAACTCCAAATAACTACTAAAACTGAATACTGATGTATTGAAATAAGTATAAACAGTACTTGATATATGAAGACTCACCATGAATACTGATAGGTTTATCTGGTTAAGCGTGGTTAAGGAACTGAGCACCCGAACCTATGATATATAAGATATGATGGTGCAAAGAAAACGTGTGCGATCAGTACTTTGATTGTACTGGTATGCAAAATAAGGTTAGGCTGAAATACATAGGTCTATGTTCATGAGATAATGATTGAATGAATAGCATGAGATGAATGAGTTCAAATGAAAGAAAATTTTAAATTCTGAGAATGCATGACGAAGCATATAACCTGATTCTAAATTAGTTTGTAAACTGAAATACTAAAATACTGATAACTGAATAACTACTAACTATATGTTATGGTCAAACAAAACTGAATTGAGTTCTAAACTGAATACAGCACTAAGATTGTGGGAGCCATCATCTAACCGACATACCCCAAAGAGCTAATTGGTGTTCAACCTGTGACCCCAGTTGGAAGGGTGTTAGTACTGTGCCACGAGTACTAACACTGGTTGTGTGGATCTACTATAATGAGGTCCCAAAGGACTAAAGATCCACCCTCTACTGGTAGGTTCCCTGGTGAGACATGTGTCAACCCTCAACTGGCAGTTTAGCATCTCAAACCTATGCTAGCTACGTAGTTCTGGAACATGGGGATTGCTACTAAGAGTCACACCCTTGACTAATAGGTGAGCTCCCATCCCTGGGTTCACTCAGTGCTCAATCCTACTCCCAACTAAACTGACTCAAATTACTTAAATGATCTCAGTTTAACTGATTATGTTAACTGACTGAACTGATAATACTCATATGCATCTGAAAACATTTTGAAAATACTAAGACTAAGAAAAACAGCTAACTTTTGGGTATTCATAACCCCCAGGACTCGATAGCAATAACAATAGGACCACATGCTAAAGCTTCAAAAACATAACAAGGGATCATTATTCAAGAACCAAATCATTTAGGAATTTCATCAAACACTTGATATTCATAGACTTAAGCATAAGAATAGTTAAAACAAGTGATACTAACATAATTACAACTCAAAAATCATGGGTTAAAGATTAATCATTTGAATAGCATCCTTCAAACGTGACAAGGGCTCATTCCAATGAAAACATATGGAAATATAGTTTGTAATCAAAGTTCATAATAGCCTCAAGTAGATAACTCATAATAACATCTAAAAATCACAACTTCAAACTTGAAAACGGATTATTCGGATCTATGGGTGAAAAGGGCCCATGAATGAACATCACACATACCATAATTGAAGAATTCCTAAAGGTTCTTGGTGATTTTTGTAGTTTGACCTTTAATTATTAAGAGTCTAGGGTTTGTTCTTGAGAGAGGATTGCTTTCTCTTAAAGTAATTTTTTGTAAAAGATGGCAAATAATGTTTTTGGTACCCTCAATCCCATGTTATGGATCAATTGGGTGAATGGAAAAGACTCAATTGCGCATAGAAAAATAGAATCAAAAGATAAAAAAATAAGGGCAGGTTATAAGCCTAGCGCCGCGGGCTCTGGTCCATCGGACTGGACCGCGCACCGCAGTTTCCATCGCGGTCACCCCTAGTGGTGAAATGGACCACGCACCATGGGTTTATCCCGGTGCTGCTAATATTTTGGAAATCTAAACACACCCTTACACTCGTCTAAAAATTCTAAAACTCACTCAAGATGTACTATCGACAACCCCGATCATGAATCAAATTAAAACTTAACATTCAGAGATTGGGAAGGTAGAAAATAAAGTCATCAAAGTTTAGGAGCTTTAGAAATGACTAAGTCCTAACACTTAGTGAAATTTTTTAACTCTTTGTCCCCTTTAACATACTAAGGTTAGATGAATTGAGTAAGAATCTTATAGGGTCTTATAGAGGCTTACCAACTCTAACTATCTGGGGAAAATCTATAGTGGAGCTAGGCCATGGGACTGTGCCTCTGAACTTGTAGGGTAAGGGGTTTAATACTTGGAAAGTACTAGTATGTAGAACAACCCAAAACAATGTATAATTCATTTAAAATAATTGAGAGCATTACAAAATCATTTTAGCATAATATAGGTAAATCACAAGGGAATAATTCAAACGCTTCAAAACATTTTTGTAAACCATGGACTCAACACTCTTTATTTTATTCCTAAGCTAGATATTACATCCTACAATTCTGAATGGTACCCCATGGGTTATATGGGATCCGCCCTTACCTTGGCGGCCAAGCACCCAACCTAAGTTTCCCAGAAGGGCTGGGGTTTCCGATCTCTACTACGCCACTGCACCGTTGCTAGAGTACAATCCTCTATTTCAGGGCAAAACAATACCCACGTAGGCAAAACATGATTTAGGTCAATGAGTTATTTGAACTCATGCTTTCTTTGGGTAACTATCTAACTCCCTTTAAACCTAATGTTTAGTAGTTTAAAAACAATCATATCTCATACTTTAAATGTTCATTTACTTTCATATCAAGGGCACTTCATAATAGGTATGGTCATACCTAGACTTGCAAGTTATATCATATCATCTAAATCATAGCCCTTTCATTCAAAAATCATGTTAATGACCACCAAAAAGGGGTCAACACCACATGAGAGTTCTTCTTACAATTATCATATGAAAACTTAGGCAAAACACTCTTGTTTAAAGATTAAAATATAAGGTGGTCACCTTTTCATCAATCACATGCAACTCATCATTAACCATTTAACTTAATGAGCATTTATATAAATCAAACAAGAAAATATCCTCTCAATGGATCATAAAATAGTGTAAATCCATAAATGATCGTAAAATATTTAAATTCAAGCATTTAATATTTCATTTCAACACACCATGATGTGTTAAGGCAAAAGAGAGAGGGAATTTCATAAGTCATGCTCATAATTTACTATTTGGAAACTCAATACTTATTTTTACATGATTATGATTCAAGTTTTATAGAGAACCCCCCAAGTAATTACAAGATTTCATAATAAAATGAGGTTCATAATGCATGCTCTAATAACAATATCAAAACTCATAATACATACATACATATATACTTTAAAGCTTGTTAAAACATTAAAACTTATGCCCATGAGAGTTAGGATATTCCCACATACCTCAAAATCTATGAAAACGTAGAGTAATTTAACCCTTGAAGCTTAACATCCCCAAACCTAGGTAGTTTCTCCTTTCTTTTCTTAAGGAAAGATGTTTTGGGGATTTTGAGCTGTGAGTAATATGTTTTAAGACATTAATTTAATCCATATAGGAGTAAGAATGGTTTGGAAGGGTGAAAAGACATTAATGCTTTTAAATTAAACAAAAATAGAGTAACTTTTTATGCTTGACTTTGGCTTTACTGTTCAAGGACAAAGCAAACGACAAGGTTTGCAGTGCAAGGCCAAAGCAAACCTTAGGGTTTGTGGTGCAAGGCCAAATAAAACCCATTCTAGTGGCCTTCTGTGATCCCCCCGTGGTGCGGAGCCTTTGCAGAAGGTCCCCTTTGCGATGAAAACCTATTTTAATGACTAAAAGCATCCGCAATGCATCCCACAACAACTAAAAATGATCTATGATTTATATAGGGCCCTAAGGTTTATTTTGAATGCATTATTTGAGGGTTACACGTATGGGGTGATACATTATCCCCCTTAGGATCATTCATCCCCGAATGAGAGTTCAAAACATGATAAGAATGATATAAAGATTTATAAGGAATAAATTGAGTTAGATAAAGCTAGTACATTCCATATCTTTATCCGCGGATTCAAAGAGGGTTGGATATCTTGCATGCATACCATTCTCTGACTCCCAAGTAGCCTCCTCAACTTTATGATTCTTCCACTACACTTTAAATAAGCTATCTCTTTACTCCTCATCTTCTGAACTAGAAGATCTAAAATAGTTATGGGTTCTTCCTCATATGATAATGAATCCTTCACACCAATCTCCTCAACAGGAAACAGAAGCGAATGATCTCTAATACATTTCTTAAGTATTGATACAAAAATACCAAATGGACAAAAGATAAACTTGAGGGCAAATTTAATTCATAAGCAACTCCACCAATCCTCCTCATAATGTAATAAGGACCTATATAATGACTACTGATTTTTCCTTTCTTTATGAATCTCATGATTTCTTTCATCAAAGAGACCTTTAGAAATACCCAATCATCAACCTCATATTGTACCTCCCTTCTTCTAACATCGGCGTAGGACTTCTAGCAACTTTGGTTGTCTTTAGTTACTCTCTAATGACTTTCAGTTTCTCTTTTTCCTGATGGACAAGGTTAGGCCCAAAAAAATAGGTTTCACCCACCACATACCAACCAATCGATGACCTACATCTTCTCCCATATAGAGACTTAAAAGGAGCTATCTGGATACTAGAGTGGTTGCTATTGTTATAGGAAAATTCTATCAATGGCAAGTGATCTAACCAAATACCCTTAAATTCAATCACATAAGAAATCAACATATCTTCTAAGATCTGAATGGTATGCTCCGCTTGCCCATCCATTTGAGGGTGGAAGGCGGTGATAAGGTTTTCTTGGGTTGCTAAACCTCTCTAAAAGAACTGCCAAAACTGAGAAGAGAACTGTGTACCTCTATCAGTTATAATAGATACTGGAGCCCCATGAGATAGAACTATTTACTGAATGTAGAACCTCTCATAATCATCTCTCGGGTAATTAGTCCTCATAGGCTGAAACTAAGCTGACTTGGTCATCCTATCTATAATCACCTAAATAGAGTCATATTGGTTCTGAGATCAGAGAAGTCCAATAATAAAGTCCATGTTGATCATCTCCCATTTCCATAAAAGCAAATCAATCTCTTTGGAAGTGCCACTTGGCCTCAAATACTCTACCTTAACTAGTTAACAATTCAAGTACTTATCCATAAAGTTAGAAACATCTCTTTTCATGTTATTCCACCAATAAATCTCCTTGAGATCATGATACATTTTATTGGTGACAGGGTGAACAACATGCCTCGCAGTATGAGCTTCATCAAGAATCCAATCTCGCAACCTATATATATTTGGAAAACACAACCTACCTTGATATCTCAAAATGCCATCTCCTCCAATTTCAAAGGGCATTACTTTTTGCTGACCAATATCCTTCTTGATATGCATCAAAATAAGGTCCTTAGTCTTCTTTTCCTTAACCTCTACAGATAGGAATGATTTACCTACCTCTTGTATGAACAGCCCTTTATCCTCAAATTTTTTGAGTTGAACTCCACTGAAGGTTCGAGCCCCACTGCCCTGAGATTGCGCACCCTGAATCCTCAACTCGCTGCTAGACTATAAGTTGTGGAACCATTGATTTTCTGCGGGTCTGGGCATTGGGGTGCTAACTAATGATTGAACATTACTCCAAAATTTATTCTTATACCATCACTTAGCTCACTTTTCACCCTTCTGCTGACTGCCATTATGATTTGCCCTCTTAGTTTTCTTTCTGTTTCCTCTACCTCTTCTTCTCCTTTTCTATATGTTGCATATACATTATTATCATGGATATATCCATGTCCTTTTTTAGCATTTCCCCTTATATTGTAACACCAAATCATTAGAGGTATCAGATGTGAACTTTCTCAAATGAGCCCTCATGTTGCACACCAACTTTGGAGCATCATGGGATATCTGGGTGAATTTTAATACATATTCTTTGACACTCACTTATCATTGTTTTAGATTGATGAATTCCTCGGTCTTGGCCTCCCTCAATTTGTGAGGAAAAAAGTGATCCAAAAAAGCATGTAAAAACTGCTCCCATATAACAGGTGTGGCGCCCTTACCCCTCAACTCTTCCTATTCCTCATACTACTAGTTGGCTATGTCTTTTAGCTGATAAGCCACCAATTCTACCCCCTTGATAACGCTAGCATGCATGGCTCTAAATATTTTCTCTATTTCATCAATAAACCCTTGGGGATCCTCCTAACCCTTGGTACCCATAAAAGTGGGTGGGTTTAGCTTCAAGAATCAACCAACCCAGGTGATTTAAGAAGAACCAGGCACAGAACTCACATCTCTAGATCAACGGGATTGAGAATCCATAAGCTGAGCAATCATATGTATAGACTGATAAAACTGATGGAAATCAACACCAGACCGAGGAGCTCAAGTAGGGCTAGTTTGAACTGGTGGAACCACTGGAGTAGCAGTGAAGTCTGGGGTATGGGTTCTCTAAAGGATCTGTATCCCATGAGTAGGGCGTGCATCATCAAAATTTATCCCAATAGTTATGGTGTCCCTGGAGAAGGTGTTATACTCATAGGAACTACGAGGAGACATGATCTGAAATGTAGAAAGCCAGCAATTAGAAAACATTCAGACTCTATAGCACGAATAAAATTTGAAGAAAAGAGGAACATTCCTAAATTTCTCATTTCTTCCTTATTGTAAGTGTGGTGAGCTACAAATCCATAAAAAATAATATACTCGACACGGCTTCATAGACAACTTGGGACCCTAAACCGTGCTCTGATACAAATTCTATGACAACCCAAACCGATGCCTTGACTGTGTCAGGCATCCCAAACCATGAAGTCCCATGAGACCCCTTAGCATGTGACCATATGCATAATTTATATGGAAATAAAAATATGAAAAATAAACTAAAAACATGAGAAGCCCATAAGCAAACTTTATACTTCATGACAACAATTCAAAATGAAACCCAAAACCAATCTATGAATCCTCTACTAAACTAAATAAACTAGTTTATCTAAACCGAGATAAGGCCCTCAGCCGGACCATAAAATAACTAAAACTAACATATAGATAAGATGTCTTCTGAAGTAACGGAGGCTCACTAACTCTGACTATCTGGGGAAAATCTACTGTTGAGCTAGGCCATGTGACTGTGCCTCAAAACCTGTAGGGGAAGAGGATCAATACTTGGAAAGTATTTGTATGTTGATCAACCCAAAATAATGTATAATTCATGTAAAATAATTGCGAGCATTTTTAAAATAAATTTACTATAATATACGTAAAACACATGGGCATAATTCAAAGGCTTCAAAATATTCCTGTAAACCATGGACTCAAGTCCTTTTATTTTAATCCTGAGCTAGATGTTACACCCTACAGTTCTGAATGGTAATCTACGGGCAATATGGGATCCGCCCTTAACTCGAAGGCCAAGCCACACACCAAGGTTAGGCATGGAGTTCCTGATCTCTACTACACCACCGGGCCATCACCAGTATACAATCCCTTATTTCAGGGAAAACAATACTTATGTCGGCAAAATACGGTTTTGGACAATGAGTTATCTGAACTCATTCCTTCTTTGGGTTACCATCTAACTCCCTTTAAGCCCAATTTTTAGTCTTAAAAACAATCATGTCTCATACTTAAGACATTCATTTACTTTCATGTCAAGGGAACTTCATAATAGGTATCGCCATACCTAGACTTGCAAGCCATATCATATCATTTCATACCATAGACCTTTCATTCAAAAATCATGTTAACGACCACCAAAAAGGTTTCAACACCACATGAGAGTTCTTGTTAAAATTAACATATAAAAACTTATGCAAAACACTCTTTTTTCAAGATTCAAATAATAAAGTTGTAACCTTTTCATCAATCATGTATAATTCATCATTAAACATTTAACTCAATGAGCATTTATATAAATCAAAAAAAGAAAACACCCTCTTATTAGATCAAAAAACAATGTAAATCTTTATATGATCGTAAAGCATTTGAATTCAAATGTTTAATATTGCATTTCAACACTCTACCACATGTTAAGAAAAAAAAAGAGGAAATTTCATAAGTCATGCTCATAATTTACTTTTCGAAAATTCAAAACTCATTTTCACATAATTATGATCCATCTTTTGCAGAGAACCCCTGAGTAATTGCAAGTTTTTCATCATAAATGTATGCTCTCCAAACAATCTCTAAACTCATAATACACACATAAATATATGCTTTAAAGCTTGTAAAAATGTTAAAATTTAAACCCATGAGAGTTAGGATAGTCCCACATACCTCAAAGTCAATGAAAGCATAAAGTTACCCTTGAAGCTTAAAATCCCCAACCCTAGATAGTTTCTCCTTTCTTTGCTTAAGGAAAGATGTTTTGGGGATTTTCACAAGTGAGTAACGTGTTTTAAGACCTTAATTTCGTCCATATAGTATTATGAATGGTTTGTGAGGGTGAAAAGACATTAATGCCCTTAAATTAAATCAAAATGTAGTATCTTTTGATGCTTGTCTTTGGCTTTGTGGCACAAGGACAAAGAAAAACATAGGTTTGCAGCACAAGGCGATAGCAAACCTTAGGTTTTGTAGTGCAATGCCAAACCACACATTCTGGTGGAGTTTTTTGACCTCTCTGTGTCATGGAGCCTTTATGGGGGGTCCTCATTGCGATGCTAACCCAATTTAATTCCTAAAAGCACCCCCAAGGCAACCCACAACAACTAAACATAATCTACCATCGATATAGCGACCTAAGGTGCATTTTGAATGCATTGTTTGAGCATTAGAAATATGGGATGTTACATTATCCCCCTTAGGGATCATTCATCCCCAAATGATTATTTGAAACATGATAAGCACGATTTAAAGAGTTACAAGGAATAAATTGAGTTAGATAAAGCTATTACCTTCCATGGATTTATCAGCAGATTCATAAAAGGTTGGATATCTTGAACGCATGTCATTCTCTGAATCCCAAGTAGCTTTATCGACTTTATGATTCTTCCAGAACACCTTAACTAAAGCTATCATTTTAATCCTCAACATTCAAACTTGACGATCTAAAATAGCTACAGCTTCTTCCTCATATGATAATGAATCCATTACACCAATATCCTTAATAGGCAACACAAATAAATTATCTCTAATACATTTTTTAATCTTTGATACATAAAATACAGGATAGACAAAAGCTAAAATTTTGGGCAAATCTAATTCATAAACACCACCACCAATCCTCTTTGTAATCTGATACGGACCTATATAATGAGGAATGAGTTTTCCTTTCTTTATGAACCTCATGACTCTATTCATAGGGGAGACCTTTAGAAATACCCAATCATCAACCTCAAATTCTAACGGCCTTCTTCTAACATCGGTGTAGGACTTCTGGCAAATTTGGGCTATATCTAACTCTCTAATAACTTTCACTATCTCCATCACCTGATGGATAAGGTCATGCCCAAACAAATATAATTTTCCCACCTCATATCAACCAATCAGTGACCTACACCTTCTCCAATATAGAGCCTCAAAATGAACTATCTGGATGCTAGAGTAGTGTCTATTCTTATAGGCAAATACTTCCAATGGAAAGTGGTCCACCCAACAGCCCTTAAAGTCAATCATGCAAGCCCTCAACATATTTTCTAAGGTCAGAATTGTACGCTCTGCTTGTCCATCAGTTTGAGGGTGGAAGGTGGTGCTAAGGTTTACTCGGGTACCTAAACCTCTCTAAAAGGACTACCAAAACTGAGGAGAGAACTATGTACCTCTATAAGATACAATGGATATTTGATCCTCGTGTAATCAAAATATTTCCTGAATATACAACCTCACATAATTATCTCCCTAGTAATAAGTCCTCACCGGCAAAAAGTTATTTGACTTGGTCATCTTATCTATAATTACCCAAATAGTGTCGTACTAATTTTGGAATCGTGGAAGTCCTGTAATAAAGCCTATGTTGATCATCTCCCAGTTCCATAAAGGCAAGGCTATCACTTAGGAAGTGCCACCTGGCCTCAAATGCTCCACCTTAACTTGTTGACAATTTAACTAGTTAGCCACAAAGTTAAAAGCATTAAAAACATCTCTTTTCATGTTATTACACCAATAAATCTTCTTGAGAGCATGATACATTTTAGTGGAGCCAGGGTGAAAAATATACTTGGAAGTATGAGCTTTATCAAGAATCCTCTCTCGTAGCCCATCCGCATTTGTCACACACAACCTACCTTGATATCTCAAAATACCATCTCCTCCAATTTCAAAAGCCAATATTTTTTCTTAACAATATCCTCCTTGATCTGCATCAAAATAGGGTCTTTGGTCTACTTTTCCTTAACTTTTGCAGATAGGGATGATTTAGCTACCTCTTGTATGCACACCCCTCCATCATTAGAATCTAGGAATCTAACTCCCAAATTAACAAGCCGATGAATATCCATTATCGTATTCCTCTTTCATTTTAATACATGAGAAAGACTACCCATGGACAACCTACTAAGGGCATCAACCACTATATTATCCTTACCTGGATGATAGTGTAGGCTGATGTCACAATTCTTCAATAATTCTAACCACTATTTCTTTCTGAGATTAAGCTCTTTAAGAGTGAAAACATACTGCAAACTTTTTTTAATCAGTAAATATGTAAACATGCACCCTATAAAGATAATGACGCTAAATTTTGATTGCAAAAACCATAGCCGCTAGTTCTAAATCATGGGCGGGATAATTCTTCACATGCATCTTCAACTATCTAGATGCATAAGCCTCTACCTTACTATGTTTCTTAAGGACACACCTAATACTACATGGGACGCATCACAGTATATGACAAAACTCTTTGTACCCTAGAAAAGGTTCAAAACAAGTGCAGTAGTCAACTTCTTCTTCAATTTCTTAAAACAATTCTCACAAGAGTCAGACCACAAAAATTTTACCTTTTTCTGAGTCAATCTATTAAGTGGAGCAACTATGAATGAACAACTCTCTACAAATCTCCTGCAATACCCTACCAAACTCAAGAAGCTCTGGATGTCAATTAGAGTCAACGGTTTGGGTTATTTTCTCACTACCTCAACTTTTTTAGGGCTAACCTTAATTCCCTCACTAAAAACAATATGCCCCAAAAAAGCTATTGTACTATGCTAGAACTCGAACTTGGAAAACTTCCCATATAGTTCATGGTCTTTAAGATTCTGAAGGACGATTTGGAGCTGATTGGAATGGTCTTCCTCACTCTTAGAATAAATTAAGATGTCATCAATGAAAACTATTAAAAATAGGCCCAAAAACTAATTGAACACCCTATTCAAGAGGTCCATAAATATTGCAGGGGAATTAGTCAGTCCGAAGGACATAACCAAGAATTCCTAGTGACCATATCGAGTTCAAAAGTTGTTTTGGGAATGTCAGCCTCCCTAACTTTCAATTGATGATTACCCGAATGAAGATCTATTTTAGAGATATATTTAGCACCCTAAAGTTGGTAAAAAAGATCATCGATTCTAGGAAGAAGGTACTTATTATTAACTGTGACTTTGTTCAGCTGACGCTGATCTATGCACATATAGAGAGATCCATCTTTCTTACACAATAAGAGCATCGGAGAACTTCAGAGAGAGACACTAGGATGAATAAAGCCTTTTTCAAGAAGGTCTTTTAACTGCTCTTTCAACTCTTTCATTTCTGCACAAGTCATTCTGTATGGCAAAATAGTCACAGGCAGGGTATCTGGCAATAGGTCAGTGCCAAAATCTATCTCCCTATCTAGGGGTATCCCAGGGAAATCGTCAGGAAGTACCTTTGTGAATTAATTAACTATAGAAACTAAGTAGCGGGAAATTATCCCAGTGTTGGATCTTTGACCAGTACTAGATGATACAAATAACCCTTAGATATAAGCTTACGGGCTCTAAGATAGGATATAAACTTCTCTCTAGGTACAAGAGAATGCCTCTGCTCATTAGGAAAATAGAAGGTGACATTTTTGGTTCTACAGTCTAAGGTCGCATAACATAAGTGAAGCTAATCCATTCCCAGAATAGTATCAAAATCAAGAATATCAATTTCTACAAGATCAGCCATTGCATCCAGGTGGAAAACAGACACCACATAGTTTATATAAACTTTCTACGATAGAGTCACCAATAGGAGTAGAAAAGGGAAGGGTTTTTAAATATTTTTAGGCTCAAAACAAAAACTGCCATATAAGGGGTCACATATGACAAGGTGGACCCCAAATCAAGCAACACATATACATAAGAAGAGAAGATCTGTAACATACCCATAACAATATCTGGTGAAGCCTCTAACTCCTAGGAGTTGGATAATGCATATAGACGATTATGACCGCCCTTGGCACTTAGTCCCTTCAAAACTCACTTTAGCCGAGGGACAGCCCCTCTTACAATGGCTTAGTTGGCCATAAGTATAGCACCATTGACTACCAAACTGTCACTTTCCCGGATGATCCTTCCCGCACTTTCCCCAGCATGGGTATGATCTAATGGTTTGAACCCCACTACCCTGATACAAAGCACCCTAAATCCTCGACCCACTACTAGAATTGAAATTGTGAAACCAATTGATGTATGCGTGTCTAGGCATCGGGGCACTAGCTAACGACTGACCATTGCTCTAAAATTTATTCTTAGTCCATCTCTTATCCCATTTTCCACCCTACTACTGACTAACATTATGATCTGATGACTTAGCTCTCTTAGTCTGCCTTTGTTTTTTCTCTACCTCTACCTACCTCTTCTTCTTCTCTTCTACCTACTTTATATACACTATTATCCTGGAGGTATCTATGTCTATATTCAGTATTTCCCCTTACATTATATAACCAAATTATTCAAAAGACTGGATGTGAACCTTTTCATATAAGCCCTCATATTACACACTAACTCTAGAGCATAGCGGGACAGTTGGGTTCTGTGACACTTATTTTTCCTAATTTCAGATTGATGAATTCCTCAGCCTTAGCCTCCCTCAATTCATGAGGAAAGAAGTGATCTAGGATAGAAACTAAAAACTCCTCCCATAAAGCAGGTGCAGCACCCTCATTCTTTAACTCTTCCCATTCCTCGTACTACTAGTTGGTTTTGTTTTTCTAATAATAGGCTTTAAATTCTACCCCCTCGATAACACTATCATGCATGACTTTGAATATTTTCTCCATTTCATATATGAAACTTTGGGGATCTTCCTAAACCTTGGTACAAGTAAATGTGGGTGTGTTCAGCCTCAAGAACTGGCTAACCTGAGTGATTTCAGAAGACCAAGTACAGAACTCACATATCCATATCAATGAGGTTGAGCAATCATATGGATTGACAAACAGAAGTCAGTATTTGAGACTTTTCTCTAAGGAGACTGGGTGTGGTCAACACCAGACCAAAGAGCTCGAGTAGGTCTAGTTTGGACTGGAAGAACCCCTGGAGTAGCAGTGAACTCTGGGGTACGGGCTTTGTAATAGGTCTGCATCCCATGAGTAGGGCAGACATCATCAACATATTTCCCAACAGGGATAGAGGACCTAGAAAAGGTGTTCTCCTCATTAGATCTACGGGGAGGCATGATCTGAAATGTAGAAAGCTGGGAGTTAGGAAACATTCAGACTCTATCACAATCTAGAACATGAAGAAAAGAGGAACATTCTTTAATGCCTCATAGATTTCTTATAACAAGTGTGTCATGCTACATACCTATAAAAAGGACTCTACGATACATGGTTTCGTAGATAACATAGGACCGTATACTGTGCTCTGATACCAAGCTTGTCACAACCCAAGATGAGGATCTGTACGTGACGGGCATCCTAAACCATAAAGGCCCGAGAGACCCCTTAGCATGTAAACATAAACATAATTCATATGGAAATAAAAATATGGAAGATAAACTAAAAATATGAAAAACCCATAACAAACTTTATACTTCATGAAAGCAATTCATAATGAAACCTAAATCCAATAAAAACCAATCTACGAAGCCTCTACTGAACTAAATAGACTAGTCAGTCTAAATCAGGAAAAGTCACAACTAAAACTAACATATGGATAAGATGTCTTCCAAAGAAAGGAAAGCTCATGAACTCTAATATTTATGCCTCAGAACCTGTAGTGGAAAGGGGTGAATACTTGGAAAGTACTGGTATCTAGAACAATCAAAAATAATGTATTATTTATGTAAAATAATAGAGAGTATTTCAAAATCAATTTAGCATAACATAGGTAAAACACATGGGAATAATTCAAAGGTTTCAATACATTCTTGTAAACCATGGACTCAACTCTCTTTGTTTTAATTCTGAGCAAGATGGTACACCCTACAGTTCTGAATGGTACCCCACTAGCTATATGGAATCCTCCCTTAACACAGTGGCCAATCCACCAAGCCAAGTTTGCTAGAAGGGCTAGATTTTCTGATCTCTACTATGCCA
This sequence comes from Capsicum baccatum var. pendulum, assembly GCA_030864225.1. Lineage (NCBI taxonomy): Eukaryota > Viridiplantae > Streptophyta > Magnoliopsida > Solanales > Solanaceae > Capsicum > Capsicum baccatum. The sequence continues at coordinate 200,350,169 of CM061553.1, forward strand.
CATGGTCATTGTCAGCGTACAATCCCCTATTTCAGGGAAAAATAATATCTGTGTCGGCAAAACTTGGTTTTGGAAAAAGAGTTATCTAAACTTGTGTCTTCATTGAGTAACCATTTAACTCCCTTAAGCCTAATTTTTAGTCCTTTAAAAACTATCATGTCTCATACTTAAAATGTTCATTTACTTTTATGTCAAGGGAATTTCATAATAGGTATCATCATACCTAGACTTTCAAGCCATATCATATCATATCATATCGCTTTTATTCAAAAATCATGTTAATGGCCACCAAAAAGGTTTCAACACCACATGAGAGTTCTTATTACAATTAGTATATGAAAACTTATGCAAAACACTCCCTTTTCAAGATTCAAACCATAAGGTGGTCACCTTTCCATCAATCATATGTAATTCATCATTAACCATTTAACTCAATGAGCATTTATAAAAATCAAACAAGAAAGCACCCCCTTAATGGATCATAAAACAATGTAAATCCTTAAATGATCATAAAGCATTTAAATTCAAGCGTTTTGATATTGCATTTCAACACTCCATGATGTGTTATGGCAAAAGAGCAAGGGAATTTAATAAGTCATGCTCATAATTTACTTTTTAAAAACTCAATACTCATTTTCACATGATTATGATTCAAGTTTTTTAGAGAACCCCTAGTAATTATGAGATTTTATCATTAAATGAGGTTGGTAATGATTTCTCTCAAAACAATATCAAAACTCATAATACGTACATATATATATATACTTTAAAGCTTGTAAAAATGTTAAAACTTATGCTTATGAGAGTTAGGATAGTCCCACATACCTCAAAATCATCAAAAATATAGAGTAATTTAACCTTTAAAGCTTAAAATCCCCAACCCAAGGTAGTTTCTTCTTTCTTTGCTTAAAGAAAGTTGTTTTGGGTATTTTGAGAAGTGAGTAAAGTGTTTTAAGACCTTAATTTCATCCATATAGGATTAGGAATAGTTTGGGAGGGTGAAAAGACCTTAATGCCCTTTAATTAATTTAAAATAGAGTAACTTTTGATGCATGGATTTGAATTTGTGGCGCAAGGCCAAAGAATACCACAGGTTTGTGGTGCAAGTCCAAGCAAACCTCAAGGTTTGTGACGCAAGGTGAAAGAAAACTCATTCTATTGGTGTTATGCAATCCCTCCGTAGCACAAAACCTTTCTGAAGGGCCTTATTTATGATGCCATCCTATTTTGAAAGCCAAAAAGCACCCCTAACGCAACCCACGACAACTAAACATGATATAACATTAAAATAGGGATCCTAAGGCTCATTCTAAATGCATTATTTGAGTGTTACAAGTATGGGATGTTACACAGGTATTACAATTGTATATCTAGGTGTGCAATCGCATACCCTGGAATTAGGAGAAAGTGTGGAGATCATCACAACTTTTGGTTTGATCACACAACCCTCTGTACATCCACTGGTGTGATTGCCACTCAAGAGGTGTGATCATAGAGGTACTAGTCATCAGCTGAAACTTGGAAAAGTTTCCAAGTTTTCACCAATGCCTCGAGATTTATTTGAAGTTTGATATACGCAAATGAATAATGTAACCATTGTAAATTCAACATTATAGATCGATGTGAAAGTTTTATTTTCCACCTGAGGTTGTCTCAACCAAATGTGGGCTATGACCCAAATTTCCAATTCTCCAACTTTTCGGCTAATAGGTCAAAATGAGCTTAAAGGCATCAAGACCCAAACCAAAGGTCTACCTAGTGTAAAATTGATATTTTGAAGCTGTTGGTGAGGTCATAATTTTTATGTGAGATCATGTTATTTAATGTTTTTCCAAGTGGCCATTTGGACTCACTGAAATCTTCAACACACGAAAATGGTTCTAAAACCAAATGAACTATCCGATAACTGACCTATTAGTTTTAGATAGTCATAAATGGCTTAAGACATATATGGAATGGCTCTAATAGAGAAAATAAGTGTAAATACAAAAAATGACCTGATGGGTCATTACATATATTAATGCAACAAATAACTCCTAGCTTGTAGCTAAGTCAGATGCATCCTTATTGATTGATTTCTTGAGAAGATCTTGCTATATTAATCTTTAAACAAGCATAAATACTAGATTCTAATGTATTTTTTATCCAAAGACCCTAAAAATGATTAAAAGTTGAATGAGATGTCCAACATATCGATTTTTAACTTAATCCAATATCAGAGTAAAACTTTATGTCTATTTTATTAAAGCACTATCAAAGTTGTCACTAACGACGGCTCAGACAAAACGATCTATCAGAAGACCTGACAAGTCGTCAAGACACCTTAATAGTCATCAGGTAACATATGGTCAAGGAGGTGGGAAACCAAGATCAAGTCCTAGATAATGACTAAGTCCATGACACATCCTCTAACCCGAGGAGTCGTCACGAGGGACATCGACACTAATTGTAGAATTTTTTCTAATGATTTAAAAGTGGTTTTTTGGTATTTTTAAACTCTTTTAACCCCAAAACTATGTCATTTACACTATTCAAGGGATGAATACTAATTCTAAAACACCATCATTCCCCCATTCCTTATAATTGACTAAACCTTTAGAAATTTTATAGAGAAGGGCAGTTTTTCTCCTTCGAGCAAATGCTAGGGTTCTCAAACTTCAGACTCAAACTTCAAAGGTTTCATCAATGGGGTTCCTTTAACCCAGTGTGCCACAAAGTAAACTAAACTCCTCAAGTTTAATCCACCCTTCAATTTAGGATTTCCATGAAAAGTGTGAATTCCTAGTTTTCAGTTTCTTGCTTTGACTACAATAAATATATGTTTTCCTAAAAATTTGGGAATCTCTCCATAATCATGAATATGGAAAATCAATATATTAAATTATTCTTGATATTGGGCTTGAGTTATGAAATTCCTTATTGCATTTAGATTATATTATTTCCATGATAAGTTGTATTTTTTAAAGTTTCTAGGCTAAGAACACCCCATGGCCTAGGATTTCATATATACTCTTATGATCCTTAAATACTCTAGCATAAATGTTTTTGAATACTTTCATATAATGCATTTATGGTTAATATTTTTATTATTATTATCATTGAACATTACAGTTATTAGTGTCATTTAGTTTGGAGTAGTACTTAGCACCGAGTAAAAGCAGGGATGAAGGTTTACCTATATGTTTCACTAAACGTTTTGTAGAAATACCTAAGTCCCAAGACTATGGCACCATCATATATTCTAAAGGGCCACTCGTTTACAATGCTTTACACCTTAGTTCTATCAAACATCAGTTTAGTGGATCTACACCAGTCAGTGTTTATACCCTTGGCAAGGTACTGGACACCCATCAAAATGAGGATATATGTTAGACCTTAATTAGCTCAGATTGGGGTATGTCAGTTAATGGTAGCTCTCATAATATACAGTTCATTGTTCAAATTTAGATATTTTTATGACCTTTTTCATTTGTTCAACTTATCATAGTGTTCTTATTTATTACTTGGTCATGCATCATTTTACCATGTCACATGCATCATGTTTAGCCTGTATAAGTTACACCATGTCATATGGATCATGTTTAGCCTCTATAAGTTACTTCCCATATCATGTACTCAGTATATTCAAAGTACTTCTTAGATACTTTATTTTACGTTATATTATCTTATAATATAGGTTTTGACATTCAACATACACATCATGATTAGTATGATTCCACACCATATCAGTAGCAATGTTTGTTTATTCATCATTATTTGAGGGCTAAATCTCATTATTTCTTTTTTTTTAGATAGATAGCTATATTTTTATCATGTTAAATATGTAAGATATTCTTAGTTTTGACATCCAGTATTGATTTTTCTTTGATTATGATCATTTCATTTTAGTTTAGTTTCTGTTCGATCTCTTGTTATTTGCTTTATTATTCTTAGTGTTTTTCCAAACCATGGGTTAGCTTGGAGTCATTTGTGACTCTGAGCAATGTTTTATAACTAGGGTAGTCTTGGGTAATGAAAACTTGGTATCAATACAAAGTTTAAAGTGTCTTGGAATATCTTAAAGCCACGTTAAGTAGAGTTGTATTCATAGGTGTGAAGCGTGCCATACTTATGAGTTAGAGTCTAAGAAATATCTTAGGAAAAGTTTCACTTCTTTCATGGTAATATCATGTGATAGTGTGTAAACTCTACTAAAACCTTCTACCAACTCCTTATCTATACTTTTATTAAATATACCACCCAAGATAACTAACGGGAGGTGGAAAGGAAATCAACAAGCACTACCACTAGCTCTAGAAAACACATTAAATGAAAAAATATCTTATGCCAAATTTAGGGCTTCTTTCACAGTGTTAGCCTAGTATATCAAAGCCTTAATAAAAAGAAGATAGTTGCATCATCCATCCCAATAGTTAATACGATAGTAGCTAGATTTTAAGACTTTGTTAAGATGAATCCTCCAGTATTTTTATGTCTAAGTCTTAAGAGGATCCATGAAAGTTCTTGGATTGTATTCAAAAAGTTCCTGAGAGTGTTGGTGCCACTCTAATTAAATGCTCTAACTTTCCAGCTAATCAGTTGGAAATAGTGGCTCACGCCTAGTATAAAAACTCAAAGGATAATAGAGGTACAGATGCAAGATTGATAGATTGGGATGAGTTTGTTGATGCATTTCTTGAGTGGTTCCTCCTACTTGAGTTACGGGAATCCATGATAAAGAAATCATAAATCTAAAATCAAGATAACATGAGTGAGAGTGATTATTCCCCTATATTCACTCAAGTAGAAAATTTGGCTTCAGGTGTGGTTGTTGAATCTACAGCCTAAATGAACAACTTTGGGTCAAATTTTCTAAGTATGTGCTCAAAGAGTGTAGAATTTCTATGTTTTTTAAGGATATGTACATATCTAAATAATTGTTCATGCTCAATATATGAAAATGATAAAATCAAGGAGAAGAAAGGGGAGAGTAAGAGGGCCAACATAGGTAGTCTTAATTTCTCTTAACATAGGTCAGATGGTGGTAATCATTTTCAGTATTGCCAGAAATAATCATCTGGCCCCATCTTATGTAAGTGCTCTAGTGTATAAATTTTGGTTGGATAGTCAAAATAGAGCTCCAGGCTCTAAGTGTTGAGGTAGTGAGAATAATTTTTGTACTAACCTGATTTGAAAAAAATATTATAGGAACCACAAGGGTGAGTGTGTGGCAGGTAGTAATTTTTTGTATGTGGCAAGCCAAGAACATGTTAAAGAGTGTCTAGTGGATTCACAAAGATGTTGGTATGCTCTTCAATAGTCATTCTGACTCTTCTATGGCTCTAGCAAGTTACTCGACTCAATAGGATGCCTCATCTAGTGCAGTTGAAGCACCATCAAACTATGTTCTATTCTCTTTAGATTCAATGGGATCAGGATGGTTCTCCTGACATGTTCATTGGTATGTTACAAGTCTTTTATATTAATCATTATGCATTGATCGATCTTGGAGCCACACTTTTCCTTATTAGTCACTATATAAAAGTAGACTTCGGTGTCAGTCCTAACATCCTCTTTTAACCTTTCTTAGTTTCTACTCCAGTTACTAATTTTGTCAAAGATAGGTGGGTATATAGAAACTGCATAATAATAGTTTCCCAGAAAGTCACCTCAATCGATCATGTAGAGTTAGACATCACAGATTTTAATGCTATTCTTTGCATAGATTGACTCCACTCTTGATATACTTAAGTTAATTATAGAAATAAAGTAGTAAAGTTTTAGTTTCCAAATGAGCCAATCAGACAATGAAAGGATAGTATCCCAGTGCCTATAAGTTAGTTTGCCCTTACCTTAAGGCAAGAAATATGATTTCCAAAGGGGGCAACTATCATCTTGTTCTATTTAAGGATTCAAAGTACAAAATTCCAACTCTTGAGTCAATTACAATGGTTAAAGAGTTCCTCGAAGTATCTGCTAAAGATCTGCCCGAAGTTCCTTTCGAGCGGAAAATTGACTTTAGAATAGATTTCCTTTAAGATACCCAACATATTTCAATCCCATCCAACATAATGGGTCCATCTAGACTTATGATGTTGAAGGAATAATGAGATATCCTAAAAAAGGGTTTCATAAGATCCATAGTGTAATACCTCAAATCTGAAACCAATAGAATTTCCCAAATTTTGGTGTCAGTCCCAATATCCTCCTAAATGATTAATGTTTAAATAAGATATAATTTCCCAAATTTTGACTTTTTATCAGGTGGGAAATTGAATTAGATTTCCAACGATACCAATTTTGACCAAATCTGGTATCAGAGTAAAAAGTTATGGACGTTTTACAAAGAACTATTGGAACCACCCAGAAGCGACGGTCAAGCCGACGGACTGTCTAGCTAGAGAAGGACCGCCACCTAAGCCATTGCGACAAAGGAAGTGAACCCATCTTCTGGCTAAGTGCGACGGTTAGGACCGATGGACCGTCGAGCTAGCGATGGACTGTCACTCAAATCATCATAGATGAGGCAAAAAGTTCAGGTTCTAGCCAAGTATGACAGGATGGACCGACAAACCATTAATCCAGCAATGGACCATCGCCCAAACCACCGCCACTTCCGATCAGTGATTTTAAGCAGTTTTGAAAAGGGTAGTTGGGTCTCTTTCATCCGTTTTGACTCCTAATTATACAAGACCAGAGCTTATAACTTCATTATTCATCCACAACACCAAATTAGGGTTTCTCTCAAAGATCAATCCCCAAAACCCTGGGTGTCTAATCCTAAGTCAAGAATTCAAGCTTTCCTCCACCAATCATTAAAAAATCATCCACCAAGGTATGTCAAGTGTTGATTCATGGGTTCCTTTCTCCCATGAAGCTCAAGAAACCCTATTTACAATATAAACTTTGGATTCCATAATATGAATTGAATTATATCCATGTTTATGTTGTTATTTTATTTCCACGTTGAAGTCCTTAATTAGTATCCTAAAAATATGCTAGTATGTGGTTGAAATTCTTGCATTGGAAGTGTAAAATTTTTCCATGAAGTATTATTTAAATATTCATGCCTAAGCTTAAAGATATGCATACAAGGTGTTTGATAAAATGCCTAAGAGAATAGGAATATGCCTTATGACTCATTTGTGACCAAAATTGATGAATCCATACTTCTCCCTTATGTTTGATAAGACTCCCACGTTATTGTTATGCTTTGTAATGGATTGACATAATGCTCATGAGATTAGTATTATAAAATTATGATATGTTTACATGTATTCCTATTCATGTGCAAGCTTATAGCACGTGAATACTTCATGAAAATCCCCAATGATTGTACTATGAATTGTTGACTATGGTCATGTGTCAAGAAGTATCATGTCTTGTCAGTTTCATACTATCAAGTCCTGGGGGTACTTGTACCCAACAATTTAGCAGTGTGCCTAGAGTTAGTGTCATGTTTTTCAGATACTCTCAGTCAAGCCATGATTCATAGAACCCAGTCTGTCATGTGACTCAGGAAAACTCAGTAAACTCAATAATCTCAGAAATTCAGTAATCTCAGTTGTGTTCCATCAGTCAACGGAACTCAATAAATGTATTCTAGTTCAGTTCAGTTAATCATGTTCAGTATCTATTCAGATGGGAGTAGGATTCATCACCAAGTAAGCCCAAGGATGGGAACTCACCTGTTATTAGAGGGAGTGAATCTTAGAAGTAATCTGTGCACTTCTGAACTACTTAGCCAGCATAGGTTGAGACATCAAACCTGTTAGTTGAGGGGAGATAATGTGGCTTAAACTTTTATGTGAGGGTCCCACCATTCTCCTTAGAGTACCTGTTAGATGAGGGATTACTCACAGCTTGTCCTTACCAGTGGCGCGGAATTGACACCCTTCCAATTGAGGTTACAAATTGGACCCCAACTCAATTATATTATCTTATTTGGGGAATATTGGTTAGATGACTACTTCCCATAGTTACATTCTTAGTCTTAGTAATAGAACTCAAATAGTTTCACAGTATTCAGGACTTTTAGATACAGTTACCCAGTTCAATACAGAACTCAGCTAGTTCCATCAGAAACAGGACACAGTCATTCAGATAATTGTATATCAGTTATACGAAACTTATGTTATTAGTATTTAGATTCAATGATTTCATGATCTCAGTTACAGTTCACATATTCATGCATGTATTCTCACGTTTATGTTAGCATTCAGCCTACCTCACTTTCATACTAGTATATTCGATCATACTAACGCAGTTTTGCTATGGTATTTTATACCATAGGTTTAGAGTACGATCTCCAGAGCATACTTAATAGATCAAACGTTCAGTAGCCAGACTAGCAGTGAGTCCTCATCATTCGAGGTTAGCATGATTATCTTATTACTTTATTATTTCAGTAGTCCAAAGTTAGTTGGGATATGTCCCATCAACTCCACAGTTTTTAGACAGTTTAGAGGCTTCCAGACTATAGCATGTTCAGACAGTTATTTCAATTTTATTTTGGTATTGATATACCACATTTCTAGATGTTATGTTTTGTCAGATATTTGAACCTTATGGCCTTTCATCCTTTTTTCGAATTTATACAGCATATTATACAGTGCCCAGTTATAGATATCAGATATGGGTTAGCTTGTGATCTTTTAGGGTCATGAGCATCGTGTAGCATTTTGAGTACCAAATTTAGGGTGTTACACATAGTCTCTCTGTGAGGTGCTCTAGTTCTTTTCATAAAGAAAGATAATTTTCTTAGAATGTGCATCGACTATCGATAATTGAACAAGGCTGTTGATAAGAATAAGTATCCTATTCCCAGGATCGATGACTTGTTCGGCCAAGTTTAGGGTGCCAATTATTTCTCTAAGATAGAGCTCATATCCAGCTATCATCAGCTCATCGTCAGAGAATGTGACATTCTAAAACATCTTTTAGAACAAGGTATAGTCACGTTAAATTTATTGTTATATTTTTTTGGACTTGATGAATAGAGTTTTCAAGCAATACCTAAACATGTTTGTTTTAGTCTTCGTAGAGTATATCTGCTTTTATTCTCAGAGTATGGATAAACATGCAGACCATTTGAGGATTGTCTTGTAGATTCTCAAAGATCGTTAGCTATTCGCTAAGTTTAGCAAGTGTGAATTCTAGTTGAAAGAAGTAGCATTTCTTTGTTATATTATTTTCAGTAAAGACATTCAACTTTATTCTCAAAAAACAGAAGTAATAATGAACTGCCCTAGACCCAACACTATATTCAATATGAAAAGTTTCTTGGGTTTTAGACTATTACAATAGATGATTTGAAAGATTTTACTCTATTTTTTCTCCTATATCCAGACTGACTCAAAAGAAATTCATATTATAGTGGTTAGATTCTTGCAAGAAGAATTTTAAGGATTTGAAGATTCGACTAAAGTCCACTCCAGTTTTGACTCAGCCAGAGGGTTCAGATTAGTTTATGGTTAATTGTGATAATTCGAGGGTTGGACTTGGGTATGTGTTGATTCAATGGGGAAAGGTTATAGAATATTTTACTAGACAGCTCAAGCCTCATGAGAAGAGTTATTACCCAACTCATGATCTTGAGTTTCCAATAATTTTTTTGTCTTAAGGATTTGGTAGAACTATATTTATGTGGTTCATGTTGAAGTGTTCACTGATCACAAGACCCTTCGGTAGGTATTCAGTAAGAAAGATCTAAATCTTTCTCTAAAAATATGTCTAGAGTTGTTAAATGATTATGAAATGATTGTACCATCCGGGTAAATCCAATGTTGTGGTAAATTCTCTTAGTAGATTATATATGGTATGTGTTTCTCACATTAAGATGATAAGAAAGAGTTATTTTGTGAATTTTACCAGATTGCTAGATGGAGAATTTTGTTTTTCAATTAATCCAAAGGTAATATCTTGATTCAAAATCAATCACAATCCTCTATGATAGCCAAGATGAAAGAAAAGCAAGATAGTAATCCTATTTTGCTTAGGTTGAAAGTAGTGGTCTAGAGTTAGAGGGTTGAGGTTTTTTTCCAAAGGGAGAGATGGTGTTCTTATTTTTCAGGGAAGACTATGCATTATAGATGTAGATGACTTGAGACATCGGATGCTAATATAAGCTCACCGTTCTTTGTATTCTATTAACTTGGGAGCCACTAAAATATATTGTGATTTATGGGAAGTATATTGGTGGAATAGTATGAAAAGGAATATTACAGAATTTGTTCCTAAGTTTCCAAATTACTAGAGGGTTAAGGTTTAGCACTAGAGACTTGGTGGTATGCTTCAACATATTAGAATTCATACTTGGATATAGGAAGTGTTAAATATGGACTTTATTACAAGGTTTTCTTGTACTCTTCAATAGTATGATTCTATTTGTGTTATCATGGATCGAATGACTAAGTCGACAAATTTATTGGCAGTTACTTCAAATTCAACCTAACATTATGGAAATCTCTCACTTAGGGAGTTAGTGAAATTTAGTGAAGTACCTTAGTCTATCTTTCTGGATAGTGGTATTCAGTTTACCTCTTAATTTTAGAAGACCTTTCAAAAGGGTCCAGGTACCAAATTTCATCATACTATGAACTTTCACCAGTAGATAGATGATCAGGTATAGAAGACCATTCATACCTTAGAGTATATGTTGAGAGTGAATGTAATTTACTTCAAGGGAAGTTGGGATGATCATTTACCTTTGATTGATTTTTCTTCTAATAACAGCTACCACACCAGTATTTAAATAGCCTTATTTGAAGAACTTTACAATTAGAGGTGTAGATCTCCAATCGGTTGGTTTGAGGTTTGTGCAGCTACCTTAATAGGGTCAGGTTCAATTCATGAGGTTATGGAGAAAGTTTAGGTGATTAAAAAGAGGCTGAAAATAGCTTAGGGTTGTCAAAAAACCTACATAGATATGAGGCGAAGGCAATTTTATTTTACTACTAGTGATCTTGTCTACTTGAAGGTTTATCTCATGAAAGGGGATAAGAGATTTGGTAAGAAGGAAAATCATAGTCCCCGCTATGTTGGTCCTTATAATATTTTGAGTCACTATGGAAATATAGCCTACGAGTTGGAACTGTATGCAAATTTAGCATCAGTTCCCCTTAGTTTTCAGGTGTCCTAGATAAAAAATGCATCGGTAATCCAGAAGTAGTTATGCCTTTAGAAAGTGTAGGTGTGATAGATAGTCTCTCTTATATAGAGGTCCTATTTGAGATCCATGACCTTCAGGTTTGTAAGCTAAGAAATAAGAATTTCACTTTGGTAAAGGCTTTGTTGCAAAATCATTCAGTTGAGGGATCTACCTTGGAAAAAAAGGCAGATATGATGAGAAAGTACCCCCATATATTCTCTTCAAACTTGGTTCTAGAATGAAGTAATAGTTTCCCCCTAATTAATTAATTCTTTCTATCCCATGTTGCCCAGGTATTATCTTGTCATAACATAAATTCATGTGTTTGGTTTAGTCTATATTTTAATTACAAATTCAATTATCATGTTAGTATTTGCCTGTTAGAAATTCAGCATGGAAATTGCATGTCATAACCCAAACCAGGGCCTAGAGGTGATAGGTATCCCAAGTTCCACGTGGACCGAAGATCACCCCCTTAATCTAGCCTAACCAGCACAACAACCACAAGTTTTAGATGAGTTCTAGACATACATCAAGATAGTGTATAATAAATCTAATAACAATCCATAATAAGTCTATACCAACCACCAGTAACCGGACAACCGTCCATCACCAAAACATTCAACCAAACAACCCAAGTCCACAGTAATCCAACAAAGCCTCTAAAAAATTCAAAATCCATAAAATGTATGGACATGACCTCGACAGTAGACAAAAGAACTAAACAAAGTCTAATACAAAGGAAATAAGAACCATGAAATAAAACCTTCTGAAGTATGGAAGCGCACAACTTCAATTCAACTCATGAACTAACTTGAGAACTTGATCACTGCGTAAAAAAAGTAGAAGTTTTGGTACCTGCATGGCATGGGGATATAGCATCCAGAGACAGTTAACGGTTGAAGCTCTACATGTAACTCAAGGATAGAGGAATAAAGTAATGCCATAATCATAGTTCAAAACCAATACAATGTTCAATATAGAATATCATGTGAAATAATATACGTATATAATACCACATGCTGGGGTAAGGAACAAGGCTCAGCGTGAACTTTGAAAACCTTAACTTGAGTTGTGTACATTAACCATCATAAAACAAGGCACCCACGGGATATATGGGCCCAGCTCTCCCCTATCTGGAAGGGCCCTAGTGTGTGTAGCCGCATGAAATAGAGAATACCATGTCTGAATATGCCTTTATGGGGGACTCAAACCTCCCGGCATAATCAAGGTCACTTAAGCACCAATGTATACAATTTGGGGGGCTCGAACCTCCCATTTATATATTCATTCGGGGGACTCAAACTCCCCGATCATATAAACACCCACACTAGCTAGTGCAGCTTCGGGTGTTAGTCCTTTGGATTCCACTTTCACGACTCGGCTACACATCCCGCTTTAAAGACCAATCAAAACATTCACACAGATACATAACAATTAATCTAATTACTTACCAAAGGCATTATATTGTTATCGTCATACCAACCCGATATAAGAGTGTACAACATGCCATCACCATTATTAGTCATCTTGAGACTTGAACCCACTGTCTACCAAGGACATCAATCCAATTCAACATTTAGGGACTCAAACCCATTTAGTGTTTCAAAACCAATTTATGGCCAAAAAGGCTTTCATAAACCATTTACCAACCATTAACATTCTTAGGCCAATTCCTTAGTTTAAAATAGAATTTATCATATGACAAGATCATTCTTATTGACAAGTTCACAAACAGGTTGAGGGCATAATTATCAAAACCAAAAACCATCATATTTAAGGTTAAACATTTCCCTTTAGTTAAACCACAATTCCCATGCACCCATATGTGCAAAACCATTATTAAAACATGCATAATCATAAGTTAAATCATGAAAAGCAATACCCAACAATATTTATTCAAACCTTCAACCTTGGTTTTCAAAACCACCATTAATGACTCATGTAAAATATTTTAAACATATGATTTTAGTGAACTAACAATGAGGGAAGAGTCACATGCCTAAGTTACAAAGATTCACAAAAAGAATTCGATATTTAAGCCCTTAGATGACCACTTTTAAGAAAACCTAGCCCAATATTTCTTGAGAAGTTTTAGAGAGAGATTGGAGAGGGTTTAATCTTGAAAGGTGTGTAATGGATGAAAAAAAGTGTTATAAGATATGTGTCTAAGGGCTTGGGATGGGAAATGACCAAAGTACCCCCAGCTTAAAGTTGTAAAATTGGATGAACTAATAGAAATCAATATTCGAGTCTTCTACCTAAGGAGACTAAGTATGGTCAACATCGGATCGAGGAGCCCGAGTAGGGCTAGTTTAAACTGGAGAAACCCCTGGAGTAGCAGTGAAATCTGGGGTACAAGATATGTAATGGGTCCGCATCCCAAGAGTGGGGAAGACATTATCAGTATTTGTCCCAATAAGGACAGAGGCCCTGGCGGAGGTGTTCTGCTCATTGGATCTACGGGGAGGCATGATCTGTGACATAAAAATCCAGGAGTTAGGAAATATTAAGACTCTATAGCACAAACTAGAATATGAAGAAAAGAGGAACATTCCTAAATGCCTTGTAGCTTCCACCTTATAAGTGTGGCACGCTATGCACCCATAAAAAAGACTCTACTCAACATGGCTTTGTAGACACCCTCGGATCCTGAACCGTGCTCTAATAACAAACTTGTCACAACCTAAAACAAGGCCTTGATAGTGATGGGCATCCCGAACCATGAAGGCTCGAGAGACCCTTTAGCATGTGACCATAAGCATAATTTATATGGAAATACAAATATAGAAGATAAACTGAAAACATGAGAAGCCCATAAGTAAACTTTATACATCATCACAACAATTCATAATGAAACCCAAATCCAATATAAACCAATCTACGAAGCCTTTACTAAACTAAATAAAATAGTTTATCTAAACCAGGACAATGCCCCAGGCCAGACTATAAAACAACTGCAACTAACATATGGATAAGATGCCTGTCGAAGTAAGCGAGTCTCACAAAATCTGACTATCTAGGAAAAATCTACTTCTATGTTGGGCCATGGGATTGTGCCTCAGAACCTATAGGGGAAGGGGGTGAATACTTGGAAATTATTGGTATATATATCAACCCAAAATAATGTACAATTCATGTAAAATAATTGTGAACATTTAAAAATAAATTTACTATAATATAGGTAAAACACATGGGCATAATTCAAAGGCTTCAAAACATTCCTACAAACCATGGACTCAACTCTCTTTATTTTAATCCTAAGCTAAATGGTACATCCTGCAATTTTGAATGGTACCCCATGGGCAATATGGGATCTACCCTTAACTCGGAGGCCAAGCCCCAAACCTAAGTTTGTCGGAAGGATTGGAGTTCCTGATCTCTCCAATGCCACCGGGCCATCGCCGGGGTGCAATCCCCTATTTCAGGGAAAAATAATACTCATGTCGGCAAAATACGGTTTTGGACAATTAGTTATCTAAACTCGTTCCTTCTTCAGGTAAACATCTAATTCCCTTTAAGCCCAATTTTTAGTCCTTTAAAAAAAATTATGTCTCATACTTAAAACATTTATTTACTTTAATGTCAAAGGAACTTCATAATAGGTATCGTAATACCTAGACTTGCAAGCCATATTATATCATCTTATATCATAGATATTTCATTCAAAAATCATGTTAATGACCACCTAAAAGGTTTCAACACCACATAAGAGTTCTTATTACAATTAGCAGATGCAAAACACTCTCTTTCAAGATTCAAATCATAAGGTGATCATCATTTCATCAATCACATGTAATTCATCATTAATCTCTTAACTCAATGAACATTTATATGAATCAAAAAAGAATGCAACCTCTCAATGGATCATAAAATAATGTAAATCGATAAATAATCGTATAGCATTAAATTCAAATGTTTAATATTGCATTTCAAAAATCCACAATGTGTTAAGGCAAATGAGAGAGGAAATTTCATAAGTCATGCTCATAATTAACTTTTAGAATACTCAATACTCGTTTTCACATGATTATGATTTAAGTTTTGTAGAGTACACCCTAGTAATTGCAAGTTTTTCATCATAAAACGGGGTTCATAATGTATGCTCTCCAAAATATCTCAAAATTTATAATACGTACATACATATATACTTTAAAGCATGTAAAAACCTTAAAACTTGGTCATTTGTCTACAATTACTTGACGGCTGTTCTAAGGTTTACTTGAGTACCTAAATCTCTCTAAAAGGACCACCAAAACTGAGAAGAGAATTGTGTGCCTCTATCGAATATAATGGATACTAGAGACCCATACAATCGAACTAGTTCTTGGATATACAACCTCATATAATCATCTCTCGGTAATTAGTCCTCACAGGCAGAAAGTGAGTTGACTTGGTCATTTGTCTACAATTACCCAAATAGAGTTGTATTGGTTTCGAGATTGTGGAAGTCCTATAATAAAGTCCATTTTGATCATCTCTCATTTGCATAAAGGCAAGGCTATCTCTTAGGAAGTTCCACGGGCCTCAAATGTTCCTCCTTAACTTATTAACAATTCAAATACTTAGCCACAAAGTTAGAAACATCTCTTTTATGTTATTCCAGCAATAAATCTCCTTGAGATCATGCTACATTTTACTAGAGCCTGGGTGAGAAACATTCTTGGAAGTACGAGCTTCATCAACAATCCTCTCTCGTAGCCCATCCTTATCCTCCGTACATAAGGATAATTAAGCTACCTCTTGTATAAACACCGCTCCATTCTCGAAATCTAGGAGTCGAACTCCCAAATTAGAAATCCTATGAATATCCTTTACCATATTCCTCTTTCCTTCCTCCATATGAGAAAGACTGCCCATGGACAACCTGCTACGGGTGTCAGACATCATATTGTCCTTACCTGGATGATAGTGTGGGCACACATCGTAATCCTTCAATAATTCTAACCACTGTCACTGCCTGAGATTTATCTCATTTAGAGTGTAAACATACTACAAACTTTTGTTATCCGTAAAGATGTCAATATGCACACCATAAATATAATAACGCCAAATTTTGAGTAAACAAATGACAGCCACTAGTTCTAAATCATGAGTAGGATAGTTCTTCTCATGCACCTTCAACTATCTAGATGCATAAGCCACTACCTTACCATGTTGCATAAGTACACACCCAAGTTCTACCTGGGATGATCATAGTACACAACAAAACCATTTGTACCCTTTGAAAGGGTCAATACAGGTGCAATAGTCAACTTTTCCTTCAATTTCACAAAACTACTCTCACAAGAGACAGGCTACAAAAATTTCACCTTCTTCTGAGTCAATCTAGCAGGTGGAGAAGATATAGATGAAAATATCTCTACAAATCTCCTGTAATACCTTGCCAAACACAAGAATATTTTAATATCGATTAGAGTCATGGGTCTTGGCCATTTTCTCAATGCCTCAACCTTTTGGGGGTTAACCTTAATTCCCTCACTAGAAATACTATGCCCCAAAAAAGCTATTGCACTAAGCCAGAACTCACACTTGGAAAACTTTGCATATAGTTCATGGTCTTTAATAGTTTGAAGGATGATTAGTGATTAGCATGGTCTTCAAAACTCTTAGAGTAAATCAAGATATCAATAATGAAAACTATTACAAATAGGTCAAAGAACTAACGAAACACTCTATTCATGAGGTCCATAAATGTTGTAGGGGCATAAGTCAGCCCAAAGGATATAACCAGGAATGTATAGTGACCATATCGGGATCAGAAAGTTGTTTTGGGAATGTCAGCCTCCCTAAAGTTCAGCTGATGATAACCCAAATGAGAGTCTATTTTGTAGAAACATTTAGCACCCTAAAGTTGGTCAAAAAGATCATACATTTTTGGGAAGAGGGTGCAAAATTTTAACTGTGTTCGTAGAAACATTTAGCACCCTAAAGTTGGTCAAAAAGATCATAGATTTTGGGATGAGGGCACTTAATTTTAACTGTGACTTTGTTCAGCTGACAGTAATCTATGCACATACAGAGGGAATCATCTTTCTTACACACGAAGAGCACTGGAGCACCCCATGGAGAGATACTAGGATGAATAAAGCCTTTGTAAAAAAGTTATTTTAACTACTTTTTTAACTCTTTCAATTTAGAAGGAGCCATTCTGTATGGTGGAATAGAAATAGGTTGGGCGTCTAGCAACAAGTCAATGCCAAAATCTATCTCATTATCTAGGGGTATCCCAAGGAGATCATCTAAAAGACCTTTTTGAATCCATTAACTACTGGAACTAAATGGAGGGAAAGGCTCTCAATGCTAGAATATTTGACCCATACAAGATAATATAGACAACCCTTAGATATAAGCTTACAGGCTCTAAGATAGGATATGAACTTCCCTCTAGGTGCAAGAGAATGCCCCTCCCACTTTATGACTGGATCATTAGGATAAAAGAAGGTGACATTGTTGGTTCTACAGTCTAAGGTTGCATAACATAAGTGAAGTCGATCCATGCCAAGAATATTGTCAAAATCAACCATATCAAGTTCTACAAGATCAGTTATAGTATCCTGGTGGAAAATAGACACCACATAATTTCCATACACTCTCCAAGCAACGATAGAGTCACCACTAGGAGTAGAAACAGAGAATGGTTCTAAAATATTTATAGGCTCAACGTAAAAACTAACTTCCACATAAGGGGTCACACAGCACAAGGTGGACCCAGGATCAAGTGATACATATACATCATGGGAGAAGATCTGTAACATACCCGTAACTACATCTGGTTAAGCCTCTGAATCTTGGCAGTTGGATAATAAATATAGAAAATTATGACTAACCCTCTAGCGGATGTAGTACCTTGGGGCGATGGAGATTTAGAGGTTACTTGGGACTTAGTCCTTTCAAAATTCCCTATAGTCGAGGGACAGTCCCTCGGCTGGACCATAAAAAACTGAAACTATCATATGGACTTAGTTCTATCAAACATTAATTTAGTGGATCCACACCAGAGTGGTCATACCCTTGGCAAGGTACTGGACACCCATCCAACTGAGGATATAGGTTATACCTCAATTAGCTCAGATTGGGGTATGTCGGTTAATGGTAGATCCCAAAGTATATAGTTCATTGTTCAAATTTAGATATTTTCATGACCTTTTTTTAGTTGTTCAACTTATCATACTGTACACGTTTATTACTTTGTCATGCATCATTTTACTCTATCACATGCATCATGTTTAGCCTATATAAGTTATACCATTCACATATATCATGTTTAGCCTATATAAGTTACTTCCCATATCACTTACTAAGTATATTCAAAGTACTGATTGCGTACTTTATTTTGCTCTACATTCTCTTATAATATAGGTTTTGACATTCAGCATCTAGATCATGATTAGTCTGATTCCTGGCAATACCTGAACTAGGGCCTAGTCATGTCAGGTGCCTCAAGCCCAAATAGGACTTGAGACTACCCCCCATCACCCAACTATAACACCCTACACCCAATATCGGATGAATATAAATATATATAACATGACATAATGGAACAATCATAAATCAAATACAATCAACCGGTGTTAGCCATAATACCAATGCCAAGGCCGATACCACCTACACCTACCTAATGTTGACTCACAAAGACTCTATTTGAAATTAAAATAGTATTTAGTTGGTACATTCCCCCTACCATAGCCAAAACCAATGTCTAAGAAATAACTAAAGTATGAACATAAGATCATAACATAAAATGAAGCCTTATAGAGTTTGGAATCTTACAACTTTAATCCAACTCTAAATTGTTCTCAAATCCAATCACTAAGAAGGAGGAGGAGTATGGCTGATTCTTACATTGCATGGGGATACAGAACCCTAAGACGTGTTAGCAGGTACACTCAGGAGAAGGGTATAATAATGCCAATATTTTAAACCAAGTAATAACTATATGCATTCACATCCATACATATATATATAATTCATGACGAGAAGGGAACCAGGTTTAGCATGCATTTAAAACCATTAAGCTGGGTTTGTATAGCTTAACGTCCTAGAACCACCCACGGGCTATATGGGTCCAGTGTTACCCCCTAAAAGGGCCCCAGTACATGTAGTCATACGTACTGAGATATCATAGGGGTAGGGGATTCCCATTTACCCTTAACCTTCCATGATACATATATACAAGTATAACTTAGGGATTCCCATGTACCTTACAAGTATGTGGTCTAAATGACAAAACCTTATGTCGGCAAACATGAGTTTCCAATGTCCATCCTTTGGAATCACACCTTCATGGTAGCTATCACAACCCGCCATTATTTCTAAATTAAAACCATTAGCATACAACCAAACCACCAATTCCATGTATTATTATCCAAGGCTAAAAGAAGTGGTATCTTCATACCGACTATAGCTTGCAATCAATGTCCTTAGCCATAGATTGACTCCACTCTTGATATACTTAAGTTAATTATAGAGATAAAGTAGTAAAGTTTTAGTTTCCAAATGAGCCAATCATACATTTGAAGGGTAGTGTCTCAGTTCCTATAAGTTGGTTTGCCTCTAACCTTAAGGCAAGAAATATGATTTCCAAAGAAAGCAACTACCATCTAGTTCGAGTTAAGGATTAAAAGTACAAAACACCAATACTTGAGCCAATTACAATGGTTAATGAATTCCCTGAAGTATTTGTTAAAGATCTTGCCAAAGTTCCTCTCGAGTAGGAAATTAACTTTCAAATTTATTTCCTTTAAGATACCCGGCCTATTTTAATCCCATCAAACATAATGGGTACATCTAGACCTATAATGTGGAAAGAACAATGAGATCTCCTAGACAAGTTTACATTAGACCCATAGTCTCTTTGTGGGGTGCTCTAGTTCTTTTCATAAAGAAAGATAGTTTTTGTCATGACCCGAGCCGAGGCCCTAACCGTGACGAGTATCCCGAACCATGAAGCCCGGAACACGCTTCTCTATCTATTTGGTAATCATGCACATAATTCATATGAAAAAAGGTAATGCAGAAAAAGAAATCTAATACGAAAACATGGTCAATTTGAATGTGATCATAATACTGAAAACTAAAATCCAAAATATATCTGAATAATAATGTCTACCTCAGTCTGTGAAATCTCTACCATGAACTAATCAAAGTTGTCTGAAAGCTGGGACAAGGCCCCCAGTAGACCAAAACCTAACTAATAGTAGTAATAGGAAATAACCAGGCCTTCTGAATCATAGAAGGCTCACCACTACAAACTCTGGTCTGTGATCTGAAATCTTTACTATCTATCTAGACCCCTAGACTGTGCCTCAAAACGTGGAAGGAGGGGGGGTCAGCACAATTGTACTGGCACGCGAAGCAATCCAAAATAGAGTAATTAAACATATATATATATATATATATATATATAATACATGAGAGCAAATTTTCATCCAACATTATGCATAAAACAGTTTCTGAAAACACATGGGCATCTTCTGAAAATATGTAACCTATCTGTAAATCTCAAACTCTGATCTGTGTATTACTTCTGAGTTAGGTGGTATCCCCTACAAGTCTGATATTCCACGGGCAATATGGAATCCGCCATTGACTCAGCAGGGAAGCCTCCAACCCGAGTATGCCTCAAGGGTTGGAGTTCCTAAATCTGATATGCCATATAACACTTAAGTCAGTGTATAATAATATACGAGAGTCTGCAAACTACGGTTTTAGGCAATGAGTTTATTGAAATCAATCCCTCTTCAGGGAACCACCTAACATCTCTGTATGCCCATTTTTAACCTTTTCTGTACATGCAACATTCTGAATGTCTAGAATCACGATAGTCTGAAATATCTATTAGTCTGAGGCTGATATGGCATTGGTCTAAATTTGTATCGTCATACCAATACTTGCAAGTCATGATTTCTAAGCCATAATACATTAAGCTAAATCTTTCATTTAAATCATAATTTAGACCACCAAAAAAATATACAACTAATATAGAAGATTTTGTGTTTCAAAACTCAAGTCAAAATCATGCAAAACCTTCATCAACATATGGTGGTCTAGTTTCTTTAGCAAATCCATGCAATCTTTCATTACAAGCATTATAAAAATTAAACATTCATGCTAGATTCTCTCTTTGCTGATTTAAAACCACCTTAAAATCATAACAAGAGTTCAATCATTTTATATAGTGCTTTTCAAGGATGCATTGTAAAATAATTCATATGCTATGAGAAATTTAAAAAATTCATAATAAGAGGGAATTCACCGAAAATCATGCTCTCAACAAGAATTCATTCTTAAATACATGGTTTCATACATTCATATTCACAAATCACTTTGAGGAAGGTCAAATGACCAAAACAATGATGTTAAAACATTTAATACATGAATATATATATACAAATTCAAAAATTCCATTCTAAAACATGATATTTCTATGCCCATGAGAATTTAGGAAAACTCCACGTACCTCTATTTCGGAAAATAATAGGTGCTTCTTGAAGCATGCGGATTGAGGATTCTGAATCTCTAATCGATTTTGAAAACCCACGGTTTAATCTTGATTTATTTAGGTTTTTAGTTTGAAACCCTTGGGAGTGTTCTTGAGAATTTTTAGATGAATGTGGATATATTTTGGAGAATTGGGGACTGAATTTTATGTTTATGGCTGAATAATGGTGGAAAAGGACTATTTTGCCCCAAAAACAGAGTGTTTAAGTCATTTGAAACCATTACATAGGCGCCGCATATGATATCGCCTATGTTTACATAGGCACCGCCTATGCTATCTCCTATGTTTACATAGGCGCCGCATATGCTATCGCATATGCTTTCCAGTAGCCATGTGTGATTGGTTAGGCAACGCATACTACTTTAAAAGGCCATAACTTCTTGCTCGGGTGCCGGATTTTAGCAAAAATTGGCATCGTTGGAAAGCTAACTTGAAAACCTATCATTTTACACATAGTAGGCTCTCTAATTCGACATATACAAAGAGTCATGGTCAATAGAAGTTGACACAAATTATAATGTCCACTTAAACTTAATCAATCGAAGTAGTTTTCAACTAGTCCTTGAGTCAAAGGACCTCTATGGTCTAAATTCAAGCTTGAATGGATTCACATACTACACAAATAATTAACATGCCATATTGGCATAGGATTTATGGCTTTGGGATTATCAACGCATCAGAATCATAGTCTATATTGTGTCCCAAAATCCAGAGCGTTACATTATCCCCCCCTTAGGATCATTCATCCCCGAATAATGATGCGGGACAAAGACAGACACGATTTCAAGCATAATAAGGACTAGGAAAGATAAGATAGGAATAGTACCTTCTGTCTCATCATCCATTGAAGCAAACAAATTGGGATATCTAATTCTCATGTCATCTTCTGACTCCTAAGTTGCTTCTTCAACTTTCTGATTCCTCCACAATACCTTCACTGAGGCTATCTCTTTACTCCTCAACTTTCAAACTTGGCGATCTAAAATTTTAATGGGCTCTTTTTTGTAAGACAAGGAATCTGTCACTTTGATATCCTCTACTGGAAATACCAAAAAATGAACTCCAATGCATTTCTTCAACATAGATTCATAGAATACTAGATGAATGGAACCCAAACTTGCAAGCAATTCTAGCTCATAAGCAACTGCTTTAATCTTTCTCAGAATCTGATATGGCCCTATATAACAAGGGCTCAATTTACCCCTTTTTCCAAACTGCATAACTCCTTTCATAGGAGAAACCTTGAGAAATACCCAATCACCAACTTCAAACTCTAATTCTCTTCTCCAAACATTGGCATAGGACTTCTGACGACTCTGAGTAGTCTTGAGTCGTTCTATAATGATCTTCACTTTCTCCATCGCCTGATGAACAAGATCAGGCCCATAAAACTGAGTCTCACCCACTTCATACCATCCTATCGAATACCTACATCTCCTCCCATATAAAGCCTCAAAAAGAGCCATCTTAATGCTGGCATGGTAACTATTATTTTGAGAAAATTTAATCTGTGACAGGTGATCTACCCTACTGCCTTTGAAATCAATGACGCATGCCCTCAACATATCCTAGAGGGTCTGAATGGTATGCTTAGCTTGCCCATCCGTCTGAGGGTGGAAAGCTGTGCTTAAATTAACTTGTGTACCTAAACCCTTCTGAAAAAATCTCCAGAACTGAGATGAAAACTGCATACCTCTATCGGATATAATGGACACCAATACCCCATGCAATCGAACTATATCCTCAATGTAAATCTTAGCATAAACCTCTCCCGAATAATTAGTCCTCACAGGCAAAAAATGGGATGACTTTGTCAACCGATCTACAATCACCCATATAGAATCATACTGGTTTCAGGATCTCGAAAGTCCTGTAATAAAGTCCATGTTTATCATCTCCCAGTTCAATAAAGGTAGGGCTATCTCTTGGGAAGTACCACCTGGCCTCATGTGTTCTACCTTCACTTGTTGATAGTTCAAACACTTGTACACGAAATCAGCTAATCACGTTTCATGTTATTCCACCAATACAAGGTTTTCAGATCATGGTACATCTTAGTAGAGCCTGGGTTAATGACATACTGATACGCCCAAATTACAACTCTCGTTAGAAAGTGTAAGTGGTCGTTGTCAAATATAGAACCCAACTGGGTTGGGTGTCGAATCCCACAGGGAATACTATAGTCACTAAGTATTGCGATTATTATTAGACTGTTGGTCGAAAATTCCAAGAAAAGGGGGTTTTTGGTTTAAGTGCATAGTAATGCTATTAGTGTAATGAACGAGACGATATATGTAATAATATTTGATCACAGAGAATAACTAGTTAGGGTTATGTCCACCTTGTAGCTTCTACCTCTCTATTAACTATGAGTAATATGAATTTTATGCACGCATGCACTTATAGAGAGACGTATTCTAATTCTAAATCCAAGTATTTTTCAACCATCAAGGATTTATTCACCTTAGTTCTTTCGAACCCAAAGTGTACCACAAATTATACGAACTCCCCAAGACGTTAATCCTGCTAGGGCATTAACGTATAAAATAGAGATTGGAAACCCTATTTTCTCGTCACACTCTCTTTTCCAAATAGTAACTTTTCTATCGAACAAATTACCGTTATAATGGCACATTCCCTATGTTTGCAACCATGAGAATTCAATTATAATGAAGAGAGTAATGATATAAGTGGATTACACATCATAAATTCACAAACCCATAGCAATAGAGAGTATACTACAAGGTTTCCATAACCCTAACGAATAAGCTTAGCTACTCATGAATAAAACAGAAATCATCATATAAATATTCATCATACCAAATCAACGAATGATCTTGGTGATGAAGATGACTTGGCGAAATTGAGAGAGAAACACATTTTCTCTCTCTCCCCTCTAGCTAGCGTTTTTCCTCTGTTCCAAAATATTACAGAATCTCAACAATGAATAATCCTCCTAAAAATTCAGCAATAATGCTTTTAATAACATCCTTGTCTAATAAGTTGCTACTGCATCCTTAAGTATTTAAAAATACTGAGTTTGCCCGGGAACAAGTTCTCATACATCACATTCAGTCCAAAAGCTGCCTTCCCTTTTATGTGAAGTTTTCCTTTGCTGTCCACAGGTCCCCAAAGTGCTGAAATCTTCCTCATTAGTACCTGAAAAGCATGCTAATCACATAGGTCAGCTCACTTAACTAAAAATGGACTAAAAGGGCAAGAAGTATGTATTTTATCCTCAAAACGTAGCTAAAACATGGGTAGATTATGGTGCTTAGACGTATAAATACGCCCAACATCACCACCCCACACTTAAAGCTTTGTTTGTCCTCGAACAAAATAGTACATCCATGCGAATACCTAATTAAAATTCATAAGAGCAACACAAAATTTTCAACAAGACATGCACGGTAATTATTATTAAAGAGTAGATTTCTTGATCATTACTAGAAACAAATCACCCTCCAACATAGACTCATTAAGTTGGTTAATTCGTATACACAAGTTAAGCCAAAAAAATCACATAAAACTACACAACAATCATCAACCATGTGCGCTCACACAAAATGTTACCCATAATCACTCATAGTTTTGTATTTTTCGAAACATGGGTAGAAGACTTTGCTTGCTCTTACTCTCACAAAGAATTCTTCAATTACAACCGATGACCATATGCTTGCCCTTAGTGTAATGCTCTACTAATATCAGAATGCTAAGGTTAGGATCAAATAGGTCCTTACGGGTTGTAATGTAGGCTAAGGGATAGGTAGGACTATTTTGGCCAGAAATGCTGACTACGTTCCTAAGCGCATTAATACACTACATTATGTCATTTACACTAACTTTTAACAACCACTCTACCTTCCTTTCATCTACCAACCCCCTTTCACCCATTTAGTTATTCAATTAGAAACACAATGATGGGAATATACAACTCTCTTTTTATTATATTTTTTTTATTATTATTATGAAGCATCCCTATGATATCCACTCTTTTTCACAAGATTTTCATGTACCAATACACTCTGGGGCATCAATTTCACCATTTTCCTCTTATTTTGCCATACTCTTTACTCAACTTGATTCTTCAATTTAAAGCTCTTAGAAGTTTTTGGATCAAATTATGGTCTTAAAAAAAATGGATTAGGCTACATATGAGGTTGCCAAAGAAAATAGCTAAAGGCTCAAAGGGTGTTCACTAGGACAATATACAAAGGTAGGTAAAAAGAAGATAAACAAAATCAGGGTTGCCAAAGAAATGCCTAAATCATCTCCTAAACTCAAAATCTTTATTTCGCTTCACACACACACTAGGCAAGTTCTAGAATTAGTCGCAACAAAGAATATACAATAACCTTACACACACATGGCACATGGTCAACTTAATTGGAAGCATTATAGATTCTTGACCCAACAGATGAATGAATTAAACCACAAACAATTATCACACAGTGAGTCACAACTTAGAGCCTAAATGTTTTAATAGTAGTGATTCAGCACAAACTCCTGTTATAATGCCATGCCATTTATCAGAACAATTTCATGCAAAATCTGACTAATTACAACTAACTAACTACGACTAAATCAAAACAACTAAGAATAAATGTAGGCAAGCAGTACACAATACAGCAGACATATACCCGCACCCCACACTTAGACGGAACACACTGCCCTCAGTGTAAATAAATAAGCAAAACCTGGTTAGTTAGACTCCTCCTCTATATCCGGGGTCATACCCCCTACGTCAGAATCATCATCAGAGTCTTCATCATCAGAGTTGTCCTCCACATCAGAGTCTAGCAGTCGGTGATCATCGTCTGTCGGCACATTATCATCTAGAGGTTCCTCAAAATTTACCCCCACTCCACACATGGCCCGAGCATGCTCATTAAGCGGGTAGTCATAGTCCAACTGCCGAAGCTCTACATCAGTCAGCACACGACCCCCATTCATCATTGTAAACCTAGTCACGCCATACAGATGGCGAAAAAAACTTTCATCTCGAGCATGTCTCTCAGCAGTGGTAAGGTTGATGCCTTGACCAGTTTCTGGCTCTTTGATTTTCGTGAGGTCCACCTTCTTTGGGTTATGTGGCAATTTATGGTCTGCTAGATCCTCCTCAATATGCTCTTTCCTTAAGATTGCAGTCAACAAATTTCCAAAACTGAAATGGGACCTTTTGTGCATCTTTGCTTTTCGCATTGACATCGTATAACCACACCAATGTTGATGGGAACATTCGTCATTAGATCATATACCAAGCAGACTCGATCACACGTGACCTTAGTGTATTATGTCCCAGGAATCAAGCAGGAATTGACTATTCTTAACCATATGCGAGCTTCTCTGTTCAAATAAGCATATGGGTAAGTATTGTGACGACCATTATCTTTATGACGAGTCCACCGGGTCATGGACCTTGATCAACACAACGTATGTCTGATGGCTCTATAGGGAGGTCTGTGGTGAAGCTCCTTGAGTGGTGATTGATCCACACTTAGAGTACCCAGGAAAGAGTTGAAGAAATCAGCGTTCATTACAAGACTTGGCCCCGAATCTTGACTTTATTTCCCGTAGTCCTTGGAGACCAGTTGGCATAAAACTCTCGAGTCAAATCAAGATTGCATTCCCCCATATCTCGGAAGATAAAGTCAAGATTTAGTGCCATGATCTTAGACAAAATGCGAGGGTTTCTCTTTGCTACACTTTCCTTCTGCATCAAGTCCACATGAACATATTTCTTTACTTTATTGTTCCTATACCATTCCTTCCCTTCCTCCTCCAGAACCCACTTGATCCCAAAAGTACGTCGAGGCACTTGAAGAGATGAGGAATCAGCCTGGTCCTTTCTTGACCATTTTTGACCTTTTTGTGAGGTGGATGCTTTCTCCTTTCCCTGTCGTCCTTTGGGAGCCATGTTACCTGAGATTACAATAAAGTCATGTTAGCCTCATTTCATAAAATTCACTATAATCGAAAAAGAAAATAGTGATGGCATCACCCCATGCTTAATTTGTTTGCACAAACTAATTGAGTGGGTGACGTCGATTACTCAGACTTCATCGACATACAATTAGGTGGTATGTGCCAGCAACATTATTAGCGTAGTCACACTTTCAACACTTCATGTTACATAACAATTTCTCAGTTTGACATAGAGAAGCAGCACACAATGGCCATGCAATCTTGACTATCATTTCCAACTTTATTTCATTGGAGCAATGCAATCTTTGAAAAAGACTACCACATAGAAATCTTATCATGCTATAGCATAGAAACAATCACACAATCTTATGCTTGTGGTCAATCATGATCATTACATCGATGAACGAGTCATTCAAACAGTCAAGCTTACAACTTCCAAAATTATGCATTAACTTCAAAATTTCAACTACATAAAAAAAAATTATAACAGTGAATACCAATCAATACATGCCGGAGTAAAATCAAGAATACCCACAAGAATCCTTTCACTCAATGAGATGCATCATAACAAACCAACCATATTCTTATCACCAAGAACTACTACAAAATCTAATTAACCATTATAAGCGTAGCACCGCAACAACTACAGAATATAAAGGAACAACTTACTTGGTGATGGATCGGGAAGGTGAGTCCGCAAGATTAGATGAGAAAAGAGAAAAAATTGGAGAGGATAAGGGGGCTTGGGCGGCGCCTATGCTTAAGAAAAATTGAGTGGTGTTTAAAGGTAGAGGATCTATTTAAAGGATAAGCCATGGGTCGGTTTGATCCATCTACAAACGGGTTAGTAGACAAAAGTCATGTTGATAGGCGGCGCCTATAGCATTGCCTAAGCATAAGTAGGTGGCGCCTATAGCATTGCCTATGTTGGCATAGGCGACGCCTTTACCATCACCTATGTGAGGCAGTGAGCATAGGAAATGGCATAGGCGGCGCCTAGCCTATTGCCTATGTTGACATAGGCGGCGCCTATAGCATTGCCTATGTTGGCATAGGCGGCGCCTAGCCTATTGCCTATGTTGGCATAGGCGACGCCTAGCCTATAACCTTTGCTCCATCCTTCTTAGACTTACCACCATCTGCATGGCTCACTTTCAAATCAAAATTTGGGGCTAATCTACTCCTTTGTACTTCATGCACCTACACTTAATCAAAAACAACAATTTTGATTAGAAGGATGGGTTGCCTCTCACCAAGCGTCTTAGTTTTGGTCGTGGCTCGACTCTTCTTTTTGAATTTTTATTTATCAAAAACAAACTACTAGTGAAACAAAAATGAATAAAATAATGGGTTGCCTCCCATGTAGTGCTTGATTTATTGTCGCGGCACGACATAGTTATCTTGAGTACTCAGACTTCATCGAGATATATGGTGGCTATACATTTTATCGAGTCGGTTGGACCGATATATAGCTTCACTCTTTGGCCATTCACCTTAAAGACACAACCATCATTGTTTTCTAACTCCACTACTCCAGATGAGTAAACTTGGCTAATTCTGAATGGACCAGACCATTTAGACTTCAACTTACCTGGAAACAGCTTCAGTCTGGAGTTTAAAAGAAGTACCAAATCGCCTTTCTAAAAGCTGGGTTGGATAATCCTCCGATCATGGAACTTTATCATCCTTTCCTTGTAAAGATCTGCTCTTTCATATGCATTTCGACGGAATTCATCCATCTCGTTCAGCTGTTCCAATCTCATATCTATAGCATCATCCCATTTTAGGTTAAGCTGCTTCAGTGCCCACATTGCTTTATGTTCTAGCTCAATTGGCAAGTGAAAAGCCTTTCCATAAACTAGTTGGTATGGTGACATGCCTATTGGTATTTTAAACGCGATCCTATATGCCCATAAGGCATCATCCAACTTCCTGGACCAATCTTTCCTGCTCGCATTCACAATCTTAGCAAGGATCAGCTTGATTTCCCGATTTGAAACCTCCACCTGCCCACTAGTTTGTGGGTGGTACGGTGTATCCACCTTATGTTGCTTACCCCCATACTTTACCAATACAGCTCTAAACAGCTTGTTGCAGAAATGTGATCCTCCATCGCTTATGATGGTATGAGGTACCCCAAAATGAGAGAAGATATTTCTCTTTAAGAACGCTCCAACACTCTTACCTTTATTATCTGCTAGCGCGACTGCTTTGACCTATTTGGATACATAATCCACAGCAACTAGGATATATTTCATCTCAAATGAACTCATAAATGGGCCCATAAAATCAGTACCCCAGACATCGAATAATTCTACTTCAAGCATTTTGGACATGGGCATCTCATGGTGCTTTGAGATAGAACCTTGCCTCTGACACTAATCACATCTTCTTACAAAGTCATAGGCATCCTTGAATAATGAAGGCCAATAGTAGCCACTTTGCAGTACTTTCTTGGCCGTACAATCACCTGCATGGTGACCTCCAACTTGGGAAGCATGACTTGCTTCCAGTATGCTAGGCACCTCTACATCGGGGATGCACCGTCTAATAATACCATCAGCACATCATCAAAAAAGATAGGGCTCATCCCAGAAGTAATGTTTCACATCATGCATGAACTTTTTCTTTTGATGAAAGGAGAGATACTCAGGAATCACTTCGCTCACCACATAGTTGGCAAAATCTGCATACCACGGTAAATTTTCTACCGTAGTTGCTAGAATCTCTTCATCTGGGAATGCATAATCAATATCAAGGTTGGTTTGCACTGTGTGCTCACTCTCAAGTCTAGATAGATGATCAGCTACTTGGTTTTCACAACCTTTTCTGTTCTTTACCTCAAAATTGAATTCTTGAAGCAGTAACACCCACCTAATTAGCCTTGGATTAGCATCCTTCCTTTCCATTAGATATCTTAGAGCCGCATGATCTGTATGAACCACTACTTTGGTTCCCAACAAGTAAGCATGGAAATTTTCGAAAGCATAAACAACTGCAAGAAGCTCTTGTTCAATGACGGTATAGTTCTTCTGTGCTCCATTCAAGGCCTTGCTCGTATAGTAGATTGGATGAAATAACCTTTCTCTTTTCTGACCAAGTACAGCACCTAATGCTACCCCACTTGCATCACACATAACTTCAAAAGGTAAAGACCAATCGGGTGCTACAATAATAGGAGTTTCAACTAGCTTTCCTTTGAGGCATTCAAATGCCTTCAAGAAATCTTCCCCAAAGTAAAACTTTGCCTACTTCTCCAAAATTTTGCATAATGGGCTAGCAATCTTGGAGAAGTCTTTAATAAACCTCCGATAAAAACCCGCATGACCAAGAAAACTACGAACCCCCTTTACATAAATTGGAGGTGGTAATCTCTCGATAACTTCAATCTTCGCTCGATCAACCTCAATTCCCTTTTCAGAGACTTTATGCCCAGGAACAATGCCTTCCTTAACCATAAAATGGCACTTCTCCCAATTTAGCACCAGATTGAATTCAACACGTCTCTGTAAAGCCATACTCAGATTTGCCAAGCATGATTCAAATGACTCACCTACAACCGAAAAGTCATCCATAAACACCTCCAAGGTGTCTTCAACCATATCAGAGAAAATGGACATCACACATCGCTAAAAAGTGACGGGTGCATTACATAGCCCAAATGGCATTCGTTTGAATGCAAAAGTACCATATGGACATGTAAAAGTGGTCTTCTCCTGATCTTCAGGAGCAATGCAAATCTGATTATATCCGGAATAACCATCTAATAAATAGAACCATCCCTTCCCTGCCAATCGATCAAGCATTTGGTCCATGAATGGCATTGGGAAGTGATCCTTTAACCTCCACGAATTTAGCTTCCGGTAATCCATGCACACTCTCCACCCTATACATGTCTGAGTGGAATTAGCTCATTCTTTTTGTTTGCGATTACTGTCATGCCCCCTTTCTTGGGCACACATTATACCGGACTCACCCATTTACTGTCTGAGATTGGATAGACCACCCCTGCATCTAACTACTTTATGATTTCTTTCTTCACCACCTCTTGTAGAGGTGGATTCAGATAATGCTGATGCTCAATAGTGGGCACACAATCTTCCTCGATCTGAATCTTGTGCATACATATCCCAAGAGGGATACCAATTATATCAGCAATAGTCCAACCAATGGCTCTCTTGTACCTCTTCAGAACAGAGATGAGAGCCTCTACTTGTTGCTCACCTAAATCAGCAGCAACAATAACCGGCAGCGTATTTCCACTTCCCAAGAACGCATACTTTAGATGAATGGGTAGCTCTTTCAATTCTAGCATCGGTGGCTCTTCAATGGATGGCTTCGCTGGTGGTGAAGGTCGATTCTTAAGGTCAAGGTCCAGCTTCTTAGGGGCATATGCATACAACCCCATTCCTGTCAGAGCACAGATAGTTTCTTCGTACTCTTCAACATCCTCATGCTCAAAGTTCAAAAGCACAGCAGCTAATGGCTCAACAGTAAGCTGCTTCTCTAAAGATAATTCCTTCTCATCCTCATAATAAACATCAGATACATAGAACACATTCATATCTTTGGGTTGTTTCATTGATTTGCATACGTCAAAACGTACCACTTCATCATTCATCCGTAATAAAAGCTCATTTGCTCGTAAATCAATAAGCACACTTTCTGTTGCGAGGAAAGAACGACCCAAGATTATGGGAACTTCAAAATCCACCTCGCAATCCAAAATAACAAAGTCTGCTGGAAAAATGAAGGTAGAAACCTTCACTAGTACATCATATAAGATATCAACAGGTCATTTTGCCGACCTGTCTGGCATTACGAGCCGCATGTTAGTTGGTGTAGGATCCCCCAACCCTAACTGTCTATAAATGGCTAGTGGCATCAAATTAATGCTAGCCCCCAAATCGCACAACGCCTTAGCAAAATCTAAAGATCCAATCGTGCAAGAAATAGTGAAAGCACCTGGATCTACCTTCTTCTGTACTAAAGACCTCATGGCAATTGCACTGCAATGATGAAAATTTTCTGCCAGTTCATAGCTTGCTGCCCTTTTCTTTGTCAAAAGGTCCTACATGAATTTGGCGTATCCTGGCATTTGATCCAGTGCCTCCACCAAAGGCACATTTATAGTCAGCTACTTCAGCATGGTCATGAATTTACTAAACCTGGTGTCATCAGCCTTCTTCTTCAGTCTCTGACGAAAAGGTGGTGGTGGATTTGGAAGAGTTTTCTCCACCACTTTCTTTTTATTCTGCTTCCCATCATTAATCTTTTCAGACTGTTGACATCTAGGTGTAGTATCATGAATGTTCTCATCCTGATCTTCAATTTCTACAGAATCATCATAATCTGCTTCAATAACATCCTCTTCTATACTATCAACCACGGACTTGCCTTTGGATGGACTTTCCAACACTTTACCACTCCTGGTTGTAATAGCCAAACATGATCCATCATTCCTTGGATTTTGCACAGTGTCACTAGGTAAAGTGCCAACTTTTCTTTGATTGAATGTCGCTGATAGTTGACTCATTTGTTGTTCCAGCTGTTTTATTGCAGTGGAATGCGAGTCAACCAATTGATTTATTGAGGACAAATCATTTTTTACCTCAGTTACTCCCGTGTTGGTTGCCTCCACTCCTTTCAACAGCTTAGCCATCATGTCCTCCATAGACATCTTCCCAGAGCTAGATGCAGCAGCTTCACGATTTCTAGGAGAAACATACAAACTGCTCCTGTCATTCTTATTCTTCCAACTCCCTTGGTCTCGGTCCTTGTATCCGGATTTATCAATAGTTCCGACTTTGGTTTCCTTGGGCATTGCCTCGGAAACCCCCCTGATTATTCAAGTAATTTGCTTCCTCCTCAGAATCGGAGTCATCTCTTCCTTGTGATACAACGGCCTTGACCTTTTCTATCTTCCCTGATAATAAATGCTTGGTAAGAAGTTCCATCTACGTTTTCATATGAGCCATATCCTGGTCACGTTCCTCTTCTGTTCGTCTCAGTTCTGCCATCATGCCAATAGATATAGTAGAGCTTGCTACCTTAGAATCCCTGGTATGCTAAGCTCTACTCTGGTGTGTCATACGATCTAGCATATCACTTTCCTCAATAAAAGTAAGGTCCATGAATGACCCACCCGCAGCATTATCAACCACTGGCTTAGTCATCAAGTTCAAAGCCCTATATAATATTTCCATCAAGTGGACATTGGTCATCTGATGATTTGGGCATCGCATAAGCTTCTTCTTGAACCTCTCCCATGTCTCGTGGAGAGCTTCGGTTGGAAGCTGTCTGAAATTGCTTATCTCATCTCTTAATTGTGCTCTCTTTGATGGCGGAAAGAACCTTTCTAGGAAAGCTTCTTTCAGTTGCCTCCAATTAGTGATAGAGTTAGGAGTTAGCCTGTTTAACCATAGAGTTGCCTCTCCAGATAGAGACAATGGAAATAAGCACAGCTGGATCGCATTCTGTCCAACCCCTAGATTGTCAAACGATTTGCATGTTGATGTAAAATTAATCAGATGCATATTCGGATCGTCGCCTGCAAGTCCACCTAATAACCCTTTGAGTTGCAATAGCTGGATCATGGTGCTAGTGATATTGAACTTGGCTCCTGGTTCCAAGGGCGAAGGAATAATAGCCTCTGTGGCACCAGCCCTATCCAAATCGTCATCATCATCATCAAAAAGGACCTGCACAACTCGGCGTTCAGGTCTCATTCTAGCTTGACGATCTTTATTGACATTCCTATTCACAGGTGCAGCCACATCATTTGCATGCCTTAGGCTTAATAACTCATCATCACCCAGGTCCTCATCATCAAGATTTGTTGCCCGACCTGGGTTATCACCATTCTGTTGATTTACTTGTGCAGCTGCCAATGCCGCTAGTCTAGCCTGCTCTAGTTGAGCAGCCCTTCTTTCAGTGTCTCGTTGTGCATCTATTCTGCCAATAAGATGTGGTTCAGGATTTAGAGGTAATAATGGCTGACCAAAACTTCGTGTATTTGGCATGCACTCTACCAAACCTGAACACAACAAAAACAACAAACAAAAAGTAAAATTTGAGAATCTTTGACCAAAGGGTCTATTAACTATCACAAACTTAGTTGACAACCGTATTCCCCGGCAACGACGCCAAATTTGATACGCCCAAATTACAACTCTCGTTAGAAAGTGTAAGCGGTCGCTGTCAAATATAGAACCCAACTGGGTTGGGTGTCGAATCCCACAGGGAATACTATAGTCACTAAGTATTGCAATTATTATTAGACTGTTGGTCGAAAATTCCAAGGAAAAGGGGGTTTTGGTCCAAACAGACATGTATTGCCCACTCTATAATAGAATCTAAATTTATAGCATTAGAAAAAGACGGTGAAGAAGCTAAATGTCTCCAGAATTTCTTGGAAGATATTCCTTATGAGCCCAAACCATTGGCACCAATATGTATACACTGTGATAGACAAAAAGTGATAGGTAGGGCAGGGAGCATGATCTATAACGGTAAATCTCGTCATATAAGATGGAGACATAATACGTCTAGAGAACTATTCGCTAGTGGAATTATCACTATTGACTATGTGAAGTCAAAGGATAATATGTTCGATCCACTTATAAAAGGCCTACCTAGGGAGAGAGTTGAGAGAACTTCGAAGGGAACCGGTTTACGGCCTAGGAAAAGTCAACAAGGCGGTAACTCTACCCAGAATATAGGATATCCAAAGATCTAGGATCAAGGAGATCAAACATAGTTCTGACTGATGTTCAACATTGTTTATCTACCCAATCCATTCTTATGATAGAGACAATGTTTAAGAAACAAGGATAAGGCGTATGGTGTAAAGAATTTTAATGATTATCTAAATTTGGAAGATTTAACCAAATATTTTAATCTATGAGATTGAACGTTTAGGAATCACCTATGTGGGGGTGATCTGAGGTGGATTTATGCACCTTAGTGTTGTTATCCTAGCTTATTTAACCTAGTTTTGAGGATAACTTGTGTGATTAATATGTTAATGATAATATAATAAAGCATCTAAGAATTTAAATATTGATTACAACATTTAAGGTGTATTTCAAACAAGTTTGTACTTAAATTGGTCACTTAGAGTTTAAACAAGAAAACTAGTGTTACTAGCTTAAGCTAGGTGTTGTATAGTTGATCTTGATAGATTTTAACATGTTTAATGAGTTCCTAAAGTTATTATTGTGTAATTATGAGTGGAATAACTTTTTTATAGTGTTGAAAGTTTAATTGAATCAATCCAAGAATCAAAAATAAGCTAAATATCAAAATGGGCAAAACTAGTTCTTGACTTAAGTTTCTGGTTCATTGTCTTGAACATTTTGTTGTTATGAGCTCTAATCAGTACTATTTGATATTTTAGGATTCTTGGTGAGTTAATAATAATGATATATTTATTATTCACAAGCTGGAAATCAAGTGGAATTAACACTAAAAGTCTTGGTATGGAAGTCCAAATGCATAAGACAAGTTTAGACGTCAAGGTGAATTCCAGTGAGGCTATAGGAATAGCCCCGCAGCGCGACCCCTACTCCCATAAACTGACCCACGCAGTGATGATAGGCGAATTTACGCGCCTATATCAATATATTTTGCCCATATTTTAGCCTAGTTTTGAGAACTAATTATCTATTTCATGCACTTTTAGTCTTTTTTCCTATAAATGAGCTAACGAACATGATTAGGAAAGTTTCAGGTATAAATGATGCAAAATACAGCATTTTATGGCTTACTTGACGCAAAAGAAAGCTCACAAACGAAGTGGAAAGGAGCTGGACGCCTAAAGGACCAAATCTGCTGCATGGAAAATCTGTCCCGGGCTAAAACAGCATTTCTGAATACTTTGGGGACTGCATGGAAAATCTGTCCAGGACTAAAACAGCATTTCTGAAGACTTTGGGGACTTACAGACACAAAGCTGGATTTTGACAATGATACATTAACCTAGTACAATTGGGTTATGTATTTCATTAGTTTATTTGGATTAGGAGAATGTTACATTAACCTAGTACAAATGGGTTAAGTATTTCCTTAGTTTAGTAGGATTTGGTTATTTATTTCATTAGCATAGTAGGAGTAGGATAGGAGTATTATAAATACCCTATCATGCTAGAGATTTTAATCAAGTCCTCCCTTAGTGGAGGCAACTCCTCCCTTCATTCAAGAAATTCATTCTTAAACTATTAATTTTCTTTCATCTTTCTCATCTTCCACTACAAACACTTCTAATCTATTCTTCTATTCTTAAATTCCACAACAAGAGAATCGTTACTTGCTAAGGAATCACCAAAACCACATGCCAAACACCTACTATTCACGCCAAACACCATGCAAAACGTGATATCATTCGCATTCATGGGTAACTAAATCTCTTAGTTGGGGTTATGGAAGCCGAATGAGTTACTATCTATTGCTATGAGCTTGTGAGTTCAAGACACGTATATTGCTTATATCATTATTCTCTTCATCTTAAATCTACATCCTTTGCGGTTCAAACACAAGAACACGCCATTCTAACATCTAACCTGTTCGAGAGAAAGGTTATTTGTCTAGAAAAGAAGACGCATAGACCAACGCCAGTCTAACATTTAACTTGTTCGAGAGAAAGGTTATTTGTCTGGAAAAGAGATAATGTCAAGGTAGTAGGACACCCTTTCCTATTAAAAAGCTAGTGCCGTAACTGGACTAACCTCTTGGAGAATTTGTACCGCTAGACACACTTTAAGCTCGAGAGAGTTAAAGTGAAATAGTCCTTGTTTAGGTCGAGAGACGCTTGGATTTACCATCGACTACAATTCTCTATAAGCAATTGCATGTCAAGACTCTACACACTCATAGCCAATAGAGACGTATACCTCAGAAGGTGAACATAACCCCAACGCCTCAATTCTCATTGTTTCACAACCTACGAAATACTCTCTTTTTACTTTATTATTTTCAGCTTTTATTTCATTACTTTAGTTACTTATTACAATCCCCCCTTCTTACGAGACTTGCACCAAAAGTCTATTAATTTTGCGTACTTGTTGACCAAGCTATTCCCTGTGGGATCGATACCCAACCCAGGTTGGGTTCTATATTTGCTAACGACCGCTTTACACTCCCACGAGAGCTGTAGATTGAGCGTTATCAAAAATTGGCGCCGTTGCCGGGGAATACGAGTGTCAATCAAGTTCGTGATAATTACTAGACCCTTTGGTCAAAGATTCTCGTACTTTTACTTTTAGTTGTTGTTTTTGTTTTTTTTTAGGTTTATTTAGTGCATCAATGGAGGCACAACGTGAAATTGAAAGGATGGCTGCTCAAGTGCATCAACAAAATATTGATAACCGTAGGCGAGCAACAAACCCTGACGATGAGGATCTGGGCGATGAAGAGCTATTAAACCACAGCATACTGCTGAGATGGCGACACCAGCAAACAGAAGAGATCGTCAAGCAAGATATAGGCCTGAACGTCGAACTGTACCAATGCTGTTCGATGATGATGAAGATGATCTTGACGAAGCTGGTTCCACAGGAGCTATTATTCTTCCTCCCTTAGCACCGGGAGCAAAGTTCAATATCACTAGCGCCATGATTCAGCTTTTGCAACTCAAGGGATTATTTGGTGGACTAGCAGGCGATGATCCGAATATGCATCTGATCAACTTTATTTCTACATGCAAGTCATTCGACAATCCTGGAGTTGGACAGAATGCAATTCGATTACGTCTATTTCCATTGTCTCTGTCTGGGGAGGCAACTATGTGGTTGAATGGGCTGACTCCTGATTCTATTACTAATTGGAGGCAATTGAAAGATGCTTTCCTAGAAAGATTCTTTCCGCCATCCAAAAGAGCACAGTTGAGAGATGAGATCATCAATTTTCGACAGCTTCCAACTGAAACTCTCCACGAAACATGGGAGAGGTTTAAGACGAAGCTCATGCGGTGCCCAAATCACCATATGACCAATGACCACTTTATGGAGATATTATACAGAGCTTTGAATTCGGTGACTAAGTCAGTGGTTGATAATGCGGCTGGAGGATCTTTTATGGGCCTCACCTTTGGGCAGGCAAGCCATATGCTAGATCGGATGACAAAGCAAAGTAGAGCTTGGCATACCAGGGATTCTGAGGTAACAAGCCCCACTTTATCTTTTGGCATGACTGCAGAGCAGAGGCGAAGACAAGAGGATCGTGACCAAGACATGGCTCACATGAAAATGCAGATGGATCTTCTTACCAAGCACTTATTATCAGGGAAGACCGAAAAAGTGAAAGCTGTAGCGCTAAAAGGAAGAGACGAATCTGATTCTGAAGCGGAGGCCAACTACTTGAACAATCAGAGGGGTTTTCGTGGGAATGCCCAAGGAAACCAAGGTCGGAACTATTATGATAAATCTGGAAGCAAAGACCAAGGTAGTTGGAAGAAAAATAATGAAAAGAGTGGTTTGTACGTTTCCCCTGGCAGATGTGATACCACCATATCTAATTCTGGGAGTATGGAAGACATGATGGCTAAGTTATTGAAAGGTGTGGAAGCAACGAGCGCAGGAGTTAAGGAGGTGATTGATGATTTGTCCTCCATGAAGAAACTAGTTGATTCTCATTCCACTTCTATCAAGCAAATAGAGCAGCAATTGAGCCAACTTTCAGCAGCATTTAATCAAAGAAAGGCTGGCACTTTACCTAGCGATACTGTGCAAAACCCAAGGAATGATGGGTCATGCATGGCCATAACTACCAGAAGTGGTAAGGTGCTGGAAACTTCAGAAAAAGGCAAGCAAGTGGTTGACGAAGTGGTACGGTTTGATATATGCAAAACAATGAAGCAGCCCAGCGATATGAATGAGTCATCTGTAGCTGATGTTCATTATGAGGATATGAAAGCATTATCTATAGAGAAACAACCTACTGTTGAGCCATTGTCTGTTGTGCCACTGAAAGTTGAGCATGAAGATAATGAAGGTTATGAAGAACTTATGAGTGCTCTAACAGAAATAAAGTCTTATACTCCTAAGAAACCGGATTGTGAACTCAAGAATCGACCAACAGCGAATACTCCCTTTGACGAGCCACCAATGCTAGAATCGCAAGAGCTTCCCGATTATCTAAAGTATGTGTTCCTGGAAAGTAGAAATATACTTCCTGAGAGAGCAGATGATTTAAGTGAACAGCACGTAGAAGCTCTCATCTCTGCTCTGAGGAGATACAAGAGAGCTATGGGTTGGACTATTGACGATATAATTGGTGACTTTCCGGAGAAACGTATGAGCCATCTCGAAAAAGATCGGATGCCCACAGGTAAGCCTCATTGTCGTCTAAATCCTTTCAGAAAATGATCCATCACTTACCTCGACGAAGTCTGAGTACTCGAGGTAACTACGTCGAGCCACGACAATAAATAAGGCGCTAGATGGGAGGCAACCCATCGTTTTATCATTTTATCATTTTTTCTTTCATTCTAGTACTTGTTTTGTTTTATGAAAAATCCAAAAATAAGAGTCGTGCCACGACCAAAACTAAGGCGCTAGGTGGGAGGCAACCCATCGTACTAATCGTTTTCATTTGGTTGTGAGCAAAAATAGGTGCAAGAAGTATTCAACGAGGAGATTGATTTCAATTGACGATTTGGTCGCATTGTATGGTAAAGTCGGAAAGTTAGGAATGGTGATGCATAAGGCTATGAATTGAGCCTTTCTCACGTCATAATAGGCTTCGAGGAAGGCTAGGCCTTGGTAAAAATAGGCCACGAACGATGCACAACCTATTCTATAGCCTAAGGACTCAGAATCTAGTGTGCTATACACTATGTGCCGCCTATTCCTAGGTATGCTTTTGACTATGCGCCGCCTATGCTATGGTATTTGAGATACTGAGACCAAATGCCATAGACTATGCGGCGCATATGTCTAGAAATGCCATAGACTATGCGGCGCATATGTCCCATTATGCCATGGACAATGCGCCGCATATGTCATTGATATGCCAAGAGATATGCGCCGCATATGTGGTGATTTTGCCCCCAAATCCGATTGTAAATGGGTCATAACCCGACCCATACTCTTCCTATATAAAGGGGACATAGTTTTACAACACAACCACATTAGAAAACACTCTAAAGGCGCCACATAACCTTCCAAATCTTCTCAAAATTTTCTTCTTTTGCTCTTCTAATTCACAACACCGTCTCCACAAGCTTCAAGCAAGTAAGTACTCTCTTATTCTTCATCGTAAGTACTACGTTGCTATGCTTATTATAAATTGCTAAATCATATAAGATTGTTGGTGATGTTCATGTGTTTGAATTGTTGTTACATAATCATGTGAGTGAACATATACGTAGGGAATTCTTGACTTATTTCCGACTTAAATTTGGTTTCAATAGCATTGTTATGATATTTGCTGAATAGATATGGCTATGAATATTGCTTAAGAGTGTTGTTTGGATGCTTACATGTTAGACTATCCCGGCCATCGGGATAAGATTATAGTGCCTATCGACTTAGGAGGTTGTGCTTGTTGTAAGAATATCGATTCCATGTGGTAACCCCTATGTCGTAGTGTTGCTATATCTACCATGAAAGTAGTCCAATGGCTGCAAATAAGTGATACAATGCTGATTTTCTTGTTGGAATACAATCCTAAAACGTATGTCGACGAAATCTGAGTAAATCGACTACGTTCACCTCGCTGATTTGTGCAACAAAACTAAGTGTGGGGTGGTACCCCTAGTACTTGCTTATAGATTGTATCAAGTGAGATTGTGCTGCAACTAACACTATTTCTAGTCTCAGGTACAATGGCACCTAAAGCGAGACAAGGCAAGGAGAAGGCTACCACCTCCCAAAAGGGCAAAAAGAGAAGTTGCAAGGACCAAGGA
Source organism: Capsicum baccatum var. pendulum (assembly GCA_030864225.1). NCBI lineage: Eukaryota > Viridiplantae > Streptophyta > Magnoliopsida > Solanales > Solanaceae > Capsicum > Capsicum baccatum. Next base: position 200,391,629 of record CM061553.1, read on the forward strand.
GAACCCTCCTCGCGGCAAATACCCCGACTCACGCTTGGAATTAAGTGGGATACTTATGAGGAACTTCTAAGGATGACGACTCTGATGATGATTCCAATGCAAGGGGTATGACCCCAGACATAGAGGATGAGTCCGACTAACCAGGTTCCTCGTATTTATTTTCCACTGAGGACAGTGTCCCGTCCAAGTGTGGGGTGGCATTGCATGCTATACTTCTCTGTTTGCACCTATGTTTGTTTGTTTACTTTGTTTATTTGAGTTCGTTTTTTTTTTGTTTGACGTTTTTTTGTTTTTTTAGGAGTAAAATTTTTCTAGCTTCGCATGAAATTATTTTGATAGGCAGCATGAGATTATAACAAGAGTATGTGTTACAATTGTGACTCTTGAGACGTTTAGGCTCTAGTTATGACTCATTATATGATATTGTGTGATTCAATTCCTTCACTTGTTGGGTCGAGAGTCTATATTACTTCCAATCAAGTCGACCATGTGCCTTGTGTGTGTGAGATAATAGTATATTCTATGTGTGTGGCTGATGCTAGAACTTGCCTGGTATGTATGCAAAGCGAAAATAAGGAGTGTAAGTTAGGATATGATTTAGGCATTTCTTTGGCAACCTATATTTGTTTACCTTCAGTTTTACCTACCCATGGACATCATCCTAGTTAAACCCTTTTGAGCCTTTAGCCTATTTCTTTGACAACCTTGTATGTAAGCCTAATCCATTTCTTTCAAGACCGTAATTTGATCCAAATTCCTAAGTGCTTTAAAGTGAAAAAGTCATGTGACAACATAAGAGGAAATTGGGTGAGTATGATGCTTTAAATTGCAAGGGTGCTTGAATATGTTATGAAAAAGAAAGGGCTATCATAAGAGGTATGTTGTGAAAAGAAAAAGGACAAGAAAGCTGAAAAGTGAGTTGTGCTTAAAAATGAAAAACAAAAGAGGAGAACAAGGGTGGTAGAATAAAAAGGAAAGAAGAAAGGTTGAAAGAAAAAAGTGTCAATGATACAATGTGATGTATTAAAGTGCTTAGGAACTTAGTCACTATTTCTGGCCAAAATAGTTGATCCTACCCGTCCCTTAGCCTACATTACAACCATCAAAAGACCTACTTGATCCTAACCTTAACATTCCGACATTTAGTGGAGTACTACATTAAGGGCAAGCCTATGGTCATTAGTTGCTACATATGAATTTTTTGTGAGAGCGAGAGCAAGGGCATTTTGATACCCATGTTTGAAAAATATGTTATACTTGTGAGTGATTATGGGTACTATATTGTGAGACACACATGGTTGATGAGTCTTGGATAGTTGTATATGATTCTATGCACCTTAACGTTTGCATGCGAGTTGATCACCATCACGAGTCTATGCTTGAGGTTAAATTGTTTCTACTTATAATCGGAAAGCTACTCTTCGTTGATAATTGTTGTGCTTGTCTTGAAGAATGTTTTGTGTTGTTGCTGTAAAACCCTAAGTTGATGTTTAGAAGGACATGATATTTTGTTCGAGGAAGAACAAAGCTTCAAGTGTGGGGTGTTGATGATAGGCGAATTTACGCGCCTATATCAATATATTTTGCCCATATTTTAGCCTAGTTTTGAGAACTAATTATCTATTTCATGCACTTTTAGTCCTTTTTCCTATAAATGAGCTAACGAACATGATTAGGAAAGTTTCAGGTATAAATGATGCAAAATACAGCATTTTATGGCTTACTTGACGCAAAAGAAAGCTCACAAACGAAGTGGAAAGGAGCTGGACGCCTAAAGGACCAAATCTGCTGCATGGAAAATCTGTCCCGGGCTAAAACAGCATTTCTGAATACTTTGGGGACTGCATGGAAAATCTGTCCAGGACTAAAACAGCATTTCTGAAGACTTTGGGGACTTACAGACACAAAGCTGGATTTTGACAATGATACATTAACCTAGTACAATTGGGTTATGTATTTCATTAGTTTATTTGGATTAGGAGAATGTTACATTAACCTAGTACAAATGGGTTAAGTATTTCCTTAGTTTAGTAGGATTTGGTTATTTATTTCATTAGCATAGTAGGAGTAGGATAGGAGTATTATAAATACCCTATCATGCTAGAGATTTTAATCAAGTCCTCCCTTAGTGGAGGCAACTCCTCCCTTCATTCAAGAAATTCATTCTTAAACTATTAATTTTCTTCCATCTTTCTCATCTTCCACTACAAACACTTCTAATCTATTCTTCTATTCTTAAATTCCACAACAAGAGAATCGTTACTTGCTAAGGAATCACCAAAACCACACGCCAAACACCTACTATTCACGCCAACCACCATGCAAAACGTGATATCCTTCGCATTCATGGGTAACTAAATCTCTTAGTTGGGGTTATGGAAGCCGAATGAGTTACTATCTATTGCTATGAGCTTGTGAGTTCAAGACACGTATATTGCTTATATCATTATTCTCTTCATCATAAATCTACATCCTTTGCGGTTCAAACACAAGAACACGCCATTCTAACATCTAACCTGTTCGAGAGAAAGGTTATTTGTCTAGAAAAGAAGACGCATAGACCAACGCCAGTCTAACATTTAACTTGTTCGAGAGAAAGGTTATTTGTCTGGAAAAGAGATAATGTCAAGGTAGTAGGACACCCTTTCCTATTAAAAAGCTAGTGCCGTAACTGGACTAACCTCTTGGAGAATTTGTACCGCTAGACACACTTTAAGCTCGAGAGAGTTAAAGTGAAATAGTCCTTGTTTAGGTCGAGAGACGCTTGGATTTACCATCGACTACAATTCTCTATAAGCAATTGCATGTCAAGACTCTACACACTCATAGCCAATAGAGACGTATACCTCAGAAGGTGAACATAACCCCAACGCCTCAATTCTCATTGTTTCACAACCTACGAAATACTCTCTTTTTACTTTATTATTTTCAGCTTTTATTTCATTACTTTAGTTACTTATTACAATCCCCCCTTCTTACGAGACTTGCACCAAAAGTCTATTAATTTTGCGTACTTGTTGACCAAGCTATTCCCTGTGGGATCGATACCCAACCCAGGTTGGGTTCTATATTTGCTAACGACCGCTTTACACTCCCACGAGAGCTGTAGATTGAGCGTTATCACGCAGCTCACACTCTATTCCCATGGTAGTGAGGTCTGTGGTGTGACCCCTACTCCCAGGGAATAGAAGGGGCAGCGCACAGTTGATACGCCCAAATTACACCTCTCTTACAAAAGAGTAAGCGGTCGTCGTCAAATATATAACCCAACTAGGTTGGGGTCGAATCCCACAGTAAATATGATGCTAATTAAGTTGCATGTAGATTAGTTAACTTTTAATCATTTGTTTTTGTAAAATAAATAGGGGGATTTGACTCAACTTACAAATTAATGGTTTCAGTTTAACAAGCTGAAATACGAGTAGTAATATTCAAATTCAGAGAAATAGCAAGCTAGGGTTATGTCCACCTTGTAGTTTTCAATACTTTCTAACTATGGGCTTTATGAATTCATACATGCATCGTGCTTACAGTGAAACGTATTGTATTTAATAACATAATCCTAGTGTTTCTCAATAATCAAGGACTAATTCACTTTAGTTCTCTCGAATTAAAAGCGTTTACCAAAAATAATACGAAATCTCCAAGTAGTTAATCCTGTTAAGGCATTAACATATGAAATAAAGGTTGGAAATCCTATTTTCTTATCACTACTCTCTTTTCTAAACATCAACCTTTCTTTCGAACAAGTTGTGTTTTAAGGCATATTCTCTATGTTTGCAACCATGAGAATTCAAGATAAGCGAAGAGAGTATGATGTAAACAAATTAATGCATAATGAATTCAAAACCCAAAGTGATAGATTGTATTATTCAAGGCTTCCATAACCCTAACTAATAAACTTAGCTACTCATGGGTAAAATGAAATCACAATAGAAATATTCATCATACCAAAAACTAGAACGATCTTGGTGGAGAAGATGAATAGCATTTTTCCCTTGGTGTAAGCTGCCTCTCTCCTCTCTCAAAATAATACAGAATAATGAATAATGAATAAAAATTCATCATTAAGCCTTTTATTAATCTTTTCTCTCATAATTATCTTCTAAGTCCTTGAACTAATTACAAATGACAAACTAGTCTTGGACATAGTTTCTAGGCGCCACATTTGGTCCAGACTGCTACTCTCTCTTGTGTCATATGCCATCCACATTCCATAGTCCCATTATGTCTTTATCTACTTCTTAATACCTGAAATCATGCTAATCACATTGGTTTGTTCAATTACATAGAAGTAGAGTAAAAACATAAGAAACTAGGAACTTTGTTCTCTAAACTTAGCTAAAATATGGATAAGTTATGGTGCTTAGGTGTATAAATACACCTAAGATCACCACCCCACACTTAAAGATTTGTTCATCCTCGAACAACATATCCATTTATGTATACTACGCAAGCCTTAGCTCCCAAAAAGGAAGACAAGATGCTCAAATAGCCTCACACAATAATTATGAACAAGAAGTGGATTCAGGAATCATTACTAGAGACAACCTACCCTCAAGAATAGACTCATTAAGTTGGAAATTTCATACATGCCGTTTAATCAAAGAAATCATATAAATTACCCAACCTTCATCAACCATGTGCCATCACAAGAAGAAAGTTAGCCATAACCACTCACAATCATGCAATTTCCAACAATATAGGTACAAGAATCAAGTTGCGCTCACTCTCACAAAGAATTCTCAAATTACAACTGATGACCATATGATTTTCCTTAGTGTAATACTCCACTAATATCAAAATTCTAAGATTAGGATCAAGTAGGTCTTTTATGGGTTGTAATGCAGACCAAAGGATGGGTAGGATCTATTTTGGCCAAAAATAGTGACTATCTTCCCTAAGCGCTTTAATACACTATATTATGCAATTAAGACCAATCTCTAACAACCAATTTCCACTTCTGCTATCTTCACAGATTTGCTTTTTACCCCAAATCATTAATCTCAATTAATAACACTATGGTGGGAGTATGCAACCCTTTCAAATATTTTTTTACACCCTTTTCATGTTACGCACCCCTATAATAGCCACCCTCAACTTAAGCGATTTGCCTTAGTTGAGGTGCACGATGTCCAAGAAGTACTAGGGTCAAAACAGGTTCATTGTAACATGTCCAGGATCAAATTTAGAACTTTTTTAACAATTTTTTATACTCCCAACCACATCAATTTCACACGCCAATAACTAGACTTTGGGGCATCAATTTTACCTTTTCCTATTATTGTCAAACTCCTAACTCAATTGGATTTTCCATTAAAGAGCTTAGGAGCTTTTGGATCAAATTATGGCCTATTAAAAAACTGATAAGACTACATATGAGGCTAATAAAAGAATAAGCTAAAGGCTCAACTGGGCTAGCTAAGATAATGTACAAACATAGGTCAAAAGAAGGTATGACTACTGGCTATCAAATAAATGCCTAAATCATCTCCTAAACTCGCAATCTTTATTTCGCTTTGCACACACACTAGGAAAGTTCTAGCATCAGTTGCAATAAGAAATATACAACAGTATTACTAACTCATGGCACATGGTCAACTCAATTAAGAGCATTATAGATTCTCGACCAAATAATTACATGAATTCAAATAAAACCAACAATCACAACAAGAGTCACAACTAGAGCCTAGGTGTTTCAAACGTAATGATCTATCACATACTTATGTTATAATGTCATCATGTGATCCACAAGAACAATTACATGCAATTAAATGACTACTTTCCACTTAAGACGGTTGTTATCCATCCATCATCGAGAAAACCACCTAATTATGACTAAATAGAGTAAATATCTAACAAGAAATAAAATAAACAAAATAACTAATCCTATCATAGAAGAATGCTAAGGAGAAGGTACTATTTTCTTACAAAATAAGTAGCAAAGTAACCAGCCACCCCACACTTAGGATAAGCACTGTCCCCAGTGTAAATAACGAGATAAAGAACCTGGTTAGTAGTACTCCTCATCCTCATTAGGAGTTATGCCACCTGCGTTGAGATCATCATTAGAGCTATTTTTCCTGTGTTTATTATATCATCTACGTCAGCCACACATAATGAAACTAACAATAATTAAGATGAGGGTGGTGAAGTCACCACCCCACACTTAATATGTTAGTATCAACCAATTAAGTGTTGTTGTCAGGTACACAGACTTCGCCGACATACACTTTGACATGATACATCAACATTAGTCACAATACAATTCACTCACTTCAATTCCCCCTATTCTATTTCAATGAAGCATTTTTTTAACAAAATCATGCTCTACACTTTTAACCATATCAAAATATACAAAATACCATCACTTTCGTAACTTCACCATGGCAAAAATTTAATTCGTAATCCTTAAAAAATCAATTAACTATAACATAGAGTCACAATAACTAAGGATTAAGAAAGTAAAACTTACCTTGAAGATGGAAGATTAGTGAAGGACAAAGAGAATATATTATACAAATTAAGGGTGAAATAAGGATGAATTTGGGCATTTAGGGTGTGGATTCTATTAAAGGGTGAAATCCGGATCGGATTGACCCAATTAGGTTGGGTACTAAGCTAAATTGGGAAGGGTATGTGACGCAAAAGGGAAGGCAAATATTTAAGAGTGCGCCGCACAAGGTATCGCACATATTAAGGTGTGCGGCGCATTGGGCATCGCACAGTTGAGGCAGTGGGCATGTGCGTTTAAGTATGTGTCACACATGTTATCGCATAAGGGTAAGTATGCATCGCACAAGGTATCGCACATATTAAGGTGTGCGACGCATTGGTTGTCACACAAATGAAATAGTGAGGATGTGCGGTTGGGTGTACAATGCATAAGCCATCGTCAAAGTAAAGGTGTGCGATGGATAAGCTATAGCATACGTAAGGGTGATCTTAGGCTATGTCTTAGGCAATGCCTTTGCCATGGCCTATGTAATCTTGGGCACCACACACCCTGTAGTACACTTAAACTTGGTTGCCATTCACCTCATTCTTCATATAAAGCATTGAGAAACATCCATACCACGGGGGCTTCGCCCCCGCACCCCCATCGAGGTTAATGGTGGGCTTCAGGATTGGGCCTGTCGGCCCGATCCCTATGTTACCACCATAGACCTCATTGAAAGTCAAAAAATAAAGTCGCACCGTGAAACTTTTTGGGACAGATTAACATAAATTGGGGCACGACTCTAACACGAATCATACTTAAGCCTTACACACTTGACCACTCCAACTTACCTATAATGTTCCCATCACTCCTAAACTTACCACCGTTGACATGGCTCAATTCCAAACCAAATTTGGTACTAATCTCCTTCTTAGTACTTCATGCATCTACACTTAATCAAAAACAACAAAAATGATTAGAAGGATGGGTTGCCTACCACCAAGCATCGTAGTTTCGGTCGTGGCTCGACTCTTATTTTTCTATTTTTGTTTAACATGATAAAATAAGAATAAAATCATGGGTTGCCTCCCATGCAGCGCCTGATTTAACGCGTCGCATGACTCGACTATCTTGACTTCTCAGACTTTGTCAAGATACATCGATGATACCATTTCTACCTCATTTTTTGGATCAAGAAAATGCTTCATTCCTAGTCCAACCACTTTGAAGTCACTCACATCCTTGCTTACAAGTTCAACCAAACCAGTTATGGTCTCCATAACATACCTGTCCTTAACTGGTACATCTCACTTATTTTCATATAATACATCAACAATCGAGAAGACACTTATCTCCTTTTGTTATTTCATAGACCGACATACTTCAAAACTAACTTCTTTCTTATTGAGCCTAAATTTCAGCACATTTAGCTCCATGTCAACTAACACTCTCCCAGTTTCTAAGAATGGCCTACCCAAAATTATGGGTACTTCAAAGTCCACTTCGCAATCAAGAATTACAAAGTCGGCAGGAAATATAAAATTCCCAACTTTTACAAGTACATCATGTAGAATTCCAATCAGCCTTTTAACCAATCTATCCGTCATTAGAAGCCGCATATTGGTGGGTGTAGGATCTCCTAAACCTAGTTTCTTGAAAACCATCAATGGAATAAGATTTATACTTTCCCCAAGATCACAAAGGGCCTTTTTCAAACTTTAGCAAACCAATTATACTTAGAATAGTAAATGCTCTCGGATCAACTGTCTTCTGGACAATAGATCTTGTAACAATAGCACTACAATGATGAATATTGTCTACCATTTCATAGCTCACAGTCCTTTTCTTCATCAATAGTTCTTTCATAAACTTAGCATATCCAGGCATCTATTACAGTGCTTCAACTAAAGAAACATTCACTGTCAACTGCTTCAACATATCCATGAATTTGCTAAACTTGCCATCATCTTCTTTCTTCTTTAATCGTTGTGGAAATAGGGGTGGTGGCCTTGGGATTTCAGTTGGAGCAACTTTTACCTCCTTTCTTATGCCTTTCTCTACATCACTAACATGTTTCAGCTTAGGTGGTTGTTCCACTTCCGCACTCTTCTTTTTTGAACTTTCCAACTTTATAGGCACCACTGAAGATTCATCAACCATATCCCAATCCATTTCAACTGCATCAGTATGAGAGAATACTTCCAATGTTGTACTAGACAACATGTTATCGCTCCTAGTGGTAATAGCCATACACGATCCATCATTCTTCAGATTTTGAACTGTATCACTTGGTAGAGTCCCATTCTATCATTGGTTTATTGTTGCGGATAATTGGATCATCTACTGCTCCAGTTATTTAATAGCAATTGAGTGCGAGTTTAGGATCATCTGCTACTCCAGTTATTTAATAGCATTTGAGCGTGAGTTTACTAGTTGACTCATAAAAGATATGTCACTCTTCATAATAGTCACCCCAGAATTGGTCGCCTCAACTCCCTTTAATAATTTCTCCATCAAGTCCTCCATGTACATTTTGCCTGAACTGGTGGCAGCATTATCATGGCTTCCAGGAGGTACATACAATCCACTCCTGTCACTTTTATTCTTCCAATCTCTTTGATGGTTCCAACCTTGGTTTCCTTGACCACCAGTCTGGAAACCCCCTGGTTATGCAAATAGTTAACCTTTTCCTCAGTGTTTGATTCAACTCTCTTACCATGGAACCCCATAGCTTTTACCTTTTCTACATTCCCTAACAGTAAATATGTCGTGATCAGATCCATCTGGGTTTTCATGTGAGCCATATCCTGATCACGCTTCTCTTCTCTCCTACGCTGCTATGCTGATATTACACTAGACCCAGTATTGCTTGCTAGCACCGAATCTCTTATATGCCAAGCTCTACTTGTCTTAGTTATCCTTTCTAACATGTCCGTAGCCTCAATAAAGGTGATCTCCATAAAAGCTCCTCCTGTAGCATTATTCATTATTGTCTTTATAAGTGAGTTCAAAGCTCTGTAGAATATTTCCATCAAATGTTCATCGATCATCTTATGGTTTGGGCATTGTGTCAACTTCTTTTTAAATCTCTCCCAAGTCTTATGCAAAGCTTTATTATCCAATTGCCTAAATTTGTTGATCTCATCCCTCAACTGTAACATTCTGGAGGGCAGAAAGAACCTTTCTAGGAAAGTTTCTTTCAATTGCCTCCAGTTTGTTATAGAATCAGGAGTCAGTTTATTCAACCATATAGTCGTCTCTCTAGACAGAGATAGTGGTAACAATCTTAAACGAATAGCATTACGTCCCACTCCAGGATTTTCAAATGACTTACAAATACTGATGGAATTCACCAAATGTAGATTTGGATCATCACCAGGTAATCCACCAAAGAGTCCTTTCAGATTCAGTAGTTAGATCATAGTACTGGTTATGTTGAATTTCACCCCAGGAGCTAGTGGTGGTAGAATTATTGCCCCTGTAAATCCAGTTCCATCTAAATCATCCTTATCATTGTCACCATCAAACTGTGCAGATTGGCGGTTTAGTCTCTCTCTGAATGGGCAATTTTGATTTACAGGTGCAACTACCCCTATTGCATGTCTTCTATTAGCTGGGTCAATTAAATCATCATCTCCCATGTCCTCTTCATCTAGATTAGGTACTCAACCTGGGTAATCTATATTTTGTTGATTTAATTGAGCATTAGCCAAAGCAATTAATCTTTTAGTTTCCTGTTGGTTAGCCATTCTTTCAATGAGATGAGGTTCAGGATTGAAGGGTAATAATGGTTCCCCTGAACTTCTGGTTCATGGCATAAACAAGAATGAGCCTGTAATGAACAAAAAGAACAAATAAACATAAAATAAGGAAACTTGACTAATAGTCAATTAACACACATAACTCAATCGACGACCGTATTCCCTGGCAACGGCGCCAAAATTTAATACGCCCAAATTACACCTATCTTATGAGAGAGTAAGCAGTCATCGTCAAATATATAACCTAACTAGGTTGGGGTCGAATCCCATAGGTAATATGGTGCTAATAAAGTTGAATGTAAATTAGTTAACTTTTAATCGTTCGTTTTCGTAAAATAAATAGGGGGATTTGATTAAGTTCACAAATTAATGGTTTCAGTTTAACAAGATGAAATACGTGTAGTAGTATTCAAATTCAGAGAAATAACAAGCTAGGGTTATGTCCACCTTGTAGTTTTCAATACTTTCAAACTACGGGCTTTACAAATTCATACATGCATCTTTCTTACAGAGAAACGTATTGTATTTAATAACATAATCCTAGTGCTTCTCAACCATCAAGGACTAATTCACTTTAGTTCTCTCGAATCAAAAGCATTTACCAAAAATAACACGAAATTTCCAAGTAGTTAATCCTGTTAAGGCATTAACATATGAAATAGGAGTTGGAAATCCTATTTTCTTGTCACTACTCTCTTTTCCGAACATCAACCTTTCTTTCGAACAAGTCGTGTTTTAAGGCATATTCTCTATGTTTGCAACCATGAGAATTCAAGATAAGCGAAGAGAGTATGATGTAAACAAATTAATGCATAATGAATTCAAAACCCAAAGTGATAGATGGTATGCTACAAGGCTTCCATAACCCTAACTAATAAACTTAGCTACTCATGGGTAAAACAAAATCACAATGGAAATATTCATCATACCAAAAACTAGAACGATCTTGGTGGAGAAGATGAATAGCATTTCTTCCTTAGTGTAAGCCGCCTCTCTCCTCTCTCAAAATATTACAGAATAATGAATAATGAATAAAAATTCAGCATTAAGCCTTTTAATAACCTTTTCTCTCATAATTGCCTTCTACGTCCTGAACTAATTATAAATGACAAACTAGTCTTGGACATAGTTTCTAGGCGCCACATTTGGTCCAGACTGCTACTCTCTCTTGCGTCATATGCCATCCACATTCCATAGTCCCATTATATCTTCATCTACTTCATTAATACCTGAAATCATGCTAATCACATCGATTAGCTCAATTACATAGAAGTCGAGTAAAAACATAAGAAACTAGGCACTTTGTTCTCTAAACTTAGCTAAAATATGGATAATCTACGGTGCTTAGGCATATAAATACACCCAAGATCAACAGTCAATTCCCAACACGGCTAAAATCCTCCTCCTATAAATAGGACACTTGAACTTAATGTTGTTGACTGGGACGTCTTTGAAGCTTGGAGAGGGGCTGGAAAATACTTAAATTAGGGTTTTTATTCTTTTACTTTAGTGTATTTATGGATTTTATCAGGTATTTATTGATCTTGATTACGGTTATGTCCATTAGTGTCTAAACTCCTATTTTCGGGGTTAAGGCTAAGAACATGATTACTATTGCTTTGAATTGATTTAATTTTTATTGATTATCAAATTTGGTTGTTTATTTATCCTTGTTATAACTATTTTAAGGATTCACGACCCTTAGAATACATCTATTGTCGTTTTGTAAGCCCGGGAGGGGGAATAAGAAGATATAACATGAGGGTAAATAGAACAAGGTTCTTATTCTTTAATAAAATAAGGGATTTGATTTAGCATTTAGGATAGGGATTTACCTAAAATCCTTGTTTAGTTTACTTCCAGGATGACATCTTAATGTATCTAAATAAATTATCACATCCCCACTCAATGATTTAGTTGTAATGTCCAGTAAGGTAGAAGATTAAAGGTTGGGAGACCATAATCATAATATAAGCGAATCAACAACCAAGATAAGTAATCTCATCAATGAAGTTCAATAGCTTAGTATGATTGTTCGCAGTGCTTTAACCCCAGGTTTCTCTTTATTGATTATCCATGAAATTTACTTTTACGCATTGTGCTTTAACAATCATACAAAGATATTGAACTTCATTGGTTATATTACTTATCTTGGTTGTTGATTTGTAGAGTTTATCGTATGATCATGGTCTCCCGACCGCTAATCTTCTACCTAACTAGATATTAAAACTACATCATTAAGCGGGTATGTAATAATCCATTTAGATGCATTAAGATGTCATCCTTCAAGTGAACCAACAAGGCTTCTAATTATATCCCTATCCTAGATTCTAATTCAAATCCCATAAGAACCTTGATTTATTTACCCTCATGTTCTATCTTCTTATTCCCCCTCCTAGACTCACAAGACAATAATAGATGTGTTATAAGGCTTGCGAATCCTTAAAATTGTTATAACAAGGATAAATAAACAACCAAATATTATAATCAATCAAAACTAAATCAATTCAAATCAATATTAATCATGTTCTTGGCCTTAACCATGGAAAGGGGGCGTTTGGCCACTAATGGACATAACTATAATCTAGATCAATGAATACATGATATAATCCAAAAATAAACTAAAGTAAAAGAATAAAAACCCTAATTTAAGTATTTTCTATCCCCTATCCAATCTTCAAAGACGTCCCAGGTCAATGACATCAAGTTCAAGTGTCCTATTTATAGGAGGAGGATTTTGGTCTTGTTTGGAATAGGCTGTGCACCACCCCTTCCGTTCCCTGGGAGTAGTGGTCATGTCACGGACATCACTACCATTATAATAGTTTGTGATACATTTGGGTTAGTCCATAGGAGTAGGGGTCGCACCGCGGGGCTATTTCCATACCCTCACTGGAATTCACCTTGACGTCTAAACTTATCTTGTGCATTTGGCCATGCATCCCAAGCCTTTTGGTGTTATTTAAACTTGATTTACATCTTGTGAATCATCAATATATCATAATAATATAATAACCAAGCATCATATAGAATCAAACACCATGTATTAGAGCTCAAAACAACAAAACATTTAAGACAATGAACTAGAAACTTAATCTAAGAACTAGTTTTGCCCATTTTGATCTTTAACATAGTTTTGACTCTTGGCTTGATTCAATTAAATTTTTAACACTATAAACAAGTTTTTCCACACATAATTACACAATAATAACCTGATGAACTCATTAAAAACATTAAAATCCTTTGAGATCAACTAGACAAACACCTAGCTCAAGCTAGTAACACTAGTTTTCTCGTTTAAACTCTGAGTGACCAATTTAAGTACACACTTGGTTGAAAGATACCTTAAAAATTGTAATCAAATACTTAAACACTTAGATGCTCAATTATATCATCATTAAAATATTAAGCACACAATTTTTCCTCAAAACAAGGCTAAATAAGCTAGGATAACAACACTAAGGTGGATAAATCCACCTCAGATCACCACCCCACACTTAAAGCCTTGTTCATCCTCGAACAACTCTTTAAGCATTATAATCTTAGAAGACTCTAAACCTCTACTACAATCAAGAAACTCAAGCTAGTACTACAGTAATTACACAGAATTCAAGTTTCTACACCAAGCATGTTACATACACAATTGACAGTTCAAGAATACTATTCCAAAATATCCTAGCCTCAAGAATTGACTCACCAAGTTGGAAAACTCATGCATATTACCCAATAAAAGACATCATACAAATCACCCAACTATCATTAAACATGTACCCTCACAAAATTAGAGTTAATTATAATCACCCACATAAATGCAATTTATAACAAAATGGAATTACGCTCACTCTCACAAAGAATTCACAAGTTCTACAACATGAACCATAGGCTTTCCCTTAGTGTAGTACTCCACTAATATCAGAATGTTAAATCTTAGGATTAAGCTGGTCTTTAAGGGTTGTAATGTAGGCTAAGGGACAGGTAGGAACTATTCTGGCTAGCAATAATGACTATCTTTCCTAAGTACTTCAATATATCACACATTTCATTCAATTCACTTTTGAAACCACTTTCACCACTTATGTCTACCCATATATTTTGTTTTGCCCCATATCATTAAGCTCATTCACATGCACTATGGTGGGAGTATTGTCTATTAATTAATGATTTAATTTTACCCTTATTCACACCCACTTTACATTACGCATGCCTATGATAGCCACCCTTAAGTGATTTGCCTTAGGCTGCACAATGTCCAAGGAAGACCAGGGCCAAAACAGGTTCATTGTAATGCAACTGGGCTAAAAATAGGAATTTCTTTAGAACAAATTTCTCTAACACCCAACTACAACACATTAATTGCACACACCAATAACTATTGCTTTGGGGCTTCACTTTCACCTTTCTCCTACTTGAATTCAAACTCCTTAGATTAATTAATTTTACACTAAGGCACTTAGGATCTTTAGATCAAATTAAGTTCTATCAAACAAGGGGTAACAGGCTATATATGAGGCTACAAAAGAATAAGATAAAGGCTTAATAAGGTTAATTAGGATGATGCACAAGGATAGGTCAGAAAAGGGGTATAAACATGGATATCAAAGAAATGCCTATGTCATCTTCTAAACCCACACTCTTTATTTCACTTTGTATACATACCAGGAAAGTTCTAGACATCACGTGAACCAAGGAATACACAACAACCTCACACACACATGGCACATGCTCAACTCAAGTAGGATTCTTATAGACTCTCAATCAAACAATAGCATGAATTCAACATTAAGCCAACAAGTACAAGAGTCATAATCAAGAGCCTAGGTGTCTCAAAAGTAGTAATTCACACAACCAACATGCTTTACAACCAAAACACTTATATCATGCAGTCAAACATAGCACAAACAAGAATGTCTCACTTACCTAAAACAAATTTATTTAAGAAATTACTCTAAAAAATGGGAATTTCTCCACCCCACACTTAAAAATCTACTTTGTCCCTAAAGTATACTTAAAATTAGAGATAGAAATACTCTCTGAGCCCTCTAGGCCTAGCTAGTAGCATCGTTATACATTCAAAGGGTCCAAGGACCCTATACTTAGTCTTTGACATGCTCCTTAGCTCAAGTTTTTGATAACTCTCAATCTACAGCTCTCGTAGAAGTGTAAAGCGGTCGTTGTCAAATATATAACCCAACTGGGTTGGGTATCGATCCCACAGGGAATAGCTTGGTCAACAAGTAAGCAAAGATTACTAGACTTTTAGTGCAAGTCTCGTAAAAGGAGGGAGTTTTGTTATGCAAGTAATGTAACCAAAATATTAAAGTAAAAGCTGAAAATAGCAAAGTAAAGAGAAAAAATGTTTAGTAAGATGTAAAACAATGAGAATTGAGAAGTTGGGGTTATGTCCACCTTCTGAGTTTACATCTCTATTAGCTATGAGTTATGCAGAATTCAGACATAAACGTGCTTATAGAGAATTGTATTTGATGGTAAATCCAAGCATCTTTCAACCTCAAACAGGACTATTTCACTTTAACTCTTTCGGGCTTAAAGCGTATCTAACGGTACAAATTCTCCAAGAGGTTAATCCAGTTACGGCACTAACTTTCTAATAGGGGATGGGACCCTATTACCTTGACATTATCTCTTTTCCAGACATATAACTTTTCTTTCGAACAAGTTAATGCTATACTGGCGTTATTCTATGCATCTGCAGCCACAAGAATTTGCATTAAGATGAAGAGAATAATGATATAAGCAGCATACGTGTCACGAATTCACAAACTCATAGCCTTAGATAGTATCTCATAAGGCTTCCATAACCCCAACAGAGAAGGTTAGTTACCCATAAGTGCGAAGGAAATCACAATCGACATTGTTATTATACCACAATAAAGATCTCGTGTAGTAAAGTGTAGTAGGCATTTAGGCGTGAACTTCCCTTGCAGTAGTAACGTTTCTCTTGTTGTGAAAATTAAGAATTGAATAGATGAAAAATAATGTCAACAATGAATTAATAAAGGGAATTGTTTTGATGGATGGATGGTGGATGGATGAGAATTGATGGAATGGGGGAATTGTGAGGAATGTGTGGAATGTATTAAAATCTCTAGCAAAATAGGGTATTTATAACACCCATATCCTATTCCTACTAAGCTAATGAATTACTTAACCCAATCCTACTAGTTTAAGGTATCATTATCCTAATCCTAATAAATTACTGCTAGTCCCCAAAGTCTTCAGAATTGTTGTTTTTGCCCGGGACAGATTTTCCATGCACCACTTTTGGTCCTTGGCGTTTAAGATTTCCCTTCCTTCTTTCGTGAAGCTTTCTTTGGCGTCAAGTTATCCATAAAATGCTGAATTCTGCATCATTTATACCTGAAAACTTGCTAATCATGTTCGTTAGCTCACATACAGTAAAAAGGACTAAAAGTGCATGAATTATATAATTTGTTCTCAAAACTTAGCTAAAATATGGGTAAAATATAGCACTATAGGCGTGTAAATTCGCCTATCATCAACACCCCACACTTGAAGCTTTGTTCGTCCTCGAATAAACTATCATGTCCATCTAAACATCAACTTAGGGTTTCACAGTATCAACACAAAATATTCGTCAAGACAAGCGCAACAATTATCAACAAAGAGTAGTTTTATGATCATTAGTAGAAACAATTCATCCTCCAACATAGACTCGTGATGGTGGTCAACTCATATTCAAAAGTTAAGGCACAAAGAATCATACACGACTACCCAAAACTCATCAACCATGTGTGTCTCACAATATATTACCCATAATCACTCATAAGTATAGCATATTTTTCAAACATGGGTATAAAAGTATCCTTGCTCTCGCTCTCACAAAGAATTCATATGTTGCAACTGATGACCATAGGCTTGCCCTTAGTGTAATGCTCCACTAAATGTCAGAATGCTAAGCTTAGGATTAAATAGGTCTTCTACAGGTTGTAATGTAGGCTAAGGGACGGGTAAGACTATTTTGGCCAGAAATAGTGACTATGTTCCTAAGCGCTTTAATACATCACATTATGCCATTAACACTTTTCTTTCAAACAACCTTTCTACTTTCTTTTATTCTACCACCCCTTTTTTCCACCTTTGTTTTTTCAATTTTAAACATAACTAACTTTTCATTTTTCCTTTCCCTTTTTTTTTCTTTTCATAACACCTCTTATGATAGCAATTTTTTTTCATAATAAATTCAAGCACCAATACATTCTAAAGCATCATACTCACCCAATTTCCTCTTATTTTGTCACATGACTTTACAATTTAAAGCACTTAGGAATTTGGATCAAATTATGGTCTTGAAAAAATGGATTAGGCTTACATATGAGGTTGTCAAAGAAAATAGGCTAAAGGCTCAAAGGGGGTTATCTAGGATGATGTCCATGAATAGATAAAATGAAGGTAAACAATCATAGGTTGCCAAAGAAATGCCTAAATCATCTCCTAGACTTGCACTCCTTATTTTCGCTTTACATACATACCAGGCAAGTTCTAGCATCAGCCACAAGCACAGAATATACTATTATCTCACCCACACAAGGCACATGGTCGACTTTATTGGGAGTAGTATAGACTCTTGACCCAACAGATGAAAGAATTGAACCACACAATACACATAGTGAGTCACAATTAGAGCCTAAACGTCTCAATAGTCATGATTTTAGCACAAACTCTTGTCATAATCTCATGCTGCCTATTAGAATAATTTCATGCGAAGTTAAGTTAAAAAAAATTAACTAATAAAAAAAATTAACTAATAAAAAGAAAAACAAAACAAACATAAATGCAAATGCAGATAGAGAAGTATAGCATGCAAATACCACCACCCCACACTTAGACGGGGCACACTGCCCTCAGTGGAAAATAAATACAAAGAACCTGGTTAGTCAGACTCCTCCTCTATGTCTGGGGTCATAACCCCTTCGTCGGAATCATCATAGGAGTCGTCATCCTTAGAGTTTCCTAAAATTGTACCCCACTTGATCCAAAAGTGCGTTTGAGGTATTTGTAGCGAGGAGGATTCAGTTTGCTCTTTTCGTCCTCTTTTCTTGCCTTTTTGGGAAGTGGTTGCCTTATATTTGCCTTGTCTTGCTTTGGGTGCCATTGTACCTGAGACTAAAACAATGTTCATGTTAGCATCATCTCGATGGATATAATCTATAAACAAGCAGTAGGGGCACCACCCCACACTTAGTTTGTTGGTACAGACTAGTGAAGTGAAAGTGGTCGATTACTCAGACTTCATCGGCATACGTTTTAGGTGCTATAATCCAACCATAAAATCAGTGCAGTCATACTTCTTATAATCTTTGCAATACTTTCATGTTAGATATATCAAGACTACTACATAGGGATTGAATCAAGGTATAGTATCTATCAATAATCACAACCTCCTATGTCGGTAGGCAACTATAAGTCTTATTCCGATGAACAAGTCATTCCAACATGTAAGTATGCAAGTAACAAGATTATGCAATTTTAGTGACCATATCAATTCCGCAAAAGTATGACAATGCATCAAAATCAAATTCAAGTTGGGAACAAGCTAAGATCATCCTTACGTATTCATTCACTCACTTAGTTGTATCACAACAATTCAAACACATTCACATCACCAATACTTCTTCAAGAATTCAACAATTCATAATAGATGTAGTAACGTAGTACTTACGGAATATAAATGAAGAACAAAGTAATACTTACTTGATTGATGCCTTTGGATGATGTTCTTGTGAAGAAAAAGAGCAAAAGGAAAATTTTTGAGAGGATTTGGAGTCTATAGGCGGCGCATAAGCTAGGTTTCCAATGTGTTTTTGGTTCAAGACTAAGTCTTATATTTATAGGAAAAGGTTGGGTTGGGTTTTGACCCATTTAAAATCAGTTTTGGAGATAAGAAGTGACCATAGGCGGCGCCTTTTGCTTTGCCTATGCTTGGCATAGGCGGCGCCTTTTGCAAAGCATTGTCTTAGCATAGGCGGCGCCTATGCCATGGCATTCCTAGGCATAGGTGGCGCCTTTTACTTTGCACATGAGATTCAGAGACAAAAGGCTTTAGCATAGGCGGCGCCTATGCTATGGCATACTTGAGCATGGGCGGCGCCTATGCTATGGCACACTAGATTCCGAGACCTTAGGCCATAGTATAGGCCTTGCCTTGTTCGTGGCCTAGTTTTACCTAGGTCTAGCCTTGTTCGATGCCTATATTTTCATGAGCAATGCTCAATCCATAGCCTTTTGCTTCTTCATTCCTAACTTACCACCTTCAACATGCAATACTTCCAAATCAAAATTTGAAACCAATCTCTTCCGTTATACCTCTTGCACCTATATTCACTCAAAAACAACAAAAACGATTAGAACGATGGGTTGCCTCCCATCAAGCGCCTTAGTTTTGGTCGTGGCACGACTCTTCTTTTTGGATTTTTATTTATCAAAAGCAAACAATTAGTAGAACAAAAGAATGAAAAAATATGAAAAATGATGGGTTGCCTCCCACCAAGCGCTTGATTTATTGTCGCGGCACGACATAGCTATCTCGATTACTTAGACTTCATCGAGATAGATAGTGGATCGTTTTTTGAATGGATTCAGACGACAATGAGGCTTACTTGTAGGCATGCAATCTTCTTCGAGATAACCCTTGTGCATGCCTATCCCGGGAGGGATACCAATTATATCATCAATAGTCCAACCCATGGCTCTCTTGTATCTCTTCAAAGTAGAGATGAGACTCTCTACGTGCTATTCACTCAACTCATCCTCCACACTTATCGAAATTATATTTCCACTTTCCAAGAACACATACCTTAGATAATCGGGGAGCTCTTTCGATTCTAGCATTGGTAGCTCTTCAATGGAAGTCTTCGCTGTTGGTGACGGTTGATTCTTAAGATCAAGGTCCGGTTGCTTAGGCGTATGGTAGTAGGACTCTTTTTCTGTTAGAGCACCCATAAGTTCTTCATAATCTTCATCGTCCTCATGCTCATCATTCAGTGGCGCAACAGACAAAGGCTCAACAGTAAGCTGTTTCTCTACAGATAATGCTTTCTTATCCTCATGATAACCATCAGCTACAGAGAACATATTCATATCGAAGGGCTGCTTCATTGCTTTGCATATATCAAAGCGGACCACTTTGTCATTCAGTCTAAATAAAAGCTCATTAGCTCTCATGTCAATAAGCACACTTCCAGTTGCGAGGAAAGGATGTCCCAACATTATGGGAACTTCAGAATCCACCTCACAATCCAGAATAACGAAGTCTGCAGGAAAGATGAATGAAGAAACCTTCACCAACACATCATTCAAGATACCCACAGGTCATTTTACCGACCTATCAGCCATCACGAGCCTCATATTGGTTGGTGTCGGATCGCCTAACCCCAACTTCTTGTAGATGGATAGTGGCATCAAATTGATGCTAGCACCTAGATCGCACAATGCCTTAGCAAAATTCATAGATCCAACCGTGCAAGGAATAGTGAAAGCACCGGGGTCAGCCTTCTTCTGAACTAGTGATCGGGTAGCAAAAGCGTTGTAATGATGAACAGTATCTTTCAACTCATAGCCTGCTGCCCACTTCTTTGTCAAAAGGTCTTTCATAAATTTCGCATACCCAGGCATTTGTTTAAGTGCCTCCACCAACGGAACATTAATGATCAGTTGATTTAACATCGTCATGAATTTACTGAACCTTGTATCATTCGCCTGCTTCTTCAATCTTTGAGGAAAAGGTGGTGGTGGATATGGAATTGTTTTCTCCACGACTTTATTCTCCTCTTGCTTCCGAATTTTGGTAGTCTCAGGCTGTAACCTACTAGAGGTGGCGTCATGAACGTCTTGGTCAGCTTCTATGGCGTTTTCTTCATTAGCCTTATCATCGTTATCCTCTACATCGTCGACCACTTGCTTGCCTTTGGATGAAGTTTCCAGCACCTTACCACTTCGAGTAGTAATAGCCATGCATGATCCATCATTCCTTGGATTTTGCACAGTGTCGCTAGGTAAAGTGCCAGCCTTTCTTTGATTGAGTGCTGCTGAAAGTTGGCTCAATTGCTGCTCTATTTGCTTGATCGAAGTGGAATGTGAATCAACTAATTGCTTCATAGAGGACAAATCATTTATTACCTCTGTTACTCCTGCGCTAGTTGCTTCCACTCCTTTCAATAGTTTAGCCATCATGTCTTCCATACTTCCAGAACTAGATGTGGTGGCGTCACGTCTTCCAGGGGGAACATACAAACCACTATTGTCATTCTTGTTCTTCCAACTACCTTGGTCTTTGATTCCAGATTTATCATAATAATTCAGACCTTGGTTTCCTTGGGTATTACCTCGGAAACCCCCCTGATTGTTCAAGTAGTTGGCTTCTTCTTCCGAATCAGATTCGTCTCTTCCTTTTGACGCAACATCTTTGACTTTTTCGGTCTTCCCTGATAATAGATGCTTTGTAAGAAGATCCACTTGTGTTTTCATGTACGTCATATCTTGATCACGTTCTTCTTCTCTTGTCCTTTGGTCTACAGTCATGCCAATAGATAAAGTGGGGCTTGCTACCTCAGAATCCCTGGTATGCCAAGCTCTACTTTGTTTCGTCATCCGATCTAGCATATTGCTTGCTTGACCAAAGGTGAGGTCCATGAATGATCCTCCAGCTGCATTATCAACAACTGGCTTAGTCACCGAATTCAAAGCTCTGTATAATATCTCCATCAAGTGGACATTGGTCATGTGATGGTTTGAGCACCTCATAAGCTTCGTCTTGAACCTCTCCCATGTTTCGTGGAGAGCTTCGGTTGGAAGCTGCCGAAAGTTGCTGATATTATCTCCTAATTGTGCTCTTTTGGATGGCGGAAAGAACCTTTCTAGGAAAGCGTCTTTCAATTGCCTCCAATTTGTAATGGAATCAGGAGTCATCCTATTCAACCATAGAGTTGCCTCGCCAAACAGAGACAATAGAAATAGACGTAATCGAATTGCATTCTGACCAACCCCAGGATTGTCAAACGACTTGCATGTAGAAATAAAGTTGATGAGATGCATATTCGGATCATCGCCTGCTAGTCCACCAAATAATCCTTTGAGTTGCAATAACTGAATCATAGTGCTTGTGATGTTGAACTTGGCTCCGGGCGCTAATGGTGAAGGAATTATGGCTCCTGTGGCTCCGGTTCCATCAAGATCATCATCATCATCATCGAAAGTTGGTTGCATAACTCGGCGTTCAGGCCTAAACCTAGCTTGACGATCTCTTCTGTTGGCAGGTGTGGCGATCTCAGCGGCATGCCTAGGGTTTAGTAACTCGTCATCACCTAGGTCCTCATCGTCAGGATTTGTTACTCGCCCAGGGTTGTCAATGTTTTGTTGATGCACTTGAGCGGCGGCAAGAGCAGCTAATCTCGCTTGTTCCTGTTGTGCAGCCATCCTTTTGATTTCGTGTTGTGCCTCCATTCTGCCAATACGTTATGGTTCAGGATTGATAGGTAATAACGGTTGACCAGAACTTCGAGTATGGGGCATGCACTGTATAAAAACCTGCAGAAAACAAAAACAAAAACTAAAAGTAAAAGTACGAGAATCTTTGACCAAAGGGTCTAGTAACTATCACAAACTTAGTTGACACTCGTATTCCCCGGCAACGGTGCCAATTTTTGATAACGCTCAATCTACAGCTCTCGTAGGAGTGTAAAGCGGTCGTTGTCAAATATATAACCCAACTGGGTTGGGTATCGATCCCACAGGGAATAGCTTGGTCAACAAGTAAGCAAAGATTACTAGACTTTTAGTGTAAGTCTCGTAAAAGGGGGGAGTTTTGTTATGCAAGTAATGTAACCAAAATATTAAAGTAAAAGCTGAAAATAGCAAAGTAAAAAGAAAGAATGTTTAGTAAGATGTAAAACAATGAGAATTGAGAAGTTGGGGTTATGTCCACCTTCTGAGTTTACGTCTCTATTAGCTATGAGTTATGCGGAATTCAGACATGCATGTACTTATAGAGAATTGTATTCGATGGTAAATCCAAGCGTCTTTCGACCTCAACAAGGATTATTTCACTTTAACTCTTTCGAGCTTAAAGCGTATCTAACGGATTTTAGGATTGTGTTCCGACTCAGATTTCGTCGACATACATTTTAGGATTGTGTTCCGACAAGAAAATCAGCATTGCATCACTTACTTGCAGCCATTGGACTACTTTCATGGTAGATATAGCAACACTACTACATAGGGGTAACCACATGGTATAGTTTCTATCAATACTCACAACCTCTTATGTCTGTAGGCAACTATAAGTCTTATCCCGATGGTCGGGATAGTCTAACATGTAAGTATCCAAACAACAATCTTAAGCACTATTCATAGCCATAGTAATTCCGCAAATAGTATAACAATGCTATTGAAACCAAATTCAAGTCGGAAACAAGTCAAGATTTTCCTACGTATATGTTCACTCACATGATTTTGTATAAACTATCCAAACACATAAACATCACCAACAATCTTATACGATTTAGCAATTCATAATAGACATAGCAACGTAGTACTTATGAGAAATAAATGAAGAATAAGAGAGTACTTACTTGCTTGAAGCTTGTGGAGATGGTTTTGTGAATTGGAAGAGCAAAAGAAGAAAATTTTGAGAGGATTTGGATGTATATGCGGCGCCCTTAGGTCAATTTTTAGTGTGGTTGTGTTGTAAAACTAAGTCCCCTTTATATAGGAAGAGTATAGGTCGGGTTATGAACCATTTACAATCGGTTTTGGAGACAAAATTCCCACATATGCGGCGCATAATGCTTAGCATAGACATGACATATGCGGCGCATTGTCTATAGCATAATGGGACATATGCGCCGCATAGTCTATGGCATTTGTAGACATATGCGCCGCATAGTCTATGGCATATGAGATACTGAGACCAAATGCCATAGCATAGGCGGCGCATAGTCAAAAGCATACCTAGGAATAGGCGGCGCATAGTGTATAGCACACTAGATTCCGAGACCTTAGGCTATAGGATAGGTTATGCATCGTTCGTGGCCTAGTTTTACCAAGGCCTAGCCTTTCTCGATGCCTATTTTGGCGTGAGAAATGCTCAATCCATAGCCTTATGCATCACCATTCCTAACTTACCGACTTTACCATACAATGCGTCCAAATCGTTAATTGAAATCAATCTCCTCGTTGACTACTTCTTGCACCTATATTTGCTCAAAACAAATGAAAACGATTAGTATGATGGGTTGCCTCCCACCATGCGCCTTAGTTTTGGTCGTGGAACGACTCTTATTTTTGGATTTTCATTTATCAAGTACTAGAACGAAAGAAAAACGATGAAACGATAAAACGATAAAATGATAAAATAATAAAACGATGGGTTGCCTCCCATCTAGCGCCTTATTTATTGTCGTGGCTCGACATAGTTACCTCAAGTACTCAGACTTCGTCGAGGTAAGTGATGGATCGTTTTCTGAAAGGATTTAGACGGAAATGAGGCTTACCTGTGGGCATGCGATCTTCTTCGAGATGGCTCTTACATTTTCCCGGAGAATCTCCAATTATATCATCAATAGTCCAACCCATAGCTCTCTTGTATCTCTTCAGAGCAGAGATGAGAGCTTCTACGTGCTGTTCACTTAAATCATCTGCTCTCTCCGGAAGTATATTTCTACTTTCCAAGAACACATACCTTAGATAATCGGGAAGGTCTTGCGATTCTAGCATTGGTGGCTCGGCAAGGGGAGTCTTCGCTTTTGGTTGATTCTTGAGATCACAATCTGGTTGCTTAGGAGTATAATGCTCTATTTCTGTTAGAGTACTCATAAGTTCTTCATAACCTTCGTTATCTTCATGCTCAACTTTCAGTGGCACAACAGACAATGGCTCAACAGTAGGTTGTTTCTCTATAGATAATTCATTCGTATCCTCATGATGAACATATAACTCATTCATATCGCTGGGCTGCTTCATTGTTTTGCATATATCAAATCGTACCACTTCGTCATTAATTCGAAACAAAAGCTCATTATCTTTCATGTCAATAAGCACACTTCCAGTTGCAAGGAAGGGACGTCCCAAGATGATGGGAACTTCAGAATCCACCTCACAATCCAGAATAACGAAGTCTGCAGGAAAGATGAATGAAGAAACCTTCACCAACACATCATTCAAGATACCCACAGGTCATTTTACCGACCTATCAGCCATCACGAGCCTCATATTGGTTGGTGTCGGATCGCCTAACCCCAACTTCTTGTAGATGGATAGTGGCATCAAATTGATGCTAGCACCTAGATCGCACAATGCCTTAGCAAAATTCATAGATCCAACCGTGCAAGGAATAGTGAAAGCACCGGGGTCAGCCTTCTTCTGAACTAGTGATCGGGTAGCAAAAGCGTTGTAATTATGAACAGTATCTTTCAACTCATAGCCTGCTGCCCACTTCTTTGTCAAAAGGTCTTTCATAAATTTCGCATACCCAGGCATTTGTTTAAGTGCCTCCACCAACGGAACATTAATGATCAGTTGATTTAACATCGTCATGAATTTACTGAACCTTGTATCATTCGCCTGCTTCTTCAATCTTTGAGGAAAAGGTGGTGGTGGATATGGAATTGTTTTCTCCACGACTTTATTCTCCTCTTGCTTCCGAATTTTGGTAGTCTCAGGCTGTAACCTACTAGAGGTGGCGTCATGAACGTCTTGGTCAGCTTCTATGGCGTTTTCTTCATTAGCCTTATCATCGTTATCCTCTACATCGTCGACCACTTGCTTGCCTTTGGATGAAGTTTCCAGCACCTTACCACTTCGAGTAGTAATAGCCATGCATGATCCATCATTCCTTGGATTTTGCACAGTGTCGCTAGGTAAAGTGCCAGCCTTTCTTTGATTGAGTGCTGCTGAAAGTTGGCTCAATTGCTGCTCTATTTGCTTGATCGAAGTGGAATGTGAATCAACTAATTGCTTCATAGAGGACAAATCATTTATTACCTCTGTTACTCCTGCGCTAGTTGCTTCCACTACTTTCAATAGTTTAGCCATCATGTCTTCCATACTTCCAGAACTAGATGTGGTGGCGTCACGTCTTCCAGGGGGAACATACAAACCACTATTGTCATTCTTGTTCTTCCAACTACCTTGGTCTTTGATTCCAGATTTATCATAATAATTCAGACCTTGGTTTCCTTGGGTATTACCTCGGAAACCCCCCTGATTGTTCAAGTAGTTGGCTTCTTCTTCCGAATCAGATTCGTCTCTTCCTTTTGACGCAACATCTTTGACTTTTTCGGTCTTCCCTGATAATAGATGCTTTGTAAGAAGATCCACTTGTGTTTTCATGTACGTCATATCTTGATCACGTTCTTCTTCTCTTGTCCTTTGGTCTACAGTCATGCCAATAGATAAAGTGGGGCTTGCTACCTCAGAATCCCTGGTATGCCAAGCTCTACTTTGTTTCGTCATCCGATCTAGCATATTGCTTGCTTGACCAAAGGTGAGGTCCATGAATGATCCTCCAGCTGCATTATCAACAACTGGCTTAGTCACCGAATTCAAAGCTCTGTATAATATCTCCATCAAGTGGACATTGGTCATGTGATGGTTTGAGCACCTCATAAGCTTCGTCTTGAACCTCTCCCATGTTTCGTGGAGAGCTTCGGTTGGAAGCTGCCGAAAGTTGCTGATATTATCTCCTAATTGTGCTCTTTTGGATGGCGGAAAGAACCTTTCTAGGAAAGCGTCTTTCAATTGCCTCCAATTTGTAATGGAATCAGGAGTCATCCTATTCAACCATAGAGTTGCCTCGCCAAACAGAGACAATAGAAATAGACGTAATCGAATTGCATTCTGACCAACCCCAGGATTGTCAAACGACTTGCATGTAGAAATAAAGTTGATGAGATGCATATTCGGATCATCGCCTGCTAGTCCACCAAATAATCCTTTGAGTTGCAATAACTGAATCATAGTGCTTGTGATGTTGAACTTGGCTCCGGGCGCTAATGGTGAAGGAATTATGGCTCCTGTGGCTCCGGTTCCATCAAGATCATCATCATCATCATCGAAAGCTGGTTGCATAACTCGGCGTTCAGGCCTAAACCTAGCTTGACGATCTCTTCTGTTGGCAGGTGTGGCGATCTCAGCGGCATGCCTAGGGTTTAGTAACTCGTCATCACCTAGGTCCTCATCGTCAGGATTTGTTACTCGCCCAGGGTTGTCAATGTTTTGTTGATGCACTTGAGCGGCGGCAAGAGCAGCTAATCTCGCTTGTTCCTGTTGTGCAGCCATCCTTTTGATTTCGTGTTGTGCCTCCATTCTGCCAATACGTTATGGTTCAGGATTGATAGGTAATAACGGTTGACCAGAACTTCGAGTATGGGGCATGCACTGTATAAAAACCTGCAGAAAACAAAAACAAAAACTAAAAGTAAAAGTACGAGAATCTTTGACCAAAGGGTCTAGTAACTATCACAAACTTAGTTGACACTCGTATTCCCCGGCAACGGTGCCAATTTTTGATAACGCTCAATCTACAGCTCTCGTAGGAGTGTAAAGCGGTCGTTGTCAAATATATAACCCAACTGGGTTGGGTATCGATCCCACAGGGAATAGCTTGGTCAACAAGTAAGCAAAGATTACTAGACTTTTAGTGTAAGTCTCGTAAAAGGGGGGAGTTTTGTTATGCAAGTAATGTAACCAAAATATTAAAGTAAAAGCTGAAAATAGCAAAGTAAAAAGAAAGAATGTTTAGTAAGATGTAAAACAATGAGAATTGAGAAGTTGGGGTTATGTCCACCTTCTGAGTTTACGTCTCTATTAGCTATGAGTTATGCGGAATTCAGACATGCATGTACTTATAGAGAATTGTATTCGATGGTAAATCCAAGCGTCTTTCGACCTCAACAAGGATTATTTCACTTTAACTCTTTCGAGCTTAAAGCGTATCTAACGGTACAAATTCTCCAAGAGGTTAATCCAGTTACGGCACTAACTTTTTAATAGGGGATGGGACCCTATTACCTTGACATTATCTCTTTTCCAGACATATAACTTTTCTTTTGAACAAGTTAATGCTATACTGATGTTATTCTATGCGTCTGCAGCCACAAGAATTTGCATTAAGATGAAGAGAATAATGATATAAGCAGCATACGTGTCACGAATTCACAAACTCATAGCCTTAGATAGTATCTCATAAGGCTTCCATAACCCCAACATAGAAGGTTAGTTACCCATGAGTGCGAAGGAAATTACAATCGACATTGTTATTATACCACAATAAAGATCTCGTGTAGTAAAGTGTGGTAGGCGTTTAGGCGTGAACTTCCCTTGCAGTAGTAACATTTCTCTTGTTGTTGAAATTAAGAATTGAATAGATGAAAAATAATGTCAACAATGAATTAATAAAGAGAATTGTTTTTATGGATGGATGGTGGATGGATGGGAATTGATGGAATGGGGGAATTGTGAGAAATGTGTGGAATGTATTAAAATCTCTAGCAAAATAGGGTATTTATAACACCCATATCCTATTCCTACTAAGCTAATGAATTACTTAACCCAATCCTACTAGGTTAAGGTATCATTATCCTAATCCTAATAAATTACTGCTAGTCCCCAAAGTCTTCAGAATTGTTGTTTTTGCCCGGGACAGATTTTCCATGTGCCACTTTTGGTCCTTGGCATGTAAGCTTTCCCTTCCTTCTTTCGTGAAGCTTTCTTTGGTGTCAAGTTATCCATAAAATGCTGAATTCTGCATCATTTATACCTGAAAACTTGCTAATCATGTTCGTTAGCTCACTTACAGCAAAAAGGACTAAAAGTGCATGAATTATATAATTTCTTCTCAAAACGTAGCTAAAATATGGGTAAAATATAGCACTATAGGCGTGTAAATTCGTCTATCATCAGTTTTCCGATACTCAAACTTCCCATCAACCTGCGACTCAATAAAAATAAAAAACTAGTGAAGTAAAAACTAAAATACTAAAAATAAAGCATACTTTAACTTGGGTTGCCTCCCAAGAAACTCCTGATTTAGTGTCGCAGCACAACCCACTCTTTGGATTATCTCTTTTTTTCGTCCTCTTTCTCCTACTTAGAGGCCATGTTCTTATTTGTTTCTTACCTCTTGAGTGTTAACTCCCAAGGTCAACAGCACTCTTAACAATAGCCTTTTTAATCTCATTAATCTGCATTATTTTAGACTAGGTGGTTATGGCTTAGGCAGCTCAATAAGGAAGTCTGAAGAGGTCTTTGGTGGACTAAACTCCACCACCGCACACTTATCCCCTTCAATCATTATAATCATGCACAAATCCTTATAGTGGGATAGTGTCTTGAGTGGTTTGTACACTTTGAAAATTGTCTCTTCATCATCCAGTCACATTGTGAGCATGCCCTCTCTCACATCTATCAATGCTCCTTTCGTCGCCAAGAATGGACGTCCCAAGATGACTGGCACTCTTTTATTTACCCAAAAATCTAAAACAATAAAATCAACAAAAATAATAAACTTACCAACCTTGATGAGAACATCCTCTATATTCCTTCAGGATGGGCTAGGGTCCGATTTGCCAATTAGAGTAACATAAAGTTTGATCTAAGCTTTCCCAAGCCCAAAGTATTGAACAAGGAGAGGGGAATCAAATTGATACTTTCCCCCACATCACTAAGCATATATATATAATAACCCTTAAGATCCTAGCTTAATTCAGCTCATGATTACATGTTAAGGGGGTCCAAGTCTTAGAAATTTCACTAAGTGATGGAACTTAGTCATTTCTAAGGCCTCTAAACTTCAATGATTTTATTTTTGACCTTTCCGACGTCAGAGCATCGATTTTTAAGTTGATTCATAATCGAGGATATTCAAGATATATCTCAGGTGAGTTTTGAAATTTTTAGAGCAGCGTAGAGGCATGTTTGGAGAAGCAAAATAGTAAGGGCACCGGGATAGGCCTGCGGCATGGGGCTTAGCCCGCTGGACTAAATCCTATGGTACGGGTCTTAGACCGCCACTCTGGATCCCACGGCGTGGGGATTAGCTCATTGGTTTAGATCCCGCATCGTGCCCTCCTTTTTTTGTCCATTTTTTGTTCCTAATCATTTGAGGGAATTTGGGTTAATTTCCCTTACCTAAACTCATCCATAACACAAAATTTAGGTCCCCAAGGAGCGTTATTTGCCCTTTTATTCATAAATTATCTCAAGAAAACCATCTTCCACCTCAAGAATTAACCCTAATCATTCTTAAGAAATCAAGGAATTCAAGCTTCAAACCTCAAGAAATTCCCAAGAATCTTCACAAAATAGTGAGGTATGTGTGAAGTTCATGAATCCCTTTTTGGTTTTAAATTATGAGTTTTTATGTTTAAGTTGAAATATATCTATGAATTTATTGTTAGTTCAATTACAAGCTATTTACATGTTTTAAATATTGTAATCTTCACGTTGAATCTCTAAGTAATGATTTTAGTCTTGTAATCATGTTATTCTCGTATGCTTTAAGTTCATGACTCTTATGTGTTTGATGAAATGCCTAAGTGTTGGGTTTTGAACAATGATCTCCTACTATGGTTTTAAAGCTTTTATGTCATTATTGTTAATTCCATTTAGTGCTGGTGGGTTATGAACACTCGATACCTTATTGTTTTACATGAATTTAGCTTTGCAAGTACTTGGACAGTTAATCCATGACTCTTATCAATATACTTACATATTTATAATCATGAAGAGCACTATCAGTTATGTAATCTTTAGCTTTAGCTTTTCTATCTCAGTACCATTCTTTGCTATCTCAGTACTCATACTGTCTACTTTCAATGAAAGCATAGTCAGGGTGTTGAGTATCTTTTCATGTATATTTTCTTCTACCATTTCAGTTTGTGTAGCTTTGTCTTGATATGTAATCTGCAATAACATTTTTGTTAGTACTGATTACTTCTATTATAAATGTAAAATTTAATATGTTTAAAACTAGTCTCCGAATCTCTTTTGTTGTAACTGAATTTTGTATTTTCTTTGTTAGCCACCAGCGTACCTGTGTATTATCTGTTCGCACAATAAACTTGTTATATACAATATATGGCTTAAATGCTAACAAACATTTATATAATGAACATAATTCTTTTCTATTTATTTCCCACTTTATTTCTGTTTCGTTGAACGTACCTGAGTAGTATCTACAATGGTGTTCTATTTTTTCTGCTTCATACCTATATTTAAGTACTCCTCCGTAACTATATTCACTGGCATCTGCTTCTACTATGTATGTAAATTTTCTATTTTCATCCGGAAATTGTAATTTTGGTAAATCCTTGCAAAGTAATTTTATTTTCTGAACTTGTTTTTTATCTTCTTCATTATAATTATATTCTATATCCTTTTTTAATTTTTTCTGTAGGGGTTTTAGGTTTTCTGCTAATTTTGGAATATATTCTCTTACTTGGTTTACTAATCCTAAAAATGATTGTAATTTCTTTTTTGTATCTAATTCTTCTTTCGAATTTATTATTTTTTGTACTATATGTTGTTGCATTTTTACTCCACTGTTATCTATTTGTATTCCTAAAAATTCTATCTGGTTTTTCATAATTTCAGCTTTCTTTTCACTTAGGCTTATTCCTGATTTTTCTATTATGTCTGTAAATTGTTCTAATAGTTTTATATGTTCTTCTTTAGTTTTTGTATATAATAATATATCATATATGTATACTATGCAATTAGGTAACTGTTTAAAATAATTATCCATAAAATGTTGATATCTACCTGGTGCATTTTTATATCCAAAGGGTAA
Source organism: Capsicum baccatum var. pendulum (assembly GCA_030864225.1). NCBI lineage: Eukaryota > Viridiplantae > Streptophyta > Magnoliopsida > Solanales > Solanaceae > Capsicum > Capsicum baccatum. The sequence goes on from CM061553.1 coordinate 200,423,652, forward strand.
TACATTCCATTCGTAAAATCCTTGTGGTACCGTAAATGCGGTTAATTCTTTAGATTCTTCTTCTAACTTTAGATGGTAAAATCCTGATTTACAATCGAATTTACTAAAATAATTATATCCTTGGATTTGTCTTATTTTTAATATCTTATTTGGTATTGGATAATTATATGTTATAGTTTTTGCATTTAAATTTCTATAATCAATAACCATTCTACTTTTTCCTCTTTTTTGTTCACTATGTTTATTTACTATAAATGCTGGACTATTATGTTTACTATTACTTTTTTGTATGTATTGTTTTTCTAATAATTCATCTATATGCATTTTAAATTCTTTTAAATCATCAAAATTATATGTTAATGGTTTTTGGGTTATTATACTATTTTTATCTATTAATTCAATTTTTATGGTAGTTTTATGTTTTTCCCATCCTTTTAATGGATCTTCACTATATAATTGTTCTAGTTTTTTCTTAACTATTTCTATTTTATTTATTGAAAATATAGTTATTTCTGTTTTATTTATCGAAAATACTACTAATTCTATTGTATTTTCAGTAGTTTTTATATTTTCTAACTTTTGTGTAATTTTTTCACTTCCTTTTATCCAGTCAGTTTTCTTTCTTATTTTATTACTAACTCTTTTTTCTCTTACTTTTTGTTTACATGGTGTTGTGAACCACCAATCGTTTCTAGTTATTATATGTGGGTATAGTTTATCTAAAAATGGCATTCCTAAAAGTATATCTTTTGATGTTAGTTCATAATTATAAATTTCTTCTATTGTCAATATCTTATCCCATATTTGTGCTTTTACATTCCTAGCTTTATAAGTAATTAAGCTTCCTTCATTATTAAATCCTTTAACTATTATTGGTATTTTTAATTTATCCCATTTACTTTCTGGTAAGCAATTATATCTACATAAATTAGCTTCTGCTCCTGTATCTATCATAGGCGTATAATATCTACTGTAATATCCTTCCACTACTATCTTCATTAATACATATATCTTCATTTTATGTTAAGGTTCTTCTTAGAAATAATCTTTCCCTATTATATGTTATGGCTAATTGTGTATGTTCTATATTATATGGTTTTACTTGTTCTAACCATTTTATTCCTAATATTATATCTGCTTTTTGTATTTCTTCTTTTACCTCAAATTCTATTTTTATTTTTCTAATTCCTCCTATTATTATTTCTTTTTCTGCTATATCTTTATTATTTATTAAACTTCTCGGTAGATCTGGGCATATATCATTATCATTTTTTATTTCTTCATTTTTTACTAGATATTTTGCTATATAATTTTCTTCTTGTCCTGTATTTAATAATATTAAATGTTCTTTTTCATATATTTTTCTTGTTATGTAATATTGGTTTAAATTACTTATTGAATTTGTTTCATAACTCATTCTTTTTTATGAGCTCGATGACTCCGGTTTTTCATTAGCTATTCTTTTCGTTGTACTTATTCTATCATTTACTATTTCTAAATTTTCTTCTATATCTATGTCTCTATAGCTATAATCATTATAATCTATTGTTTTTACAATTTGTTCAAAGGGGCTATCTATTTGTATTTTGTTAATCTTATTTTTCCCTGTTATTTTATGTTTTGTTGTTAAGACATATAAATTTTTACATCTTGCTGTAAATATTTTACTTCCTGGGGTTAATTCTATTCCTGATATCTTCCAATATAATACTAATGATTTATCTATATTTCTATCTGTTACTGCTACTGAATAATTTGCACTTATTATAAATTTAAATTTTTGGTATATTAAATTTCCTTTTACGGCAGTTATTATGCTTTTTTCTATAGGTTTTATAATTCTATCATCTGCTAAATATAATTTTATCGGTGTATCTATTCCTTCTCTAAAACATGCTTTTATTAATATTTCTGTACCTCCGAGGTGTACATATTTTATTGGATCTCCTTTACTTTTTATATCATTTATTTCTTTATTAATTATTCTTTTTGTTACTAGTGGTATACTAGCTTTTCCTTTTGCATATCTACAGTCTATTACATGTTCTTTTTGACATACTACATAATATTCATCTTTTTTCCTACTAAAAATATTTTTTATTGTTGATATTTTAAATATTTTTTCTACACTTAAATCTAACTCTTTTCCTTTTATTTCATCAAATATATTACTGTCAAATATTATCTTTTGTTCTGTTCCTTCATCATTTAAATATTCTTCCTTTGTTATTATTTTTATATCTTCTTCAGTCATTTGATTCATCTATCTCACTATCTATTTCAGTATCTGTTTCGTTCTCTGAAATTTCATATATACTGTCTTCACTTTCTAATTCATAATCTATATAATCTATTTGCATATATTCTGTATTTTCTATTTTTATTTCGGATATTTGTTTATTTTTTGGATTTTTGGGTAATTTACAATCTCTAGCTAAATGTCCTAACTTTCCACAATTATAACAAGTACATTCTTTTATAGATTTTTTCTTTCTATATGGTCTTTTATTTTTGTAATTTTTTACATAATATCTTTTTCTTGGTTTCTTATATTTATATTTTGATTTTTTATATTTCTTATATTTCTTATGTCTTTTTCTTTTCTTATAATATCTTTCTTCGCATCCAAATTGAGGTGCTATTTTATTTTTGCAACATGCTAAATTTCCTATTAATGTTTTTTCCATTTTTAATTCTTCTCTATATTTTTCACATAACTTTCTATACCATTGTTGTAAAAATTTTATTCTAGCTCCTAATGTATCTACTATTTTTGCTTCTTCCCAACTTTTTATTATTTTTGAACTAAATGGTTCGGGTAATTTATTAAAATATAATTTTCTTATTTCTTTACTTTCTTCTATACTATATGCTCCTTTATAATAATATTCTTTAAATGCGCAAGTATATTCATCTATATAACACATATTACATATTGTTAATTTTATCATTAAATTCCTATTTGTATCTTTTTCTTCATCTTGTTCTTCTTCTAATGTTGTCATACTACCAAATTCATCTTTTATAGCTGTTTCATATTTTTTCAATAATTCTATGGGTGTTAATTTAGTTGTTGTTGATGTTGCTCCTTCCATAGGTTTATTAGCTCTTAATACTTTTTTACTATTTTCAGTTAAATTTGAAAATCATAATTTTACTGATCCTATTAGTGTTTTTTCTATGTATTCTGGTGCATCTGTTATGTTTATATTATTATCTAATAATTGTTTTGTCATATATCCTATCCATAATTGTATTGTTTTTTCCGTATCTATTACACAGTCTAGATCTAAAAAGTTATAATTTTTATTAACTATTTGTTTTGGTATCCATTTGTCATATTCATTATATCTTTTAAATTTATTTTTGTAATATATAGGTTTTCTTATTTCCGTTGTTTTGGGTATTAGATTTTCATCTTCTTTTTTGTCAAGAGTATTTATTTCTGTATTATTATTTTCCAAATTTTCTTCATTAATTATTTCTTGTTTTGTGTTAATTTCTAAATCTTTTATATTTGTTAATATTTCCGTATATGTTTCACTATCTTCTGAATCATAATTATCTGTTTCTTCTACCTCTATATTATTTATTTCTAATGTTTATTAATTTTTGTTCTTTATCTTTTTCTTCTTTTTCTTTTTGTCTTTGTTCGTATAAATCTTTTAACATTTGTAGTTCTTTTTCTAATTCAGCAATTCTACTATTTTTAGTTTCTTCTATTTTTCGTATTTCTTCCGTAGTTTGTTGTTTAATTTTTTCTATTTCCTTTTTTCTATCTATTTCTTCATTTTCTTTTTCTATTCTTACCATTGCTGTTAATTTATCTTCTAATTTTAATTCTTCTTTTTCTAACATTAAATATAAATGTTCTCCTATTTTCTTATACCTTCTTCCTAGATTAGAAAATACTATTTTTATTTTTGATCCTTCGTGATTTTCATATATTTTTTCATCTATTATAAATTCTTCTTTATTCATTTTATTGTGAATAGTTCATGTTGATATATATATTCTAAACTATCTATTTGGGATTCTAGTTTTGATATTTCATCTTTTTGTATATTTATTGAATTTTTACTAACTCCGGCAAATATATTATAATGTAATCTTTCTTTTCTTATTTTTAATTCTTTACGTTTTTCAGAGATAAATTGTTTTAATTCTTTGTATTTTTGCTCTTTATTCATTTGAATTATATTTATAATATTTTGGTGGATATCTAAATCTAATTTTATCATAATTAGGTGGTATATGTCTCATTCTTCTAGATTTTAAATGGATTATTAATTTTGCTTCAATACTAGATATTAATGTAATTAAATAGGCTAATCTTTGTGGATTTTCTTTTGTTTTATTTAGACTTATATATTCTGAATAATTACTAACTAAAGATTCTTTAATTTTTCTAAAAGCTTCTTTATTTTTAAATGGTCTTCTCATAATTTATTTAATAAATAACTAATTCTAACATAACTAAATTTAATAACTAATTCCAACATAACTATTTTAACTAAATCTTCTAACACGTATCTCACTTCCGTATCTTTTAAATTACTGAGCTCTGATACCATTTGGAGGGGGGTGCGGATAACTAGGCTGAAAAATAGATTTATAAATAGATTTATTGTAGGAGAGACAAATGTGGACCGAGGAAATACTAGAAAGAGATGATTAGATATGATATGACACATTTTCATCTTATCAAGTAAATGGGCTTATTAGATAGGAGGGCGTGAAGGTCGTGAAGTAGAAGGTTTGTAAGTAATTGCACATTTTTCTAGTATTAAGTTATACATGTAGTCTTTATTCTGGGGATAGTTCAAAGCATCATATTTGTCATAGTGATAGCCTAGTCATTTAGTCTTTGATTTGTTATATCTAATATCTTTATTATTTATTATATTAGGGTGATCACACCTTGTGTTGATGATATGACTCTTTCTCTATAATTTTTGCATTACTTTACTATTAGTTATTATATTTTTCTTCATTATCAATATTTCTTTCAATTAATATTTTAATTCTCTTTACTTGAATTGAGGGTGCTTCAAAAATCATCTATCTATTTTTAAGAGATAATGGTATCCACGCCGAATTTCATTTTATACACTGTTTGGATAGTGGCTTTTCATGGTATGGTGTGATATTGTTATTAGCAGAATCATGTTTGTTTTGATTGTTTCTTAAAACATATGGTATGGTATGGTTTAATTTCATAGTTTAGTAATCATAAAAACTCTCACTTTATGTAACAACTGTTTGACGGTATCCCATTTCCTTACTTTTTTTTCAATTATGCCCTTACTTAATATTATATAATATTATTTTACTCTTTATCCTATATTATTTAATTTCACCTCTTACCCCGACTCCCATCTCACCCCACCTGACCCTCACCCCTCAATTTTTTTTTATTTCTTTTTTAGAAAATTTTAAAATTTATCCTTATCCCACCCCTACCCTGACGCCACTACCCCAACCCTCTTTTTTAGAATTTATTGTTTAAAAAAGTTTCAAAATTATTTCTTACTCCAACCTCACTCACCTTACTACTCCCCCACCACCTAGCAGTACCAATTTTTTATTTTGTAAAAAAGTTTCAAAAAAAAAAAATTTGCTCCACCCACACTCCTTATCAGTCCCCCATCCCCCCTAATTTTTTTAATCTATTTTTTAAAAAAAATTTAAAAAAAATTCTTACCCACTCCATACCCCGGCCCCCTCCCCCACTTCCACTATCCCTACCCCCAAAATATTTTTTATTAAAATTAATAATTTTTTCTTACTCCACTCCATTATCTTATTCGTTCTCATTATTTTGCGTTAAATATATACAAATGTTCTTAAAAAATATTTTTCTATTTATGTAACGAACACAATAAAATAAGTAAGAAATAATTTATTTCGTAATTTTTTTTTTGGGGGGGGGGGGGGGTATTTCATAGCGAGCTCATTCGTAGCATACAAAAAATATGCATTCAAATTTTGTACTTGTCATTGATGGTCACGTCTAAGTTTAATCTCTCTTTTATTAATTTTGTTAGAGTTTACATGAATTTTAACAACTTTATATATTTACATGGCATAATTTGTGACAAATTAGCAATAAGAAAAATATTTTATTAATAATTATTGATAAATTTAACCTTTATAATAATTACAAACATTTTAGTAAATTTACCAATTATGATACAATACAATACCATCAAATCAAACAATAAAACCAATTTTATGTAACCACCAATTCGGTGGTATCCCATGGTTTGCTTATTTTTTTCAATTATGCCCTTACATAATATTATATAATATCCTTCACCCTATATTATTTAACTCCACCCTACCCCGCGCCCCACCCCACCATCCCTGCCCCCACTCTCCCCCTCCCTCACCAAACCCCTACCCTAACTTTTTAAAATTTATTTTTTTTAAAAAAAATTAAAATGTTATGAAATATAAAACAAGAAAAAGAATAAATATGAAGAGAAAAGAGATGCTTTTTTATTTATATTGAGGGATGAGAGATCCTCATAAGGATTCTTGAGAGGTTAATTACAATGAAGGAAATCCCCTTTATTTATAGGGGAAAACTAACCATAAGGTTTCTAACTTTTTCATAAATAGGCATACACTATATATTCACTATATATGGTAATATATTTATAACACTCCCCGTTGAATGTCTAATTGATAGATAATGTGCCTCGTTAAACCTTACTAGAAAAAACCCATAGGAGAAAAAATCTAGTAAAGGAAAAAGAGTACACATATATAACAATATGCATATAGGATGCCTAATTAAAAACCTTACAAGGAAAATCCAATGCGACAAAACCTCGTAAGGGAAAAAACTACTACGCGTATTAACTCCCCTGAATGAGAACATCCTAGAACTTTTGCATTCCGATCTTGTGCACTATCTTCTTGAAAGTTGCAATTGAAGGAGACTTGGTGAAAATCAGTCACATTATCACTTGAATAAATCTATTGCACGTTAATATCACCATTCTTGTGTAGCTCATGTATGTAGAAAAGTTTTGATGAAGTGTGTTTCGTTCTATCTCTTTTTATGAATCCTCTCTTAAGTTGTGCTCTCAATGATGCATTAGCTTCATATAAAATCATGGGTACTTTGCCATATTTCAACCATATTTTTCTCAGATGAGATGTATCATGAACCTCAACCATACACATTCTCGGCTCGCTTCATGAATAGCTATTATCTCAGCATGATTCGATGAAATACTAGATAAACTGCTTTGTATATCTCCAAGATATGGTAGTATCCCCACATATGAATATACAACATGTTTGATATCGAGATTTATGTGGGTTAATTAAGTACCCAGCATCAGCATAGCCAAAAGATTGGGACTGCAAACTTTAGAATAAAATAAACTCATGTATTTTATCTATCCCATTTTAATGTCTCCTAGTACGAGCAGAAAAATACCTTGCCAACAAATTGAATGAAAAGTCTATATCAGGCCTTATAGTATTTACAACATGAAACTTATTTATTTCTCATGAGGGATTCTTTTGGAGTCTATTACAAGAAAGAAAAACTCCTTTATTTATAGGGAAAAACTAACTTTGGGGTTTCTAACTTTTTCATAAATAGACATTCACTATATATGGTAAAATAGACATTCACTATATATGGTAAATTAGACATTCACTATTTATGAAAATATATTTATAGCACTCCCCCTTGAATGTCTAATTAATAGATATTGTGCCTCGTTAAAACCTTACTAGAAAAAATTAATGGAAAAAAAAAATCTAGTGAAGGAAAAAGAGTACACATCTCTAACAATATGCATATCAGCTGCCTCATTAAAAACCTTACAAGAAAAACCCAGTGGATCAAAACCTCGTAAGGGAAAAAGAGTACAACGCGTATTAACTCCCCCTAATGAGAACATTCTTGAACCTTTGCATCCCGATCTTGTGCACTATCTTTTGAAAGTTGCAATTGGAGGAGACTTAGAGAATAAATCATCCACATTGTCACCTGAATGAATCTGTTGCACATTAATATCACCATTCTTTTGTAGCTTATGTAAGTAGAAAGGTTTTGATGAAGTGTGCTTCGTTCTATCTCCTTTTATGAATCCTCCCTTAAGTTGTGCTATCAATAATGCATTATCTTCATATAAAATCATGGGTACTTTGTTACATTTCAAACCATATTTTCTCAAATGAGATATATCATGGACCTCAACCACACACATTCTTGGCTCGCTTCATGAATAGCTATTATCTCAGCATGGTTCGATGAAATGCTAGCTAGACTGCTTTGTATATCTTCAAGATGTGACAGTATCCCCATATGTGAACACATAGCATGTTTGAGATCGAGATTTATGCGGGTTAATTAAGTACTCAGCATCAGCATAGCCAACAAGATTAGGACTGCAAACTTTAGAATAAAATAAACTTATGTATTTTATCTATCCCATTTTGATGTCTCCTAATAAAAGCAGAAAAATACCTTGCTAACAAATTGAATGAAAAAGTTATATCAGGCCTTATAGTATTTACAAGATACACTAGTGCACCACCAGCAGTAAGATATGGTACTTCATAACCAGTCTAATTCAGTATATTTCTCAATTCAGCAAATAATTTATTGCTTTTGAAAACTCTCTAAGAGTTCCAATAATATTCAAACTATCAATTTATCCCTTATAAGGATAATAAACAAGTTTCTCAGAAACTTTATATACTTCAAGTATTTTGAATCCTTTAGGGATTTTCATATAGATTTTTGTCAACTGACAATATTCAACATTTCATATGCGACATCTTCAAGTGTCTGGACTACAAATCAAATAAGTTTTATGCTTATCAAGATGCATCCTTTCATATTACTTGATAAATATTTCTATGTCAGCATGCTTAAATAAATATAGAATTTAGATCCTCGTAATCTTTTACAATATTGCGCCAATATTATATTAAAGAAATTATCAATGATATATCATTTTGTATCGGTTCACAGTGTGACATAACATTTTGAGATCTCATCACTTCATTATTTTTAGGTACCTGAACCACTCATAAGGTTTTATGAAGTGTTATGTCGTAGGCTCTTCAAGAGCGCATTGCCTTCTTATTATGATTATTTGCTCCTTATCTTTTTCAAGAATTATTTCATTTGGAACCGATGGGTCATTCTTCACGCATGCATAAACCTTGTCCTTCGGGGACACAAAATAGGAGCACTTGCAGCTTTTATACTTTTCAGATTTTAAGAGATCAAATCTCAAAATTAGTTGGTCCAACCGACTTATCATGAGAACAAGCAACATTAAAAGTAATGAAGAATATTTTAATTCTTCAATATATGTTTAATACTCAGTATGCACATCTTTGAGATGTCACAATCGTTCATGTCAATTTATGAACTTTTATTCTAGTAAACTCCAAGTATACCATAACATGTGTCTTTTTGCTTTAGTAAATTTCATATTACTATTACATGAATAAATTTTTGAATTTACTACTTCAGAAGTAGATTTTAAAATAACTCTTCTCGGTTATTCTGCCTCATTCGAAGGTGAGTTGTGATACCATCATAATCAAGTGCAAGTTTACATTAATAAGGTTCTCATTTCCCAGGAATGGAATATAATTGTGCCTTAACCCTATCAAATTATGATAGCTTATAGCCTCTTTCAAGATTGAGACATACATATGATGTAGAGAATTTTCTATCTTATGATCATAATATGCGTGTGAAAATATCATCACTTTTGATGATCATTATTATACTGTCCCTCCATGCATATATTAGTACATTCAATATTATGCACTGCTACCACATTCAATTTAGAGAATGGAGCATCTTCAATGGGACATGTCATATGACTTTTCACCAAAAACACATTATTTTTGCCTTAGCCATCATAATATCATCAATATGGTACATTGAGATTCAAACTCAAATACTCAATTTTTTATCCATATAAAGACGCCTTAGGTATAAATTGATGGAACTTAAATCCAACATCTTTATTATGGTGCATCGAAACTCTATCCTGTTGTCTTACCCTTTTTAATGATGAGATGAAACTTAAATTCATCATCTTACCCTCAATCAATATTAAAGGCCAAATATGCATCCAAAGAACAATTGTCTAATGCTGTGAATATAATTTAAATTGGATTTTAAACATAATTTATTAAGCAAAAGACAAGGTGGACGAATGAGGGAATTTGTATTCTTTACAGAGATTATTGTCGTGGAAACAAGAATTATAATAATTGATATATATTAAAACATGTTACCAAGAAAAAACAATGATTAAAATATTAATTCAATAGTAAGAAAACAAAGCTTAAGCTAGTTAACCGTGCATGATCTATATAAAAAAAAGCTTACATTTCCTCTTGGTTTCTATGAACTCAGGGTAGCATCGTATAAAATTGGAAATTGGTTTGAGGCTAATAATCTCACCTTTTCTACGTACAAAAATATTTTCTTGAGATGGTAGAGTCTCGTTCTGATAACGTGTTATGAAATATAAAGCAAGAACAAAAATAAATAGAGAGAGAAGAGAGATGTTTATTTATTTCTCTTGAGGGATGAGAGATCCTCATAAGGATTCTTGAAAGGTTAATTACACTGAAGGAAATCCTTTTATTTATAGGGGAAAACTAACCTTGAGGTTTCTAACTTTTCCATAAATAGACATACGCTATATATGGTAAAGTAGATATTCACTATATATGGTAAAGTAGGCATTCACTATATATGATAATATATTTATAACAAAAAACTTGTTCATACCCTCCGCTCACCAATTTCATTTTTTATTTTTAAAATTTATTTTTTAAACTTCCAAGAAAATTTTCTTACACCGCCCCACCCCTACCAACCCTCATTCCCCTCCCCCTACCCCCCACACTAAAAAAAAGAAATAATCTTTTTAATTATTTTTTAAAAAATTAGAACTTTTTTTCTACCCCCACCCCTATCCCGACCCCCTGCCCTACTACCCCACCCCCCAATTCTTACCTTGCCCCAATTCGTTTTCATTATTTTGTGTTAAATATATACAAATGCTTTTAGAGAATATTTTTATACTTGTGTTACGAATACAAGAAAATAAATAAGAAACAATTTATTTTCCTATAAAATATTTATTTTGGGACTCCATACTGAACACACCTGTAGCACACACAAAAATGCATTCAAACTTTGTACTTGTCATTGGTGTCGCGTCTCAAAACACCAAAAAAAAATAAAATTTGTTACTATAAAGAATAAATTCGATTTTCGTTTTTTGAAATTGAAAAAAATAAATATAATTTAGTTATATTTATTTGATCTACTATTTTATTGACTTTATTAGAATTTACATGAATTTAACAACTTAATATATTTACATGACATAATTTATGACAAATTAATAGAAAAAAATTATTTTATTAACAATTATCAGTAAATTTAACATTTATAATAACTAAGAGCATTTTAGTAAACTCATAAGTTACAATACAACACTATCTGTCAAACCAAGAAACAACGATGAAGACACATTCCATTCAAACATTATGTTGTAATCTACTTGTAATCTACTGTATACTGTAATGTATTCTTACTATATATAAGAGTGAGTGGGCGGCTGGAAGCAGGCAGCTGGCGTTCGACATGTCTGCTTTCAGTATTCTACTTGCTCCGTGATTTTATTATATCATCTCTAATTAATTATTATATGACATTTACTTATTAAAAAATTAATAATATTTAATAAAAAATATAATAAACATTTAATAATTAAAATATACATTTACGACGTGTTTGTTTCAGCTGCTTCAACTGTAATTTTACATAATCACCTATAATTAATTATTTTGAGTCATTTAAGTATTTAAAAATTAATAATCTTGATATTTCAAATTAATTTGACATCTTATATGAGACCCACTTAAAAAAAATCGCAAGTATTTTTATCGCAATTTTGTTATATATCGCTTTAATAGTTATTGTGAGTCATTCAAGACATGTCAGCTTCGCTATTTCAATCGTGATATTTGGTTACTCTTGAAATTATATCAGTGTCGCTTAAATTGAAATAGAAAAATATTATAAATTACAATAATTAAAAATTTAAGTTACTTTTAAAGTCTAAATTCATTATCAATACCACAAAAGTTTGAACAAGAAAGGTATTACAAATTACAATAGCAAACAGATTAAAATGGTAAATTACAACATCGAAAAAGTATTATAGATTACAATAATTACCGATGTCATACTAATTAGGATAAAAGGATATTACTTAAAAATTACTTTGAAAGTCGTATAAATCATAATATAATTAACAACTTAAAATATCTAAAACTATATATAACAAATCTGATTGGCTTTTTGAAATATTTCATTAGCGACATATAAATTGAGACAAAAAATAACATATAATATCCGAAAAGGGTAATTCTCAAATATAGACCTAAATAGGGTGGCTTTCAAATTTTAGCCCCAAATAATAAGGCTTTGTTAAAATAGCCTTTACTTGTTAAGTCATATTCTTTTGGACGAAAATACCCTCCTGCAAAATATTCTCAATTTAAATCTCTTTCTTTCAAATTCTAGAATCAACCTCCAAAATATTGCTGTTAAATTACTTTCTTCCAAATTCGAGAATCGACTTTCACATATTTGCAAAATCGACTTTAGTCGTAAGGTTTATTCAGGTATGAATATCATCATCAAAATTCATTGTGGTAATTTTAGTTATTGATGCATTGTGGTAATTTTAGATCGTTATATAGTTAGCATATTGATTTGATTTTTGGGGAGGTGAACGTAAGTTGAACTTGGCATATGCTGTTGTTGTAGTAACATATTTACCATTGAGGAATTCCGTCGAACAGGTTGTGGGAAGTTTATTATTGTGGTTATAATTGTGTTTGAGTAGTTGTGGAGGGTTGGTCTTGGAGGGAAAGGTCGTTAATATGGGAGATAACGTAGATCGCAACATATTTTGGAAAGGCCAAATGTATAAGGTCAAGGTGGTACATGAAATTAGTTCCAAGTATTTCAAACTAGTGGTATAATTAGCATTAAAAGATGATGAGGAATCGTGTCGAAGATGTTGTGGGGAGTTTGTTATTGCGATTATAATTGTGTTTGAGTAGTTGCGAGGGTTTGGCCTTGGAGGAAAAGGATGTGTTTCTATCTAGGATGAATCCAGTCTATGTTTTAGAGATTAAAGAAGCACTAACTTGTTGATTCTAAAAGAGAGCACCTTAGCTATTAGCTTGTATAACATAAAGCAACATGCAATAGGTTTAAGCTCTCTAATGGTAGTAGGATTTGACACTTTAGGTAAAGAGGTTACTATTATACAATTTTTCAGTGTTAAGAAAAATTCTTCATTGTTGAACACGCACCATATTTATATTCATTGACCATTTGTTGTTGAACCATGCTTACCTAGATATGTTGGAATAATCATCAGTGTTTTTGGCAACTTTTCTTGTCTCAGTATCGCGTGTTTTTGTTGAGTGACACAACACAGGAGATCCCCTGAAGATGACACGGTTGCTTAGTTTTTTCACACACTTCCCAGAACCGCTTATTAGAAAACTTTAGTCTTGGCATATTAGAATATCCATTATGTTTGCTATATTCAGTCTCTTGACTGAGGGCATGAACCTTTGGGTATTGAGGTAATTTGGCAGAATAATAAATGATCTCATTTGGGGTAGCCATGGTTATCTAGAAGATTTTACAAGCCAAAAGAAAATTTTCTGGCTGTATCCAATGAGGCAAAAAATACATTCAACAAAGCATTAACCAAAAACCTGAAAGGCAAAGCAAATACTAAAATAATAAGATTCTTAGTTTAAAAACTAAATAAAATTCTTGTTACTCTTTTTCTTTCATAACTGCACTAAAATACATGGGGTTTGAATCACCTACCTTATACACAAAGCCCTGAATTTTTTATTGTAACATGGTCTCTTCAATATTGCTCCACTTCTCAATAATAATTAGTACATCATTCTCTTTCAAGGCCATACTATCAGAGTATTGAGTTGATAAACTATGTTGTATCTATTACAACTTATCTCTGAAGTAAACAACCCTCTCAGAATCACCCCTATAGTATGTGTTATTCAGTAGATTGAAGTGTGATTTTAGCATCTTCAGATTCTGCCATACATTTCAAGTTATGCCCATGGGCAAGAGTTGACACTTCCTTAGTCTGTAATGATTTGAAAGATGACCTATAACTCTCGCCCTAGAGGCAAGACTGAGACAGTTATGCCTCATGGTCAAGAGTTGACACTGCCATAGTCTGTAATGATTTGGCAAGTGACATATAACTCTTGCCCTAGAGGAAACACTTTGACAGTTATGCCCCATGGGCAATAGTTGACTATGGCTTACTTTTTAATGATTTTACTTGTTGAAGATATATATTCTAAATTAAATTGTTACTAATCTTTTGTTGTTTTATTTTTTTACAAGAGTTGTGCTTGGAATGGATGGTAAAGAAATGAGTATTGAGCAATAAAATATGGGATAATCAATTGAAATTATTGATAGAAATAACAAGTTACAGGTTATCAAACCAATATTAGAGACTGCAATTGATAAAGAAATGGGGCAGCCATCGAAGATTAAGAGGGTACGATAAAAAAAGAAGAGGATTCTTGATGTCGAGACTACTCTCTTAAGACACAATGCCTCTTTGAATGAGGTAAATGTCAAGTCGATTTTCATTGCCAAACAAAATATAATGACGTCCATGTCAAACATTGCAATTACACACAACATCCAATTTAAGGTTATCAAATCAAGTACAACAAGATATCTACTGCAATGCTTAGACGACAACTGTGTGTGGCAGTTTTATGCCTCAAAGATTCTCGATTCTTTGCTCTTTTAGGTTACTATATATGAAAAGGCTCACAGTTGCTCGATTGATTTTATAACGTCCGGCCACAGGAATACAACATCAAAGGTTATATGTGACTACATACTAGAGCTTGTGTGTGACTCTAGTAATGTAATCACACCAATCTTTGTGGTAGATGAAATGAGAAGGAAATACGAAATAATCATATCCTACAACAAAGGATGGCGAGCGATACAGCATACCTATATGGTGATAAGAGGAACTGCGGAAGAGAACTACAAAAGGTTGCCATCTTATCTTCATATGATGAAAGAAAATAACCCAGGCACGTACACAAACATAAAGAGGGACGATGAGAACAGGTACAAATGCTATACTGTTGAAATTAAAACCTTTTTCTCAAGAGGCAAAGTTTTATTCTTTAATTGCACTGATTAAATTATTAACATATATGCAACTCTTGCCTCATGGGCAAAATAGTTTAGAAAATTATTGTACAAATGCTATATTGTTGAAATTAAAAACTTTTACCTAAAGGGCAAATGTTTATTATTTAATTGTACTGATTAGATTATTAACATATATACAACTCTTGCCTCATGAGAAAGACTTAATTTAGAAAATTGTTGAAATTGAAAACTTTGCCCAAGAGGCAAAAGTTTATTCTTTAATTCCACTGACTAGATTATTAACATATATGCAACTCTTGTCTCATGGGTAAGACAGTTTAGAAAATTATTGAAATTGAAAACTTTTGCCCAAGAGGCAAAAGTTTATTCTTTAATTGCACTGATTAGATTATTAACATATATGCAGCTCTTGCCTCATGGGCAAGATTTAGTTTAGAAAATTGTTGAAATTGAAAACTTTTGGCCAAGAGGCAATAGTTTATTCTTTAATTGCACTGACTAGATTATTAACATATATAAAACTCTTGCCTCATGGGCAAAGCTTAGTTTAGAAAATTGTTGTACTCTGATTATAAACATCAAATGCAAATTGTTACTAATATTCTTTTGCTCAACACAGGTTTCAATATGTATTTTTTGCTTATGGCGCTTCAATCATTGGATGGTCCAACTATAGACCGATAATAATGGTAGATGTAATATTTTTGAACTCAAAATATTGTGGTGTCCCCATGATAGTAGTGTCAAAGGACGAAAATGATGACATATTTTCCTTGTCTTTTGGAATTGCAGACTCAGGAAATAATGAGTGTTATAATTGGTTCTTCAATCAGTTAATAAATGCAATTGGGGTATGTGAACAATTGTCTATTCTATCAGATCTTCACCCAGCCATTGCAAATGCAATTGCAAATGTCTATCTAGAGTGCCAGCACGGGATATGCATCTATCACATGGAGAAGAATTTAAGAAAAAGATATTTCACATATGTGATTTTATCACTCTTTTATAACGCAACAACAACATACAAATAAATTGAATTTTATACTTTCATGGATGAGATAGAAAAAGTCGATAAAGTTGTTGCGAAGTACTTGAAAGAATAAGAACAAGAAAGATAGACTCATTCGTTTCATACCAACAGAAGGTATAATATACTTACAACAAACAACGTAGAGTCCATGAATGTGGTATTGAGAAAAGCAAGTCAACTGCCATACTATGACTGATCGATTACATTCTAAACAAGTTACAAATTTGGTTTTATGAAAGAAAAATGGAAGCACAAGGCAACTTTCATGACATCACACGTTGGGTGGAAGTGGAGGTGACTGACAAGATTCAAGTTGCCTTGATATTGAAAGTAAGTAATTGAAATTGTATTTTGATGATAGGGAAATATACTGTTACTGTTTTTTAATTACAGATTCTATATAGTTGGTTTACTGTTATTTGTGATTTATTGCTAGTTTTTTTTATTTCCTTGAGATTCATGCGCGAAATATGTGTTTTGTTATTTCTGTTTCGTTGTTTCTGGTCATAGTTGTGTGATCGTTTGTGATTTGATGTTGTATGCTTGATTGTAGCTATTTTTTGGTTGCCTCAAGATTCGTCCCCTATGTATGTTTGATTGCTCTGTATGGCTGATTCTGCTCATATACTAGATGTTTCACTATCATAGTTGATTCTACTCCCAGGTTAGATGCAATATCCATTTTATCTCAGTTTATTTATAGCTGATTCTCCTACTCATATGTTAGAAGCATTACTATTGAATTAGTTATTGTTCCTGAGCAAGGTTCTGTCTTTTCCATATAATACAAGGAATTTTACTTTAAAAGCTCATTCCTTGGATGACAGATCTTTCTCCTGCGCTATCCCTGACCAAGCCAAGCATCAAAACTCTAACTATCCCCTACACAGACCCTTCTCTTTCATTTTGAAATAAAACCTTAATTGTGACTCCTTATTATTGGTCACTTATTATTAGATTTCGATTAGTTCAATATTAGATTGTGATTTGATGTTATATGCTTGATTGTAGTTGTTTTTTGGTTGCCTCAAGATTCGCCCCCTATGATTGATTGCTCTGTATGACTGATTCTGCTTAAATTTTTCTATAGATTGATATGTAAAAATATATCATATTAATAGGATTCGGGGAAGGACTACACCCCCAAGAGATGTGATGTAAATAATTTCATGGGATACACTTTAAAATTTACCTTGAAGGCAAGATACAAAACAAGTTGTGCCCCATGGGCAAGAGTTGACACTAGCTTATTCTACAATGATTCGGCAGATGATCTACAACACTCCCCATAGAGGCAAAACTTAAGCCCCAAAGAAACAAGTTATGCCCTATGGGCAAGAGTTGACACTAGCTTAGTGTGTAATAACTTGGCAGATGATCTACAGCTCATGCCCTAGAGGAAAAAATTAATACAACAAACGAACAAGTTATGCCCCATGGCCAAATGTTGATACTAGATCAGTGTGTAAAGATTTGGTAGATAATTTATAAGTCTTGCCCAAGAGGCAAGATTTTTAGACCCCAAAGGAACAAGTTATGCCCCATAGGCAAGAGTTGACACTAGCATAGTCTATAATGATTTGGCAGATGATCTATAACTCTTGCCCTAGAGGCAAGACTTAGACATCAAAGGTGGTTCAACTTACAACTTTTCAAAGAACATTCTTCCTCTATCATACAAAATATGTTTATAGGAATATTACAATCTTACAACCATATGAGAATCAATCTTCTAGATCAAAAACTAAAATACTATAAGCCAAGAACAAAAGTAATAAATATTAAAAATTACAAAAAGAAAAATACGGGGGAGTATTCAATTGCGAGTAAAAAAAAGATGATACCAATCAAAAAAATCAAGCATCTAACTACATAAATAAAAGTGGAGAACCAACTACTGAGGAAGAGTAGATGACCCGTAGATTACAAGGTCCAAACTGTTTCTTATTTTATGCCATTTAATCGAGGACAAATATGATTGAAAAGTTCACCATGATCAAAATGCTCATGTAGCAGTCGCACATAATTAATAATAAGATAGCCCCCATAGGAACAAGTTATACCTCATGGGCATGAATTGGCCCTGCCACATTATTTACTAATTTAGAAGATACTCAATAACTCTTGCCTCGGGGAAAAGAGTTGCCACAAGGAAAGGCAAAAAATATTCTTCATTAATAAATCATAAATATATAAAGATACCAACAAATGAATTAGTAGCGATTCTACATTGTATACTTTACGTTATCGCATAAAAAATAGCTGATTCAATTTGAAAAGATTATTTAAACTTTACATAATCACATAAAAATAGCTAAAACTCCTTCATGTGCAGTGATTTTCAATAACTACAAAACTAAACTACTACTCTTGGTGCTTTCTCTTCCTCTTTTCCTTTCCAAATAATCTGCCAACTTTTTCTGTAGTGTTGTCTTTTATACCAGCTTCTAGTTTTCTCTTTCCATAATCCCACAACAAAGCTCCATACCTCATGCGAACATAACCAATTTCAATATATTTAGGAATATCTCTACTGTGAATGACATATTCAACAAACACACAAATAAATGCTCCATAATCACTGTGATACAAAAGAAATATATTATGTGAATATATGGAAAACAACAAAAAAGAAGTGAAATGAACATTTAAAAAATGAATGCAATAAGATACCATTGAGTTTGTTATGGCAATTCATCAGCCATTTTTATCGGCAAAGTGTCATTTTCAGATTTGTCAATGCCCTTCTCAAGATATAAATTGATCTTTTTCAAAAAATACGGTATCAATGTTTTGATAAGGTAACATCACTTTTTGAACAATTTTATCACTGCGCCTGGTACAATTGGAGTCGTATACATATATGCACCAATCAATAAAGTCAAAAACTCCCAAAATCCAGTGTCCAAGTTCAGATTTTTCTCATGGAACATAAACTGGAAATAAAAAGTTTGTGAAAGCTTGAATAAAATTAAACACCAGCTTATAAACCCACAAGTTAAGTGGTCCGTCCAGATCAAGAGAAAAAGCCTTTGATATTGGAGTCATTGCATCTTTTGCAGTTTTTTCCATCAACTCAAGTGCTCCAGTAATTATTGTTGTTTCATCATGTGTCAAATCCCCTCCCTTTCCAGCCTGTCATAGCAATAAGAAGCAAACAAGTTGAGGCATACAGTAAAAGGAACATAATGAATTGAAAACAAGGTTCAACTAGCTATGGCACCTAATCTTAGTGAGATGAACTTGGTCGTGTAAGCGGATTGTGTTCATGCATATATACAAAAATATTGCATGTCCAGAGATATATTTACAATTGCTTAGATTAGCATTAAAAATTGGGAAATACTAAACAGATTACCTCACTTCCATGGAAATCCACAAATGTTTTTAGCTCAGCTCTCTGCAGAAGGGCAGTGTATCCCTTACCTAACATCCAATCCAAGGCCTAGAAGAAAAACTAAGGATGAAGTTAAGATCCCTTTTCTTTATCAAGCCAACTATAAGATCCTTAACAACAGAAAGTAGCACTGAGAAATTCTCTCAAATTGCTGCATGAGGTTTTGGCCTTTTTTTTCAATTCTAAAGATGAATATCTGTGTATCTTAATAAAGAAACTGATGGATATTTTATATATCAAATTATTAGCATAAGAAGTTTCTCATTTATAGTAGTAACAAAAAATAAATAGAGATAGGAAAATGGAGTAACTATGATATTATTACTAATTTTCTCCTTCCATTCGGATTTACTTGTCACTGTTTTCCTAATTTGATTTTCATTTTTACTCGTCATTTTTGATAAATCAAGAAAAAATAAAATAGAAAATTCCATGTTTTACCTTTAGCATTAATTACTTATTCACCAAATCATTTCCAATACCTATTACTAAACATCAATTAATTGCGGTAATATTGTAAAGTCACTATACCAATCATTATTTTCTTAATAGGTGTGTCACATCAAAATGTGACAAGTAAATCCAAACGGGGGGAGAACATAACCAAGGAACTCCTCCATTCAACTTTATGTTGCATTCTTTCCATTTCTTTCCAATCTGCAAAATAGGAACAAAGCATACAAATTAACCACCGTAGCGTATATGAGTACAGATCTATTTATGAGTTGTTGATGGGTTCATGTAGTTTTATTTCTTAAACTCTATCATCTAACTTGGATTGCGAGTACAAGGTGGCAATTGAACACATAGTTGGTGAAGCATCTCTCTCTTTCTCTCTCTCTCTGGTAGCAAAACATGAAAACTTAACAACTCCATATGAGTAAATTATAGAATATGATTGTAGTGCTTTATACCTTACTAATTGGACAAGCAATAGGGAAGAATAACCAGAGAAGAAGCTGAACAAGGGGTGCTACAGTGGCTCTAATTGTCAATCCATAATGAGTACAAATTGCTTGAGGAATTATCTGCAAATGTAAAAACGACGAACCTATTTAGAGGACAAGAGCCAAGCAAATTCCATAGCTAGTAAGCCGAATAAGTTGATGAATAGAATAGACCACCTCTCCTAACATGAGAATCAGTGTAACAGATACTAGTATTGCTGACCACGACGGTACAAGTTTGTCTAAGAATATAAGAAGAGACTACAACGAAAAGGGAGAAAAGTAATAAATAAGTCGGCAGGGGTAATAAAAGGATAACTATTGCCAAATAACTATTGTTATACAAACCTCTATTGCTAAGGAGTTGCCGATCAAGAGTGTGCAAAGCAAAAAATGTTGGTTTTTTACCATCGGAAGTATTTTAGCTGTAAAAGAAAGGAAGAATACTTTAAAAAGCCGATCAAAGTAGACATAGGTACAACTCAAACTGTGCCACAACACTGCTTCTCTTTTAACTTATCCCACTATAAGCCCTTTTCTAATATGGGTGGTTATTGATACAATTGTAGACTCATGATACGTAAAGTGGCTTAACTTTTCTAATTGTGCATTCCAGGTATGACAAGAATCATGTACCTTTTTCTCTTACTCTTTCAACTATTCAAATAACTTTGCTTGGGTACATAATCGATGCATCATTTCTTTACTGTAAGTTTAATTCCATTATTTACTTTGCAATAAACCACATCAAAGTTTTTCTAGATAGTTTATTCAGTTTCAAAGGAAAAATTCACTCTCTTTTACTTACTCGTGATTTATAGACACCTTGCCTAAGTCAACATTCAACCTTTTCCAGAATTCCTTTGATATTTTGGGGTAGCCAATTCTATACATATATTTACCCAGCTGAACGATTTAAAAGAAAAAGTCTGACTAGAGCATAGAATAAGCAAGTGGAAATAGAACTCCAAGAATTGAACATACAGAAAAGTTTACAGCTTTACACCAAAGTTACAAAGTAGCAGCTAGATATTTAGCCAATCAACTACTGAAACAATATCCTTCAAAGGGGTGGAGGACGAATTTTCATCATCTTCAGTATATACATAACAAAGAGAATTTTTGACCTTGTATAACGTATACAATATGAAATTTTGACAAAGGGGGTCCAGCTGACCCCTTCTACCTGCACAAGGTAGGGGTACATACACTCAACCCTCCCCAGACCCCACTTGTGGCTTGTGCAATTACACTTGATATGTTGTTGTTGGTCCGAATGACCCCCTTTCACCCCTTTAACTATACACTTCACTCTACTAGTGAATAGAAAAGTTACAACTTTACACCAAAGTTACAAAGGTAGCAGGTAGATATTAGCCAATCCAAACTACTGACCAGTATTAGTGGAAGTTGGATTTTCATCAAGGGTGTTCATCATCTACAATATACACATAAAAATAGTTTTTGACCTTATAATATGACATATGGATTTTTGCCAATGCACAACCTCTACTTAACTCTACCCCCTAGCTCTACTAATGAAGTAAATGACAAGAATAAAGGATAAGACATCAAACTTCCATGCAAAACAACCAAACAAACAATAAAAACCCAAACCAGCAAACTTTAGCACTTCCTAATAAATCCAAACAAAACTACTGATCAATATTAGCAGAAGCTGGATTTTCACCAAGACGTTCATCGTCTACAACATACACATAAAAATAATTTTTGTAAGCTTGTAGCCCAAGAACCAGAATAAATATAACCATTACAAACAACCAAACAAGAAATATTGTCAGCATGTTTGACCTACTAGAAGAAAGAGAGAAACAAAATAAAGGACAAGTCAAAAGCACATTACAAATATAGATTAGGATTAGCAAGTGATAATACCGTGTCATTCAAAGGTCGACCACAAGTTGCAAGTGAATAAAATCACTCCTTCAAATCCATATGAGCCAAACATTAAACGTTCAGGCAACACATCTTTGAGAAATCAACATGTTTCTTCCAACTTGTTTCTTCCAAGTATGGCAATTCTCATCGATTCAATCTACACAATAGTTTTTAGATCTCGCTAATTGAATAAAAATCAACATAACTCCAGACATATCTAATGCATTTAGATACAATTGATGATTATGACTCATTTTCTTAGGTAATTCATTATCTATCACCACTACCATTGTTACTCTACTAGCTTTCTTAATTTTTCTCCTCGATTATCTTAACTTAGACCATATCAATAGTCAATAGCTCTTATACCATGATGTAAAAAAGGATTAAGAGAAAGAGGGAAAATGAGGATAATCTCCAAGGTGAACCAAGTCGTGATTCAATAGTTGATGATCAATATCATGAGTCTATTTGATTAAAATCAGATGAAGAGAAAGAGGAGCAAGAGAAAAAGTATTTGGGAAATGAGGAAAAAAAATAAACAATGAGAATGAATATCGGACAAAAATCTGGGAAAAAAAGAAAAATAAGAAAAACTATAAATAAAGGTTAAAGATAAATAAATTAAAAAAATGAAGAAATAGATAATGGTTGAGAAAAAAGAAAAAGATTGAAACAAATAAATTAAAACATGAAAATAAAGTTAAAGAAAAAATAAAAACTGAAAATAATAAAAAACAAAATAATAAATTTAAAGGAAAAAATAAAAAAGTGAAAAAAGGTAGAATAATAAAAGTAAAGGAAAAATAAAAATTTGAAAATAATAAAAAATAGGCAAAATGACCTTCTGGACCCCTGTACTATGTCAGTTTTGTAAGTTGGACACTTCTACTTACATATTTGTCATCTGGACCCTTGAACCCATCAAAAAGCAACATTTTGCACACTTTGACTGTTAATCTTGCCTATGTGGCAAGGTCATGTTGACTAGGACAAAGAGAGTGTAGCCACTCGCCTGAGGGTGCGATTGGGGGTCAATTTTTGGCCAATTTTACATTAAAATAATTTAAAAAATATTAAAATTTAAAAAATAAATAAAAAGGGTCCTTTTTTCTTCCATCTTTTTAAATTTAAAAATATTTTAAAAATTTTAAATAATTTAAAAATATTTTTAATATTTAAAAAAAATATAAAAGGGTCCTTTTTTTTCCTCCATCTTTTTTAATTTAAAAATATTTTTAAAAATTTAAAAATAATTTAAAAATATTTTTAAAATATTAAAAAATAAAAAAATATTTTTCCCTCCCCACCCCAGCCCATCCCAACCCCCACACCCCACCCAACCCCATCCTACCCCACTCCATGCCTCTCCACGCCACCTCAACACCCGTTCAGCCCTTCCCCACACCTACCCCAACCCGTCCCCACCCCCAACACCCTACCCAACCCCATCCCACCCTACCCTCAGCCTCTCCATCCCACCCATCCCCATCCCCACCCCCTCACACCTCACCAGCCCCATCCAGCCCTTCCCAACCCTACCCTCAGCCCCCATAACCCTCCCAACCCCATCCCCACCCCACCCCAGCCCCTTCCAGCCCCCACACCCACCCCAACACTCTTCCAGCCCCCCCTCCCCCACACACGTTCACCTTTTATTTTTTATTTTAATTTTCCCTCTTAATTCAATTTTTTTTCATTTTTTTAAATTAAAATTTGAAATCTTTTTATTTTTTTGGGGATTAAAATTTAAATTTAAATTAAAAGTGAGTGATAGTGAATATTGAAAAAAAATAGTGAATTTCGCTTGAAAAAAATTAAACTTTTTGTGAATTTGTTAAAAATATTCAAATTTAAAAATAAAAAATTTATAATGTTTGTATATATGAATTTGTAGTTAAAAATTTAAATTAGTTGGAGAAGAATTTTAATTATTTGGAATGGATTTGATGTTTAATTTGTGAGAAAAAAATAAAAACATGATTATTCAAATTTTTCTACAATTTATAAATTTTTCTTATTTAATTAAATTAATTTTAATATTTAATTTGTTACGTAGCATTTTTAAAATGACTTGAAATTTAATGTAATATTTTTTTAAATGATGTGACAGATGACGTGACAGACATGTCAGGTGTGACAGCTAACATGACAGTTGACGTGGGGGAGAGTGTGTTAAACTCATCAAAAAAAGGATTTAAAATATTGATTTTTAGTGGGTTCAGATGACAAATATATAAGTAGAACTG
This sequence comes from Capsicum baccatum var. pendulum, assembly GCA_030864225.1. Lineage (NCBI taxonomy): Eukaryota > Viridiplantae > Streptophyta > Magnoliopsida > Solanales > Solanaceae > Capsicum > Capsicum baccatum. The sequence goes on from CM061553.1 coordinate 200,448,466, forward strand.
TCCAGCTTATAAAATCAATATAGTACGGTCCACAAGTTCATTTTGTCTAAAATATAATATTTAAAAAATAAATAAGTGTGAAAAATTTAAAAATATATTTGAGATATAGACGAGCAAAATAATACTTTTAGTATATTTAAAAAAAAATACAATTTCCTGATCGAAAACTAGCACTTTGGGCCCGTATCATCCGGTACGAACATTATTAAATCATTATGACAAACCACCATACAAGAGGGGCCGGGACCTCAAAAGTGTCAACACCAACTCAAATTCCCACCGATTTCCTCTCATTTCTCTCTCCAAATCAGCTTACAAGTAAGCCGAATACTCCATCATCGCCGGGATATTCCCTCTCGGTCATCCCTAACCGTCAATTTCAATCACAACAGAATTGCAGAACAATGAAAGAGAATTTGTGTATGGACATTGATCCTCCTCTGTTCAATGAAAACCTCGCTACTGCCGAAGATTGGCGAAAAACTCTTAGCAAAGTAGTTCCTGCTGTCGTCGTTCTACGAACCACCGCTTGCCGAGCTTTCGACACTGAATCTGCTGGTGTTAGTTCCGCTACGGGCTTCGTTGTTGATAAACGTCGCGGAATTATACTCACCAATCGTCATGTTGTTAAACCTGGTGATTAGTTAAAATCCTTCATGTAGTCTCAAATTATCTGTTAGTCTGTTGCTCCCTCCGTTTCAATTTGTCCTATTTTGACTCATCATGGAATTTAAGAACACATAGAAGACTTAATCTTGTGGTATTAAATTAAAAGATATCAAATTTATTAAAGTGTCCTTTATTCTCGTGGTCTTAAATATGCCACATGGAAAGTTGAATTAATGAGTTGCTAAAAAACACTAGGTGAATGTGATTTCTTCCCATATGTCTTAGCCTTGTTGGACAGAGTTGCTTGATACCTATTGTTGATGTGTGGTGCCAGGCATCTAATGGAATTAGTCAAGTTGCACGAAAACTGATGAACACCATGGTCATGGAAAAAGAGTTGTTAAAAAAAAGGAAAGAGATATTTGTTTTGAAACATATACTAAAAAGGAAAGTTGGACAAATAAATTGAATTAGAGGGAGTACTAAATAAGTGTTTGGACAAAATTTGAGTTGATTTGGAAAAACATTTATGGAAGTACTCCCTCCATCCCGAAATACTTGTCACAATTTCCATTTCCTTTTGAGAGTCAAATGATATGAACTTTGATCAACATTTTAAGATGTTTTTTTTAATCATATGAATATGAGAAAAATTATAATTTATAATACTTTTTGTATAATATTTGAATTAAATTTTAATTTTGAATTATCGAATTAATCTAATCTACTTTAGTTTTCAAATTTAGTTAAATTGATTTTCGAGAAGTGAAATGTGATCACTATTTTGGAACAGAGGGAGTAATTTGGACTTATGTTTGGACATGAATTTGACTTGGACAAAAAATTCATGAAACTTGAAACTTGGTGAGTGGTGAGTGGAACTTGAAGATTTTATAAAATTTACGCAAAATTCACTTCAAATAACTATTTCAATATTCCACTTGAAGTTCAAATAACATTTCACTTGAAGCCCGAAAATTCTTGTCGAAATAAGTACTTGCAAATAATAATTTCAGTATTTACAGATACTGTCATGGCTAAATGGACCCTAAGAAAGTAGGTTAATGAGTATAGATTACCAGAAATCACTATTCCATTTATCATATTGGTCGAGTTTAGATAACCAAGAGAGAAATTTGGAGTTCATACTTTGTATATTGATGGATGTGTTGTTCATTTGCTTGTAGGACCTGTGATGGCTGAAGCTATGTTTGTGAACCGTGAAGAAATACCAGTTTGCCCTATATACAGGGACCCTGTGAGTTCACTTGAGATATTCTTTGCTGTGATTGTTACATCCTGTTTATATGCATTTATTTTTGGTTACTTTAGCTGCGCAGTTATTTTTCAACCTGTATTATCTGCACATTAGATTTGACTCACGGGATACGCCTAGGAAGAATTACTTAATGATAGGGGGTAAGTGGAAAAATTCTCGGATATCTGAGCCGTGGGCACTAGTTACTAAAAAAAAAAAAAGATTTGAGCCGTGGGTACTATTGAGAAATCTTAAGACACATCTTCCGTGCGTTGTACCCAAAGTGAACCTTAATTGAACTAAGACTATTAGGATATAATATGGCATTTCATAGTTATCGATTATGAACATTTTGCTTATGCGGGTTGTGGATGTTCCTCATAGCTGTGTGAATTTGCCAAATGGAATGGCTAATCTTCAAACTTGAATTAGTATCAATGTTAGACATCTTTGTTAATATTGGGAGCAATGGCTTAATATTGTTAACAAAGGGTGTGTCCTAGTGGTCAATGAAGTGAGTTGAGAACCTAACGTCTCAGGTTCAAATCCCCCAGAGACAAAATACTAGGTGATTCTTCCTATCTGTTCTAGCCTTGGTGGGCATAGTTACTTGATATCTATTATTGGTGGAAGGTGGCAGGTATTTCGTGGATTTAGTTGAGTTGCGCGAAAGCTGGCCCAGACACCGCAATTATAAATAAATAAATAAATATTCGAACAAGTTGAATTACAAGTTTGAACTTTTTAGCTTGATAGAAGAGGTATAACGGTAAAGAAACCAGTGACATGCTTAGAAATTCAATTGGTTGAAGCTGGTGGTTATGCCTTTTTTAATGTGTTAGCAAAGTTACCGATGATGATGTGTATCTAGTGTATAGAATTCCACTTAGGAGTGGTTGTGTATATTCCTTAGGGATGCAAGCTTCGAAGGTTCACAAGGTGGACATAGAGAAAGATCAATGTAATACACTACAATTCCATTTGAGAGTTTAGCCTAGCTGAGGGCCTGAAATTGGCAATTGTTGATTATGAGATTATGATACGAGTACGACCACGAGGATGGACGAGAACGAGTGCATATTGAATTCGTCCAAGGAAGTGCACAAGTGAAGTATAAAAGAGGGCCTAAATGCACTAAAAACAACCCCTAAGTTACACTTTATGGGCACCTCACCCTTGAGGGGTATTGTGGTCATTTTGTATTCCATTTTGTAATACACTATATATAGAACCTCTTAGGGTTTTTAGTCTTAGTTTTTGTTGAATATGAAAGTGTAACACTTAGAAACATCTCTCTTGAGAGAATGGCCCTCCTTGGCCGAAATTGTAAGTAGGGAAATCAACTTGAGTGTGGAATCACTCGTGTTGGATTCAAGCTTGGAAACGTTGGATGCTTGGGAGATCAAGGTCACTCTTGTGCCAACGTAGGAGTTAGGTATTCGTTGTGTGTATTGTTAAAGGTCCAAGAGTGGAATAGGCTCTTGGGTTTTTAAGATTACATCTTCATTTTGTCTATCTATCCTCTTGTTTGTTGTAATCGTTGTTTCTTGTTTTTGTTAATGTAACCCGTGAGGTGTTGTTATTGTTACCACTTTGTTGTTGTTCATCTTGTCTTCATATTATTGTTGTTGTTGCTGTTTTGGTGTGATAAACACCTTTGTCATTTCATTATTGTTGTTGTCATTGTCGAATCCGAGTGAGGTCTCCAATCGGTCCAAGAATCCTTTTGATTAGTGGACTGTTGGGGTGTGTTTAGTGTTCCCGTGGTTTTTATTGTATCATTTGGTATCAAAGCATTGCTTGATCTTGTTCCTACAAGATCAAATCTTGGGCTAGCTCACTTGAAAAAAAAATTGAAATCTGAAAATTCCAAAAAAAGAACAATCTGTCCATTTTGTGTTCTTGGCCAAAAATTGTGTTCTTGTTGTGTCTTGGCCAGATTTTTACTTGTCTTGAGTGTTTCTAGTGTTAGTTTTGTTCTCCACTAACACTTTGAGTCTAAATCTAAGTTTGAGCTTGTATATGTTGAAGTTGTAGTCGTGAACTTGGACTTGGCCGATTTGTTGTTGAGCATTGTTGTGGTGGACTGTTTTGGCCTTGTGGCCTTCATCTTGTTGTTGTTATAAGCTTGGCCACGTGATATTGTTGTTCATTGGTGGCCTAAGAACCATTTTGTTGAAGTTGTAGTTGTCTTGGCCAAGTGTTGAAGATATGATATTGTATTGTGAAAATTGTAAGTTAGCCGTGTGAAATTGTTGGTGTTCTTGGAGATTATTGTTGGTTGTTCTTGGTGATTGTTGATTTTGATTTTGAGCTTCTTCACAACCTTCGTAGCTTGTTAAAATAAAGTGAACCTTAGATCTATAAAGGTGAAGGGAAAAAGGTGAAGCTTTGTTAGTCTTGAAAGACATACCATCACTCATCAACTAGTCAATCACATCTCAACCACTTTCCAACAACTTTCCATGATTCAAGGACCCATGTTTTAAGGAGAAGTACAAGTAAAGTCAAAAGTCTTGAAAATTGAAAAAGGCTCCAAGACTTATTTTTTTCCTCCTAAAACAAAATTCCACCAATCCAAATTAAATTTTTGACCAAGACATGAACATGTGAGAATAACAATTCGTTAGAAAGACCGCAACCAATACGTGGCTGCCACGGCAAGTTACTGTTCACGCATCAAATTTTGGCTCAAATTTTAGATTTCATAGTTTTCGTTTGTTGTTTCTTAGTTTCAATTTCATTGGTTCCAATACTAATTGGCAAACTAGTACTCATCTACTAGATTGTTAGTTAGTCTTTGTGTTCGTTCATTCGTGTTAAACGTTTGTTGTGTGCTTTTCTCTTTTGTGAATTCGTTGTATCTTATTGGTTCAAGTTCGTAAACAAATTTTCTTTGAGTCAACTCAAACGAAAATTCATTCCGGACAAGAGTAGACTCGACCCTCAGTCACTCACGAAGTACAAGCCATCTTTCAACACTTGTGAAATCAAGTGTGAGGTAAAACCGAGAGTGAGAGTGTGGTGAGGCATTTTAACTAACAAGTTTGTTTTATTGTTTGTTGTTGTCCTTTGCTGTAGGTACCATGGCTGTCACTAATCTTGATGCCACGTTTATCGCATTAATGACGATATTGAAGAAATAAAATGGCACGTGGAAAGGCTATGCCAATTGTTACCTAAACTTATCCCACAAAATCCAACTTCCCTTGTCCAAACACTTTGTGCCAAGAGCTTCCCGAAGGAAGAGGTGGGCTACCTTGACCCCACCAAGGTAAAAAGGTAAAAAGAGATTGAAACATCTTTGGTACTTGATAGTGAACTTATAGATAACGAAGCACTTGGTAGTTCCAAATCTGTCCGTGAGATAGATCATGCTCTCTTTAGGTTTAATGTTTTGTTTGAAGATGATATAAACACTCCGAATGAACCTAGTGGTGAAAATGATGGTATAGCTTGCCTTGAAGGCTATAGCCGATATACTAACCCATTATGGTGTGACAACATTCCTTCTAAAGATGGAAATCTCTTCTTGGAAGATGAGAGTACTCTTATGGGCAAGGAATGTGTAGTCTCGGAAATGAGTACTCTTGGTAGTACTCTTAGTATGCATGATGATCAATTTACTATTAAATGTAGTTCACTACTTGAGCATGTAAATGGAGTGCTTAACAATTCTCAAGTTAGTGATGGTGTCTATAAAATTGATCTTGATAATGCACATGACTCTTTGAATGTTTTGTGTGGTAAAAGCATTGCAATTAGTTTTGTTCATAGAGATCATGTGTATGAAAATGTTTTTGTGTGTGAATGTGGGAGTGACATTCTAGGGGAAGGAAGGGCTAGCATCGGCTTTGGCCCTTGGCTAAATTTTCCATTTGATCCTGGTACTATCTTAGGGTAGGAAAGGACGACTCTCAGCCTATTTTCCTTTTGTCTTGATGCTTCGCCGAGCCACTTCCTTTGTAACAATTGTACTAATCTTTTTATGATTAAAACAAAGGACTCGTGGCTATACTTCAAATTTTTCCCACCTTAGCATGGCATGTTGATATATTATTTTTGCTAACCCTAACCCTTCATGTCATGAGGATGTATACTTGTTTGTCTTCTCTTGATTTGCAAGGTACGGAATCGAGGTCGAATCCTTTTCAAGAAGGGGAGGATGATACGAGTACGACCACGAGGATGGACGAGAATGAGTGCGTATTGAATCCGTCCAAGGAAGTGCACAAGTGAAGTATAAAAGAGGGCCTAAATGCACTAAAACAGCCCCTAAGTTACAGTTTATGGGCACCTTACCCTTGAGGGGTGTTGTGGTCATTTTGTATTCCATTTTGTAATACACTATATATAAAACCTCTTAGGGTTTTTAGTTTTAGTTTTTGTTGAATATGAAAGTGTAACACTTAGAAACATCTCTCTTGAGAGAATGACCCTTCTTGGCCGAAATTGTAACTTGTGAGTGTGGAATCACTCGTGTTGGATTCAAGCTTGGAAACGTTGGATGCTTGGGAGATCAAGGTCACTCTTGTGCCAACGTAGGAGTTAGGTATTCGTTGTGTGTATTGTTAAAGGTCCAAGAGTGGAATAGGCTCTTGGGTTTTTAAGATTACACCTTCATTTTGTCTAACTATCTATCCTCTTGTTTGTTGTAATCGTTGTTTCTTGTTTTTGTTAATGTAACCCGTGAGGTGTTGTTATTGTTACCACTTTGTTGTTGTTCATCTTGTCTTCATATTATTGTTGTTGTTGCTGTTTTGGTGTGATAAACACCTTTGTCATTTCATTATTGTTGTTGTCATTGTCGAATCCGAGTGAGGTCTCCAATCGGTCCAAGAATCCTTTTGATTAGTGGACTGTTGGGGTGTGTTTAGTGTTCCCGTGGTTTTTATTGTATCATTTGGTATCAAAGCATTGCTTGATCTTGTTCCTACAAGATCAAATCTTGGGCTAGCTCACTTGAAAAAAAAATTGAAATCTGAAAATTCCAAAAAAAGAACAATCTGTCCATTTTGTGTTCTTGGCCAAAAATTGTGTTCTTGTTGTGTCTTGGCCAGATTTTTACTTGTCTTGAGTGTTTCTAGTGTTAGTTTTGTTCTCCACTAACACTTTGAGTCTAAATCTAAGTTTGAGCTTGTATATGTTGAAGTTGTAGTCGTGAACTTGGACTTGGCCGATTTGTTGTTGAGCATTGTTGTGGTGGACTGTTTTGGCCTTGTGGCCTTCATCTTGTTGTTGTTATAAGCTTGGCCACGTGATATTGTTGTTCATTGGTGGCCTAAGAACCATTTTGTTGAAGTTGTAGTTGTCTTGGCCAAGTGTTGAAGATATGATATTGTATTGTGAAAATTGTAAGTTAGCCGTGTGAAATTGTTGGTGTTCTTGGAGATTATTGTTGGTTGTTCTTGGTGATTGTTGATTTTGATTTTGAGCTTCTTCACAACCTTCGTAGCTTGTTAAAATAAAGTGAACCTTAGATCTATAAAGGTGAAGGGAAAAAGGTGAAGCTTTGTTAGTCTTGAAAGACATACCATCACTCATCAACTAGTCAATCACATCTCAACCACTTTCCAACAACTTTCCATGATTCAAGGACCCATGTTTTAAGGAGAAGTACAAGTAAAGTCAAAAGTCTTGAAAATTGAAAAAGGCTCCAAGACTTATTTTTTTCCTCCTAAAACAAAATTCCACCAATCCAAATTAAATTTTTGACCAAGACATGAACATGTGAGAATAACAATTCGTTAGAAAGACCGCAACCAATACGTGGCTGCCACGGCAAGTTACTGTTCACGCATCAAATTTTGGCTCAAATTTTAGATTTCATAGTTTTCGTTTGTTGTTTCTTAGTTTCAATTTCATTGGTTCCAATACTAATTGGCAAACTAGTACTCATCTACTAGATTGTTAGTTAGTCTTTGTGTTCGTTCATTCGTGTTAAACGTTTGTTGTGTGCTTTTCTCTTTTGTGAATTCGTTGTATCTTATTGGTTCAAGTTCGTAAACAAATTTTCTTTGAGTCAACTCAAACGAAAATTCATTCCGGACAAGAGTAGACTCGACCCTCAGTCACTCACGAAGTACAAGCCATCTTTCAACACTTGTGAAATCAAGTGTGAGGTAAAACCGAGAGTGAGAGTGTGGTGAGGCATTTTAACTAACAAGTTTGTTTTATTGTTTGTTGTTGTCCTTTGCTGTAGGTACCATGGCTGTCACTAATCTTGATGCCACGTTTATCGCATTAATGACGATATTGAAGAAATAAAATGGCACGTGGAAAGGCTATGCCAATTGTTACCTAAACTTATCCCACAAAATCCAACTTCCCTTGTCCAAACACTTTGTGCCAAGAGCTTCCCGAAGGAAGAGGTGGGCTACCTTGACCCCACCAAGGTAAAAAGGTAAAAAGAGATTGAAACATCTTTGGTACTTGATAGTGAACTTATAGATAACGAAGCACTTGGTAGTTCCAAATCTGTCCGTGAGATAGATCATGCTCTCTTTAGGTTTAATGTTTTGTTTGAAGATGATATAAACACTCCGAATGAACCTAGTGGTGAAAATGATGGTATAGCTTGCCTTGAAGGCTATAGCCGATATACTAACCCATTATGGTGTGACAACATTCCTTCTAAAGATGGAAATCTCTTCTTGGAAGATGAGAGTACTCTTATGGGCAAGGAATGTGTAGTCTCGGAAATGAGTACTCTTGGTAGTACTCTTAGTATGCATGATGATCAATTTACTATTAAATGTAGTTCACTACTTGAGCATGTAAATGGAGTGCTTAACAATTCTCAAGTTAGTGATGGTGTCTATAAAATTGATCTTGATAATGCACATGACTCTTTGAATGTTTTGTGTGGTAAAAGCATTGCAATTAGTTTTGTTCATAGAGATCATGTGTATGAAAATGTTTTTGTGTGTGAATGTGGGAGTGACATTCTAGGGGAAGGAAGGGCTAGCATCGGCTTTGGCCCTTGGCTAAATTTTCCATTTGATCCTGGTACTATCTTAGGGTAGGAAAGGACGACTCTCAGCCTATTTTCCTTTTGTCTTGATGCTTCGCCGAGCCACTTCCTTTGTAACAATTGTACTAATCTTTTTATGATTAAAACAAAGGACTCGTGGCTATACTTCAAATTTTTCCCACCTTAGCATGGCATGTTGATATATTATTTTTGCTAACCCTAACCCTTCATGTCATGAGGATGTATACTTGTTTGTCTTCTCTTGATTTGCAAGGTACGGAATCGAGGTCGAATCCTTTTCAAGAAGGGGAGGATGATACGAGTACGACCACGAGGATGGACGAGAATGAGTGCGTATTGAATCCGTCCAAGGAAGTGCACAAGTGAAGTATAAAAGAGGGCCTAAATGCACTAAAACAGCCCCTAAGTTACAGTTTATGGGCACCTTACCCTTGAGGGGTGTTGTGGTCATTTTGTATTCCATTTTGTAATACACTATATATAAAACCTCTTAGGGTTTTTAGTTTTAGTTTTTGTTGAATATGAAAGTGTAACACTTAGAAACATCTCTCTTGAGAGAATGACCCTTCTTGGCCGAAATTGTAACTTGTGAGTGTGGAATCACTCGTGTTGGATTCAAGCTTGGAAACGTTGGATGCTTGGGAGATCAAGGTCACTCTTGTGCCAACGTAGGAGTTAGGTATTCGTTGTGTGTATTGTTAAAGGTCCAAGAGTGGAATAGGCTCTTGGGTTTTTAAGATTACACCTTCATTTTGTCTAACTATCTATCCTCTTGTTTGTTGTAATCGTTGTTTCTTGTTTTTGTTAATGTAACCCGTGAGGTGTTGTTATTGTTACCACTTTGTTGTTGTTCATCTTGTTTTCATATTATTGTTGTTGTTGCTATTTTGGTGTGATAAACACTTTCTTCATTTCATTATTGTTGTTGTCATTGTCGAATTCGAGTGAGGTCTCCAATCGATCCAAGAATCCTTTTGATTAATGGATTGTTTGGGGTGTGTTTAGTGTTCCCGTGGTTTTTATTGTATCAGATTATGTGATTTGAATATTTTGATTATAGTGAATAAGAAAAAGGGCATTGTGACACCATTGTATCTTGTTTCAGCAGGCCATATTCATGTGATTCATTATAGTTAGATACCAAGAAGATGATCACTAACATGCCTTTTCTTTTACTCAGGTAGATAGAATTGTTTTCTCGGTAAACAAATTATATTTTTTGGCATTTCATGGATTCTCCGAGAAGATTGTTGTCAAATGCTCACTCATGAGCGCGCTTAAGCCCTAAAGCTAAATTCAAAACTGGCGGAGGGCTATGTCGTTGTTAACCAACACTTCAGTTCAGTGCAGTCACCCACGGCATACATCTCATCACCCATGGTCGTTATCATAAAGAGGCCACACTAAATATTAAATATTGCACATAATTACACATTTTAGTTTAGGGTCTATCGGAAACAGCCTATTCACCTTCATAAGGTAGGGGTAGGGTTGTATACATACCACCTTCCCCAGACCCTACTTGTGGATTACACTAGGCATGTTGTTGTAATTGTACATTTGCAATTCCTTTGTCCCTATAATTGTTATTTAGGTATATATGAATTGTTAATTATATATATACAAGAATCTTCCTTTATTTCAACCTTTCTTTGTTAATTCCCATGCTTTACTTGCGGAAGAGGTAAACGTGTTGCTAGAGTTGGTAGGCTGAGGGTGGGGTTTTGGAATATAGGGACGCTCCAGGGAAAATCTATAGAGCTAGTGAAGATTCTTAGGAAGAGGAGGATCAATATTGCTTGTGTCCAGGAGACTAAGTGGGTAGGGTCTAAGGCTAGGGATGTGGATGGTTACAAGCTTTGGTACTCTGGAAACGAGAGGCGTAGGAATAAAGTTGGTGTCCTAGTAGATGAAGAGCTTAGAGGGCAGGTAGTTGAGGTTAAGAGGATCAGTGATAGACTGATGACTATTAAGTTGGTCTTTGAGAGGTTTACCCTGAACGTGTGTAGTGTGTATGCGCCGCAGGTGGGCTTGGACGGTGAGGAGAAGAGGCGGTTTTGGGAGGATTTGGATGAGGTGGTGAGAGGCGTGCCTAGCTCTGAGAAGATCATTGTGGCAGGTCAACGGGCATATCGGGGCATTCCCGGGAGGCTTTGGTGATGTGCATGGTGGTTTTGGCTTTGGGGTGAGAAATGATGAGGGAGCTACTCTATTGGACTTTGCGAGGTCCTATGGGCTGGTGGCGGTGAATTCGAGCTTTCCTAAGAAGGACAATCACTTGATCACCTTTTGAAACGCGATAGCCAAGACCCAGATTGACTATCTGCCCCTTAGGAAAGGGGATAGGGTGTTGTGTTAGGATTGTAAGGTCATTCTGAGTGAGAACTTGTCGACCTAGCATAGGATCTTGGTGATGGACTTGGGTATAAAAAAGGATAAGAAGAAAATGGGTGGGGAGGGTCGACAGAGAATTAAGTGGGGCGGCTTGACGTCGGTGAATGCGCGGGAGATAGGGGAGAAGATAGCGGGAATGAGGGTGTGGGAGTATAGGGGAGACGTGGATGGTATGTGGAATATGGTGGATAAGTGCATCAAGAAGACTGCTAGTGAGAGGTTGGGTGTTTCCAGGGGCCGGGCTGGTTACTTTCGGGGGGATTGGTGGCGGAATGAAGCAGTTAAGAAGAAAGTGGAGACTAAGAAGGGGACGTATGCTAAGTTGGTTGATAGTAAAGAGGATGAAGAGAAGTGGGTAAATAGGGAGGAGTACAAGTTAGCTAGGAAAGAGGCTAAGTTAGCAGTTACGACTGCTAAGACGACAATGTTTGAGAGCTTGTATGCGGGGTTAGAGGAGAAAGAAGGGGAAAAGAGGTTGTTTAGACTTGCTAAGGCTAGAGAGAGGAAGGGTCGTGACCTCGACCAGGTGAAGTGCATTAAAGAGGAGGATGGTAGAGTATTGGTGGAGGACGGTCACATTAAGAAAAGATGGCAGTCTTATTTTCATAGGCTCTTGAATGATGAAAGGGATAAAGCTATTGTGTTAGGGGAGCTGGAGCACTTGGGGAGTGTCGTGATTTTAGCTACTGTAGACGTTTTAAGGTGGAGGAGGTCAAAGAGGCTGTTCGCAGGATGCGAAGGGGTAGGGCGACGGGGTCTGATGAGATTCTCGTGGATTTTTGGAAGCTTTCTGGCGAGGTGGGTTTAAGGTGGTTGATTGATTTGTTTAACGACATTTTCAAGTCAGTGAAAATGTTCGAGGCTTGGAGATGGAGTACTATGATCCCTCTATATAAGAATAAGGGTGACATTCAGAGTTGCAACAATTATAGGTGTATTAAGTTATTGAGTCGCACTATGAAGATTTGGGAGCTAGTGGTCGAGTTGAGGTTGAGGAGGATAGTGTCTATTTCGGAGAACCAATTTGGATTTATGCCCGGGCGCTCGACGACGGAGGCAATTCACCTGGTGCGGAGACTAGTGGAACAGTATAGGGAAAGGAAGAAGGACCTGCACATGGTGTTTATCGACTTGGAGAAGGCATACGACAAAGTCCTTAGGGAGGTTCTTTGGAGATGCTGGGAGGTTAGTGGGGCCCCGGTAGCATATATCAGAGCAATCAAGGATATGTATGATGGAGCTAAGACCCATGTGAGGACGACAGGAGGCGATTTAGAGCATTTTCATGTCTTGACAGGGTTGCATCAGGGATCTACTCTTAGCCCGTTTTTGTTTGCCTTGGTGTTGGATGTGTTAATGCGGCGTATTCAAGGAGAGGTGCTTTGGTGTATGCTTTTTGCAGATGATGTTGTTTTGATTGATGAGACACGGGGAGGTGTGAATGACAAATTAGAGGTGTGGAGACAGACCCTTGAGTTTAAAGGGTTCAGGTTGAGTAGGAGCAAGACCGAGTATTTGGAATGCAAGTTTGAGGGCTTGAGGTAGGAGGACGACGTGGTAGTTAAGTTGGATTCCCAGGTGGTGTGTAAGAGAGATAGTTTCAAGTATCTCGGGTCCATGATTCAGGGGATGGTGAGATCGACGAGGATGTCTCTCATCGTATTGGGGCGGGATGGATGAAGTGGAAGCTCGCCTCGGGGGTGTTGTGTGATAAGAAGGTGCCACCCAAGCTTAAAGGCAAAATCTACAAGGTGGCAGTCCGCCCGACCATGTTGTATGGAGCGAAGTGTTGGCCAGTCAAGAATTCTCACATTTAAAATTTGAAGGTGGCAGAAATGCGGATGTTGCGTTGGATGTGTGGGCTTACTAGGGGTGATAGAGTTCGGAATGAGACTATCCGGGAGAAGGTTGGAGTGGCTTCAGTGGAGGATAAGATGCGGGAAGTCCGATTGAGATGGTTTGGACACGTGATGAGAAGGGGCACGGATGCACCGGTTCGTAGGTGTGAGCGGCTAGCTTTGGATGACTTCAGACGGGGCAGGGTTAGGCTAAAGAAATACTGGAGAGAGGTGATTAGGCGGGACATGGAGCAGTTACAGCTCATTGAGGACATACCCTAAATAGGAAGTTATGGAGGTCGCGTATTAGGATAGAAGACTAGTGTAAGTTTGGGTCGGTAGGGTAGGACGTAGCTTGGTGGGTGTATTATTCTTGGTATGCTACGTTGTTGCATGCTATATTGTGATGGTGTACTATTCTTTGGTTGCTATTCCTTGTGGGTGGTGTATTTATGTCTTGTCATCTTGTTACGTGCTTTTTTGCGGATTTGATTAATATTCTTTGTCTTGAGCCGGGGGTCTATCGGAAACAATCTTGCTACTTCACCGGAGGTAGTGGTATGGACTGCGTACATCTTACCTTCCCCAGACCCCACTATGTGGGAATACACTGGGTTTGTTGTTGTTGTACTTGCGACTTTGTGCTTAAGGCCCAACAAACCTCAAGTTTTTGTGCTTTTTGCCTTTGATTTTGACTTGTAATGTCGCTTAAGGATAACAACACCATTATATTCCCAGCAAGTGGAGGAAGTGGAGTCTGGGGATGGCAGAGTCTACGGGGTTAGTACCACTACCTCAGTGGGGAGGTAGGGAGTCTGTTTCGAATAAACCCCCGACTCAAGCCAAAAAAAACTTTATAGAAAAAAACATAATATAAGAACAAGAAACAATAGTTAGTAACAAACAACAAATAATAACAAAACAAGACTATCACAAAATAATACTCCCAACAGTCAAACAACAAACATTACCAAAACTCCCTGAACAAGACATTACAAGCTCAACGCTATGCGTACTAGCATGGATAACAAAACAAAACACTTCTATCTACTAACATGGATGTCTGATATGGTAAAGAAAGTAGAAACCGAAATTATAACTAAAGAGAGGAGATGAAGATGATAACAAAGACACAAGATGAAACAAGACGGATTCAACACAAACACAAGGGAAATTGCATAGAAAATAAATATAGATAGTGAGACCAAGATTATTACAAGATTAAGAACCAAGTGTATTTCAAAACTAACCTCTAATGAATGTAACAATCAAAACCACACTCGTACGGTGACCACCAAGGTAATCGACTCACCTCAAGATCCACCGTTTCTAAGCATCGTACAATATCGGCTTTTCCAAGCCCTACACTAAAGATGGCTTATCCAAGCGGGGTAGCCAAGGTATCTTATAACTTGAATGAATGGTGCCTTTTCAATGCTCTCAAAATCCGAGTATGGTTCATACTTCAAGGCTTGTGATTCTCGGGTTAGCATCAATGTAAGCAACCAAGCAACCTTCTACACACGAGATTGCTTTAAGTCATGCTCAAAATGATCCTTCCTTGCATATCCTTGTGCTCTCGGAGTGACCAAGTCTTGAGCCTTTACGTGTTGGCCTTCAAAGATGTCATCAAAAGCTAAGGTGGCCATTTGACTCATATTAATGCACCCTTTCCTACTAAGCTTCTACCCTTTCCTATTAACTTTCTACAAACATAGCACTATGCTTACTAGCATGGATAATAAAACAAAACACTCTTATCTACTATTTACTAACCGGGATGCACCCTTTTCTACTAACATTCTACCCTAATTCGCATCTTCTCCCATCTACGGTCATGTCCTTGGTAAGCCGTAACTACTTCATGCCATGGCTAATTACCTCCCTCCAATATTTCTTCGGTCTACCTCTATCCTGCCCGAATCTATCCATAGCCAACCTCTCACACCTTCGCACACGAGCATTCGTGCACCTCTTCATCACATGCCCGAATCATCTCAACCTCGCTTTCCGCATCTTATCTTCCACCAAAATCACTCCCATCTCGTCTCGAATAACCTCATTTCTTATCCTATTCCTCTTGGTAAACCCACACACCCATCACAACATCCTCATCTCTGCCACCTTCATCTTTTAGATGTGAGAGTTCTTGACTGACCAACACTCCGCTCCATTCAACATAGCTGGTCTAACCGTCACTCTGTAGAACTTGCCTTTAAGTGAAGAAGACACCTTCTTATCGCACAAGACTCCAAGTATAAACCTCCATTTCATCCACCCTGCACTAATATGGTGGGTGAAATCTTTGTCAATATCTTCATTTCCCTAGATCATAGACCCAAGATACTTGAAACTATCTCGATTCTGGATGTCTTGAGTCTCAAGCTTCTCTACCACGCTAGGCTCATGCATGACCTTACTGAACTTGCACTCCAAATATTCTGTCTTAGTCTTGCTCAACCTAAACCCTTCACACTCTAGAGTGATGCGTCTAAACCTTCAACTTAGCATTAACTCCTCCGAGGGTCTCGTCAATCAAAACCACATCATCCACAAATAACATACACCATGACACCGCACCTTGAATTTGCCGTATCAAAATATCCATCACCAACACCCATAAAATGGGCTAAGGGCCGATCCCAATGCATCCCGTCAGTATGAAAAAGTGCTGCGAGTCTGCTCCCGCAGTTCTTACACGAGTCTTAACTTCGTCATACATGTCCTTAATTGATCTAGTATACGTCATAGGAACAACTCTGGCCTCCAAGCACCTCCATAGAACCTCCTTGGGACTTTGTTATTCGCCTACTCTAGATCGATGAACACCATGTGTAAGTGCTTTTCTTCTCTTTGTACTGCTCTATTAGTCTCCTAACAAGATGAATGACCTCTGTAGTGTTGTAGTGTCGCTTAAGAAATCTTTCTTAATGTAGCTATCCATGTAACAAATACTAGTTGTATGATAAACTTATCATTTTACTTAGAGCAGTTTCCTTTCAAGCTGACTGTAGGTAGCGTGTGTGAATAAATGATTGCCTTGAATCGGGATTGTCAGTTCATCGTTTTCGATTTTGTGTGAATTGCGGGATTCATCATTTATCACAATAATCCTTTATCTATAGGTAATATCAACCAGTTATGTGTAAAGCTTATTTGTTACATTCGTATTAGATCCGAGTGTTTGACAGGACTATGACTTTATACCTAAAAAAGGGTAAAAAAGAGGTCTTTGTAAGGAGTATGATTATAGACTTATATGATAACTAGATATCCAGGCACGGGCCCAGTATATGTTATTTTTTTTGTCTCAATTTATGTGACATAAATAAAATTTAGCTAATCAATTATATTTTTAATATGTTTTTAGATATTTTAAGTTGTTAGCTATTGTAATTTATACTACTTTTTTGACATTGGATTTTACTATTTTAAGCTGTTAGCTATTGTAATTTGTAATACTCTACTTGTCAAAACTTTTGTGACATTGATTGTCAATTATATTTTAAAAATAATTTAAGTTTTTAATTATTGTGATTTATAATATTTTTCTTAAATGACTCATAATAATAAATTAGAAGTAATATAACAAATTGCTATAAAAATATTTGTGAAAAAAATTTAAGTGAACCTCATATAAGATGTCAAGTTAATTAAAATATTAAGAGTTAATTTATCATTTTATGCCTATTTTACTTTTTTATTAAATATTACTCCCTCCGTTTCATTTTATGTGTCGTCATTTTCTTTTTGGTCCGTCTCAAAAAGAAGGTTACCTTTCCTTATTTGGTAACTATTTAATGACATCATTTCCATTTTATCTTTAGTGGATCCTACTAAGGATAAAATGTCATAAATAACTTTAAGAATGACAATTTTGTAAACTTTACAAAGTCATTACTTATTTCTTAAACTTCGTGCTCGGTCAAATGACGACACATAAAATGGGACGGAGGTAGTATTAATTTTTTAATGCTTAGATGACTTATACTAATTAATTAGGGGTGATATAGTAAAATTACGATTGAAACAACTGAAGCAAACATGTCATAAATGTCTATTTTACTTTTTTATTAAATATTGTTAATTTTCTAATACAAAAATGACATATAATAATTACTTAGGGGTAAAATCACAGAGCAAGCAGACATGTCGACGAATACGTACGGTTGAAACAACTAAAGCAGACATGTCATAAATGTCTATTTTACTTTTTTTTTAATTAAATATTATTAATTTTCTAATACGTAAATGACGTATAATTATTAATTAGGGGTGATATAGTAAAATCACAAAGCAAGCAGGTTCGTCGATAAAGAGGTGCCTGCTTTACCATGCTTCTATATAGTACTAGATATTGAGGGGGCCGTGCTAGCACAGACCCAATATATGTTATTTTTTTATCTCAATTTATATGACACAAATAAAATTTACATAATCAATTATAGTTTTAATATACTTTTAGATATTTTAAGCTTTAAGCTGTTAGTTATTGTAATTTATAATACTCTCCTTGTTCAAACTTTTGTGGCATTGATAGTCAATTATGTTTTAAAAATAATTTAAGTTTTTAATTATTATGATTTATAATTTATAATTTTTTTTCTTCTATTTTAATTTAGATGACACTGATATAATTTCGAGAGTCAACCAAATATCACGATTGAAGTAGCGAAGCAGACATGCCTTAAATGACTCATAATAACTAATTAGAAGTGATATAACAAAATTGCTATAAAAATACTTGTGAAAAAAATTTAAGTGGGGCTCATATAAGATGTCAAGTTAATTTAAAACATCAAGAGTTAATTTATCATTTTATGTCTGTGTTACGTTTTTTATTAAATATTGTTAATTTTTTAATATTTAGATGACTTATAATAATTAAAATTAGGGTTGATATAGTAAAATTACTGTTGAAGCAGTTGAAGGAAACATGTCATAAGTTTCTATTTTACTTTTTTTTATTAAATATTAGTAATTTTCTAATAAATAAATGACATATAATAATTAATTAGGAATGATATAGCAAAATCACGGAGCAGATCGTCGTCAAGCATGTCGACGAAGAGCTGCTTCCCACCACACATATATAGTACTAATTTTTATTAAATATTATTAATTTTTGATACGTAAATGAAATATAATAATTAATTAGGAGTGATGTAGTAAAACCACGAAGAAAGCAGACACGTCGACGAAGAGATGCCTGCTTTACCACGCTTCTATATAGTACTAATATGGGGATACATGGGTCTTATTAGAAAGACTGAATTGATTTGTTCAAGTCTCTCTCTCGCTCCCTTTATAATGTTTTTTTTTATTAAGGTTAAGTTTAACTTTTAAGGAACTGATAAATGTACAGTGAATAATGACTTTTTTATCCTTTATGTTGTCCGCTCGTTCTAGACGAATACATAGATTATGTACGATAATACGCCTTGTTATGTGTCAACTAGGTATGGTGAGAGTCCATGTATTGCAAGGTATTGCCTTGGCTTGTAATGATAACAATGATTAGCTTGCTAGTGATGAAAGTTTCCAACAATATTGAAAATGAAAAAGTACAGTGTGATGACTTCCTATGATGCATATGGCCAAGAAATCCATGTTTGCTTGAAATGAGATTTTTCTTTGTACTTTAGTATGTTGCTCTGTGCAGATTTACATAAGGATGACGATAGTTTCCTATTAATGCATGAACTTCATATTCTTCATTTAACTTTTTTGATCATCAATAACCATTGATGCACATTTTTCAGGTTCATGATTTCGGCTTCTTTCGCTATGACCCTGGTGCAATACAATTTTTGAGCTATGAAGAGATTCCTCTTGCTCCTGATGCTGCTTCAGTAGGTGTAGAAATAAGGGTTGTTGGTAATGACAGTGGAGAGAAGGTACTTGACATTTTGTTCGATTATCCTTTTTTTTGGTCAATTTCTGTCAATTATGTTAATCATTTCCTTTAATTCAAAAGGGAAGCAAATGATTTTTTTTTATATGTAAGAGTAATAGATGAGTTTCATTGTTCGGAAACAACCTCTATCTCACCTCTGTGGTAGTGGTATGGACAAGGTACACTTATCTTCCCGAGACTCCACTTTGCGGGAATATACTGGGTGTATTGTTGTTGTAGATGAGTTTCATCGTGTTGGGTGCTTATATATTTGTTCCTATTGCAATGTTTTAATTTATGTCTCACTGTCCTTTTCAGTTGTTAAAAAAAACAATGCTACTTTATATTCAAACGGCATTTTGATACATTACTCGCATAGTTTAAGACTATAAGATTCAAGAACCTCCTGTACTTTTTTAAACTCCGCGCTTAGTCAAATTATGACACATAAATTGAGACCACGGGAGTAGTAATTTTGGTACATGTAGACACAGGTGAGAATGATGTTTGTGATTTTGTATATATATATGCGGTATTATGCTTTAGAATCACGTTTATATTATGCTAAAGTGTTGTGCTACTAACTTGAAGTATACATATTTAGAATCACGTATATATACTAGAAAATTGCGTAGAAAATCATATAAATTATAATATAATTAACAACTTAAAATATCTAAAACTACATCACAAATTTGATTGACTTTCTCAAATATTTCATCAATGTCACATAAATTAGGATAAGAAAATAACATATAGTATCTGAAAATTGTGTAAAAATACTATAAATCAATAAATAATAACCTAAAATATTTTAAAATATATAAAAAAATTTATTAACTTTTCAAATTTCATTTGTACCACATAAATTAAAATAAAAAAGTGACATATGGATCAGTGCTGACACGGATTCCAATATCTTGTAACTAAATAAGACCTATATTATGACTAGTCGGCTACGCCGTGCTACGCACGGCCCAATGTTGATCCTTAAAAATTCTACGTTACGTATAATTTTATCATTTAATTAAAATCTTCATTTGTTTGGTTGATAAATTCTAAGTTAGATATATATTATTATATTTAGATTGATGAAATTTGTATAACAATATTTTAAGTTGTTCAAACTTTTGTGACATTGATAGTCAATTATGTTTTTTAAATAATTTAAGTTTTTAATTATTGTGATTTATAATTTTTTTCTTTTATTCTACTAATTAGAAGTGACATGGTAAAATTATTATAAAAAATACTTGTGAGGTTTTTTTTTAAGTGGTCCCATATAAGACGTCAAGTTAATTTTAAACATCAAAAATTAATTTATCATTTTATGTTTATTATTATATTTTTTATTAAATATTATTAATTATTAATTTTTTAATACTTAAATGATTTATAATAATTACTTAGGGGTAATATAGTACA
This sequence comes from Capsicum baccatum var. pendulum, assembly GCA_030864225.1. Classification (NCBI taxonomy): domain Eukaryota; kingdom Viridiplantae; phylum Streptophyta; class Magnoliopsida; order Solanales; family Solanaceae; genus Capsicum; species Capsicum baccatum. The sequence continues at coordinate 200,468,880 of CM061553.1, forward strand.
ATCACGATTGAAAAAGCTGATGCAAGCATGTTGACCATGAGCAGTTATTGTGACTTCTTATATAGTAGAATTATGCTAAGGGCTATGCTAAATATATTCGAATCCCACACAACATATATAGATGTGTGTGTGTGGGTGTGCACGTGCGCGTGTGTGTTGGACCCTAGTCAAACAGAAGACTTTGAATTATACTGGCCCCCATATCAAAATTTTGATATCTCTAAACCAGGTAAACTTCCCTCCAATCAAGTGAGAATCATGTCATTCTATATCCTCTATCCATCTTGAAAAATCAGCCATCATGTTTGGAATTCTGTAACAACCTCTTCTTCCTTCCATAAGTCTGTATAAAGGTCTGAGAAGTGACGCAAAGTCCCTCTCAAAGTTCTCTAACTGCTGCAATTTCTTCCCAACATAGTAGCTTCTCAGTCCTGGCATGGGGGACATAAACCTTATTATCCTCTACTATTGTTGTTGTTTGAATTGCCTATTGAATATCATTGAGTTATCTTTTTCTATTGTGATGTCACTTACTGAGTTACTGGTACTTCTAATCCTATTGCTGATATAGTCATGCATTGGAAACCAGGTCCTGGAACTTGTCTTGTGTGGTTGATATCTCAAATTAGTTGTTATACATGGGCTTTTGTTTTTATGTTCTATTGACCCTTCCCTTGTATATTCAAAGTTTCTAGTGGTATTATGCTTTAGAATTTCTAGATTCTTATTCTTTTGGATTTTATTGTTCTGAATTATTCAGGTATCTATTTTGGCGGGTACCCTTGCTCGATTAGATAGAGATGCTCCGCAATATAAAAAGTATGTAACTTGTCACCCAGAATGTTCTTTCCTGAGTAAGTCCTGATGCTAGAATGTGATGAATTTTGTTTGTTTTTTGGGATAAACAGATTGTGTTGAATTACTGTTGCATTGATCTTAGTTGTTGACTGTACTTGACGAAATGATACTAGAGTTTAGTAGAGCCTGGATGAATATTATCAGTGTTTAACATTATTTTGAAATACCATTTGTTTTGTGATCTTGGAACCAAAAAAAACAATCTTTTTTGAAATCTGCTTTTATGTGCTTTGTGGTGTGTCTCAATTGCAGTATAGGATCTCCTTCATCCAAGTGTACTCTGTCATGTGATCTTGAAAATTGTCTCATGGCTGAATTTTTGGATATCAAACAGTTTAGTTTAATATGAAGTGACACTGATTATGGATCTCAAATCTTATATGTTTAAAGAATTAAGCACCAGCTGTAGACTCATGCTAAATTTAGTCTTTCCATCCTGAATGATTTTGGGTTCTAAGTCTGTCACATGGATTTAATGCTGCCTCATATCAACAACAACAACAACAAATCCAGTGTATTCCCACAAAGTGAGGTCTGGGAAGGGTAAGATGTACGCAGTCCATACCGCTACCTACGAAGAAGTAGAGAGGCTGTTTCTGATAGACCCTCGGCTCAAGATAAAAAATACTAAAAAAGGGGATGGATGACATAACAGAAATAAGGAGTAAGAAATGATAAAATAGAAATCAAAGCAATTCGAAATACGAGAAATAAGAGCAACACGAAATAAGAAAATAGGAACTAAGAAATAAGGAATAGGACACCCACCTAGTAGTAACATACACTCACAAACCAAAGACACCTAAGTACACAGTCATAGGATTACTAATCCAGCTACACAAGGTCTCTCCTGACTGCTAGCTACAGCCCACATACTCACATTAGCCTTCTACCCTTATCCGCGACCTCCACACCTTCCTATCTATGGGTCATGTCCTCAGTAAGTTGCAACTGCTCCATGTCATGTCTAATCACCTCCCTCCAGTATTTCTTCGGCCTACCTCTACTCCTCCTGAAGCCATCTAACGCTAGCCTCTACACCTACGAACTGGGGTATCCGCACCCCTCCTCATCACATGCCCAAACCATCTCAGCCTTCTTTCCCGCATCTTGTCCTCCACCGAAGCCACTCCCACCTTCTCCCGAATAATCTCATCCTTAACTCTGTCCCCTCTAGTAAGCCCACACATCTAACACAACATCCTCATTTTCTCCACCTTCAATTTTTGGATGTGGGAGTGCTTGACTGGCCAATACTCCGCTCCATACAACATGGCCGGACGGACTGTCACTCTATAGAATTTGCCTTTAAGCTTAAGGGGAACCTTCTTATCGCACAACACTCCCGAGGCGAGCCTCCATTTCATCTAACCTGCTCCAATACATTTGGCGACATTCTTATCAATCTCACCATTCCTCTGAATTATAGACCCAAGATACTTGAAACTATCCCTCTTACAAACATCCTGGGAGTCCAACCTCACCACCACTTCGTCCTCCTGCCTCAAGTCACTAAATTTGCATTCCAAATACTCCGTCTTGGACCTACTCAACCTGAACCCCTTAGACTCAAGGGTTTGCCTCCAAACCTCCAATTTGTCATTCACACCCTCGTGTCTCATCAATCAACACTGCATCATCCGCAAATAACATACACCAAGGCACCTCACCTTGAATACTCCGCGTCAACACGTTCATCACCACCACAAATAGGAACGGACTAAGAGTCGATCCCTGATGCAACCTTGTATCGATCCGAAAATGCTCTGAGTCTCCTCCCGCCGTTCTCACCCTGGTCTTTCCTTCATCGTACATGTCCTTAATAGTTCTAATGTACACCACCGGGGCCTCTCTCACCTCCAAGCATCTCCAAAGAACCTCCCTCGGGACTTTATCATACACCTTTTCTAGGTTGATAAACACCAAGTGTAAGTCCCCCTTCCTTTCTCTATACTGCTCCACCAATCTCCTCACCAAGTGGATTGCCTCTGTCGTCGAGCGACCAAGTATAAATTCAAATTGATTCTTCAAAACGGACACGACCCTCCTCAATCTCTGCTTAACCACTCTCTCCCAAATCTTCATAGTGTGACTTAACTCAACAGCTTAATACCCCTATAATTGTTGCAACTCTGAATATCACCCTTGTTTTTATATAACGGAATCATCGTACTCGATCTCCAAGCCTCAGGCATTCTCGCAGTCTTGAAAATGTCGTTAAACAAATCAGTCAACCACCTTAAACCTGCTCCACCAGTATATTTCCAAAAATCCACCGGAATCTCGTCAGGCCTCATCGCCCTACCCCTCCGCATCCTACGAATACCCTCTCTGACCTCCTCAACCTTAAACGCCTACAGTAACTGAAATCACAGCTCTCCTCCAAATGCTCCAGCTCCCCTAACTCAATGCCTCTGTCCCCTTCCTCGTTCAAAAGTCTATGAAAGTAATCCTGCGATCTCTTCTTAATGTGAGCATCCTCCACTAAAACACTACCATCCTCTCCCTTAATGCACTTCACTTGATCGAGGTCACGAACCTTCTGCTCCCTCGCCTTAGCATGCCTATACAACCTCTTTTCTCCGTCTTTCTCCTCTAACCCTGCATACAAGCTGTCGAATGCTGCTGACTTAGCAGCCGTAACTGCTAACTTAGCCTCCTTCCTTGCTACTTTGTAGATCTCCCTATTCACCCGCTTCTCCTCTTCATCTTTACTCTCAATCAACTTAATATACGCGCCCTTCTTAATCTCCACTTCATTCCACCACCAGTCACCCTTATGATGTCCTGCCCGACTCCTCAAAACACCCAACACTTCTCTAGCAGTCTCCGTGATGCAGCTGATAGCCCTATCCCACATAACATCCATGTACCCCCTGCACTTCCACACCCCCAAACCCGCCACCTTTTCCCCTATCTCCAGTGCACTAACTGGTGTCAAGCCACCCCACTTAATTCTAGGTCGACCCTCCCCGACCCTTCTCTTTTGGTTCTTCTTGATAGACAAGTCCATCACTAGAAGCCTGTGCTGGGTCGAAAGGTGCTCACTCGGAATGATTTTACAGTCCTTACATAACACCCTATCTCCCTTCCTAAGTAGTAGAAAATCAATCTAAGTCTTGGCTATTGCGCTTCAAAAGGTAATCAGGTGATCCTCTATTTCTTCGGAAAGCACGAATTCACTACCGCCAGCCCAAAGGCCCTCGCAAAATCCAATAGAGCAGCTCCCTCACCATTTCTAACACCGAAACCAAAACCACCATGCAAATCATCATAGCCTTCCGGTAAGACCCCAATGTACCTATTGAAGTCCCCTGCTATGACAATCTTTTTCGAGCTAGGCACGCTTCTCACCACCTCATCCAAATTCTCCCAAAATCTCACCTTCACCTCCTCTTCCAAGCTCACCTGCGGCGCATAAACACTACACACATGCAGCGTAAAACCCCCAATGACCAACTTAATCTTCATTAGCCTATCACTGACCCTCTTAACCTCCACCACCTTTCCTCTAAGCTCCTCATCCACTAAGATACCGGCTCCATTCCGATGCCTCTCACTCCCTGAGTACCATAGCTTGTACCCATCCACATCCCTAGCCTTAGATCCTACCCACCTAGTCTCCTGAACACACACAATATTAATCCTCCTCTTCTTAAGAATCTTCACCAACTCTACGGACTTACCCTGAAGGGTCCCAATGTTCCAAGACCCTACCGTCAACCTATCTTCTCTCGCCTCTCACCTACCTCTAACACCCCTCACCTACCTAGCCCTAACGCTCGACCTATACCCCCACCCATCCCTGCCCTCCCCTCCTCACCCCCTCCCAAAACAGCCCTCACCCCCAACCCCCTCGGACATGACCCTAATCCACTATCAACCCCTCCAGCCACTACTCAAAAACCAAAACAAAGCCCCAAACCGACAAACAGATGAACAAAGCAACCGTACGAAAACAGTAAGAGAAGGCATGCACAAAGTACACTATTTGGTCTAGCAGCTAGCACAACACAACACAATCCACCAATAACAAAAGCAGCCAGATCACCACTACAAATCACAAGAAACAGGAAGCAAGGAACAGAAAAGAATCAAGAAACAAAATAATACGAAGAAACCAAACTGTGGGAAGTGACTAAAATATCAAAGTTTAGATGTCACCGGTACGCCTGCATGCTACTGGTTCCGGCAATTTTGATGTCGAAATTGGTTGCCGAAATAAAGTCGCCGGAAAAAAGGCCGCTGGTGCGTTGCCGGAGCGTCTTCTGGTTACTGCCGGGATCTGGACGTCGACCGCTGCTGCACACTTGCAACGTTGCCGGAGTCGAGCCGACGGGAACCCTAATCCCGCCGGCGATAGCAGTTGACGAGGCAGAACAAAGGGGGAGGGAGAGGGAAGAAGATAGAGAGAACTGGGGGGAGAGAGATTAAACCTTACCTATTACCGGCGCGACTACGCCGTTGCCCGCGTCGGAGTCTGCCGGCCAGACGAAATTGACGTTACGGGTGAAACGTTAAAGGTGAACGTTGAGGGTGTAACGTTAAGGGGCGGCAGCAGTGTAACATTAATGCTGCCTCATATCAATTTAGTAAATTCCTTAAAGTAGAATCAGCAGTGTAAGGTCTTTGTACACTTTACCCTCTACCTCCCCGAGATAGTGGTAAGGTGCATACAATTTACCCTCCCTAGACCTCACTTGTGGATTTTACTGGGCATGTTGTTGGAATCAGCAGTGTAAGCTAATGGAGTATTTTCAGTCAAGTGTGCCTACTTCTCACTTTTCTGGTACTACCCAGCCAGATCCTCAGTCATTGAAGTCTACTCCGTAGAGTAAAGCTCCTATAAGTAGCTTGTTTTCGTAGGATTGTATCTCATGGTGGGCGTCTTACCCAGTCAAATTTACAAAAAATGGGCTTCAAGAAAATGTAGCAGATGCTTTATGTGCAAGAGAGGAGCAGAGGAAGCGAATCATCTTTTGCTACACTACCTGGTGAATAGTTAGATCTGAGTGATGTTCTTGAACACAGTCAGATAGATCTTGGTGATGCCAAGATCAATGAAGGAGCTGCTGTAGTGTTGGAATGGAGGGAAATTGTATGAAGATATCAGGAAATTATGGTCTATCCTTTCCACTAGGTGTATTTTTGGGTGATTCCGTTGCAGAGGAACCAAAGATATTTCAAACAGAAAGCAGTCTGTCATAAGCTTAAGTATAAACATTTGCATTTTTTTTTTGTTTGCCTTTTTCACTTAAATTGCTAGCTTTATGACAGAGTCTTTTGGATTTTCTTAGCTCCTTATTGAGGGACTGAGTTAGTTGTTCATATATGCATCTCCTTGGTGCTTTTCTAATTAATAATGTTATTTTACTTGTCAAAAGAATTGATTATTAAAGATTGTTGTTTGTGTTATTGCATATCAAGGACTTCAAAGTTTTCCAGTGCAATGAGTAGGCTGAGGCATTTGGAGAGATGTGTCCCGTTTAAGTTAATCAACTGAACTACCACCTTTTCCTTTGCATATGCTAGATCTACCTGGCTTCCCTGTAATTGTGAAGAACCTGTTTTTTCCTAAATGAAGTTCTGCAGTTCCTTTCTATCGGTGAACAGTTTTGCAAGTCATGGTTCCCATTATGTATGCATTTGATAACAATTCCAATTTTCGGTGCAGAAACGGCTACAATGACTTCAACACATTCTACATGCAAGTAAGCATAGTGATGTTACTCTCTCGTTATTAGGCAGTAGACTGGAAATTTTGCCTTTCTGACTTGACTAGATATGGATTTAGTGAAATGGTTAATGTTGTCTGCCTTCAGGATCTTTGCTTACTAATTTGTTGAGGATGTTTAAGGTTTATGCTTGTAGTGATATTCACCATTGATAGAATGATAAATGATAATACAATCGTTGTCAATGTTATGGATTTAGTGAAATGGTTAATTTTGTCAGCCTTTAGTATCTTCGCCCACCAACTTGGTGAGGATGTTTAAGGTTTATGCTTGTAGTGATATTCACCATTGATAGAATGATAATACAATTGTTTTCAATGTTATTAAGTAGCTTTCTTAATGCGTGAACCAAGACATTAAACGCCATTCATAATAGATTGGAAGGTGTACATGTTTAGAAGCAAAAAGGAAGATGCTCACATTTTTCAATTTTCCAAAAAAGAACACTACCTGAGAAAATTTGAACTCTTTGATCACTTCTGCTATGCATTTGTTGGTTAAAAAAAAGAGAAGATAAATATATGCAAATGAGAGATATTACAGTTTCTGCTGCTTCCTCAATTAGCATATCACTTCCAAGTGTGTGTCTATGCTCTTAGTTTATTGATACGATTTGGGGAGAAACTTTTATCAATTTCGTTTTGCCATAAGAGCTAATGTCATAATGACTCGAAGCGATTATTTTGTTTCAACCTGATGCTCTTTTATGTTCTCCAGTTTCTAGTTTTTGTACTTTCTCATTCTTCTTATAGTAGTAGCTTGGTGTGTTTTTCTCCTCCATTTCCAATGACTACCTTTATTGTTCAATTGCTGTGTTCTTCTCCCCCAGGCTGCTTCCGGGACTAAAGGTGGTTCAAGTGGCTCGCCTGTAATTGATTGGCAAGGAAGAGCTGTTGCCTTGAATGCTGGGAGCAAATTATCAAGTGCATCTGCTTTTTTCTTGCCTTTAGAACGAGTTAGTACCCACACTGTGTTCTCCTATATATTACTTGGTTGTGTTATTCTATTTCACAAATGTTTTTTATTGAGAAAAGAAACAGTATATTAATGTCAGCGCAAAGGATGTGCTTAAGTCATATTTACAACTCAAAAGATAGAAGTGTGTCCCTGCTCCAACTTTCAGGGGCTCCATAATGTCTAGGAAAGATTCGTCATCTTCTAATAAGCTTTTTTTTACACCAAAAATGAACAGAAAAATACAATCCTTGTTAATTTTCTGAATTGAGCTATAGCATTCTTCAAAGCATCTTGTATTTCTCTCCTTCCGCATATAGTCCACCAAATAAGTGCCGGAACCATGTTCCATCACTTCTTCTGTCTCGCACTACCACTTTTGTTGTTCCAATAACTTTGAGTCACATGTAGACTCTGGCATGACCCGCTTGATCCCAACTATGCTAAGAAACAGCTGCCGCGACTGATCTGTCACATGAAAATGCAAAAGAAGGTGGATGATACTCTCAGATTCAGCTCCACATAAAAAACATCTGGAACACACTTGGAGTCCCCGTGTTTTCAATCTTTCCTGAGTTAGCATGCCTCTCGCCACCAGCCATGAAAAGCAAGCCACCTTGTATGGTATCTTAACTTTCCAGATGAATTTTCATGTTGATGCCTTTCATTTGAAGCTCTAAGGATCTTAATTTTACTGAAGCATAAAGTTGACCTCCAAGAAAGTTTTTGTTAACTGAGTTATGAAGTGTCAACCCAAATGATGCTTCCTAACAAAACTATTATTCTGAGAGATATTTGTCACACCTCAAATCCTTGGTGGGACGGACTGGCATCCGGTGCCTTGACTTGACCGAGAGGACCGATTTTAACATAACTTATACCTAAATGGGGAAGAGAAAACATTTCATAAAAGCATTTGAACTTTCAATAAGTGTGAAATGATTAATCCAAAATTACGTAAATAAAAAAAGATATACGTGGTAACGTTTGGGGATAACAAAATGAGATATGATGGCAATAATTTCTATGGAGCTAAAAGAAATATCAGGACAAGCATCCGAGTATACCCAAAATAATATGGAAGTCCCTGGCATAAACTAAAGTGTGCTGGCAGTAAATGCGTCTCACCTAAATAAAGACGTTTTGAGTGCCTAGCGAGGATCCATGCCGTCATGAATATTTGTACGTGCATCTATAAAAGAGCTGCAATGCCCTTGACAAAAGCTACGTAAGTACATATGAAATAGTACTCCCATGTAAAATAATATCTGAGCATGAATAAGAGCAAAGCTGTGTAAGTGAGAATGAAAGATAACACAAGCATTAAGGTAGAGTTATTTTCACATAAGCATTTAATTCGCATGTGAACTTTTAACCAAAAACTCATGTATATGTCCTCGGAGGAACTTCTAACATAACATTAACATATTAATAGTGGCTAAATTGGGTTGGTTTTTGTGTCAAAGCTGTCAGGTTCTCCATACTTGTTAATGCAAACCTACTGGTTTTTTCCCTTCAGAGAGGGGACTTAGACAAGGTGATCCTATCTCTCTTTTCCTATTTATTTTAGCTATGGAGTGTCTTAATAGGATGATGAGAGTTAGATAAAAGGATTCAAAATTGGCAACCAGACAGGGGTTGATTTGCAGATATGTCAACTTCTATATGCTGATGATACCGTAATATTCTGTGGTGCGAAGGCACTAGTTATATCAGAGTTATTTTGGTGATTTTTGAGGCTGTTTTTGGGCTTGCTGTGAATTGGAGGAAAAGCAGCATCTTCCACGTCAAGGAAGTTGCAAATATACAGAATTTGGAAAGCATCTTGCAATGCAAGATAGAGCACTTCCCAACTACTTATCTGGGAATGCTCTGGGGAATAATCTCAAGGAGCTTGAGATTTGGGATGGAATCATTGAGAAGACAGAAAAGAGTGGCAAATTGGAAAGCACAATGTTTATCTTTGGGAGGTAAAGTCACTTTGATCAATTCGGTTCCGGATGCTTTGTCTAAGTATGCGATGTCACTTTTCCCTTTACCTTCCAAGGTAGAAGAGAGGTTAGATAAATTGAGAAGAGATTTCCTATGGTTGGGCAATAAAGAAGGAAAAGGAATACACTCAGTCAAATGGCAGACAACGTTACTTAGCAAGAAGGAAGGAGGTCTTGGCATAAAGAAACTGTGTCCAGAATGAAAGTTTACTTTCTAAATGGCTTTGGAGATTTGTGCATGAAGAACTGGTCCTATGGAGAAGAGTAATTCTCTACTAGTATGGATAGAATGAGCAATGGGTGTCTAATGCAGTGGTCAGCACTTATGGGGTGTCAATAAGGAGATCAATCAGAAATCTCTGGCCTAGTCTATAGGAGAATTTTGAGTTTAAAGTGGGTGAGGGCACCAAAATCTTGTTTTGGAAGGATAGGTGGATTGGCCAGGAGTGGCTAAAGTCAGCCTTCCCAGATTTCTTTCCTTTCTGTGCTAGAGCTGATGCTAAAATTGCTGAGGTTTGGTCCCTCAGGGATGGAATCTCACATTTAGGAGATATCTAAATGATTGGGAAGTAGATAGACTTGCTGAACTTCTACTTAGACTGGGTGAGTTCGCGGGCCTTGTTACAGAAGCAGCTGGTATAAGATGGAAACATGACTCCGGTGGTAAGTTCACTGTGGGTAGACTTTATAAGAGAGAGCTTATGTCTTACTCAGGGGGAATTGCAGGTCCATGGAAGCAAATATGGAAGTGCAACATTCCAACCAAGGTGAAATGCTTCACTGCAGGATTACTGCTTAGGTGTAGTACATGGTTCTCAGCATTTCTCAAGACCCAAGAGCCCTGGATGATGCCTGAACACACTGCTGATCTCTTATGCTGCTGAATGAGGAAGGGGGGGGGGGGGGGGGGGGGGGGGCAAAAAAGATGGTGGTCAATAGTTCCTACCTATGTTTGGTGGGCTATTTGGAGAGAAAGAAACCTTAGGTGTTTTGAGAATATTATTAGCTCTATTCAGAAGGTTGAAGAAAATTGCATTAACAATTTGTATTTTTGGTGTAAAGAAGAAGGTATTGAAGAAATAGAACAACTAGTAGACTTCCTAGGATCCATGGAAACTGCTTTTAACTTTTTGGAGGTGGCCAGTATATCTGTAATGCTGGAGAATACAACTTTACCTTTATCGAAAAAAAAAAAAAATCTCATGACAGGTAGTCTCCCCCACTACAAGGCAATAATCATGCACCGTGGGTCGTCATATGGCGGGTAGACTTCCCCACTACCATGCAATAATAATAATACACCATTGGTCGTAACATAGCGGTAGTCTCCCCCACTGCCAGACAGTTCCATACCGTAACTTTGAGATCAAAACATACCATGAGAATTATCTGAACATGTTTAATATGTTAATTTGGCAACTAAGGCCCATAATTCACAGTCGTGGTCATTATTGTAATCATGGAATTCTTTACACCTTGTCCATTTTCAATTTTAAAGCTTGAATTGTTTCTCTCATTCGAGTCATGTGTAGCATAGCATGTAATTCTAACATTTAAGGAAATATGGGTAGTTCTATCATTACTTGTCACTCTCAATCATGCATTTAAGATTTGGAAAGTACACCAATCACAGACACCTTTAGGCATCATTACTTGTAAACTAAAAGAACACAATTTTATTGGGGAGGGTTCAACTTAACTTACCTTGAGTACCATATAAAATAAAATGGATAAAGCACTTTTATTTTATATGGCGCATAAAAGTTGTGCGTTATCCATTTATTACATATAGCGCATAACTTTTGTACGCTATATAGAAAAAAATGGATAACGCATAAATTTTATGCGCTCTATACGTTTCCATGAAGTTAACCACGTTAACTTGGTTCCGTTAAAATTAAAGTATATAGTACACTTAAAAAGTGTGTAAGCTTATTTTTGTCACCTTTTAGTTACGTGGCATATTTCTGTCATTTATTTAAAATGGGGGCCCATTTAGGTTGCAGACTCGATGAAATACTGAGTGCAATATTAAGAACATTTTAATGTGACCTGGAGAAGGCATACGACAAAGTCCCCAGGGAGGTGCTTTGGAGGTGCTTGGAAGTGAGGGGAGTTCCGCAGGCATACATCAGAGCAATTAAGGACATGTATGAGGGAGCAAAAACTCAGGTGAGGACTGCGGGAGGAGACTCAGAGCATTTCACCGTCTTGACAGGATTGCACCAGGGATCTACTCTTAGTCCCTTTTTGTTTGCGTTGGTGATGGATGTGTTGATGCGACGTATTCAAGGGGAGGTGCCGTGGTGTATGCTTTTTGCGGACGATATAGTTCTGATTGATGAGACTCGAGGGGGTGTGAAGGATAAATTAGAGGTGTGGAGACAAACCCTTAAGTCAAAAGGGTTCAGGTTGAGCAGAAGCAAGACAGAGTATTTGGAATGCAAGTTTAATGATGTAAGGCTGGAGGATGAGGTGGTAGTGAAGCTGGAATCACAGGTGGTATGTAAGAGGGATAGTTTCAAGTATCTCGGGTCCGTGATCCAGGGTAACGGTGAGATTGATGAGGATGTCTCGCACCGAATTGGGGCGGGATGGATGAAGTGGAAGCTCGCGTCGGGGGTGTTATGTGATAGGAAGGTGCCACCCAAGCTTAAAGGCAAATTCTACAGGTTGGTAGTCCGTCCGGCCATGTTGTATGGAGCGGAATGTTGGCCAGTAAAGAATTCCCACATCCAAAAAATGAAGGTGACAGAGATGCGGATGCTGCGTTGGATGTGTGGGCTGACTAGAGGGGATAAAGTTCGGAATGAGACTATCAGGGAGAAGGTTGGTGTGACTCCAGTGGAATGCAAGATGCGGGAAGTCCGATTGAGCTGGTTCAGACACGTGAAGAGGAGGGGCTTGGATGCACCAGTTCGTAGGTGCGAGAGGCTAGCGTTGGACGGTTTTAGGCGGGGTAGGGGTAGGCCGAAGAAGTACTGGGGTGAGGTGATTAGGCGGGACATGGAGCAGTTACAGCTTACCGAGGACATGACCCTAGATAGGAAGGTCTGGAGGACGCGAATTAGGGTAGAGGACTAGGGACAGTTTGGGTCGCTACGGTAGGGAATTACTTGCTGGGGGTAGTAGCCTGGTATGCTTCCGTGTTCCTTGTTCCTTGTTTTAGTACGAATCTGGGTGCTTTCCTTTTTTTTCTTTCTGTTTTCTGTTTTCCTTTTCTTTTACTTATGACTGCCGCATTTATGCCGTATTTATGTTATGCATGTTATGTTATGTAATCTTGTAATCTGTTCGGTGCTCTACTTTGTATTGTGTGGTATCGTGTGTCTTGAGCCGGGGGTCTATCGGAAACAGCCTTTCTACCTCTTTAGAGGTAGAGGTATGGACTGCGTACATCTTACCCCCCCAGACCCCATCAGGTGGGAATACACTGGGTTTTTTGTTGTTGTTGTTGTTGAGTTCTTAAGAACCATTCAAGAATATGATTAATTAAAGCTCATTTGGAGCTTTAGTCCGTTGCATAATATTTAACTTGGCTTTGTTCTAGGGTTCTCCTTAGATCTCAAATCACTTCCAATACACTTCCTATGCTTATTATGGTACTAATATGTAGCCTCCTTTGGCACACAAAACATTATTTCTAATCATTGTTGGCGCACTTTTAAGTCTTAAATCTTACGAAATTTTTCACGGGGCTTTACAATTTTTGATATTGTATCCTTGAAATGGGCAAAGAAGAAGAACAAGAAATAATTCTTCTCTGCAATTGGCTGCTTGCATGTTGCTTTTTTATGCTGCTTGCTGTTCGGAGTTCTCTTGTTCTACTTATTTTTATCATCATTGAGGCAACTGGGAAGTGATCTGTCTTTATTTCATTTCTGAAATAAAGATGGTGGTCAATAGTTCCTACCTATGTTTGGTGGGCTATTTGGAGAGAAAGAAACCTTAGGTGTTTTGAGAATATTATTAGCTCTATTCAGAAGGTTGAAGAAAATTGCATTAACAATTTGTATTTTTGGTATAAAGAAGAAGGTATTGAAGAAATAGAACAACTAGTAGACTTCCTAGGATCTATGGAAACTGCTTTTAACTTTTTGGAGGTGGCTAGTATATCTTTAATGCTGGAGAATACAACTTTACCTTTATTGGAAAAAAAAAAAAATCTCATGACAGGTAGTCTCCCCACTACAAGGCAATAATCATGCACCGTGGGTCGTCATATGGCGGGTAGACTTCCCCACTACCATGCAATAATAATACACCATTGGTCGTAACATAGCGGTAGTCTCCCCCACTGCCAGACAGTTCCATACCGTAACTTTGAGATCAAAACATACCATGAGAATTATCTGAACATGTTTAATATATTAATTTGGCACCTAAGGCCCATAATTCACAGTCGTGGTCATTATTGTAATCATGGAATTCTTTACACCTTGTCCATTTTCAATTTTAAAGCTTGAATTGTTTCTCTCATTCATGTCATGTGTAGCATAGCATGTAATTCTAACATTTAAGGAAATATGGGTAGTTCTATCATTACTTTTCACTCTCAATCATGCATTTAAGATTTGGAAAGTACACCAATCACAGACACCTTTAGGCATCATTACCTGTAAACTAAAAGAACACAATTTTATTGGGGAGGGTTCAACTTAACTTACCTTGAGTACCCAAAGCTAGCATAGCTTCTTGGACTCTAGATCAATATCACAGACCTTAATCTACACAATACAATAGGTGATAGATATTACTTACCCAAGCCTCATCTTTTTCTGTCTCAACATATTTATTATTTATGGCAGGGAGTTCTTAAGAACCATTCAAGAATATGATTAATTAAAGCTCATTTGGAGCTTTAGTCCGTTGCATAGTATTTAACTTGACTTTGTTCTAGGGTTCTCCTTAGATCTCAAATCACTTCCAATACACTTCCTATGCTTATTATGGTACTAGTATGTAGCCTCCTTTGGCACACAAAACATTATTTCTAATCATTGTTGGCGCACTTTTAAGTCTTAAATCTTACGAAATTTTTCACGGGGCTTTACAATTTTTGATATTGTATCCTTGAAATGGGCAAAGAAAAAGAACAAGAAATAATTCTTCTCTGCAATTGGCTGCTTGCATGTTGCTTTTTTATGCTGCTTGCTGTTCGGAGTTCTCTTGTTCTACTTATTTTTATCATCATTGAGGCAACTGGGAAGTGATCTGTCTCTTTATTTCATTTCTGATTTTGACGGACTCCTTTCAGATTGGTCATGACTCGGTATCTCCATCACTTGACTCGTGGTTTCTTATTCTGTATGATATGAAGGATCCAAATTCTTTTACTCCTTAAGTACCTCTATAGACAGAGCATTTCTTGTACCTTGCTGTCCCTTATACATGCATTATCCTTAAAAATAGTTTGGTAGATGAGGAATGTTTGAAGTTTCTTCATGCTATTTCCTGTTTCGCTTCACCTTTTATTGTTTTAAGTGTATCCCATATTCCAACTGCTATTCAGATAATAGTGTTTTGGTTATCTTTGAGTAATTGCTTCTGCCGAGAATCAAGGATTATTTTTTTATTAGAAAAACGGGACTATAGACTGGTTAGGAGTTTACACTGAACTTATATGTTGTTTTCTCAAATCTCAAGCTGTAATTATGAGTCATGTTGGTGCCAGTTTAGTAGGATTACATCAATCTGATTCTTGCTTCTTTCCAACTTTTTTTTACCACTTTTGTGTTAAGCCCATCTTTTCTGTTGTTTTGTAAATTAAAAAACATTTTCATCCCTCTTCTTTTGGATACTAGGTTGTCAGGTCACTCAAGTTCTTACAGGAAGGAGGGTATTTTTCTACACATACATGGGCAGCGGTCACTATTCCTCGTGGTACACTTCAGGTTGGTTAGTTCTTATCCTTGCTGGAACTATTTTCCTCCTATGAATGCATCAAAAGGACTTTGTATATCTTTTAGGGGATCTTTTGTTGGATAAAGTAATTATTTTATTTATGTTACGGGAAGATAGAGAGGAAAGACTACCTATCAAAGGAAAGATATAGAGAAAAAGATTAGATTTGGTTCTCTATGAATGGCACCAAATCATCGACTCTAGTAGGGACCTTTTAGTTGTATCAAAAATTTAGCAAAAGCAAAAGACAAGCATCTGTCATACACGTCGAGTTTCCATCCTTTCAATTGTTCTTTTATTCGTCTCTCCAAATTACCCACATAAAGGGAAAAAGCTACGGTCCCATTCCCTGCATCTTCTCCTCCTAAACTATCCGCCTCACGTCCTTACCTGTAATCGATATTGACCACTGTACTCCAAAAAAATAAAAAATAAAATTAACACCATTCACCAAAATCCGTTTACTACCAGATAATGTAGCAGTACGTAGTTCTTTTATTCGTGGTCTTGGTATTCTGTTATAACGATAAAGGTAATATAACACGGGATGTGTGATAGGTGTATGTTACTAGTCAAAACCTAGCTGTTGAACCAAGTCCACTATCTAAATGGAGAGATGGACAGAGGAGCAGACCTAGTTTCCCCAAGTTTTGAAGAGGAAACAATGATTTTAGTCATACGAAAAAGTGATTCAAGCACCCAAGGCTTGTCTGCTCTGTATGCCTCAAGGTATGCAACCTTTGTGAAATCATCATTTCATAATTCACAAAGTTCTAAAAGTGTCAACAATTTTGGCAAGACATCAAATATTGTTCATAAGCATTTTTATGTGCAAACACACCAACAAACTTAATCCTTTGGGTTGTCTGCTCCATATGCCCCAATAGCATTTTTCTTTTAAGTATTTTACTGTAACTATATAATGTGTTGTTTTACAGTTAAGAATTTTGTCACTTAAAATGTTCTTAATTAGATGCATTATTCGTGTTCAACAGTGAAATTATCTCCCTTCACATCTTTTATATTGAACTTTATACAATTTCTAATTTAATTTTCTATAATTTTCTCATGTTAATCTAGTTTTTAATTTTATTTGTGTTAAGAATATTAAAATTGAACCTGTGCCTTTGAAATAACGCCACCATGATTGGTAATATAACCTCCTTAAACCCTGCCTTCTAAAATATTGGATCTCTATTTGTATATTCGGAGCATATGGTAATGCTTCAAATTTCTTTAACATGTTCCTCTCAAACATGAAGTGACACCTTTGGGATGATCGCCGCATATGGATAGAAACTTATGCTTTTGTATGATAGAAGATTATCTGAATGACTTTATTGTTACAGCCCATGTTGCTCGAACTCTTCAAAAATGTTAGCGGGAGCGTGTTGGATTCTCCAAAAGTAGTGTATATTTTGAGAATCCAACATGGGTGTGGCATCGAAAATGAGGAGTTCACAACTTAGGTTACAGCAGCCTTGCTGCTGTGTTCTTCTTTGAGGGGTTAACAACTTTTGGTAGTTAGCATTTTTTATCTGTTAATCTGCTATTGTGCAAATGGACACAGGGGTTTTCTCCTGGCAAACTTTGATTTTACTTGGGTGTTTTTGTAGATGACATTTCTCCATAAAGGATTTGATGAGACACGTAGGCTTGGTGTTCAACGTCAGACGGAACAGGTAGGGATTTAAGCTTTTGTTCCAGGCGGTAGATTACTAAAATAATGATTCGTTAATCTGTTGAAACTTGACTGGAATAGTTGGTGCGCAATTCAACTCCACCCACCGAAACTGGAATGCTGGTTGTCGATTCTGTGGTATGTACACCATCCCAAGTGATAATGCTAATAAAGTATATGCCTATGCTTATCAAGATTCATTCTTTCACTGGGTTTATGGAAGGTTCCTGGCGGCCCTGCTCATAATCATTTAGAGCCTGGCGATGTACTTATTCGCATGAATGGGGAGGTTAGTCTTTCTTTTATCTCGTTGAACATTTAAAATTTGATGGTCTGCTATGCTTCATTCAAACATGCTTTCTATATCATTTATACCTATACTATTTTCAGCAACCTAATTAGAGATTTGTCTTCTTCTACCTTGGAACTGTATTCCCTCTCATTTTCCCATATGGCTGCATCCTATGAAATTCGACACCCACATGAATTCTCCCAAGCCAACCATTGAACTAGGTCGAATTAGAGACTTATTTGACTGAGTCATACACTAGCTCTATCTGTCTTCTCTGTTGTGTGGTGTGTTGTGAGCGATACTTCTATTATCCTATTTGATTGCCCAGATCCTACATGAATATAGAATAGTAGATTTTCGGAAATTACATTTGTCAGTTAATCATTTCACTGTCCATGCTTCAAATTGAATCCTGCAAGTCTCATGCAGGTTGTTACCCAGTTCCTGAAGATGGAGACTTTACTTGATGACAGTGTTGAGCAGAAAATTGAGCTTCAAATTGAAAGGGGTGGCACTCCTTTGACAGTGAACTTGTTGGTAAATATTGTACTCGCACACATTGAAGTTTCTCTACTATTTATTTCTTTTCCAAGTCTTCTTTCACTTGGAGATGGAGGAAAAATTGTCACTTCTGTTCATCAGGTTAACCCTTCCATTTTGTACCCTGGCTTGATTTTTCAACCCACTAAAGTTACCAACATTTTTTGGCAATGCCGGTTTTAAGACATGGCGGTTTTGTACCCTAGCTTGATTTTTCAACCCACCGAGTCTATTTTTTTTAGGACTTGCTAGATTAGGGAAGGGTGAGATTGA
Organism: Capsicum baccatum var. pendulum; assembly: GCA_030864225.1. Lineage (NCBI taxonomy): Eukaryota > Viridiplantae > Streptophyta > Magnoliopsida > Solanales > Solanaceae > Capsicum > Capsicum baccatum. Next base: position 200,487,108 of record CM061553.1, read on the forward strand.
CGAGGATGTCTCAGATCGTATTGGTGTAGCGTGGTTGAATTGGCGGCTCGGCTCGGGAGTTTTGTGTGATAAGAAGTGCCTCCAAAGCTTAAAGGTAAGTTCTATAGTGTGGCAGTCCGATCGACTATGTTGTATGGAGCGGAGATGAGGATGTTGCGGTGGATGTGTGGACTTACTAGGAGAGATGAGATTAGAAATGAGATTATTCGGGAGAAGGTGGGAGTGGCTCCGGTAGAGGACAAGATACGAGAAGTGAGGTTGTGTTGGTTCGTACATGTGATTAAAAGGAACACGGATGCTCCAGTTCAGAGGTGTGAGAGGCTGGCTATGGATAGTTTTAGGCGGGCTAGAAGTAGGCCGAAGAAATATTGGAGGGAGGTGATTAGGAAGGACATGGGGCAGTTACAGATTGCGGAAAACATGACCCTTGATAGAAGGTGTGGAGGACGCGAATTAGAGTAGAAGGCTAGTGGGTAGGAGTACATTTGGAATAGTAGGATTGAGGCTCTGTTTGTTTTGGTGTCTATAGTGTCTTGAAAATGCTGTTAAACAAATCAGTCAACCACCTCAAACTTGCCCTACCAGCATACTTTCAAAAATCCACCGGAATCTCGTCTGGCCCCGTCGCCCTACCTCTCCGCATTATACGAATAGCCTCTCTGATCTCCTCAACCTTAAAACGCCTACAGTAACTGAAATCACGGCTCTTCTCCGTGTGCTCCAGCTCCCCTAACTCAATGCCTCTATCCGCCTCCTCGTTCAAAAGGCTATGAAAGTACTCCTTCCATCTACCATCCTCCCCCTTAATGTACTTCACTTGATCGAGGTTACGATCCTTCCGCTCCCTAGCCTTAGCAAGTCTATACAACCTCTTTTCCCCGCCTTTCTCCTCTAACCCCGCATACAAGCTCTCGAACGCTGCCGACTTAGCAGCTGTAACTGCTAACTTAGCCTCCTTCCTTGCTACTTTGTAAACCTCCCTAATCACCCGCTTCTCCTCTTCATCTTTACTCTCAATCAACTTAACATACGCCTCCTTCTTAATCTCCACTTTCTTCTTCACATCTTCATTCCACCACCAGTCCCCCTTATGACGTCCTGCCCGACCCCTCGAGGCCCCCAACACTTCTCTAGCAGTCTCCGTGATACAACTGGCCGCCCTCTCCCACATAACATCCACGTTCCCCCTGTACTTCCACACCCCCAAACCCCCACCTTTTCCCCTATCTCCAGTGCACTAACGGGAGTCAAGCTACCCCACTTAATTCTAGGACGACCCTCCCCGGATCTTCTCTTCTTGCACTTCTTGATAGACAAGTCCATCACTAGAAGCCTGTGCTGGGTCAAAAAATGCTCACTCGGAATGACTTTACAGTCCTTACATAATGCCCTGTGCCCCTTTCTAAGCAGTAGAAAGTCAATTTGAGTCTTAGCTATCGCGCTTTGGAAGATAATCAGGTGATCCTCCTTCTTCGGAAAATTCGAATTCACTACCACTAGCCCCAAAACCCTCGCAAAATCCAACAGAGCAGCTCCCTTACCATTCCTATCACCGAAACCAAAACCTCCATGCACATTGTCGTAGCCTCCCAGTAATACCCCAATGTGGCCTTTGAAGTCCCCTGCTATGATAATCTTCTCTGAGCTAGGCACGTTTCTCACCACCTCGTCCAAATCCTCCCAAAATCTCGCTTTCACCTCCTCTTCCAAGCCCATCTGCGGCGCATACAAACTACACACATGCAGCATAAAACTCCCTATGACCAACTTAATCTTCATCAGCCTATCGCTGACCCTCTTAACCTTCACCACCTGACCTCTCAGCTCCTCATCTACTAAGATGCCCACTCCATTCCGACGCCCATCACTCACTGAGTACCACAACTTGTACCCATCCACATCCCTAGCCTTAAATCCTACCCACCTAGTCTCCTGAACATACGCAATATTAAAATCCTCCTCTTCTTAAGAATCTTCACCAGCTCTACGGACTTACCCTGGAGGGTCCCAATGTTCCAAGACCCTACCCTCAACCTATCAACTCTCGCCTCTTACCTACCTCTAAAACCCCTCATCAAACCTGCCCTAACACCCGACCTATACCCCACACCCACCCCTGCCCTCCCCTCCCCTCCCCTCCTCACCCCCTCCCAAAACAGCCCTCACCCCCAACACCCTCGGACATGACCCTAGTCCACCATCAACCCCTCCAGCCACTACTCAAAAACCAAAACAAAGCCCCTCACCAACAAACAAACGGACAAAGCCACAGTACGAAAACAGTAGGCGAAGGTGCTCACAAAGTACACTAATCGTCCTTGCAGCTATAACAACACAACAATAACAATAACAACAATAATACAAAAAAAACCACCAATAGGCTAAGTATCCAATCACCACTTTAATCACACGAACAAGAAACAAGAAAAAGAAAAGGAAACCAGTAACAAGAAGCAAGAACCAAAATAATATAAATAAACTAAGCTGTATAAAGTGACTGAAATCAAAGTTTAGATGTCACCGGTACGCCTGCGGGCTGCTGGTTCCGTCAATTTTGATGTCGATAGCTGGTTGCCAGATTAAGGTCGCCTAAAAAAGCCGCTGGCTCGCTGCCGGAGTGTCGCCGGATCGTCGACTATGTCTTGGCGGAATTTGGGAGATGGTTGTCGTCGTACCAACCTGCTTGACTGCTGATGCACACCTACACCGGCGCTGAAGTCGAGCCTGTGGAACCCTAACCCCGCCGGCGATAATAGTGACGGGACTGACAAAAGGGGAGGGAGAGGGGGGAAGATAGGGAGAACTGGAGGGGGGGGGGGAGAGAAACTGGGGGGAGAGAATGAGGGAGTGAGATAGTACCCCTTACCTGTTGCCGCGCCTACGCCGGCGTCGGAATCTGCCGGTCTGACGAAGTGAACATTAAGATTGGAACGTTAAAGGTGAAACGTTGGAGAGAGAGTGCGTAGGTGCACGGTAAAGCCAAAATCTATCACATATCTCTCTACTAAATCCCTCCCAATTATTCAGTCCTCCATCAAAAAAAAAAAATGATTGGTACCAAGATTCAGCTGTACCAATAAGATGCACTAGTGCAATTTCGACCTTCTGCTCCTTATTTATATGAAAAAACTCGAAAGAATTTTTCACACCTTCAGACCCATAGTTTGGGATCAGTACCATCGAACAAAGAAAATTCTAATTTAGGAATAGGAAATTGCCAACCTGGTTGTTAGCTAGATTGGCTTGTGCCCCAAGCTCTGGATCTCGTCCATGTGGTCGAAGTCCTAGCATCCCGAGGTCGGGAACCGGAAGTAGTCCATTACCCCGACCTCCTTCTCTGGTTTCACGTTGCTGGTGCATCTCAATGGTGGTAAGTCTCTCCGTGATGAGATCTAATGACTGGGCAACCTTCGTATGATCACGAGCCAGAGTTACATGTGCAGATGTCATTTCCCCTATCTTACCCGCTAACTGTTCGAGCAATTCCCCGTGCTTAACCATGGCTTCCTCATTCTTTGTGACCCTATCATTAAGTATTGTTAAACGAGTGCCTTCATTGACAGTCATAGTGGAAGTAGGTCGTAGGATTGCTGTCTTTGATACCACTTGTAACACTCTTAGCAAATAAGAAGAGATTTTTTGGGACAATTTTCTGATATATTGATTTAAAGAAATTACAAGAGAAATACTTAAATGAAATAGGAATTAAAAAGACGAGTTCACGACATTGTAGACTCCATTGACATGACCTGCAATTGAGAGTTAGAATAGAGGTGAGAAGAAGGAAGAAAGAACAGAAGAAAGAGGGTGATGAGAGAGGAGAGAGAAGAAGAGAGGAGGGTGAGAAAATTACCGGTAGTTAGTTACCCTGTAGTTCTCCTTTGAGTTTGTTATAACTTCCTCTAACTTCATCTGAACCATGGGATCTCATTTATTCACAATTAATCCTGATCGTCCATGTGTTTTAATTTCCCAGCTCCTTCCAATTTAATTCTTTACTTAGCTAGTTCATTACATGTAGTTATTTAGAAATAAAGATGATACCTTTAATGGCTTTATTTCTCATAAATTGAGGTAAAAATCAACTGAGTAGAAAAATAAATTGAATTAGATGTGATAGAGGTGAGACTACTTAGTTTTGAATGATTTGTGTGAAAAAGAAAATTACTCATGAAGTAACTCCCTTTATTCACCTGTGTCTAATAGAGTAGCTGAATGTTAAAATAAAATTTAATCTTGATGGATCCCTAGATTAATATAAAGCTCGATTGGTAGCAAAATGATTTTTCTCAAAAATAAAATATAGATTAGTTTGAAACAATTGCACCGGTGTCGAAAATTTTTCTATTTGTGTTTTGATTGACTTGCCTCAATTTATAAGTTTTCTGCCCATCAAATGGATATCACAATAACCTTTATAGTGGTAGGAATGTATCCGTATGAATCTATTGAGATGGCATGTCATATAGGTAGGTATCTTATTTCCTAAACTATCAATTAAGGTTATACATTTCTTATGGGCTACTGTTCCATCACTTTTAAGGATGGAAATCTTTATCTTTGATTCTTTTCAACAAATATTACCTTTTCAACATCTTAAAGTTGCAGGATTTCATGGATTAGATGCAGCTTCTTTATTCCATGTAATTTTTTGTTTTTTGGGGGTGCGGGTGGGGTGGGGTATTTTACCTGATAGATGATTGTAATGACACTAAGCTTGATTTCTAACTCAACCTATTAATCCAAATGATAAAAAAGATTTTCTAACTTTAATTCCTTAAAATAGATACGAAAGGAATTGGTTTAAGAAAGGGCTATGAAACTACACTGACTGGCTTGTAAGGTTTTGTCCTTTTTCTTGTGTTTTATCTTCTGCAATTGTGACTTCTTTTCTTGCTGCAACTTCAGGTTCAGGATTTGCACTCAATTACTCCTGACCACTTCTTGGAAGTTAGTGGTGCTGTGATACATCCCCTTTCTTATCAACAGGTTTGTGATATTCTGCACTATTGCCTCCTCAGTCTTGTGCATGCAACAAGAAACATTCCTTACCAGTAGACTCCCCTGACATGAGTTTACCTGCATTCTACCTATTAGTCATTCTGTAGGACGGATTATATCAAATGTGAGTCGGGAAATTGTTCTTGACTTGCTCACAGGCTTCTTCTCTGGAAGAAGTCAGCAGTCTGTTCTGGTTAATGCAAGATTTCCTTTAATCCTAATTTAATGTTAGCTTCAACGAAGTTGTTTTTTCTTGGTGAAATAAATTCATACATATTAATTTTGAATGACAATGAGAACTTATGTGCAGCACATGAAAGCTATGTTGCACGGACTCTCTAAGAATGTTGCCGCACCCGTTTTGGATCCTTAAAAAAGCACCAATTTTGGAGGATCCAATGTTCAACCGTCCATAATTTTGAAGAGTTCGAGCACGGAGCAACATAGCCTGAAAGTGGAATTTAGCTGCTGCATCCAGTCAACTGTAAAAGTTTTAGTTCTGGTGCTACTTGGAACCAATCAACTAGGGTAAGGAGTGATGTAGGCCCACTAGAAGCAAAGCAAAGTTCTAGATTTTTGGGTTTCACATTTAGGTCTTAATCAAATGAGTGCAAAATGAGGAGCAACACATTGAGAAACAGAAGAAGCCCAGAATTTCTTGGTGTCATACTTCGTCCATAATTTTAGTATGGAGCTTGGGGAACTCCATGCCCTCTGAGTCCATGATCTGATTTTTAAGAAGTTGTGCAGTCATTCTTCTTTTCATACCTTTACTGTGAAGCTTGGGAGTTCTCCATACGTTCATCCTAGTCCGCAATCTGGGGCCCATTGGAATTTAATCTTTCTCCCTGCTACTAATGTAACTTAGTATATTTTTCAAGATGGAGTTCAGGATTTTATAAAGTACATTTCATTGAGTATTTTTTTTTAGTGGAGCAGCTTCAGCAAATCCTCCTGAGATAACTAACCCAACTAGGTGCTCGGTCACCTGTGGTGAAGAAGTGGAACAAACATGCAACTTTTGTCGACATGATATATGAATAATAGGATGTGGTCCAAACATCACGTGGTGATGGGTGAAGTAGGAAAGGAGCCGCTAATCCTTAGGTTCTTCCTGTTTATGACTTTCCTACCCTTGCAACACTTCAGGAGCTTTCTGTGAGTTGATACCAAAATTACACGCCTATTGGAACTCTTGTTCAGTTATTTTGGTCCATCTTGAACCATCTTTTCTCACTGAATGGTTTCAGTAGGCTGTCAATGTACAGCGAACTAAGATATTTTAGTCAAGGATTGCTTTTGTATCTCTCATTGAAAGTGATGAGACTTGTCTGGACTGGATTTCTGGCTTCTATTTTGAAGAAATAAATAAAATCATCCCTTGTAGCAGTTAATCATGTTGACATTCTATTTGAAGCATAGTGTAGTTCTTTAAATTTGATCCACTGTTTCTTTGGCACATTTTGTTGCTTTTGGTGTTCATATTTAAGTAGTTTTCTCATCTTCCATCTGCATTTGAAGGCCCCATTTTGCTCATTGGCTTTGTCTTCCTTCTTTGCAGGCTAGAAATTTTCGTTTTAACTGTGGTCTTGTCTATATCGCTGAACCCGGGTTCGTGCATTTTTTTTTTTTGTCCATATGTTTATGTATTTTGGCTCAATTCTCATAATGCATGATTTTTAAGTATAAACCTGTGCGTGCAATCTGTAGATACTGGATTGTAAAACAAATTGTATTGACTGTGACTACTATTTGCAATTGTAGATACATGCTATATAGAGCAGGAGTTCCTCGCCACTCCATCATTAAAAAATTTGCAGGAGAAGGAATATCAAGGCTTGAAGACTTAATTTCTGTTTTATCTAAGTTGTCTAGGGGTGCAAGAGTACCATTGGAGTATATAAACTACAAGGAACGTCATCAGAAAAAGGTATTAGCAGCACTACTATCAAGCTATCTGTAAAAAAACTTGTTTCCGTCATTTATAGTTCCGCGTTCTCTTATCGGTCTCTTCTGTTTGCGGATAAGAACAAATGCTGATGCTTGTTTGCTTTTTCAATTTGATCTTGGTGATTTGTTTGAAGTATGGTTAACAAAACTATGCCTCGGTGTGGTTCTGTAATTGGGTATATCTGGGTGATGTTGACAGTATAGAAGGGCACATTCTTCTTGATCAGAAAGGGTAAAGGGAAGAAAAAGAAACTTAATGGTGGGTCTAACACTGTTTTCATCAACAGTGTCAGGGGTATTGGCAGGAAATCTCTGTAACTGCATTGGTGTAGAACTTACAATTATCTGCCTAAATGGTTTCAGATTTTCTGAAATAAGGCCTGAGGTATAATATATCCACCTGTTTGTCAACAATGATATTAGTAATCATTTTCTTTTATTGCATATAAATATAATGGTTGGCCACTTTTCCGTTCCCGTGGTTTTTCTTCCCTTTTTAAATTGAATTTGATCATTGAATCTGGAGAAGGGATAAATTACTTGAGCGCTGAAGATGTAGTTGCAAAAAATGTAGTAAGTGGGAATAGGTGAATTGTGCAGGACACGGAGGCTACCGTGGCCTGTACAAAACAGATCAGGGGTGGGAAATCAACTCTAGGAGAAACTCTAATGATTGTGGATTAGGTGGTATTAAGGCTGTCAACGGATCGGAACCGGAACCCCCGGACCGGTTTGACCGGATCCGGAACGTTACCGGAACCTCATTACCGTTTTATATCGCCGGAACCGGAGTTACCGGAACCGGAATACCGGAACATTTCCCTTGTTCGGACCGGTCCGCTAGCTACCGGTGTGGAACCAGAACGGACCGGAGCGATATCGGAACGTTACCGGAATATCGTGACTACCAGTTCTTTTTTTTTTTTTTTTTTTTTTTTTTTAAGTTTTAATTTAAATTGTAACTTAATTGAGATTAATATATAAGTTATATATATATATTTTTAACTTATATAGTTTATATAATTTATTAACTTTTTTATAATAAGTTTAAGTTTTAATTATTGTAAAAGGTTTTAAATTTTAACTTAAAAAATATATGTTAAGTTAATATAATATTTTTAGTAAGTTTAAGAAGTTAAAAGTTTTTCTAACTTTATAAACTTAAATACTTAATATAATATATTTTTTTTTTCATAATTGCAACAAACAAAAGAGAAAATTTAAAACGAAATTAGGCGAACATTTATTACAAAGATATTAAATGTAAATCTAATCTACGCAGCCACCTTCTAGGAAGGGTTTTGTGTGAATTAGATTTCTATTGTAGAATCTTATTAATATCTAAATTGTCTATAATTTTTTTGGCGTAACTTTTCTAATTCTTCGACGGATAAATCCTTCGGAATTGGTCTATTTCCTTGTTGCTCCATTGCTTCCATTCCATCATCACTATTTTCGTCAAAAATTTCATCTATTTCGTCTTCAATATGGGGCGGTAATTTGGGGAGCCCAAAATTTCTTCGTTCGGCATTGATCCAATCTCTAAATAATACCGAAATCTCCAAACTATCCCTTGCTAACGAATACCGATGATCTCCTATTATAAATCTTCCTGCGCTGAAAGCGTGCTCCGAAGCAACTGAAGAAGCTTGAGCTGATAACAAATCTCGAACCATCCTTGAAAGTTTTGGAAATTGTCTGATCCGGGTCTTCCACCACGATAAAAGTTGTTGTTTTCCAGTTTCATCTCTAATATTTTCCCGGTCCTGCGAAAGATACGAATCAAAATCATTACTCCTACAACATTGAAGACCAAGTTCTTCGCCCATCTCGTCATCTAAATCATCATATCTACGTCTAGAACTAGGAGGTTCAATCGGCCCAATATTTTGTTCCATAACTTGATACAAGTTATATAAACTCCTAGCTGTAGGTACTATGCTAGCACAACAAGTTTCAACTGATGGCTTTTGATGAAGTCCAATTTCTAAATTGTTGTATAATTTTTTAACCAACATCACTGTACCATGTTCTTTATAAAATGAGTTTCATAAATTAGTTGTTAAAATAATTTGTGGAATTGGAAAATAATATTTTTAAAATTTTTCAATCATAGCTTCAATTGCCTCTTTGTTAGGACATATTTTTTTATATTCAACAAGTACTTTAGAAATAGCAGTAATAGTTACTAAAACAGAAGAAATAGTTGGAGTATATTGAGCAGATACTGTGTTCGTAGCTTGATAAAAAGTTTTCAAAAATTTACAAAGTTCTTCTACTTCAGTCCAATCATCTTCATCTAGCATTAAATTAACATCCTCATTATAAGAATTATAAACTAATTGTATAGGTTTACGATATATAACAGCAACTTCAAACATTTGAAACAAAAAATTCCATCTAGTAGGAATTTCTTTTGGAATTTTTCTATATGGAAGGCCACATTGTTCACATTTACGTTTAAAATCATCCATTACAACCTTTTTTTTATTTTTAAACATAGAACTACAAGCAATTCACACTTTAACACAACCATTTCCAAACAAATGAATACCATCATGTACTATCAAATTTGAAATATGTGCAGAACATCTAACATGAAAATGATCTTGATACATTAAACATAATCTAGTTTTTAACTCGTCAACAGCTTTCAAATTATTAGAAGCATTATCTAATGTGCATGCCATAGGTTTACCAATAAATCTAAAATATTTCATGCTCTCCGCTATTGTATTAGCTATATACATACCGGTTTTAGACTCATCGACATATTTATAAGCAATAATTCTTTTTTGCATGTTCCAATCGTGATCAATCCAATGAGCCGTGAGAGTAAAATAATCATTACCGACAACACTAGTACCCATATCAGAAGTAACAGATATTCTACCATCAAATTTATCAAATAAGCAACGAAGAAAATGACAATGTTCAGCTTGAAATTTAAAAATATCATTTTTAATTGTATTTCGTGAAAAACCTTTAAAAGAGGGATTATATACTCGTTGAATATAATGAATAAAATCGGGATGCGAAGGAAAACTAAAAGGCAAACCCATAACAGCAACCATTTTTGCTAGTTCTTCTCTATCTACATCTTCACTATATGTCGAGGATGAACTTGCTTCAGCCGGGTTAAACATGTCTAAACGTGTTTGAACCATATTATCTCCTACAGATTCATGTACAAATGTTGTACCATCTTTTTTTGCCTTAGCCTCGTTTTTTAGACGAATAAATTCTTTATTACATCTCATCAAATGCGAAGTTAGCAATCCTGTCCCGCCATTTTTCCCCCCAGTCAAATGTTTAAAAACATTCTTGCATTTATTGCAAGTAGCAGTACTTTTTACCCTATCATGCTCCATAAATTTTCAAACTAAAGACCTTTTAGTACGTTCGGTACCTTTGGCCCTAGTAAATTCCGGTAAAGGGGACAGTTCTTCACCGTGTTCCGGTAATTCCGTAACCGGACTAGTAGGGGTAGGGCTATCACCTAATTCTTGTTCTTCTATATCATCTTCCTCTGGTAAGTCTTCCTCAAAATTATTATAACGCCTATTCAGGGTCTCATTATCTAATTCCATACCGATACCAACATCGAAACCATTAGGTTGTGATAATGAAGTTTCATTAAATCTACCCGGTAATGAACTAGTACTAGCCTTACTTTTTTTATTTCTACGAAAGACCTTACCAAAATTTGATTTTTTACCACTACTATTTTTTTCAAAATCCATATTTCAAAATAAAATATTAAAACAAGCAATACAAATACAAATTGATGTTCGTAAATAAAAAAAATATAGATAATTAACGTAAATAAAAAGAGATTAAAGTTGGAACGAATATACCGAACGTCTGCGTAAAAGCAGACGTATAACAAATGTCGGAATTAAAAGATGATAATTGAAGCTTGTAATATCTTCAAAAAATCTTCAACTCCAACTAATATAATAAATGAATCCTCAACTTCAAGTGTTCAACTAATATAATAAAACTAGAAATATTTAGAGAGAATTTGAGATAATATTAAGAGAGAGTATGAAAATTGATAATATTTGTGTGAAAAAAATAATTGAAATGAAGTATATTTATAGTAAAAATTTTAAAGGGGGGGGGGGGGGGGGGGGGGGGGTAATTGGAAGTTGGTTGGGGGGGGGGGGGATATTAACAGCTCAAATGCAACGGCTCTTTTGGCCGTTGCAAACCATTTTTTATTTTTTTTTTTAAAAAAAGAGCCTAAATCTGTTAAATTTACGGACCGATCAACCGGAACCGGAAATACCGGAATTTTTCGTAGGTCCGGACCGGTATCGTTTTCCGGAACATTGGGTACCGGTAAACCGGAACCAACCGGACCGTGTCGTTACCGGTACCGGAACGTTACCGGAAACGACACTACCGGAACGGAATGGAAAGTTCCGGTTCCGTTGCCAGTCCTACTTACGAAGAACAAGAACCCAAAAATCCGCAAGTACAAACACCAATCTTCTTGCAGTGACCACTAAGGGAATCAACTTCACCTCACAACCACTATTTCTAAGCAACGTACAATATCGGCTTTTCCAAGCCCTACACTAAAGATGACTTTTCCAAGCCCTAAACTAAGAACTACACTCTCTTTTGAGAGAACTTTCAATGTCTCAAATATTCATCATCGAAAACTAAGGAACAAATGACCTAATAGAAGACTATTTATAGGCTAGCTTATTACATAGAAAAATGGCCAAAATATCCTTAATGAAAGGGGCAGCCATGGAGTGTCTTTCCAACAAGTGTAATCCCCAAAATACCCTTAATGAAGGGTGCTTCTTCAATGCTCCAAAACCATGGGGTCATGCTTCAACACTTGTGGTCTCGGGTTGGCATCAAAGGTAGGCCCCCACGCAATCTTCCACACATGTTTGCTTTATGTCATGCTCAAAATGGGTCCTCCATGCATGTTCTTGTGTCCTCGAGGTGACCAAGTCTTGAGTGTTTATGCGTTGGCCTCCAATGATGTCTTCAAAAGCATAGATGGCCATTTTGCTCGTATCAGTGGGTGATGTGGAAGGAAAGAAATCAGAGTTTTTGAATGAAAAGTGAATATTTTTGGACTGCAATGCAGATATATATATTTTTGGCATTTTGGTGTAAATGGGAAATGTCAAAATAATGTGGAAAGCATAGTGAGGATCCTCAGTCTCCTTGAGTGAAGGGACTGGAGTTATTGAACCTTGATGTACATTGCTTAAGCTTTAGTGCTTTATGATTCAATAGAGCTTGTCAGAAAGTCATTTTGGTTTCCCCATAACTTCTTGCATGGAAGTATATGACCTCCTAATAAACCTTATTTTTACTGCAGTCTGTCTTGGTCACAATTGATCGCCATGAGTGGTATGCACCCCCACAGATATATAAGCGCGAGGACAGCTCTGGCTTATGGACAGCAAAACTGGCTTTGCAGCAGGAGTCCCCACTTTTGATATCTGGCATTTGTCCAATCGAAAATCACGCCGGATCTTGTACTAGCGAGGTCAGTCCTAAGGACTATATACCTGAAAAAGTCATCCAAGAATCCACCGATGGAGTTACTAGTATGGAAATTAGTGGTGAACATGTTGCTGAGAGACCAAATACTCGGGATGATTCTGATAACGGAACAAAGAAAAGGAGGGTGAAAGAGGACTCATCTGAAGATGGCAATGTAATAACTGATTGCTCTTTAAATGAGCGGAGAGAAGAAAGATTGGATGAGTCTGGATCCGTGGAAGATGCAGTTCTGAGAGATTATCAAGGTGCAGTACCTGTAGAAGCTACATCAGTCCCTGAGCGTGTGATCGAGCCTACTCTTGTGATGTTTGAGGTAACATTAAGGTCTCAAATAACTTGTATACTTTTATTGAATTACTTTTGTATTTTTAAATCATGAATGTTTGATTGTTCAAGTTTCTCTGTCGTTGTCACTCTTTTTGGTCCCTGGGATGTGGGGGTTTCATTAAATAAAGCAGTATTTAATAAGTGATGTGTGATCTTTTAGGTTTTTCTTTCTCCTTAGCTTCTTGGTTCCTGAAAGGTTGTCCTTCTGTATAATCTAACTAAGAAATGTGTTACGCCCCAATTTTCCCCAAAAAGGAAAAGAAAAAGAAAATGACATGAGTTAAACCCAGTGATGGAGGGGATTGTTTTTGTTTTGGTCGTATCTCTTTCGGGTCCATGGGAGGTGGGTTTCATTACCCATTTCTTTCTCCTTTGCTGCTTGATGCCTCTGAGGTGGTTTTTGATGTGTAATCAGATTAATCAGACTAAGATATATGTTTAACCCAATTCTGTTTTCAGTTGGGGATTCTTGTGGTGGACTTCTCCTTTGAATGTTAAACTTTGTAATAGCTGCATGGCCATTGCAATAAAAAAGTGTTGAAAGTATTCTCTTGACAACAATTTCCAGTTTAAATAAAAAGGGTATTCTCTTGACACTAACTTCAAAAAAAAAAAGTATTCTCTTGACACATCCGACATTCCAATTTTATTATGAACCATAAGGTGTTATGAATGTGATAATGATGGTTATATGGACTTCTATTGTAATGCTTCGGGAATTATATTAAAGCAAAATTATGTTATTGCAACTACTAGTTTTGACTTAATTCAGCATTCAATCTAATATTGTAGAACATAGACCATGCTGAAATAAAATCATAAACTCCTGATTTCTTTTGCTCACTGTTGGTCTAAACTTGATATATCTGTTAGCTGTAACCAGTGTTGATCTCATGTTATATCTGTAATACAAATCATCAATATCAAAATGACAACTGCAAGTAGGCGGTATCTCTCTAGATATATTTAATATCCTGGTAATTCCTGTTTCCATCTGCTCAGATAAGTACCTATTGTCTAAGTTGCTCGGACTCTCCAGAAATGTTGCTGCACCCGTGTTGGATCCTTCAACAATACACTATTTTTGGAGGATCCGACACGCACCTGTAGACATTTTTGAAGAGTCCGAGCAACTTAGCCTTTTGTGATGTTAACATTGCAGGTTCATGTCCCTTCATCATGTATGCTTGACGGTGTTCACTCACAACATTTTTTTGGAACTGGGGTAATTGTATATCATTCCCAAACCATGGGCTTGGTTGCTGTTGACAAAAACACAAGTGCAGTACCAGTTTCTGATGTGATGCTATCATTTGCTGCTTTTCCTATTGAAATCCCTGCCGAGGTGAGGTTTTTGGGGGACACAAATTTATCTCCTGGCACTTCTCCTCCACTATTGTTAAGACTCTCAGTAACCTTTTCAGGTAGTCTTCCTCCACCCTTTCCATAATTTTGCTCTGGTTGCATACGACCCCACTGCTTTGGGAGCTGCTGCTGCCTCTGTGGTTCGTGCTGCTGAACTTCTTCCTGGTAACTGTTGAAACTTTTCTTTAAAAAATTATTTCAAAAAAATCTGCTTCCCATTCATTTTATTGCTAGGGTGTGAGCAAAGTGATTTTTCTGTATTTCAGTTGCTTTATCATGTGTTATGCATGCATAATACACTACCTAGTGGAAAGACGTGGTTCACAAAAAAATAGAGGTTTGAAGATCAAGTTCAACTGTCTGCTTTTATTTTCTTCGTGACGTAAAATCGATTATATAAATGTCACTGATACCATACTGGAGGCTTTAGAAATTCGACACGTATAATGAGGATTTAATAGTCAACCAAATCTAATTTTGCTTCTATTCTTTGGCTCTCTTTCTCTTAACCTTCTCTATTGTAGGTGTTGTAAATATCCCAGAACTTACCAAGTGCTGTTTTAACCAATGAAATGCCATTTTACTCTTTGAAAAATCAGAGAAGAAGAATCCTCGTTCTAGAGGGGAGTTTTCATCTAGCTACTGATCAGGATGTGATCCCCTTTGACACCATATCTATTTATAATTTTTTTCCCCTTTGCTTGATCAATGGTTTGTTACCCAAAGTGAACGTAAATTATGTAGTATCCGACTGCACCGATGTGTTCTTGCAGAAAAATGGGAATGTTTCACATTCCATTTTTATGGATTTAAATATTTTTAAGACAGCATTTTCTTCTTCCCCCGTCCCAAAGTAAGAATATCTTTGGACAAGTATGATGCTGTCCTTGGAAAAGTTTCAACATAAGGTTGTGACTTCTTGAAATCCTCTTTAACTTGCTTACCTTGTTATTATAGTTCCCCAAAAATGATGTCCTATGCAGAACACCTTGTTTTTGACTATTAATATTTGGTTGCCAACAGAACCTGCTCTTCTTCGTGGAGATTCTGTGTTTCTAGTGGGATTGAGTAGAAGCCTGCAGGCAACCTCCAGGAAATCAATCGTGACTAACCCTTCTGCTGCTGTGAATATTGGATCTTCTGATGTTCCGCGATACAGAGCAACAAACATGGAAGTCATTGAGCTTGACACTGGTATGTTGTAACCTAAAGGGTCTTGCTGATACTTTTTGGTATTGATTCTTATATTTCTTGTATGTTAGCACTCATTTTGTGACCTCCTCATGGTGCCATTGTGTGCGACATTTCAGATTTTGGAAGCACCTTTTCAGGTGTGCTGACTGATGAGCGTGGAAGAGTTCTAGCTTTATGGGGAAGCTTTTCAACGCAGGTATGTAATTTGAACTGCTTCTCTGAGTTATTGACCATTGAAACTTTTTTTAAGTACTTCGTACACTCTTTCCAGCTCAAGTATGGCTCGAGTTCATCAGAAGAGCACCAATTTGTCCGAGGTATCCCAATATATAAAATAAGCCAACTCGTTAACAGGATCACTTCTGGCACTGAGGGACCACCTCGTCTTATAAATGGTTTACGAAGACCTATGCCGTGCATAAGAATATTAGAAGTTGAACTTTACCCTACTTTGCTTTCTAAAGCTCGGAGTTTTGGACTAAGTGATGCATGGATCCAGGTAATCTGCTACTTCTGGAGGTTTTCGTTTTCTGTCATTTTATGTGCTTGTGTTTTCTTCTTATCCTTTTTCTCGAGTTTAATGTGTTTTTTCCTAATAAAAGAATCTACTTCAACTCAGACAGAGAAATTCAATCAACTTCCTTTAAAGCTCTTTTTTAACATCTGGGTCCACAAGAGATGGTTGCTAGGTATTTGATCAAATAGTATCGTCCAGTTCCTATAGAACCTATCACTAAAATAACCCTAAAGGGGGGATAAGGCTAAGCGGAGTGATAAGGGCTTTCAATGTGCTTGTTAGATGTGTCCTCACTGAACGTGACAACGGGGTGATAGTATGTTTCAGTTGTTATTGATCAATAAGGAAATCCAAAAGGAACTCGAATCTTTATGTGCTTGTTAGATGTGTTCTCACTCCTTAAAGGTTAATTGCAATTCTCAAGTAGAATACAACCCAAGCTTGTAAGTTGATCAACAATTCTATGGTTACTCTGCATACCTGGTCTTCATTGAGAACGTGTCTATCTTTGTATGTGACTATGTATCATGTTACAAGTGTATTGAGTAAAGTTTGTTTGGAATTAGCTGGATGTGGTGTTTATGGATCTGGATATGATCATGACATCTCGTTGCCACCTGGTTAATCATCCAGGCAATATTTACTTGATAGAATCGTGATCACCCAAGGGATTAAGTCCTACTCACGAGTAGAATTGAGCTGAAGCTTGAAACTGGTAAATAAAAGCATCAATTGTATAAATGTTTATTGGGAATGGGCCTTTTTTAATAGTTGACATATCTCATTTAGGCCCTTGTGAAGAAGGATCCTCTGAGACGCCAAGTTTTGCAAGTCAAAGGTTGCTTCGCTGGCTCAAAAGCTGAAAACTTGTTGGAACAAGGGGATATGATCTTAGCAATTAATAAAAAGCTAGTAACATGCTTTCGTGACATTGAAGATGCATGCCAATTGTTAGACCATTCCAGTAACGATGATGGAAAACTAGACTTGACAATTCTCCGTCGGGTTAGCAAGAATTTATTTGACATTAGCTTTACTTCTTTCAATTTCACTTATTTAATCAATAAGAATTCATTATTTTCATTATCTGTTTACGTCATGCAACTACAAGAGTTCAGACATCCCTTAGATTTTTCATTTGTTGCTCATGGTTTCTCAGGGAAATGAAATTGAACTACTTGTGGGAACGGATGTGAGGGATGGAAATGGAGCCAAACGAGCAATAAATTGGTGTGGCGGTATTCTCCAAGAACCTTATCCAGCCGTACGTGCACTTGGGTTTCTGCCTGAAGAAGGTCATGGAGTATATGTGGCAAGGTGAGGAGATGCTAGAATGTTTTAACAAATGAAAGATGATAGGAGGGCTTCTGATCCATTTGCTTCTCAATAGCTCCTTAAGTTTCCATTATTTTTGCCACGTAATAGTGACATTTGCTTCTCAATAGGTCCTTAAATTTCCATTATTTTTGCCACGTAATAGTGACATCACACATTTTCTAAAATCTGCTATATTTTAGCGTGTGTAATCTCGAGTCAGCAAGTAGTAAGTAGCTTTGTTTGATTTGGCTTACCTGATTGCACAATTGTTAGTTTTCTTTGCCAACTATTTTGTCACAAAGGCTAATGCCTATTTCTCAGGTGGTGTCATGGGAGTCCTGCACATCGTCATGGTCTCTTTGCTCTTCAATGGATAGTTGAAGTCAACGGGAAACCAACACCTAACTTGGATGCTTTTGTTGATGTGACTAAGGTATGACTTTTCTTTATCGAGGAACTTGGCAAGATCTTATTATGTGTGAAGATGAATCATTGGTACTTAAGAATAATTTTAAGAATTGAACTAGAGGTACATCTCTTTTCTAACGTGGTTCTAGCAAGCTTTGTTAATGGTTCTCAGTTAACAAATTATTTCTATGTCGAAGTTTGCTTCGACATCCTGGCTTCAACACCTACTTGATTGAGTTCCTTACAGGCAATAGAGCATGGAGAGTTTGTTCGCGTACGATCAGTCCACCTGAATGGAAAGCCTCGAGTGCTCACATTGAAGCAAGATTTACACTACTGGCCAACATGGGAACTCAGGTTTGATCCTGAAACTGCAATGTGGAGACGCAAAGTAATCAAATCATTGGATTCTAGTGTTCTGTGAATTGTCTCACCTGATTGTTTATAAAGCATTTACCCTACTCGGTAGTTGGTATATGAAGTTATGTGTCGTACGAGAATCTTAATGAACTGAAGGTATATTATTGTGAGGACTATATGTTGTTAAATAACAAAATATTTGATCCATTTATAGAATAAAAAAACTTTTGTATGCGTACTTTTTCTTTTTGAACAATATCATTGCACGTCTCATTACCTAGAAAGAAGCAGCAGAAGCCATACCATCTGCTGGTTCCTCCTCATGCCCCGTGGTTGCCACCTTGAAGGAGGATATTTCTCTTGAAATGAAGTCATTTTGATACGTATCAAAACACTTGGAACTTATGGTATGCGTATCAGCATATTAGTTTTACATTCTGTGCGTTTATAGTAGAGTTGTCAATATGAATCGGTCCAGCTCATCCGAGCTAGCTCACTCGGGCTTCGGAGTTTGACGGCCAGAGTGGGCTGGCTCATCAGCATGACAGGCTAGAAAATAGCAAGCCCAGCCTAGCCCATCACACACAGGCTGCGGGCTGCCAATCCATTTTTTAAAATATATTATTTTTATAATTTAAATTTAAATTTTAAATTGTTAATTATATGAATATTTACAATATAATATTAGTTAACTTGTTAATCAAGTCTCAAATTTACAAAATAAATTCAATAATCTGTTAAATTAAATAACTTTTGACAACAAATTCAAATCAAATAGAGATGTTGAAAAACAAATAAAACTGTTAGTGAGTAATAATATAACTAGCTAAATAGTAATATTAACCTAATTTTGTTTTAATTGATTACAATAAAACACAAAGAAATGTCAAATATTTAGTTCAGAATGAACTACTCAAAAAAAATTTGCATGACACTTATGGCGTGTTCAACATAGCCACATCATCTTTCAAACATATTTAATTTCTTAAGAAATTTAGTATTTTATATTTTAATTATTTATATATTTTATAAACATATTTAATAGTTGAATATCTATGATGATCAAAATAGATTGAGTTTGGATTTATTTTTTTTTACTAAAATTTATATATATTCACAAGATAACTTTACCTTATTACAATAAATCCCATATTGGTAAAGTAATTACATAAATCTCAAATTAATTACTGAAATTTCTTAATTTCTTATTTTCTCTCTCCTTAATATTATACATCCAAAAAGACCGTCTTTTCCTCCATTTCTCTCTCATTACCAATCAGTTTATCCTCCATTATTGAATCCCTTTTTTCACGCCTAAAATCAAGCAATCGTGTATTTAGAGGTTACCATATTGTAAGTGTTCAAACATTAATTGAACTTACTGATTTTATTCATTAATTTTTAAATTTTTTTTTTTAACTTTACCAAATCAGAAAATTTTTCGATGCTTTTTTGGTTGCATGTTTATTTTTATGAAATTAATTGCTTTTGCAATTACATTCTCGTTTGATTGTTATATTATTTCATGTTTTTCATATATTAAAAATTAGATCTTTGTATTTTTTGTTTTATAGTTGTTAGTTCTTAAGCAAGATAGTATAAATTTGGTAATGGATTCACGTCCTAGTTTTAGTTTAGGACTTAGTTTGATTTTGAAGAACTCAATTTCGCAGAGAATCGTTCAAAGCACCGAAACGACTCGGTAACCATGAAGAAATTGAAATAAGTGGTCAGTTCTAGTTCGAAAAGGTCAGCTTCAAAATCGACAAATAAGAAGAAGCTTGATGATTCCAGACGACCACGACTTCCAAAGATATAGATTTTATACATTATACATTACTTTATTTAACACACTTATGTATAATATAAGTTTTTATATACATAGAAGAATCTGTTTTTGTATTTAGTCGAATTATACAATTAGAATCTATGAATTTTGTATAAGGTTACAATATACATTCTGACAAGTTTATTGATAAATAATGTATAATGTTAATATTTATATGTATGGTGTAACATTATACGTTCTTGAGTTTTTATTTGAAAGTATAAGATATTTAGTTATTTTGGAAGATTAATGTATAATATAAGTCTTATGATATACATTTTCAAAATGTTATACATTAGAAGTTCTTATTACATATAATAGCCATTTTTATGTTTTATGATGTATTATACAGTTAGAAAGTCTTATTTTTGTATAAGTTTTCATTATACTTTCTGTCAAGCTTATAGGTCATGCATGTTTAAGGTGAAAAATTTAGATGTGTAGTATGACATTATATATTACTGCAGTTTATTTTTTTAATGTATAAGTTACCCTCATATTTATTTTAATATATAATATAAGGCTTCTGATATATATTTTAATATGTTATACATTAAAAATTTTTATTACATATAAAAAGCATTTTATATTTTATGTGATATTATACTGTTAGAAATTCATATTTTTATATAAGTTTTCATTATATTCCATTTGAATAAAGATAAATTACAATAAAATGGATAAATAAATAATTACATGTCAAGCTATAAAAGTCATACCAACTAGAACAATTTATTTGGAATGATAAGCCAACTACTAGTCTACTACATATGCATTTACAGCCAAAAAGAGTAGTTACTGTAATACGTGCAAGTGTAAAAATTTCAACTAAAATTTACATATATACGTAAGATAACTTTACCTTATTACAATAAATCTCAAATTGATAAAGTAATTATATAAATTCCAAATTAATTAATGAAATCCCCTAATTTGCATCACTTTTGTAGGATTGATAAATAATTTTCGACTCCCAAATACTGGAATGACGCAACAATATGGGGATGTTCATATTTTTTTTTTTTGAGAATTGAAGAAAGAAGAAAACGACTTTTTTTCTTTCAAAAACGTAATTCAACAATAAGAAAAACTAACAGTGATGTTTAAGAGTTTTTTTGAATTTAAATTTCAGTTACTATATTTAATTATACACTACATAATTATAGGTAATTAATGACATTATTTAAATGAATGAAAGATTTTATCTGATTACTGTTTTCATGAATGTAGGTAAATCTATTTTATCATACATCCCTACAATGTATAAGAAACTACAGAATGTATAAGTATATTTTACAAAATAGGAAGAGAAAGCCTAGAGGGATTATATGTAAATACTTAGATTATACAGGTCGGGCTAAAATTTTCTGTTCTTAAACGGGCTGTAAAATTCGTAGTCCAACTTTATCAATTTATAGGCTGAGCCGGGCCTGGCCCGACCCGATGACTCTAATTTATAGTCGTAGAACTTCATTTCCTTGGAAGAAATAGTTATTTTAGACTAATTATACCTATGTCCTATCTATTTATACCAATTTTCTTTTTGTATTTTTTCATCAAATCTATGATTTTGCATTTAATTTGTAAGAGGATTTTTTTCGTGTCCGCACGAAGGCAAGTACACGAGTAAAGTCTAATGTCCCGGTTTAGAAAACCCAAAAAAGGTTTGTACTATTTGAGGGTGATTTTTACTACATGCAATAATTCAATTTATTTTTAGCCATTAGATTAATATAAAGATGAATTTACAATCTCATTCAAAATAGAAAAAGGGTATTATTTTCCGAACTCAAGATATTAAAGGGTAAATTGGGCTTTATCTATAAAGAAACATGCAATAGACGACCTTGACTTTCAGATGATCTTATAATTTCAATGGTATGTTGCAAAGCTGGACATTTTGCTGCTGATGTTATAATAGCTTCATTTATCCTCGTAGGTAGATTTGAGTTGTTTATTGGTTAAAATCAAAATCAAAATCTAATTAATATTATCAATTTTTTAAAATTTTAAAATCAAACAAAATCAAATATAATATATATTTATCGGTTTGGTTGTGTTATTGGTTTGAGTTCAGTTTAGTTAAGTTATTCGATTGTAAACCATACACGAAAATTTAAAAACAATACATTTAAAAGAAAAAAAAAAGGCAACAATTCATTCAAAAAGGAAAAAAAATCTTGAGATTACCACATAAAATAATAACATGATATGCATCTAACACAAGATATTTAAATTATAAATATTTTTTGATGAAAACATATATAAGATATTTAAAATTATAAACAAACAATAACATGACATGCATCTAATACAAAATATTTAAATTATAAATAAATTTTGATGAAAACATGTATAAGATATTTAAAATTATACATAAAAAATAATATATTGTGCATATATAATTACAAAATATATATAATTGTCGTTTCAGTTCAGTTATTTCTTCAATATTTTTGAACAAAATCAAATATTATCATTTTAAAAAAAATATAAAATCAAACCAAATAAAAATCAATTTGTTTAATCATTTTGATTCAATTATTCGATTTGGATCGATTTTTACCCAAACCGTGAATATCCACACTCATGATGCTTGCAATTCTACTAATTGATACTTCTATCCCCTTCTCCAGTACTTCTTTGTCTTTGATACTACTTGTGTTTTGCAATTGTGGCCTCGGCTTCTTTAACGATTTTGGTAATTGTAGAAGCCATTGAGTTAATTGATCAATCTAACGTAAGAGTGTCAAACGGGCCGGGCTGACCCGGCCCGGCCCGGCCCGACCCGGCCCGTGACGTCAAACCGGACCGGTTTGACCCGGCCCGGAAAGCCCTAGGGCTTTAGGGTACCGGGTCCCGGTCCGGTTTTTTAAAAAAATTGGGCCCGGTTAACCCGGCCCGGACCAACCCGGTCCAGGCCCGCCGGTTAACCGGCCCGGCCCGGCCCGGTAACCGAAAAAAATAAAAAAAAAATAAAAAAAAAATAAAAAATTCTGTTGGGCCAAACTAGCCGTTGGCCCAACGGTAATATTACCGTTTTTGGGTCCAAACGGCTAGTTTGGGCCCATTTCATTAAAAAAAAAAAAAAAAAAAATATAAAATATTTTTTAATCCTCAAAATAAATCTATAAATACCCTACAACTTCAAATCATTTCTCACACAATTTTCCAATCTCTCAAATCTCATTCTCTCTCAAATCTCAATTCTCAATTCTCAAATATTCAATATATTTAATTTCTTAAAGTGTTCACTTTAATTTTTTATTTTTTCGTTTACAAAGTAAGAGCGGAAGTTTCTAAAGTCGCAATCTTCGGATACTTCCCAAATTTGGTATTGTCGTTCCATCTCTTACGTTTAATTTTTATTTATTGTATTAATTGTTTAATATTTAATTTTGTTATATTTGTGTATTTTGAATATTTTTAGTTTAATTTAATTTATATTATGGATAAATTAAAAAACCTCGCTGCTAAAGGTGTTAAAAATTTTTGTCCCGGAAGCGGTAGTGGTAGTAAAAAGCGAATTATTAGCGGTAGAGGTAGTTCAAGTAATAGATATACCCGTGTGCCTTCGCCTCCGGTACCGCTTGGTACACCTTTTGAGGAAGAAATAGGTGTAGGTGCTCACGATATGGATTATGTAGAATTTCAAGAAAATTACGGTATAGAAGAAGAAAATGAAGTAGATGCAGTTAATGTAGACGAAGATGATGAAAATATTGCTGAAACACCCGCAGTAGGACATGCTAACGTTAGATCTGAATCAGTTAATCTCCCTTCCCGTCCTCCCAGTGCCCCAAAACCCCGTAAAAGAACTAGTATTGCATGGCAATTTTTTGAACGTATATCAGATAGTGAGGTGCAGTGCAATATTTGTCAACAAATATATAAGCATAGAAGTGGCGGTAAGCAAGGGGGTACGGGTACATTAATGAGACATATAGCTGAAGATCACAAAAGAGAGTTAAATATTGCAAAAGGTGGTGGGGATGTTGGTGGGTCAACGCAAACTAGAATGGACCCAACAACCGGTCAAGTAGCGAAAAAGTATAATAAATTGAGGGACCGGGAAGAAATAGCTAAAATGGTAGCTGTGGGTTGTTTGCCTTTTACTTTTCCTTCTTCTGATGCTTTTATCCGTTATATACAAGCAATTTATAATCCTATGTTTAATGGTATTCCTAGAACTACTTGTCGGTCTGATATTTTTAAACTCCATTCACAATATTGTTTTTATTTATCAACATTCTTAAAAAATATTCAATGTAGATTGGCCCTAACTTCTGATCTTGGTCGTGCTGTTAATAAAAATGATTATTTAACTGTTACTTGTCATTGGATGGATAGTAATTTCATAATGCAAAAACGTATTCTTGCTTTTTTATATGATGAAGATCGCAAGCATACTGGACAATTTATTTTTGATTCTATTATTAAAATTGCCGGATATTATGGTATAGAAAATAAAATTTTATGTATTGCTTTTGATAATGCTTCTAACAACAAGAATGCTATAACAAAAATAAAATCTACGTTATCTCCACCCTTTCCTGAAATTTTCCATATTAAGTGTGCATGTCATATCTATAATTTAATTGTAAAAGATGGTCTTGACTTTTTTGAGGTTTATATTGAAAAAATTCGTCTTGCCGTAGGTTTCATTCAAGGAAATAATCGTAGAGCGAGAATTAAAGAATTTAAAGTTAAATGTCAAGAAAATGGACTTACACCGATTTTAATGCCTGAGGAAATTGATATTAGATGGAATTCTACGTATGAATTTTTAAAAACTTGTTATAAATATAGAATTCCTATTACACTCACTTTTAACCAACACTGTGGTTCTTTTGCTGATTCTGCTGATTGCATGTTACATAATTCTGATTGGGTTATAATTAATGATCTTATTAAATTTTTAGAAAAATTTTATGTAGCTACGGTTGAATTTTCCGGTGCATACTATCCTACTGTTTGTAATATTTTGGCATATATAGCCGATATTTCTGGTTTGCTCCAACAATATAAAAATAAAGAAGGTTATAAAGAAGCTGTTGGCGCTATGTT
The DNA here is from genome assembly GCA_030864225.1 of Capsicum baccatum var. pendulum. NCBI lineage: Eukaryota > Viridiplantae > Streptophyta > Magnoliopsida > Solanales > Solanaceae > Capsicum > Capsicum baccatum. The sequence goes on from CM061553.1 coordinate 200,511,980, forward strand.
TACGAAATTTAAAAAATATTTCTTCCCGATTCCCCCTATTTACATGATTGGTGCTATTTTAAATCCTTGCATGAAATTTAATCATATGTGTCACTTTAGTACGCTTATTTATACTAACTTAGAAATAAATATTAACCGTGAGTCTGAACAAGAGCAGCCTGATTTGTGGACGGCTACGGCTGATGCAAAAGATTATATAGACAAATTATATAATCACTATGCTGATTTATTTGATTCAGCCGTACCTACAAATATCAGTCCAACTGTCGCTCCTCATCCTCCCGAGGAGCCATCATCTTCTAAAAGGTCGGCACATAGTGGTTTTCCTGATTCGTTTTATGATTTATCTTGTTGGAACAGTGTGGATGACAGAGCTTACACATCAACTTATCGGGAGGAGCTGAAATTTTATCTGCGGACGCCACCAGAGGATCGCAGACGACGGATCAACTCGCTGGATTGGTGGAGAAATAATGAATCACAATATCCTGTACTTTCAAGATTAGCCAGAGATATCTTGAATGTACCAATGTCAACCGTTGCATCAGAGAGCGCCTTCAGTCAGGGACGACAGCAGCTTGGAGACAACCGACATTCATTGGGAAGCAACGCAATGAATGTTTTAGTTTGCCTTAGAGACTGGATTAGAGCAGAAAGAAGAAACCAAGGAATGGAACCAGAGCCAAGCGACGACCTCAAACTTGAAGAAATAATGACTTCACGGGAGAACTCAACAGAATCAAGTCCAATGCATGGGTTTGCCCCCGTTGACTTCGACTATCCTATGCAAATTCCAATTAATATTAACATGCATGAGTTGGAAAAAATGATGCATAATTTATAGATTTTTCATTCATGTAAATTATAAATTTTGGATCATTTTGCAATCAATAAAATTCCACAAATTCATTCACTCCTTAGTTGTTGTTTTTTATTTTTTTTTATTTATCAATTTAAAGTTTTAATATCTTCTATAGAAGTGTATATTTAATGTATACATTATATATATCTTCTATAGAAGTGTATATTTAATGTATACATGTGTATATATCTTTTATAGAAGTGTATATTTAATGTATACACGTGTATATATCTTCTATAGAAGTGTATATTTAATGTATACATTATATATATCTTCTATAGAAGTGTATACTTAATGTATACATTTGTATATATCTTCTACAGAAGTGTATATTTAATGTATACACGTGTATATATCTTCTACAGAAGTGTATATTTAATGTATACATGTGTATATGTTTTATAAATTAGTATATAAGTATATCTATAAATATTGTAATGTATATATAATGTAGTATATTTTATAAGTAGTAGTATATATACATTGAATGGTGCGTATACACGTGTATATATCTTCTATAGAAGTATATATTTAACGTATACATGTGTATATGTTTTATAAATTAGTATATAAGTAGATCTATACATATTGTAATGTATATATAATGTAGTATATTTTATAAGTAGTAGTATATATACATTGAATGGTGCGTATACATGTGTATATATCTTCTATAGAAGTGTATATTTAACCTATACATGTGTATATGTTTTATAAATTAGTATATAAGTAGATCTATACATATTGTAATGTATATATATAATGTAGTATATTTTATAAGTAGTAGTATATATACATTGAATAGTGTGTATACACGTGTATATATCTTCTATAGAAGTATATATTTAACGTATACATGTGTATATGTTTTATAAATTAGTATATAAGTAGATCTATACATATTGTAATGTATATATAATGTAGTATATTTTATAAGTAGTAGTATATATACATTGAATGGTGCGTATACATGTGTATATATCTTCTATAGAAGTGTATATTTAACCTATACATGTGTATATGTTTTATAAATTAGTATATAAGTAGATCTATACATATTGTAATGTATATATATAATGTAGTATATTTTATAAGTAGTAGTATATATACATTGAATAGTGTGTATACACGTGTATATATCTTCTATAGAAGTATATATTTAACGTATACATGTGTATATGTTTTATAAATTAGTATATAAGTAGATCTATACATATTGTAATGTATATATAATGTAGTATATTTTATAAGTAGTAGTATATATACATTGAATGGTGCGTATACATGTGTATATATCTTCTATAGAAGTGTATATTTAACCTATACATGTGTATATGTTTTATAAATTAGTATATAAGTAGATCTATACATATTGTAATGTATATATAATGTAGTATATTTTATAAGTAGTAGTATATATACATTGAATAGTGTGTATACACGTGTATATATCTTCTATAGAAGTATATATTTAACGTATACATGTGTATATGTTTTATAAATTAGTATATAAGTAGATCTATACATATTGTAATGTATATATAATGTAGTATATTTTATAGGTAGTAGTATATATACATTGAATGGTGCGTATACACGTGTATATATCTTCTATAGAAGTGTATATTTAATGTATACATTGTATATATCTTCTATAGAAGTGTATATTTAATGTATAGATTGTGTATATAGCGTATATATAGTGTATATTTGACCGGTTTTTATCCGGTTTTGACCGGTTTTGACCGGGTTTGACCGGATTTTAGCGGGTTTGCCCGGATTGGGTTAAGTGGGCCGGTTCCGGGTGGGTTTTATTTTTTTTACTGTGCGGCCCGGCCCGGCCCGGTTAAGGCCAAAACCGGCCCGTAACCGGCCCGGAACCCGGTAAGAGAGAGGGGGCCGGTTCCGGGTTGACCCGGCCCGGCCCGTTAGACAGCCTTAATCTAACGGAAAAAGACAAGTATCCTTTTGCTTGTTATATAACCGACTAGAGAAAAAACACATCATATATATGAGAAAAAAATAATATTTAAACTTATATATACACTTTCTATAATAATTTAACTGATCAATCACTTTTAAGCCCAACAATAATATTTGACCTCTATATACCTTATGATTTGCAAGCAAAAGATATCTGATGCTCAATCCATTGGTAAACAATTGATAGAAATTAATAGAAGAGTAACTTATATAAATCGCAGAATGTTTAAGGATTATAACACATTATCTCAACAATTTGTTAAATCATATTATATCCTAAATTTTTAAATTTGTAATACCTATTTTTAGTCTTGATACATATACATTGTGATACATTTGTAATTTAGTAGTTAGTTAAATAAGGAAGTAACTAATTTTTAATTATTACAGAGAAATTTTTTTGACAATAATCACGAAAATGATACATCAGATTTCATATGTATCACATGATATATTTCGTAAAATTACTCACTAACCATTAAAAGTTCAATCTCACATCAAAATAAATAATTTACATTTGTCAAACATATGTTAAATGTATCAATCATTTATAAATAAATTAAAAATACGAATCACTATCACAAAGTATATGTTATATATATCACCAATATTAACTTAATATGTATCACCAGTATATGTCATATACATTGTGATATATTTGTAATTTAGTGTTTAGTTAAATAAGTAACTAATTGTCAATTATTATGTGGAGTAAAATTATATACAAATGGTGGAAATGATACATCTGGTTCTAGATGTATCACAATGATACGTTTGGTTCCAGATGTATCGCAATGATACATTTCGTAAAATTACTCACTAACCATTGAAAATTTAATCTCACACCAAAATATATAATTTACATTTGTCAAATATATGTTAAATGTATCAAACATTTATAAATAAATTAAAAATATGAATCACTATCACAAAATATATATCACTGTCACATTGTTTAATTTCTCATCTTTTCCTTAATGGGTACTGACTTAAAAGTTGAAAAAGAATTCAAAATTGATGAAAAGATTAAAAAGATAATGAAATTGATGAAGAAGTTATTGTAAAGGAGATGAAAATTGTATCAATTGAAGATAATTTGGGAGAGATTTTAAGTGATGAAATATTTGAAAAAAAAATTCAAAAAAAAAATAGATTACATATATTTAACAACAAACCCAGTGTATTCCCACCTAGTGGGGTCTGGGGGGGTAAGATGTACGCAGTCCATACCTTTACCTCTAACGAAGTAGAAAGGCTGTTTCCGATAGACCCCCGGCTCAAGGCACGAGATACCACACAAATACATAGTAAAGCACAGAACAAGATTTCATAACATAAATACGGTTGTAAAGACGAAATTAAAGACAAAAAAGAGAAAAAAGACAAAAAAAAAATATATATCTTTCATAATTAAAGATGAAAAAGAGAAACATAATTAAAACACCTAAATTAAATCTAAGAAGGGAGAAAAATTAGATATCTTTGCTTAAATAAAAGAATACAATGAATAAAAGAAAATCTATTATTTCCTTAAATAAATATCTTGTTAGTTTCAAATATATCACTTTTTTATATGTATCACCATATAACATATGTATCACCATTTTAAAAATCGGGATAAAATATAATTAACAAAATAGTCGAGATTTTATGTAATATCACTTAAAGATTCATAGATTTATGTAAGTTACCCTAATTAAATTGGTCTTTGGTTGAAAAAATAGTTATAAGAGGCTAATATGAATTTGTGGGTTTGGGGTAATTTAGGTTGTCGGTAAATATTACTCAATTGAAGATAGGTTAATTAAAAATCTACTAATTTAATATTTATAAAAATATTGAGGATTAATTCATTACAAATTTCATCTTAAAACAAACAAAATTTAATATTCATCTACATTTTATGCAATTATGAAAAGTTTTTAGTTTATTATTCGTCAAATGTTTAACATAAAATGTGAAAAATATTAATATTCATAAAATATTCTTATATTTATTTAACACGTCTACCTATGTTATATGGTTTGTTAGCCATCCAGACGATCAAATTATAATGTTTATCATTTGTATAAATATAAATTTTTCTTACTATTTGATTTACGTATATGGTTATGTCATATAATATATGGATCACCTAAAGTGGTTGAGTTAGATTGATTAATTAAGAGTAAATACATAATTATTCCCCTGATGTTGGCTGAGATTTTCAAAAAGACACCTAAACTTTGAATTCGACCTATTACTCCACGATTCTTACTTAATCCGTTGCAAATACACCATTTTTCGCTGAATCTCAGTCACAACAAAGAGAGTGAACACACACACCAATCAGATTCTGCCACATGTTAAATATATTTAATTTCAAATTTTATTTATTTTTTTAATAATTTTTTATTTAATTTATCACCCCACCCCACCCCACCCCATCCAGCAACCTCCCCCCCCACCCCCTGCGAGTCTAATTCCCTTCATTAAAATGGAGCTTAAAGCTCCTATACAATCTCTATTTTAATAGAGCTTTAAGCTCCATTTTTATTTTATTTATAACCCCACCTCACCCCTCACCCCCACCCCATTCAACATCTTCCCCCCGCATTCCCCTCTAGTTCCATCCATTAAAATGAAGCTTAAAGTTGCTATGTAATCTCCATTTTTTTTTATTTATGACCCCACCCCACTCCGTACTTTCACCCCAACTCTGTCCAACATCTCCCTCCCCCATCTCCCGTCCAGTTTCCTCCATTAAAATGGAGCTTAAAGCTTCATTAAAATGGAGATTGTACATTAGCTTTCCTTTTTAAAATTATGGTGATGATTATGTTATTTTTGTTGCTTTAATTGATGTTGGTGCTGCTATAATTGATGTTGTTGTTGTTGTTGTTGTAATTGATGTTGTTGTTGAGTTATAATGATGAAGAAAAAGTTAAGGATGAAGACAATGGTGGATGGATGAGTTTATGAAATAATTTTAATAAATAAATAAATATTAATTTTTTTCTTAAAAAAAAATATAAATTATATATCAATTATTTACACGTGACAACTTTTAATTGGTCAAAAAGTCAAATTTGAACCCTTTCACACTCCTGTGGCGCGTGTATACATGCAGAGGTTCAAAATGGTGTATTTGCAATAGAATAAAGAAGAATCGTGAAGTAATAGGTCGAATTCAAAGTTTAGGTGTATTTTTGTAAATCTCGATCAACGTTAGGAGGGTAATTATGTATTTACTCATTAATTAATTATGCACATACATACGTATATAAAGTGGCCCGTGCATAAATATAGGTAGTAATAATTTTATCCTTTTATAAATTTATCACAAGGATAAATTATGGTGGAATTGTTATCCGACCAATTATGTGGATAAATTATTTCGGTACTATTTATTAATCTCGGGATAAGTTATCCCAAATATTGCCAATCAAACATGCATTAAAATTTTTTATCCTGAAATTATTTACTTTAGCACCTCAAACCAAACGACCCCTAAAGATATACATAAAATAGTCCGTGGGATTGGGGATCCATTGATCTTGCTTTTAAAAACATGACAGTATTTGACCAATAAAAAACCTATGATTTGCAGGCGAGAATTATTCAACTAATTGACTACTCTTGAGCCTAGAAATAACATTTAAACTATAAGCACTTGTGATTTTTAAGGCAAAGAATATTCAATTGATTGATCTTGAGTTTGATTTGAAAAAAAGAGACTTTTAATGCACATCAAAACACTTGAGTTTTTGGTATGAAGCATTCTATGACATGTTTATAACTATAAACATACATCATACGATAAAATAAGAATTTTAAATTAGAGTTTTTATTTTTTTTATTTTTTATTTTTGGGAGTAATCTAGGAAAAGGAGTTTTTTTCCCCTTTCCTTTTGCTTCATGGCAAACTCACCCTTGTTGGGTGTTAATTCATAATACCACATTGTGGTAAATAAGAAAAGTTGCTCATATAGGTATTTGGCGTAATTTGTTATTGAACAAATTAGCAGTTATATAAATCTGACGGGGAAAAGTGTAAAAGAAAGTACCTCAATTCTTCTTCCCTGAATGTGGATATTTAATATTTTTTCTCTAAAAAAAGAAATTCACACCTCAAATCTAGATCCATAAGATATAAATCGAACACTTTTAATCACTTTATTGATATTTTTCCTCATGTTAAGGTACTTCAAATTAGGGTAAATTAGTTAAATTTGATTTTTTTCTACATTAATGGTAAATATGTTAAAATGATTGTTACTAAATATTAGAGGAGGTAAGGGTAATATCATAACCTGAGTAATTAATGTTTCAAACTGAAACCTGAAATAAGTGTAATAGTATTCTAATTGTATAATATATTCTTTATATTGATAGGTTACTTTAAAAATAGCCACCTATTATTTTTCACTACTGAGTGCGATTAATAGTTTGAGAAACAAGTGTTAGACTAATCGATAGTAATTAGATGACAAACCACCTATTAGCAGTGAATTCTCTTGAATATATAACCTATATTCAGTGAGATTCAGGAGTGTCGAAGGTAAGTATATTCAAACAGTAGGAAATCAAATCCAAACATGCAATCCCTAAATAAATATATATATATATATATATATATATATATATATAGTAATAATCAATAGCACTGAGCAATAGTTATCAATTCTCTTTAAACTAATCGATAGTAAGGTGGTGATATTAGTTTCTAACTCAATCCACTAACTAAATATTAAGGAAAAGAGAGGTTAAGAACTTAGCTTTAATGGAGAAAAAGATGAAAGACGGTAACTGTAGACACTTAACTTTGTTCCTCTCGAAAGTCGAATTTACCCCACCTTTCCATACACCCTCTTTTAATTCATAATTTTTCCACAAAATGACATAAAATAATAACCAACTCTCAACAATTCCATAACAAACATAACCTACCCCTACCCCATCCCATACCCACGTACCCTCTACCCCATCCCCTTCACGTTTTTCCTTACTGTACACTCACACATATACTACACATCCCCACAGATATAGACAGAGACCCTCATTGGAATTCACACACCTACACATAACAATTGATCCTCATAGATTACAGAATTTCCAGGGATTAACAACTATACACGCACTCACACACATATATCTCCTCCATTTTTGTTTCCATGGATACCCAAAACAATAGATACCTCACAGCACACACTCGCACACAGAGAGTAGAGAAAATAGCAGAAATAGAGAGCAATTCATATAGATCGAGAGAGAGAAAGAGAGATAAAAGAAAGTCAGTAGAGGAGAACAAGGGAGAGAGAGAGGATTTAAAAGAGAGAAAAGAAGTGAGAGACTTTTCCACCGAGTTCTCACCAGAAAATGCTATAGACATCCACTTTTCTCCAAATTATCGTTATTACCGAGCTCGTCGAAGCTATGATATAGCGAAAATAGGAAGTCCAACTCCATTTTGACCAAACCTGCATCAAACAGTCACTCCCAACCCCATTTTTAGTCCGAATCTCATCGAAATTAACAAAATCAATGACCAAACAGTCCTCCATCATCGTTACTATTCCGGTGAATCAACCCACCACTGTCGCATCAATTTTTGCAAATTTGGTGGATCGTCATCCCATTTTCATTATCGAAATAAATCCTAAAGTCCCGATTCTATGATTTCTATTGTTGAATATTTAATAAACAATAAAAAATTATTAATCATCGGTAACCAATGAGTCATCTCAGTTAAGTTGTGTGAGACTTGGGTGTCGAGTTTGGGGAAAACAGAGTTTAGGTCTGTAATACCCCGAGTTTTCATGTCATAAACCTCTCATCCTTTCTCATGAGATCAGATCCAGTGCAAAGTAATGGTTACTCATAAGTTGACACTCTCGTTTCTATCTTATCCATATAGTTATTTTTCTTGAGGATTCATGCACTTGCAGACCAATTCAGTAGCTCATTATTCTTGAGATCTAGTGATTCAGTTCTATCAGTTACACATGATAGCTTGAAGACTAATATTCCTCTGTGTTTCAAGATAATTATCCATATTCGAGGACGAATGTTCCCAAGGGGAGATAATGTAATACCCCGTATTTTCGTGCTAGAATTCTAACCGTCGTTCCTGCGCGTCTAAGATCTAATACAAGTGATTCTCACGTGAATACAAGTTGCATGATAATTATCCTAGTATATGGAGTAGTTTAGATGTGAAACATGTTCATAGCAATGACCTAGAACAAAGTTGAGCTAAGACCAATTGATTCATCTAAAGTTTGACATTCGATTCTACAAGGGTCAACTTCAAACGTGTATTATCTCTTAATATACATAGAATTTTTCATCCCAATACCTATCAAATTATAGATAATTGAATTATATTTCCAATGATACCAATTTTGCAAAAATTTGATATCCGAGCGAAGAGTTATGCCCATTTTCGTGAGAGGCAGTAAGGGTGTGCGATTGACAATGCGCCGCCCAATCAAATGTATGCGATTGGGAGTGCGAGGCATACTTAAATGTCTGCCATAAGGTGTCCGACGCACACCTTAAGGTTTGTCATGGGTTGTGTGCCGCATACCTCTCTTCCAAGTGCCAAAAACACCCTTATATATGTCTATAACACGGGATTAAACTCCCATAACACCAAAATAAGTTTACTTTCTCTCAAAATCACCAAGAACATTCATTAGGGTTTTAACCTAAAAATTCAAATATCTCAAGATTCAACCATGAGTTTTCAATAATTCTTCGAGATTCGGAATCCCCATTTCGAGGGCTATAAGAAATACTCATTATTTTCACGAATAGAGTCCCAAGGTCGAGAGTTCATTCAAAGCTTCAAGTTTAAGGTATGTGGGGTTTTCAACAAGAACACCCTTTCGTTCTTGTGCCCAAATTGATTTTTCTTTTATGAATATACATGATTTTATATGTTTTGATATGAATTTGAAGCATGAATTTATAACTTATATGGTTTTACATGAGATTATGATACTCTCTATGTGTTGGAAGTTGAATTGAATGACAATGATGACATTTTTGTACATAAAGCTGAATTTTTCAGATTTTAAAGTAAGTTATATATATTTACGATGAAAAGCATGAATCTTGAGAAAATTTAATATGATTTTGATGTATGAGACCTTGAGTCCTAATTGGGATTGTACTTTGAGAAATTATGTGCTATAAGCACAATGAGATTTGAATCCCAAAGCTAATTTTCTTTACCAAGATGTATGATTATAAAGCTGAAATTTTAAGTTTTGAGTGATTATTTTTGTGCTTATATCATAAAGTATGAAACTTTGGAAGGTTTTATGGTGATATTGATGTATGGGTTTTTGAAACCCTATTTGAGATTATTATTTTGAGAAAATCATGTGTTATAAACACTTTGTGTTTGAATGAATTGAGATGACAATGAAGCTTTGACCTTTTGGTCGTAAAAAAGGGTTGATTTGAACCCGAGATGAGAAAAGAAATTTACTTTTATTGATTATTATAAAAGGGGTAGCATGATGGCTCCCGTTGTGAATTGTTGAATTGTTTATTTGTGGATTTTGTTTTGAAAAGATTTGAGCTAAGTTCGAGAGTAGTCTTTATCATTGAGCGGGAGGTATAGCAGGATTGGTACTTTCCTAGAACTATGTGCCCCCATAGGTTGTGAGCCTGAGGCTGATTTATATAGTGATCACTAGTGAATAAAAGATTAAGGTCCTACTCCGATGGCAAGAATAGGTCAGCTCTCCCCAACGTGGGTTTGACGTTGGACTCCATGTATCTCACATGGTTTATGTCGGTTGTAAGATACTCCCAATTTGTGCGTGTGTATTCTCCTATCTAATATGAAAGGTCTTATTCTTCTATCTGAGATGAAAACATATTTGTTTAAAAGACTGAGTTTAAGAAAGTCATTGTTTTCAAAAAATTTAATAAACATATATTCCAAAGAGAATTGTTATGAGATTTGATTGCTTTGATGATTTGGAATCGAGATGGAAGTGAATTGAGATTTATTATGATGACTCACATGTTTCACCCGATATATTTTAAGTGAGTCATCTATATCGGCATGCATAATTTTATAAACTGTGATGATATTAAGATATTATTTTATATATGCATTGCACCCCCATATGCTCAGTACTTTTCCATGGTACTGACCCACATATTCGTATGTGGGCTACATTTTTTTGGAATGTAGGCACAAGGTATAGTTGAACTTCAGATCCAGTCAGTTCGTGGTATTCAGTCCGCAGGTGATGAGTCCTTTTGATTCAAGGGCTTGGGTTAGTTATGCAGAGTTTATAGTGTTGTATTTTCTTTATTCAATCGTATTGAGTTGGGGTAGTCGGGAGTCATGACCAGGCTACCTATAGTTAATACTAGTAGAGGCTTCATAGACAGTCAGTAGAAGTTGATGTATTTCATTTCAGTTTTGGTTGTAAAGGCAAAATTGTAATCTCATAAAATTCCATTTTTGTATCGATCAGATTTAGAAAAGAGTTAATTTCTACTAATTTGTATGGATTTGTATTTTTATTTAGTTTCTTATGAGTTATGCCATTAGAAAGGTTAGCTTGGGGTCACTTGTGACCCTAAGCACCGTGTGATGTCTCGGGACCCAATTTTGGAGTGTTACAGGTCGAGGTTTGCGAGTTTAGTTAGGTTATTTGTGGACTCTGATTTGAGGTTTTCGGCGCGGACTCCATCTCATTTAATTGAGTAGAAAAGCAGCATTAAGGTCCATTCTTCATATCATTCTCAATTCATCTAAATTGTTTGACACTTTGTGTGGTAAATTTATTGGTGTGTGGATTTTATTTTCATTGATTTTGATGTGTTTGGATCATCGTAAGTGATTGTTAATATTGATGGTTTGATCACTTAATTGGGATAATTGAATGATTTAAATTCAATTGGGATAATGGAGTAAATATTAATTTATTTGATTCATCGATTGTTGTTAGATTTGAAATAGATATTAATTTTATCGAACTCGATAGTATCATATGTTAGGCCAAGAATTGATAGGCAAATCTTAGACTTGGGCAGGCAAAACTTAGGGATTGTAGATTGTTGAATATTCGAATGTGTTGAATGACTTTTGTTTCATCCTGTCTGAATCTCTTGTACTCATTTGACCGGGGAATGCCCCGAGAAAGGTTGTATTCATTCGCTAGGGAATGCCCCTGAAACATCCTAGGTTTTGACCCTTAGAAAATTTCCAAGAAATTCATTCTTTGGACCTAATACGACTAATGGGTATGAGCCGTATGCTGGGGTACGAGTGGTATGGTCTTGTCATATGCTGACCAGTGTTAGTTAGTGAGATAATTTTGGTCACTGAAATGGGAATGACTTGGAGGTGTGAGTCATAAAGGTTTGGTATGAGTCATAGTAGGGACTCGTATGATGGATAGTGTTTGATCATTCTGGCATTTTATTCTACTAGGGATACAGGTTATGGGTACGAATCGTATGTTGTGGTTATGACTTGGTTCGATGAGTCGTATACTGGACAATATTTGATTCAAAGGTTGAGGTTTGGATAGGAGTGGTGGATACTGATCATAAAGAAGGGTACAACTCGTATGGGTCAGTTGTATCCCTGTGATAGGTTTTTAAGGGATTTAAGTAGGGGTATTCTGGACATTTTCTACTTACCCTAATTAGGACCCACGACTTCTAATACACTTAGGAGGTTATTTACCCTATTATTCTATTTATTAATACTTAGAGACTATTCCAAAACACTCTATAATTATCTCAACAACTTTTGGGGCAAGAAGGATAGTATTTCATCTTACCAATTGCTTTGGGGCTTGTCTCGGTGATTTTTTCAATCAATTCTTCGGTATGAGGAATGATTCTCTTCCCTCATTGTAATTTCAACTAAAGTCATGGTTTATATGATTGATTTGATGGTTTTACTATTTCATGATTATGGTTTTTAACTATTATTAGGGGTTTTGATATTGAATGCTTGGTTTTGATTTTCTATGGTTTTAATTATGCTTTTATATGCATTAATGGTGGTTTTGGACAATTTGATTGCATGGTAATGGTTTAATGGTCTTTGAATTTGGTTTTGGTTATGTTATGCCCCCAAGGTATTTGATAAAATGTTTATAAAGATATGTTCATTGAATTGACTTTTTTTAATGGAACTCTTACATGTTTTAAACTCGACAAAGAATTTATATGTGGTTTAAATGGTTTAAAAAGGCTAAAGTCTAAATGGTTATGCCTGTGGAGAACATGGAAATCTCCTAAGTAGATTTAATATGGTATATGGAAGGGCACCTAAGGTCCTCTTAACCTAAATAGTGTTGCTATGGATATCACTTGTAAGTAAGGGATGGTATGATGATACTACCAATATTGGCCTTGGTTAATAAATGGTAAATGGATTGTTTGGACATGGTTTTAATTGGGCTTTAATGGCAGGATGTGTAGCTAAGTTATGAAAGGTGGCGGTCCTAGGAGGACCAAAATCAAAAACTCATATTTGCCGATATGATGGGTCTTGATGGCCATATGCGTGTGTCATATTTTATATTGGGGGATGTACTAGTCATCCTATGGGATATTTCCTGGTCGTGCGGCTACACAATGAGTGGTGATTTTACCACTCATTCGCACTCATCATTTATGCACCTTACCTTGTTTTGAATGAATAAGTGAGACATAATTGTGATTGAATAACTAATATTAATATTTTGCAGGCACAAAGGTGATAAGATTAAAATATGTGGATTGGACCTATAAAAAGGAACAAAAGAAAGCAAAGAAGTGCAATTGAAGACCTGGAGCAGAACATGGCCTCATTTATCACGATCGAAAGCGTCAGCCTACGATCGCGCCAAGTCAAGCAGGTCAAAGTGCCGCGTTCGTATGGAATTGCCATAGTCGTTGTACCGTAGTCGCATTAAAGACACTGCGATCGCCGCCTAGCAGGATTTCTGGCCAAGGACAAAACTGTAAATGAATGAAGCTGTCCTAAGTTTACCTAAAAATAGAAGACTCAAACCTTAATCCAAATCTATCAATCCAGAACCCTACTTCCCATTTTTAGTTTAGGGTTTTTGCAATTTCTTGGAGCTTGGAGCTAAGCTTTTACTAATCTTGAGCTAAGAAGACATTAGAGTAACTTTGAAGTGTAGATTTGACATCACCCATTGAAGATTCATTGGATTCTAAAGTGTGGTTTTCCATCTCTTTATTTTCTTATGGATAATTTTGATGGCAATATTTGTTTATTTGTGTTTATTATCATTAAGATTTGCTAGATCTACCTCTTGGGGTTATGCATAATTAGGGTACAAATGTGTGGGGGTTGTGATGTATTTGTGTAGATTCTAGTTTGTTAATGATTGGTTCTTCTATTGCTTGATTAAATTGGTTTGGATTTGTGGGTTAAATCCCCAAATACCCATATGGTTTTAATGGGTGAAAACTCCAAACTCTAGAAAACTCTAAGCCATTTTCGAAAGAAGGGTTTTAGGTGAACTTTAGGAATCCACATCATCCTTGAAAGAGGGATATAAGAACCAAGACAATAGTAGATAATTTTTTTGCTTAGTTTACTAATTTTCACTATCTTAGAAATAAGAGTGAATATGGGGTTGACTATCCCTTGAGTATCATCCTAGAAATAAGGGTGCCTAATTGTGGTAGTGGGTGGTTTTGATTGACACATTTGTTAGGTGCTCGAAAGAGTCAATGGGTGGAACCTTTGTGGTTTTGTTAAAAAACTAGCCTCAAGGACTTTAGACCTAGTCTATCACATCATCAATGATTAGAATTTGTATCGAATTATCATGTTTCTATGCACATCTTATCCCTAGGAAGGCATATTTCCAAGATCTATTTTAATTGATTACACTCTAATTATTCTTCGTCTCGAATTAGTGCCCTAGAAGCCTAAGAGTTTCATTCATATTCAAAATGATTGAAAACCCTCAAACTATCTTGTATCATAGGTTTGAACTTAGTTAGTAACTCGCATTCCAAACCTACTCAATCGCCACCCATATTGTTCCACATAGATTTGACCCCGACTCCTAGTTGAGTAAATATATTGACGATGACCTTCTTGCACTTAGATTGATGTTTAAGTTGAGCGTTATCATTACATGTACTAGGGACCTTTTAATAGGGGGAGTTGAACCCATATGGCCCATGAGTGGTTAGGGAGATAAAGCTATACATCCCAGGTAAAAGTTTTAAGTACATGCTAAACTCGGTCCCCTTACCTAACACTTATATATATATGGTTGTATGCATTATGGATGGTTTTACTTGGTTTTATGACTGACATTATTTTATCTTTAGCCTGAGATTCCTGCTAGCGGTCACTCGCTAACCCTATCTACTAGCGGCTGTGTACCCATGCTATGCAGGAACCAGCCATTCTACTCTTTCTATTTAGCATGCGAATTCGGTATCAGTATTTAGACTAAAGTGGTGAGCTTTCATCCTTTTGGAAGATATCATTTCATGATATGGATTTATTTAGACTTTTTTCTTTTACTTTGGATATTGGTTTTGTCCATGGTTAGAGGCATGTCCTAATCAAATTTGTTTACTCTTTTGAATAGAGACTTTATGGTACTTCTGGGGTTGGTATGGAAGGGATCGCTGGAGGTGTCAACTTTAGCATTGGTATTGATATTGAGGATGGCATCATCAGACATGATTTTTTACTATTCCATCCTACTATATTTTAGGATTGATTTTCATATTATGTTTTGGTATTTCCTTTGGTTTATGGTCTATGGTTTGGTTTGGTATGGTTGGGCAGTTGGTACGGTACGGTTGGACTCGATCTGTTGCGGTTGTGACCCTATCCAAGAGTCTTAATTTGAACAAAATCTATCTTGTTATATGTTCAAAATTTAACCCATCTAAGGTTGGGTATAGGTGGTTAGGTTGGGTAATAGGAGATGATCCCCGGTCCTAGTTGGACTTTGGATACCCATTATGATAAGGCCCGGGGTCGGGTCGTGTCAATTTGGTATCAGAGTCAAGTTCATGGTCAAGTGGGAAGTCCACAAAGCTGTGTCAAGTAGAGTCTCCTTTAGAGGTGTGAAACACACCATACTCATAAGAGAGAGGCTGCAAGACATTTAGGAATGTTTCACTTTCTTGGTATTCTATGTTCAAGCTTGAGTTCTCAATCCTGGAACCTCTTCTAATCCTTGTTTATTCATCTTGTAGATCATGCCTCCTAGATTTGAAACACAAGAAAATTCTTTCATCCCATCTGAGGATAATGCTGAAGAGCTACATCCTGCGTCTGGAGTATATCTTTGATCCGATGGTCCTATTCCTAATGGTGCTGGAGTTACTCCTATTTTGGCTATTTCTCCTTAGGTCCCTCAGGGCAACGTGATGAACGCAGAATTTCATCAGTCTATCCATGTCATTGCCCAATTGGTTGCTGCTTAGGCTGAGCAGGGTGTGACTGGT
Organism: Capsicum baccatum var. pendulum; assembly: GCA_030864225.1. Lineage (NCBI taxonomy): Eukaryota > Viridiplantae > Streptophyta > Magnoliopsida > Solanales > Solanaceae > Capsicum > Capsicum baccatum. Next base: position 200,528,289 of record CM061553.1, read on the forward strand.
GCTTTGTCTGTTGAGGCAACAAGGGTTGGTAAATTTATGAAGATGGGTCCTCTAACTTTTATCGGGTTAAAGGTGGAGGAGGATCCACATGGCTTCTTAAATAATATGGAAAAGATCTTTTGGGTGATGCAGACTACTAATGTAGAGGGGGTTAACTTTGCAGCTTATCAACTCAAGAATGTTTCTTATTAGTGGTATGAGGAGTGAGATAAGGATAAAGGTGATATTGAAGAGGAAGGGTTGTGGGAGGCTTAGTTTAATGCCTTCTTGGATCGGTTCTTTTCTCAACAGTTGAGAGAAACAAAGATGGAGGAGTTTATGAACCTCAGGTAAGGGAGTATGTCTGTAAAGAAATATGTTTTTAAGTTTCATCAGCTATCAAGGTATGCTCCTGATTTGGTGGCTGATATGAGGTTGAGAATGAGGAAGTTCACTTCTAGGTTGAATAGAGATTTGATTCTAGAGAGAAAGACCGCCTTGCTGATTAAATATATGGACATCTCATGGTTGATCGTTCATATACAGTAGGTTGAGAATGAGAAGAGAAAGTAGGCAGAGTTTAGGGATAGGTAGGAAAAGAGGAATAGGTTTTTTAATCAGGGAGGTGCTCAGTCTCAAGGTGGTAGAGATGGTGGCAAGCGAAATAAAAAAAAGTAGAGGAGTTCAGATTCTTTTTTGCTAGTGTTCCTTATCAGTCGAGAGACATGTGTCATCGAGGTGGTGACAATTCTTTGGCATAGGTTGCCTAATCTCAGGCAAGCGGAGGTGAATCAGTTTCTTTATCTCCTCCTTGTTAATTCTCTGGTCGTTTTGATCAGGGTTATTGTACGGAAGGAAGGGACAAGTGCTTCAAGTATGGCCAGGTAGGCCATCAACTCAGGGATTATCCGATTAATAAGGTTGCTACGGGGATGAATAAGATCTCTATTTCTTCATCTTCTGCTCCTACACCTAGTGGGGTGGCATCTGTTTCTATCACTACTCCTAGTTCTAGTATTTATCAAAATATATTATATGATTTGGTGTGCCAACAAGAATTCGTTGTATCACCTGATGTCATTATTAGTACGTCTCATCTTTTCTATCATAACGTATATTGTTTGCTTGATCTAGGGTCTGCTCATTTTTATGTGACTCCATATGTAACTATGTCTTTTGGTTTTGATTCGGAAGTTATCTCAGATCTTTTTTCTATTTCTACACTAGTGGGTGACTCGGTTATTGCTAAGAGAGTCTATAGGGTGTGTGTGGTATCTGTTGGTAGCAAGCAAAGTCTATAGGGTGTGCGTGGTATCTGTTGGTAGCAAGCAAACCTTGGCAGATCTATTTGAGTTGGATATGGTAGATTTTGATGTAATTTTGTGTATGGATTGGTTGCATTCTTATTATGCATCTGTAGATTGTCAGACCCATAGGGTTATCTTTAAGTTTCCCGGTGAAACGATTATAGAATGGGAAGGTAGTTCCTTAGTTCCTAGGGGGAGGTTTATTTCTTATCTTAAAGATCGGAGGTTAATATCTAAGTGTTGTCTTTATCACTTGGTCTGAGTGAAAGATTATAATTTGGAAGGTCCTTCTTTGTCTTTGGTCCCTGCGGTTAATGAGTTCCAAGAGGTCTTTTTGGATGATCTTCCTGGTGTTCCTCCAGATAGGGAAATAGAGTTTGGTATTGATTTGCTTTTGGACACTCTTCCAATTTCTATTCCTTCAAATAGAATGGCTCTGACTGAGTTGAGGGAACTCAAAGATCAACTTAAGGATCCTCAGGATAAGGGGTTTATTCATCCTAGTATTTCTCTGTGGGGTGCACTGGTGTTGTTTGTGCACAAGAAGGATGATTCCCTTTGGATATGCATTGACTACAGGCAGTTGAACAAGGTGATAGTCAAGAATAAGTATCCTCTTCTCCAAATAGATGATTTGTTTGACCAGTTACAGGGTGCCAAGTTCTTCTTTAAGATAAATCTTCGGTCTGGGTACCAGCAGCTTAAGATTAGGGAGGTGGATGTCTCTAAGGCGGCTATTTGTACTCGATATAGTTAATTTGAGTTCTCGGTAATGTTATTTGGATTGACTAATGCCCCTACATCATTTATGGACTTGATGAATAGGGTGTTCAGGCATTATTTGGATCTCTTTGTCATTGTGTTTATTGGTAACATTTTGGTTTATTCAATGAGTGAGGTGGATCATGCTTATTACCTCCGTGTGGTGTTTCAGAACTTAAAGGAACAACAGTTGTATGCCAAGTTCTCTAAGTGTGAGTTTTGGTTTAATGATGTGACTTTTTTGGGCTATATTATTTCTAGTAAAGGGATCATGGTGGATTCACAGAAGGTTGTTGTAGTGAAGAAGTGGCCTAGTCCCACGAATCCATTCGATATTTCGAGCTTCTTGGGTTTAGCTGGGTATTATAGGCGGTTTATAGATAGCTTTTCTTCGATAGCTGCTCCTTTGACTAAGTTGACTCAAAAGAAGGTTAAGTTTTCTTGGTCGGATGCTTGTGATGGGAGTTTTGAGAAGTTGAAGAATAAGTTGACTTTGGTTCTAGTCTTGATCTTAACGGAGGGTAATGATGGGTTTGTAGTTTATTGTGATGCATCTCGGGTTGGGCTTGGTTGTGTTTTGATACAACATGGGAAGGTGATTGCCTATGCTTCCAGGCAGTTGAAGGTACATGAGCGGAATTATCCTACTCATGATTTGGAGTTGATGGCGGTTGTGTTTGCTTTGAAAATATGGCGATATTATTTGTATGGTATTCACGTGGATATATTTTCTGATTAGAAGAGTCTTCAGTACGTGTTCACTCAGAAAGAACTTAATCTCAGGTAGTGGAGGTGGCTTTAGCTTCTTAAGGATTATGATATGAGTCATCACTACTACCTCGGTAAGGCTAACATGGTTGCTAATGCTCTTAGCAGGTTATCTATTGGGAGTTTGGCTCACGTGGAGGACGACAAGTGAAAATTAGTGAAGGATATTCACTACTTGGCTAATCTTGGATTTTATCTCTTGGACTCTAAGGATAGTGGTGTGATGGTGCAAGAAGTGGTTCGGTCGTGTCTTGGTGTAGAGATTAAAGAGAAGTAAATGATGGATCCTGTCTTGATGAAAATCACGAGTGACGTTAGTGAGCAAAAGGTAGTGGCGTGTGAGATCAGTGGTGATGGTACGTTATGGTACCAAGGGAGGTTGTGTGTTTCTAATGCCGATGGGCTACGGCAAAAGGTTTTGCCTGAGGCACATGAGTAGCTCTATGTTGTTCATCTCGGCTCAACTAAGATGTATCATGATCTCAAATAGATCTACTGGTGAAATGGCATGAAGAGGGATGTGGCTAATTTTATGGCCAAGTGTAGGGTGTGTAAATGGGTTAAGGTTGAGCACATAAGGCCATGAGGGTTGTATCAAGAAATTGATTTGCCCGAATGTAAGTGGGTAGTAATAAATATGGACTTCGTTACCAATATTCGTCGGTCTCAAAATTAGTATGATTCAATTTGGGTCATCGTGGATAGGATGACCAAGTCTGTACATTTCTTGCCAGTACAGACTACCTTTTTTATGGAGGATTATTCGCGGTTGTATCTTCAGGAGATTGTGAAGAGGAATAAGATACCTGTTTTGATTATCTCTGATCATGGTACGCAGTTTACATTTCATTTTTGGCGGTCTTTTCAGAAAAGGTTGGGGACTAAGGTTAGTTTGAGTACTGCTTTTCATCCATAGTCAGATGAGCAAGCAGAGAAAACTTCTCAGACATTCGAAGATATGCTTCGGGCCTGTGTGATTGACTATGGTGGAAATTGGGTTAAGCATCTACCTTTGGTAGAGTTTGCTTACAACAATAGCTATCATTAGAGTATTGGTATGGCTCCTTTCGAGGCATTGTATGGTAGGAGGTGTAGATCTACGATTGGGTGGTTTGAGCTTGGAGAAGCTAACATGTTTGGTCTAGATTTGATTTATCAGGCGACGGATGATGATTTGGGATAGGCTTAAATGCCCAAAATTGCCAAAAGTCCTATGCAGATATTGGGTGTAGAGATTTGGATTTTGAGGTCAAGGGTAGGGTGTTCCTCAAGGTGTCAGGAGTGGTGCGATTTGGAAAAAAGGTGAAACTCAATCCTCGGTATGTTGGTCCTTACATGATTTTGCGGAGAGTTGGTAATATTGTTTATGAGTTGGATTTTCCATCTAACTTAAGTTTGGTTCATCCATTCTTTCATGTTTCCATATTGGGGAAGTGTCTTGGTGATCCTTCTTCGATTGTTCCTTTGGAAGGATTGGGTATTTTGGATTCTCTGTCTTATGAAGAGGTCCTGGTTGAGATATTAGATAGGCAAGTTCGTCGCTTGTGGACCAAGGATGTGGCTTCGATTAAGGTTCTATGGCGGAACTATAAGGTTGAAGAAGCTACTTAGGAAGCTGAAGAGAACATGAAGTCCAAGTATCTGCATTTGTTTTCTTCTCCTGGGATTCATGCGGAAGGCATGTGTCTTGAACACATCTATATTTTTTGAGTTTGTTAAAGGATAGATTAACATATTTGCCTCTTTGTTTTTAAACTTTGTTAAAGGGATGTTTGATGATGCAAATGGCTCAGTGTGTGGTTACCCCTACCTTGTTCGTCATTCGAGGAAGAATGTTCCTGGTCGGGGAGACTGAATCATCCTGGGTTTCACCCTCAGAAAATTTTCCTAGAATTCCATTCTTCGGACCCAATACGACTCATGGGTATGAGCCATATGCTGGGGCACGAATGGCATGGTCCTGTCATATGCTGATCTGTGTTAGTTGGTGGGATGTTTTTGGTCACTAGAATGGGTACGACTTTGGAGGTGTGAGTCGTAAAGGATTGGTATGAGTCGTAGCAGGGACTCGTATGGTAGACAGTGTTTAATTGTTCTGGTATTTTATTCTACTAGGGATACAAGTTATGGGTACGAATCGTTTGCTGTGGTTACGACTTGGTTAGATGAGTTGTATACTGGATAATATTTGATCCAAAGGTTGAGGTTTGGATACGAGTGGTGGATACCGATAGTATAGGAGGGTACGACTCGTATGGGTCAGTCGTATCCCTGTGATGGGTTTTTAAGGGATTTAAATGGGGGTAATCTAGACATTTTCCTACTTACCTTAATTAGGATCCATGACTTCTAATACACTTAGGAGGTTATTTACCCTATTATTCTATTCATTAACACTTTGAAACTATTCCAAAACTCTCCATAATTCTCTCAAGAGATTTTGGGGCAAGAAGGCTAGGGTTTCATATTACGGATTACTTTGGGTCTTGTCTTGGTAATTTCTTTCCATCAATTCTTTGGTATAAGGCATGATTCTGTTCCTTCATTGTAATTTAAACTAAAGGCATGGTTTAAATGATTGATTTCATGGTTTTACTATTTCATGATTATGGTTTTCAACTATTATTGGCGGTTTTGATATTGAATACTTGGTTATGGTTTCCTATGGTTTTAATTATGCTTTTTATAATATATTAAAAGTGTGAAGACATCTAGAAGAGTGATTTGAACTTTTGTCCTTCATTAAAAGACTCTCCTTTAGACAAAATTGTCTTTTTACTATTTTTTAGTTTATTATTTAATTATTTTATTATATTAACTAGACTTCTAAAATATATGGGATTTCTAAAATATATGGAAGGAGAATCAATTAATATTTTTCTTGTTGATCAATTAGAAAAATACTCCTAAAATAGGACTCTATTAAGAAAATATCTCTATAAATATTGAGATGCACGTTAAACTAGAGAAGAAACTGATTTACTTATTGAGAAAATATGGTTGATGCTCATCTAACTTGATTCGGTTGCATGTCTACATTGGTGGATGCTTAATTTTCTAAACCTCAACTTCTTCGCTATTTTTGTCAACATAATAGAATTGAACGTGTGTGTGTGTGTCTATATATATATATATATATATATCTTTTTTTTTCTTTGTTTTCATTCAAGTCATCTTTTAGTGTCAAAATTTTTGCTCAGAGAAAAATTATTTTCATCAAAACTGAAGTTTGTGATTACTACTGTATTATTTGAATGTAGTTTACAAGTCGTAGATGAATTTACAGGTGGTAGATGAATGTCGATCGGTTTTGAAGAATTTTTTTAGGTAAAGGGTTAGGTTTAATTGTGTTGTTTTTTATGTCTCTATTTTGAGAATTTTTTTTTTGTGTAAAGGTAAAGTTTAGTTGTATTAGTTTGATATTTCTATTGTCGTATTATTTTGTTATAGTTTACAGGTAGTAGATGAGTGTCAGACGACTTTGAGAAAATTTTTGTGTAAAGGTTAGATTTAATTATATTGTTTTGATGTTTCTATCATCGTATTATTTTGTTGCAGTGTATAGGTGGTAGATGAATGTCGATCTACTTTGAGAATTCTTTTTAGTAAAGGTTAGGTTTAACTAAATAAATTCTCCAAAAGATGTTGAATTTAATTATTGTAACCATCTTTGTTATTTAAATATCCTACTTAGTGTAACGCCTGAACTCAATAAAGTGAGGTACACGCGCAAGGCGTGTACACCTAAACTAGTATTCATTAATGGTAGTTTTGGACAATTGGATTGCATGGTAATGGTTTAATGGTCTTTAGAATTGGTTTTGGTTATATTATGCCCCCAAGGTGTTTGATAAAATGCATATACAGATATGTTCATTGCATTGACTTCTTTTAATGGAACTCTTGCATGTGTTAAACTGGACAAAGGATTTATGCATGGTTTAAATGGTTTAAAAAGTCTAAAGGCTAAATGGTTATGGTTGTGGAGAACATGAAAGTCTCCCGAGTGGATTTATATGGTATATGGAAGGGTACCTAAGGTTCCCTTAACCTAAATTGTTTGGCTATGGATACTACTTGCAAGTAAGGAGTGGTATAGCGATACTACCAATATTAGCCTTGGTTAATAAATGGTAAATGGATTGTTTAGACATAGTTTTAATTGGGCTTTAATGGAGGGGTGTATAGCTAAGCTGTGGAAGGTGGCGGTCAGAGGGGCACCAAAATCGAAAACTTATATTTGCCGATATGGGGGAACTTGATGACCATGTGCGTGTGTCACATTTTATACTGGGGGGATGTACTAGTCATCCTATGGGATATTCCTTGGTCGTGCGGCTACACGAACTGGGGACCTTTCAACAAGGGGAGCTGAAACCATATGGCTCGTGGTTGTTTAGGACGACAAAGCTGGACAACCCAGGTAAAGGTTTTAAGTACATTCTAAACATAGTCTCCTTTCCCGACACTAATATATGTATGGTTGTATGCATTATGGATGATTTTACTTGGTTTTATGACTGACATTATTTTATCCTTATCCCAAGATTCATGTTAGCGGTCACTCTCTAACCCCGTCTACTGGCAACTGTATATCCACTGTCACACCTCTTTTTTCACCCGATGGGATCGAAGTCGAAGTGTTTTTCCAATTAAAGTGACGATATTGAATAAGGATTATTTTTATTGATAGAGTCAGCACTTGGAATTAAGTTATGGTGTTCCATGTCACCATATTGAATCCCTAATCAAAAGAAAATGACTCTTTGTTGGTCTGTGAAAACAGAAGATCGGGTAAGGAATTCTGTTGAGCGAGGGGAAGGTATAAGACACCCCTCGAATCCCGTGGTTCTAGCACGGTCGCTTTTATTGACTTATCTTGACTCAAACTATTTTGATAAATTATGTTAAGGCCTAGATTCACTCATTTTTATTATACCAGAAACATCTGTCTATAAATCAGTGAAAGTTAATTTTAAAAAATATTTATCAAGGTGCATTATTTCATCCTTGAATTTTTAAATGTCTCAAAAAGATGCGTACTTCACACTCTTAATTGAGACGAATATTTGAAACGTGCTTAAAATTTGTATAGCGTTAAAGGCATCGATTTGTCTTTTATAAACTTGTAAACAAAGTTTCCTTATTTGAAATACTACATAACTTTAACAATAACCTTTGAGCAAAATTCATTCAAAACGGTCAATTAATTTAACAAATAATTATTAAGCTTTGTTAATGATAATAAAATAAAATAAATATTCAATAATAATAATAATAATAATAAATAATAATAATAATATAAATAAACAAAGCTAACCATATTATTTCTAATTTTATTATAATCCCCAAATTTTATTCTCTTTAAATTTCATTTATCACACATCACAAATTTTGTTTCGAATCAAAGTACAAAACAGTAGTAGATTATACAAAATTTCATTTTTTAAATATCATATGGAACAACCAACACAAATTTCATTACACATAAGTCTCAACATACTTTAAATGAACTCAAAGCAATCTCAGGACACAAAAACAAATTGATAAAAAGACATATACAACTTTACGGTTCTTTGAAATGTCCATTGTTTATTTGTACAGAAAAAAACCTCCATGTGTAACCCTTTTCCTTCTTATTTATGCAAGTAAATCTATAACCCGTTTCTCACAATTCAATTTTTTGAACAAAACCCAGATGTTAAAATTCTTTTTTTTCTTTTTTTTGAACAAAACACAAAGTTTGAAACTCAACTTTAAACGAAATCCAAAAATTAAAACACAATTTTTAACAAAACACATACATTAAAATTTAATTTTGAATAAAATTAGATCTGGAAAATATTTCAATCCAAAAGAACTGCAAAATCATCAAAAGTGGAGTTGTAGTATGCTTTAGAAAAAAAATAATGGCGTTGGCATGGAGTTCGCCAGCAGATCCGGGCGATGGGTCGGGATTGACGGTTTTTTGGTTTTTACCGGTGAGTTTCATCGATTTTGGGGGAAATTTTTGATGGGTTTTCGAAGAAAATAAGGGGCAACGCTTCTGGTGGTATTTTGTCGGTGAGTTGCTGCCGAATTCGACCTAAAAGGGTCGGATCTGAGTCAGTTGATGGTGTTAGCCGGCCATTTTCACCAAAATTGACCACAGTGGTCGATTTTGATGGGTTTTTCAATGATGGGTGGCCGATTTTGTTTTTTTCCGACCGGAGAATGGAGGGAGGGGCGAAACTGGTGATTGTCGGCGCTCTGATGAGGGAAATAGAAAAAGAAGAATGACAGTCCCATTTTTTGGCCGATTTTTTCCTTTTTCGATCTCTCTCTCAATTTTTGTACACTCGCGCATTTTACTACGTGTAGTGTGCATAAATCAGTAAATTAAAAAGAAACGAAGAAGCCAACTCTGTTTTGTTATATCTGTGATGCGTATGTTCTTCTAGTTTTCTTTTTCAAATTTTTTAATGAAAACTAAAACATCACATATACTCTGGAAAAATATCTTAATATCTAAAATCAAGTTCAACGAACGACAAACATTTAATCGAATAATTATACGAATGAACATAATATTACAACAACCAAAGACATTAAATAATCTATGAAGTCACTAAACAGCTTTAATTACAATTTAATTTACAACAAAATTATAACATAAAATATCGGATCAAATAAGAACCTGTATATACTTGAACTGTGTAATGAAGTGAGAAAGTTGTCGCGGAAACACTAACTGAAACCTGAACTCAGTTCTCCTCTTTCTGATTTTCTCTCTGGTTTTCTTTCTCCAAGTACCCTTTTCTCGGTTGTTTTTCTCTTCTAATCTTTTCTCTTTATTCAATGTCTGGTTATCTGATGATGTTTTTTTGTACAGTGCAGGTGTAGATAGAATGTACGTATGTCTCTTCTGGGGTGGGGAAGTCCTTAAAAACTTGGACTTTTGGGGGGAATAGTTATAGGTAGATAGGATAAGAATTTTAAATTTTGAATCTTTTTTTTTTTACATATAGAAGATAATAATAATAACAAATAAAAATAATAAATAAATAAAAATAATAATAATAATAATAAATATAATAATAATTAAATAATTTTATATTTAAGAAAATACAATAAAAGTTTATAAATAGCTGAAAATAAATATAATTAAGATAATACTAAAACTACTAGCTTATTTATTTAAAGTTAAAAAAATAAAATATTTTTAAATTATTATTATTTATAAATAAAAAAAAAAAAATTTCAAAATGTAACTTTATTTATTTATTTATTTTCAACTAAAAATTTATTAAAAATGAAATAACAGTTAAGATAATATCGGATCAAATATAACTATTTAATATAAAAAAATATATACATTAAACTCGGGGAGGGTTAAAATCACGTGTCTAGATGTTTTTCCTCTTTGTTCGAAATCTCGAAAAGTTTTCGTACAAAGAAGTAGACAAAGAGATGACTTTTAACCCTCCAATTATTCAAAAAGTGAAGATAAAATAAAATAAAAGTTGTGATCGAGCCCTGGTTTTGGAGGACCGCCTACATATCCCTGGTTATAAGGGAATCAGGTCACATGTAGTTCAAATGGGCTAAAATGGTGTGACAGTGAGTTAGAGATCGAGTCAGGTTCCATCGAATTTCTAATTCACAATTTCTGCTTTTCATATCCACATGAATAACAAAAATAAAATTGAAGATACACATGAAAAATCCTATCTATTCAGCTTTTCTGAAATCTTGACTTGAATCTTCATTAATTGGGCTTGAAAATTCACCCTATTCTTAAGGCGGGTTCCTGAATTGCTGCTGATAATGTTCACCCTATTCTTTAGGTGGACTCCTGACTTGTTTTCTTTTTACCCTGTTCTTCAGGCGGGCTCCTGACTTGTTATTTTTTCACCATATTCTTCAGACAGGTTCTGACTTATTATTTCTTCACCCTGTTTTTCAGGCGGGCTCCTTGTTATTTCTTTACCCTATTCTTCAGGCGGTCTCCTAACTTTTTATTTCTTCACCCTGTTCTTCAGGAGGGCTCCTGACTTGTTATTTCTTCACCCCGTCCTTCAGGCGATCTCCTAACTTGCTATTGATAATATTCACCCTATTCTTCAGGTGGGATCCTGAAATATTTTTTCTTTGCCCTGTTCTTCAGGCGTGCTCCTGACTTGTTATTTCTTCACCCTGTTCTTCAAGTGGGCTCCTGACTTGTTATTTCTTTACCCCATTCTTCAGGCGGGCTCCTGACTTGTTATTTCTTCACCCTATTCTTAAAGCGGGCTCCTGAACTCAAAATAAAAAATGATCGACAAAAGCAAAGTCCCATTATCCAGGAGGTCCTGAGTAGAAAGTACAATTCAATAAACACAAACAAAATTTTTTCCCTAGTTTGTACTAGAAAATTTTGTGAGTGTCATTAGTCACAACTTTTGAAGATTACACTAAAGAGGGTGAATCAAGGCCCTGTTAAAGAAATACGTCTCTTTAGAGTAAAATAATGACCAAAATTAGAAAGTGCATCTCCTACGGGTTAAATTAAATGATTCAACTAGAAAGTACATCTACATTTTCTAGAAATCAAGGAAAATGACTCGACTAAAGGGTACGTGTTATAGGAATCAAGGAGAATGACTCGACTAAAGGTACATCTTATAGGAATCAAGGGGGATGACTCGACTAAAAGGTACGTGTTATAAGAATCAATGGGAATGACTCGACTAAAAAGTACATCTTATAGGAATCAAGGGGGGCGACTCGACTAAAAGGTACGTCTTAATGAATCAAGGGGAATGACTCGACTAAAGGGTACGTCTTATAGGAATCAAGGGGAATGAATAGACTAAAAGGTACGTCTTATAGGAATCAAGGGGAATGACTAGACTAAAAAGTACGTCTTATAGGAATCAAGGGGAATGACTCGACTAAAAGGTACGTCTGATAGGAATCAAGGGGAATGACTCGGCTAAAAGGTATGTCTTATAGGAATCAAGGAGAATGACTCGGGTAAAAGGTATGTCTTATAGGAATCAAGGGGACTGACTCGGATAGAAGGTACGACTTATAGGAATCAAGGGGACTGACTCGACTAAAAGATACGTCTTATAGGAATCAAGGGGACTGACTCGACTAAAAGATACGTCTTATAGGAATCAAGGGGACTGACTTGACTAAAAGGTACATCTTACAGAATCAAGGGGACTGACTCGACTAAAAGGTACATCTTACAGGAATCAAGGGGAATGACTCGGCTAAAGGGTACATCTTCCAGTAATCAAGGGGAATGACTCAACTAAAAGGTATGTTTTATAGGAATCATGGACAATGACTCAACTAAAAAGTACTTCTTATAGGAATCAAGGGGAATGAATCGAATAAAAGGTACGTCTTATAGGAATCAAGGGGCATGACTCGACTAAAAGGTACATCTTCTAGGAATCAAGGTTCAATTTAAGAAGTATATCACCTAGCAATTGAAAACTGAAATACCTGGACAAAGAAGTATGCCTCCGAGGGATATTGGATGATGAATTCTTACCATAATTTGACTATCAAACCTGTGCAGCAACATTGCTTCCTGTATTTGTGGAAATGAGGTATTGCAGCCCTTGATATTTATGCTCTGTTTCCTATTTCATCAAAGAAAACTTATGAGTTCAAAAACATGGTGGCGGGTTTGTGGCTTTAGCTTCCGTGGCAATCACTCTTTCCCTAAAAAAACACAATATCTCTTCTTTTCCATGCTTCTCAAATAAACCCTTTGAACCTTGGTATTTCCATGAGTTCCCAGACTCATCCGTTGACAAAAAATTTGACATGCCTTATTTCGGCTCATAATTATGTCACTTTCATGTTTGGCTTTTTGTCTTGTTTTGTGCAATTGAAGAAGCTGGTAGCCAGTTTTGAAATCTTTTCTCACTTGTTATGACACGGACTCGACTTAAAAACCTGAGAAAAATAACAATGATGAATTTTTTAATAACTGACCAATGAAATCAAAGATATAACAACAATAACAACAACAACAACAAACCCAATGTATTCCCACAAAGTGGGGTCTAGGGAGGGTAAAATATACGCAGTCCATATCGCTACCTCCAAAGAAGTAGAGAGGCTATTTTTGATAGACTCCCGGCTCTAGGTAGTGAATAGTGACCAAAGCGTAGTGAAGCATGATGGATGGAATAATATAAAAAGGAATAAGACATACTAAAATAAAAATAAAATAAAGTATAAATCTGAAGAATACTAAATAAGATAAATAGGCACAATAAATAAGAGATAAGCGATAGGGCATCTAAAATACGACACCCCCTAGTAGTAACAAACATTCATAGACCAGGGACACCTGGGCCTTCCTGAATAATGTCTCCTACCTACTTGATACAACTCATGCACTCATCCTAGCCTTCTACCTTTATCCGCAACCTCCATGCCTTCCTATCTAGGGTCATGTCCTCAGTAAGCTGTTGCTGCTCCATATCATGAGAAATCAAAGATATAAATAAAGAAAAATAAATGTCCCTATTTGAAACATATAAACAAAAAATTCATTTAAAAATGACAGTCAACTCTAATGATTATGCCATGCATTTTTGGATTAAGCTGTCTGATCTTTTCATCCAGACTTTCCACCAATTGTTGTTGAGTTAATGACCCTAAAACTAAGTTATTCCTTAGGTAAGTTGCACTTATAGATCCCATTCAGCTAGTGACATCTTGAAGAATTTTTGCCAATAATCCTTTCTCATTTTCTTTCTCTCAGCTCACCATTGCCCTATGTTGTTTGTGAGGATTTTCACTAATGAGACTCTCTTATTCTCATTTTTTCAGCTCATAATCGTCTTCCGATTCCTGTGAGGATTTTCACCAATAAGACTCTCCCATTTTATTTTTCTCAACTCATTATTATCTTACGGTGCCCGTGAGGGTTTTCACCAATCAGAATCTCTCATTTTCATTCTCTTATATATATATATAATAACATCCAAAATATGAAATATCATGCACCCATAGCATGTTTAACCTTGACATTCTCAAAGATTGATCTGAAGGTCTTTATTTGGTTGTAACTTGGCTTTTGGAAAAAGTTAGAAAGAAAGGGCGACATGAGGCTAAAAAGTTTACATAACATTGGGTGAAGCGTACAACTTTTGGAATCGACTCTTTTAAGGAAATAAACTTTTTGCCCTAGTTTTATTTCATTCTGGGTAATTTAAATTTTCTTTTGGTTGGACCAAAACTCAGAGTAGGGTTACCTACGTATCTTATCATAGCAAGAATCAGGTCAAACGTAGTCCAGGCAACTTGTTCTTCTGCTTGATTTTGATTTTCTTTTTTTATATTGACTCTTTTTCTCTTTGAATTTTTTTTCAGACTCTATTTTTCTTGGCACTCATCACTTTTCTTTTTTTTGACACTTGTTTTTACTTTATTCTTTACTCAGACCCTTTTCTTGAACTTGGATTCCGAAAGAGGGGTATGAAAGAAAATAGAACTAAAACTCAAATAGGGTAAACAAAGGATATCGCAATGTTTGGATAGCAGAATGAAATGCCTTCTTCATATCAATCCTTGAAAATGCAAGTACATATCATGCAATATGAAAGTAAAAGATGAAGATCATTCATGATATTTTTTGCAACACTAACTTGAACTGAGCCTGTGTTTTATTTCTTTTTCCACACTTGTCAAACATACAACTCCACCTTTGTTTTACATTCTCACATCGAATGATTCATGCTTTCGTGGAGATGATTTTCTTTCTGTTTCTCTTGATATAGGATTGCGCATCCACTGTCTGACTTAATTGAGATATGTCTTTCAATTGATGACCAAGTTATTCTTGTGATTCTCAATATAATTTCCTTGATTTTTAAAGTAGGATTCAACTTGATCACAAATTTCCTCAACACTCTACCTATTTTCACAAATTCTCTCTTTTTATAACGTTAGCTCTCTGATTTAATTTTTCATGATTAAACTGAATTTTAAGATCCAGCTAAAAATTTCAGAGGTATGTCATAACACTAGAATCAACATAAAATGTATTGTATAAAAAAGACAAACAAATAACTTAAAAACAACACAAAACAAAAAGGACACCATATTTCATTAAAAGAAAAGATAGAATGGTTTAAACTAAAATGACAGACAGACAAATCAAGATAGATTTCGAACTACAGTCCAGAAATAATTCAAAAAATAGAAAAAGAAACAATACAAACTACCAACAATCCTTCTAAGTAAGGAAATGAATGAATTTCTAACTGTTCAGCTTGACCTCTTAGCCACTGGTTTGCATATCAACATGACTAGAGCTTCCACTATTGTCCAACACATTTCCTTCAACAAATAAATTCTGGATCCCCATATTTAACTCATTGTTTCCCATATATTGTGCATTACCATGTGTTGATAAAGGATTCCATGTGATGCTCGTAGTGTCAATATTTTGCACTACATTCAATTTTTCCTGAATTATCCTTTCTATTTCTCTTGTCAAAGAACAACAATTCTCAATACTGTGACCCTGAATATTAGAATAATATGCACATCTTACACGAGGATCAAAATTTCTTAAATATGGATCAGGAGTACACTCAAAGAGAGGAGTGATTATGCTCGAATCTCTCGATCTCTGGAATAAACTGGCATACGACTCCTCAATTGGTGTAAAATTATCCTTTGATTTTCTCCTTTTTGCAAACTCCAGCCTTGATTGAAACTTGGACTTAGAAGTTCCTTGGTAAATATGTAGGGGCCGAGGATGATGTTGAGGGACCGGTGCATGCCATTGTGGATAAAAAAATGGATGAGCATACAGCTGTGCATTGTTTAAAGGATACTAAGAAAGTAGAATAAAATATCTTGGATTTTGCAAAGAGGAACCTTGTTGCAGGTGAGCATGTGGATTTGATGTGCAAGTTCGAGATTGAAATTGATAATATTGTTGAGTTGGACCTCTTGAGCTCTGCTTTTCCCCTGTAACGACAATAGATATGTTTTCCTTTCTCTTTCCTTCAACCCCTCTCAACTGAAGGCAATATCATCCCAAGTGTTTTATAGAATCCTCGTACTAATAATGTTTCTCAAATTTTGATATCTTAAGGCTTGGGGGAAGGTTAACACTCAAAGACATGCCCCAGGCTTTATATGCAACATCTTCATAATTCACAATTTCCTGAGAATTTTTCATAGCCTTTTCAGTGCTCTTTATTTTCCTAGCCATTTTCTCTTGCTCTTCTGCCATGTCAGACTTCTTAGTAAGAAATTTGGTGGTCCAATTAACATAGATGTCGGCTTAGGAGTATAATAGTGATCATCAAGAGTGTTGAACATCGATTCTCTAGAAGATTGGGGAGGCACAATCGCTGGAACAAAAGCCAAGGTGAAAACCTCAGTAGAGTGTTGAGCAATAGAAGCAAAGACTATAGGTGGTGCTATCGATACGGTAGATTTATACTTAAGAGCTAGAGAATGAGTGATGGAAACGTTGAGATGCTTTTGGCTTGGAGTAGATTCTGAGGCATGTTATGGCGCTTAACCAACACCAGAAAACTGACCTTGCAATTTTGGTGAAAAATTCAAGTTATTTGTAGGGTCAATAGTGGAAAATAGAGGAGGAGGCAACCCAGTGGACCAAACTCAATACATTTCCATAATTTGTTGCCTCAAGCTCACAATCTCTTGCTTAAAATCTTATTTTCCTAACTTTTAGTCTGATCCATGATGTCACCCTCTATATTCTTGCTGGACATGACTCTCTTCACTGGACTTGATGTAATATGGATGACCATCCAAAATATCACAAACCAACCACCTTAAACTAACTGTAATAAATAATAAAGGCGTTAGAATGCAACACCTTTTGAAAACTCTTTTCTTTTATCTTCTTTTTGAAAAGATCACCGAACTCTAGAAGGGCGCCTACCTATCTCATTAAGATGAAAATTAGGTGTGCGTAGTACGTGAAAATTGGAGATACAAAGAAACATACTTTTTTTATTATTTGAAATATGAGAAACAATTTTTTTTATTATTGAATTTATTAAATAATATTTTTTATTTTTGAAATAATTTTTTTTCTTTGTTTTAGAAGAAAAGACAAATAATTTTTTTTAAGGTCACCGAATCCATTGAGGATTGCCTACGTATCTAATTAAGATGAGAATCAGGTGTGCGTAGTTCGTGAAATATATGTCGTACAAAACTAAGCCTCAAGACCCCTAAAGTTTTAGTTGTTAAGATTTATAAATATTTTTTATTTTGTAAAAACATAGCCTCATGATCTCTAAAGATTCAGTCCTATTAAGATATATATAAAAAAATTGGACTTGAGAATTAGAAAAATGATTATGAAAGTAATCATATTTTCCAATAAATCTATGAATAATTTTTTAAAAAATAGGGTCGTATCCTGAGAAGGACTTCCTATGTATCCCACTAAGATGTGATAATTAGACCCTCATAGTTCATGAAGACCGTCAAATTGTGTTACTATATATTTAAAATTTTTTCTTACTTTTAAAAATAAGTTTTTTCTTTGAAAAACGATTCACTAAATTTGAGAATAATATAGTCTCTTGCATTTCGAAGTTGCCTAAAAGCCGGTCAACAATCAAGTAGCCTTCCAAACAAATATCAAAGAGCACGTAGGATGCACATATTGGTCATTATATAGTTGGTCACCTATCCTAGACGGACTCGGCCTCTGCGCTGAGTCCCGCTAAGTCAAATACACATGATGCAAATAAAGCAGAACCTAGTAGGATAAATAGATTCTGACTTTCAGTTCTTCTAAGTTTAGCCTAATAGGGATAGGTGTCTAGACTAGCTTACCCGAGTGGACACTCGAGTTGGGGAGGGACAACTTATTTGATAGCAGTGCTACTCCACCTTCGTTGCCAATCTGAACCCCTCCTAACATGTGTGACTATAATCCTTCACCAGGTATCTTGACACTATGGCTATCTCAAAAACAAAGTATGATGCATACGCTGCATTCCTTCTATCCTATTTCAGAGACTCAGAGGGTGTGCACAAGAGAAGACAATTTACAAAATAGTTCTACAATATCAAAACAGTAAATGAGCGACAAGTAGCACATAAGGCCAACAAACATAATCTAAAGATATTTAAAGCAAGTAAAAGTCAATATCAAAAGATTGAATTCTTATATATCCCCAGTAGAGTTGCCGGAGATGTCACACCTCGTTTTAGCCCGATGGATCAAAGTCAAAGGGGTTTTCTAATTAAAGTGAAGATATTAAATAGAGATTATTCATTTTTATAGAGTCGGCACTTGGAATTAAGTTATGGTGTTCCGAGTCTCCTTATCAAATCCCTAAGCAAAAAGAAATGATTCTTTGTTGGTTTGTCACAGAAGATCGGAAAAGGAATTCTGTTGACCGAGGGGAAGGTATGAGTCATCCCTCGAATCCCGTGGTTCTAGCACGGTCACTTTTATTGACTTATCTTGACTTAAACTTTTTTGATAAATTATGTTAAGGCCTAGATTCGCTCATTTTTACTATGCCAAAAACATCTGTCTATAAATCAGTGAAAGTTAAATTTAGAAAAATATGTATCAAGGTGCATTATTGCATTTTTGAATTTTTAAATGTCTCAAAAAGATGCGTACGTAAACTCTTAATTGAGAAGAATATTTTAAACGTGCTTAAAATTTATCTAGCGTTAAAGGCATTGATTTTTCTTTTATAAACTTGTAACAATTTTTCCTTATTCAAAATACTACTTAACTTTAACAATAATCTTTGAGCAAAATTCATTCAAAATGGTCAATTAATTTAACAAATAATTATTAGGCTTTGTTAATAATAATAAAATAAAATAAATAATCAATAATAATAATAATAAATAATAATAATAATAATATAAATACACAAAGCTAAACATATTATTTCTATTTTTTTTAATTCCCAAATTTTATTCTCTTTAAATTTCATTTATCCCGCATCACAAATTTTGTTTTGAATCAAAGTACAAAACAATAGTAGATTACACAAAATTTCATTTTTTAAATATCATATGGAACAGGCATCACAAATTTCATTACACACAAGTCTCAACATACTTTAAATGAACTCAAAGCAACCTTAGGACACAAAAATAAATTGATAAAAAGACATGCGACTTTACGGTTCTTTGAAATATCCACCGTTTATTTGTACCAAAAAAAAATCTCCATGTGTGACCCTTTTCCTTCTTATTTATGCAAGTATATCTATAACCCGTTTCTCACAATTTAATTTTTTGAACAAAACCTAGATGTTAATTTTTTTTTTCTGAACAAAACACAAAGTTTGAAACTCAACTTTAAACAAAATCCAGAAATTAAAACACAATTTTGAACAAAACACATAAATTAAAATTCAATTTCAAATAAAACCAGATCTGAAAAATATTTTAATCCAAAAGAACTGCAAAATCATCAAAAGTGGAGTTGTAGTATGCTTTAAAAAAATGATGGCGTTGGGATGGAGTTCGTTGACAAATCTGGGTGACGAGATGGGATTGACAAATTTTGGGTAGTTACGGCGAGTTTTGTCAATTTTGGGGGAATTTTCGATGTGTTTTTCGAGGAAAAAAAGGGACGGCATTTCTGGCGGCATTTTTCCTGTGAGTTGCTGTCGGAATCGACCTAAAAAGGTCGGATCTGCGTCATTTGATGGTGGTGGCCATCTGTTTTCACCGGAATCGACCATAGTAGTTGGTTCTGATGGGCTTTCCGATGATTGGTGGTTAGTTTTTTTTTTCTGAACTGGATAAAGGAGGAAGGGGTGGAACTGGTGGTTATCGGTGCTCCGATGAGGGAAACAGAGAAAGAAGGACGACCATCCCATTTTTCAATTGATTTTTTCATTTTCTAATCTCTCTCTCAATTTTTGTACACTCGCGCATTTTACTGTGTGTGTAGTGTGCGTAAATCAATAAATTAAAAAGTAAAAAAGAAGCCAACTCTGTTTGGTTGTATCTGTGATGCATATATTTGTTTGTTTTTCTTTTGTAATTCTTTTTTATGGAAACTAAATCATCACATATACTCTGGAAAAATATCTTATTATCTAAAATCAAGTTCAACGAATGACATACATTGAATCGAATAATTATACGAATGGACATAACATCACAACAACCACATACATTAAATAATCTATGATATCATTGAAACAACTTTAATTACGATTTAATTTACAACAAAATTATAACATAAAATATAGGATCAAATAATAAACTGTAAATACTTGAACTGTGTAATGAAGTGAGAAAGTCACCCCAAAAACACTAATTGTAACCTGAACTTAGTTCTCCTCTATCTGATTTTCTCTTCGATTTTTGTTTCTCCAAGTACCCTTTTCTCGGTTGTTTTTCTCTTCTAATCTTTTCTCTCTATTCAATGTATGGTTATTTGATGATGTTTTTTTGTACAGTGTAGGTGTAGATTGAATGTACGTATGTCTCTTCTGGGGTGGGGAAGTCCTTAAAAACTTAGACTTTGGGGGAAACGGTTATAGGCAGATAGGATAAGAATTTTAAGTTTTGAATCTTTTTTTTTGACATATAAAATATAGTAATAATAATAAAAAAATAATAAATAAGTAAATAAAATAATAATAATAATAAATATAATAATAATTAATTAATTTTATATTTAAGAAAATATAATAAAAATTTATAAATAGCCAAAAATAAATATAATTAAGATAATACTAAAACTACTAGCTTATTTATTTAAAATTTAAAAAATAAAATATTTTTTAATTATTATTATTTTTAAAATAAAAATAAAAATAAAAATAAAATATTCCAAAATTTAACTTTATTTATTTATTTATTTATTTTCAGCTAAAAATTTATCAAAAATGAAATAACAGTTAAAATAATATCAGACCAAATATAAATATTTAATATAAAAAAATATATATATTACTCTTAAGGAGGGTCAAAATCACGTGTCTACACCCATGCTATGCAGGAACTGACCATTCTACTCATCCTTTTTAGCACGTAGATTTAGTATCAGCATTTGGAATGAAGTGGTGAGCTTCCATCCTTTCGGAAGGCAACATTTCATGTTATGGATATATTTAGACACTTTTCTTTTACTTTACATATTGGTTTTGGCTATAGTTGGGGGCATGTCCCAACCGAATTTGTTTACTCTTTTGGATAGAGGCTTTGTGGTACTACGAGGGGTTGGTATGGGCGGGATCGCTGGAGGTGTCAGCCTTAGCATTAGTATTGATATTGAGGATGGCATCATCAAACATAAGTTCTCACTGTTTCATCCTACTACATTTTGGGATTGATTTTTGTATTATGTTTTGGTAGTGTCTTTGGTTTATGGTCTATGGTTTGATTTATTATGGTTGGGTGGTTGGTGCGGTATGGTTGGACTCGATTGGTTCGATCACGGTTGTGACCTTATCCAAGATCTTAATGCAAACAATAACACAATCTTGTTATATATTCAAAATTCAGCCCATCTAAGGCTGGATATAGGTTGTTGGGTTGGGTAACAGGAGGCGGTCCCCGATCCTGGTTGGACTTGGGATGCCCATTACGACTAGGACGGGGGTTGGGTCATGTCTTCCCCAAAGTATTATGTACGCAGAGGATGTTTATGATCAAGGCCCGAGGCACCAGGTGGAGCGTAGTTTAGGATTAGCGTAGGTTTACATTTTAGTACCTTTTTATTTTTAGGTCTGTAATAAATTGGACTGCACACTATTTTTTGAGGTTGGAATTATTTGGTTGTTTGTTTTCATTTTTGTGTGTTTTGTTGATTTATACATTTTATAGTCTCATACTAGCCGATATAGTTCACAGAGTGACCTTGGTCAAACCACGAGATCGAGGGATTCCTAACACCTTTCCCTTGATTAACAAAATTCCTTAACTAGAATTTCTGTTCGTGGATCAGTTTTTGAAAGAGTCAAAAATTATTTTGAAAAAGGATTTTCACATGTGAATTGGCACACCAGATTTATGCCAAGTGGCGACTCTAAGTTTTGATTGTTAAAAGTCCTTTTCGAAATAAATTATTTTCTTTTTTCACTTAATAATAAAACCCTTTTCAAACTTAAAATCATATCTTTTTGGTAAAAAAGGGATGTGATAGGTCTAGCGACTCTGCTGGGGACTTTTCAGAATTTGAGATTATATTTTGGGTTGTATTGGCTTAGTGTGACACTATAGGTGTATAGACACCTTGTTTGTGTTATCTTGTGCTATTGTTTAAATGTTGTTAAGTTCCTACGTGCTACGTGTTTATAGTTTTTCTCTTATTTGTTACCACTTTATATCTGGTATCATGTGTATTACCCCGAGTCATTCTTTCAGAACAAGTCCCGTTGTACACGTGTGTACATGACCTCTGGTTGAGTCACCCTTATATTAGGAGGGGGAGCCATTGGGTGTTTGGAGTAGGTAAAAAGCTGTCGCAGTCACTATTAACCATCCGCTCCCCCGAACAGCCTTGTTAGTGGACACCAACCAAGGTCATCCTTTAGGTCATTCTTATCTGCGTCATATTGAAACCTAGCGGGACCTACTTTGTCCTTTGTAGGAAACTCACCCCTAAAGCATTCTAACGTGCTAGTTGTTGTATTTTTTAGGGTAACAGGGTCATTTGACGAACTAATTTGAGGAAAAGCATGTGCTAGAATTAAAGAAAAGTATGTAGGCAAGGAAAAATAAAAAAAAAGAGAAAAAGAAAAGCGAGTCAAAAAAAGAGTTTTGTATTTTTTAGAGATCTCTATGGTTTTGTTTTTCACAATCCAAAAAATTCAAAAAGATTTTTTTTACCTTTTGCACTCATTTTCACAAAAAAATAATAACATAAAAAAGATTTTCCTTTGTTTCCTTTAGCAAGCATCCATAATTCAAAAATTTCAAAAAGTTTTTTTTTTCATTAGAAGCTTTTTATGAATAAAAAATTGAAAAAAAATGGTAGAAGTTTTGTACATTTCATATAATGAAAATACCAAAAAGATTTTTCTTTTATAGTTGTTGGTGTCATTTTTATGTGATGTGTCAAATTAAAAACCCCAAAAAGATGTTATTGGCATTTTTTATTGTCTGTCTTTTGTCGTCTCTCTTAAGTCAGAGTTCAGTTGGTTCTTTAATCTTTAATTGTCCGATCTAGATAAACTACGCACACCTGATTCTCCTCTCTCGGGAGTGAAATACGTAGGCAGCCCTTCTAGGGTTTGGTGATCTTATTTCAAAAATTCAAAAAGATTTTCTTCACTCTTCATTTAGAGTAGGTGTTTCATATAAATCTTTAATAAAAAATTACAAAAAAGATTTTTCTTTAATAGTTTCAAGTGTCATTTTCGCATGAAATTCAAAATCAAAAACCCAAAAAAAAATTTCTTTGGTAGTCATAGGTTTCATTTTATATAGGGGTTTTAAAGCTGAAAAGTTCAAAAAAGATTTTTGTCAATTCTTTTGATATTTTGTTATTTTCTTTTCTTCTTAAAGTTTCAAGAAAAATAAAAAGAAAAGGAAAAAAAATCAGAGTTTGATTGGCCATGTTGTGCCAAAACTTCACGAACTACGCACACCTGATTCTTCTCTCTTGGGAGTGAGATATGTAGGCACCCTTCTCGGATTCGGTGATCTTTTCAAAAGAAAATAGAAAAAGATTTTGAGAAAGTGTTGAACTCTAATACATTTATTATCTCTTGTTCAGTTAGTTTAAGATGGTTGGTTTGTAGCATGCTGGCTGGTCCTCCACATCACACCAAATTCAAGAAAGGGTTAGTTATGTCCAACAAGGATATAGAGAGTGACATCATAGATCAAACAAAGAGTTAAGAAAATGAGAGTTTAAAGCAAGACATTTTGAGACTAAGTCAACAACTAACGGAAATGCACCGAGCTTGGGTCAGTGGGTTGCCTCCTCCTCCATTTCCCGCTATTGATCCTACATATGCCTTAGGTTTTCCACCAAAATTGCAAAGTCAATTTCCTACTGTTGGTGATGCACCACAACATGCCTCAAAATTTATTCCAAATCAACTGTATCCCAAGAGTTCCACCACTCTTTCTCTAGCTCGTCAGCATAAGCCTACTACATTCACAACACCACATGTTATCTGTGATTTTATTTCTCAATCCTTTACTGAGGATTTTTGATATGATTCAAATGGGCACCTTAGCTTTCAATGACAACATTCGAAGTCAGTACGTGGGGCATCAAGCTTTGGTCACATTAAGGAAATGGGATCCTACATGGAGGGGCCGATTTGAGTACACCAAAGAGCAATCCCACGTGTGAAAGATTTTTTGGATAATTGAAGATTGAGGACTCATGGTTTTGGGCCTTCATTAAGGACATTTTGGTTACTTAGCCTTGTCCAAGTAACACTCCATGACCACCCCTTTTCATTAAGGGTATTGTGGTCATTTTGTTATGTAATAAGTTTGACTATAAATAGGTTATATTAGTTCATTTGCTAGTTAGTTTATGAAAGATGAAAGATTGAAATACTTGAAATCCTCTCTCTTGAGAGTATACCACCTTAGTATAGTCTTAGTTATGACTTGGAAAAGTCATCCTTAGTATATGGCTTGGAAAAGCCAATATTGTTCTTTGGTTGGAAACGGTGGATCTTGAGGGGAGTCGATTACCTTGGCGGTCACCGTAAGAGTGTGGTTTTGATTATTACATTCATTAGGGATTAATGTTGAAATATACTTGGTTTTTAATCTTGTAATAATCTTGGTCTCACTATCTATCCTTTTATTATTTTGCAAATCCATGTGTTTTTGTGTTTGTCATCTTGTATCCCTTTGTGTTGCTTGTTCTTCTCATATTTTATGGACTGTTTTGGCATCTTGGTGGACTGATTTGTATCATTTGGTATCAAAACCATCATTGATTTCGTTCCCACGAGATCAATCTTGGGCTTGCTATCTTGAAAAATCAAAAAAATAGTGTTGGAAAACTGAAAAACGCAAAAATAAAAGTAATCTGTTCCGTTTTTGTGTTTGGGATGAGATTTGAGGCTTAGTTTTATTGTATTTTTAGTGTGTTTTATTTTTTCTAGTGTTAGTACCTTCTTCACTAACACTAATAGAGTCTACATCTAAATTTTGAGCAAAATCCAAGTGGTAAATTAGTTTTTGAATACATTTCTTTCGTGTCTTCGTTATTTGTATGCTTTTCTCATTTGTAACTAGTAGTAACTTCTTTATTTCAAGTTCATAAGTGAATTTTATTTTGTGTCTTGAGTCAATCAAAACAAGAATCCCTTCCGGCCGCCAAATAGGATTGATATCTTATTGACTACCGGAGTAGAAGCAACTTTCAATATTCGTCGCTCCAATTGTGAGAATCACAAAGGTGAGTGTATCGAGTGTTGGTAAGGAGCTTTTTGTTTTCTTTTTTTTGTTTGTTGTTTTTTTTTGTTAGTTACCATGGCTGCACATAATTTCAAGGTCACGTGTGATCGCATCTATGACGATCTTGAAGATATGCAACAACACATTGAAATTATACGCCAATTGTTACCCAAACTCTTCCCTCAAAATCCAATTGTCCAAACAACTTGCGATAAGAGCTTTCTAAAGGAAGTTGCTGACCAATCTTGTGATGGACTTTCACACTGAGGTAAAGACAAATATACTCATGAACGCCAGGGTAAAATACCTAACCCTTACACTTTTGTGCATATGAATGATAATTGTGTGGCTAGTAGCCCATTGAGTCTGAGTTATAGCTTGCCTATATGTGAGTCTATTGTTTCATTGTAACTTGATAATGATGTACTTGTTGTGAGTGTAGATATACTAGTTGATCCTATTGATAAACGAATCGACTCTTCTTGTAAGATCGATTTATGTTCACCTAGTGTTGAAACCATTGTGTAGAATGAAAGTACATCGTCTTGTGAAATTTATGTTGATAGATTTTTGTGTGAAAATTGCCTGCCACTTGAGGATGTGTGTGATGTGATTAATGAATCTCAAGTGTGTGATAATGTTGAGAATATTGATCAAAGGAATAGGAGTAAACTCAAGAGCTATTCTTGGGATAATCTTGCACTTGAAATCTCTTTGAAACTTGATATTGATCTTTTATAGAGTGATGAATGTATTTGTTCCGAATCTTCCCATGAAATAGATCATGCTCTCTTAAGGTATAATGTCTTATTTGAAGATTATATAACCACTCCTAATGAACCTAGTGGTGGAAATGATGGTATATCTTGCCTTTAAAGCTATAGCCGATATGCTAACCCACTATGGTATGACAACATTTATCCTAAAGATGAAATCTCTTCTTGGAAGATGAGAGTACTCTTAAGGGTAAGGGATGTGTGGTTTTGGAAACTACTTCTCCTTCTACTTTTTATGACTTTATTGTTGAGAGTACTCATGGTGATGATTGTGAAACTAGTAGTGAGTACACACATGAGGGCACATTAGTATAAGTTGACTTGAGTGATACCTTTCTCTACTTTTTATTTGTTCTGGATAATATGTATGCTATTATAGAGAGTATGCCGTTTATTTTGGGTGGAGACCACGGGAAAGGGGAGTGTTGTCTAGACCCGTGTCTATGGCCACTCTTCCCGTTTGACCCCAGTGCCAAATATAGAATTGGTGATGATGGTGCACCCAACTTGTTTCTTGGTTTACATGACAAGCAAAGTATCATTTTTGTTGAGTTCTATAACCAAAACCTTTGTGAATTTTTCATTAATTATGTAATATTTAGTTCAAAGGATCCTTGGTTATATTCTAAATATGTTCAACCTTGGTATGATGAGGTGATTTGTCGTGCTTACCCTAACCCTCATGCCATGAGGAGTTTGTATTTATGTGTCCTTTCTTTGGTTTTGCAAGGTTTGGATTCGAGGACGAATCCTTTTCAAGAAGGGGAGGATGATACGATTCAAATGGCCACCTTAGCTTTCAATGACATCATTCAAAGTCAGTACGTGGGGCATCAAGCTTTGGTCACATTAAGGAAATGGGATCCTACATGGAGGGGCCGATTTGAGTACACCAAAGAGCAATCCCACGTGTGAAAGATTTCTTGGAGAATTGAAGATTGAGGTCTCATGGTTTTGGGCCTTCATTAAGGACATTTTGGTTACTTAGCCTTATCGAAGTAACACTCTATGACCACCCCTTTTCAGTAAGGGTATTATGGTCATTTTGTTATGTAATAAATTAGACTATAAATAGGTTCTATTAGTTTATTTGCTAGTTAGTTTATGAAATTTGAAAGGTTGAAACACTTGAAATCCTCTCTCTTGAGAGTATACCATCTTAGTATAGTCTTAGTTAGGACTTGGAAAAGTCATCTTAGTAGAGGGCTTGGAAAAGCCAATATTGTTCTTTGCTTGGAAATGGTGGATCTTGAGGTGATTCGATCACCTTGGCGGTCACCGTAAGAGTGTGGTTTTGATTATTACATTCATTAGGGGTTAATGTTGAAATATACTTGGTTCTTAATCTTTTAATAATCTTGGTCTCACTATCTATCCTTTCATTATTTTGCAAATCCGTGTGTTTTTGTGTTTGTCATGTTGTATCCCTTTGTGTTGCTTGTTCTGCTCACGTTTTGTGAACTATTTTGGCATATTGGTGGACTGATTTGTATCAACTCCACTTTGACTATCAATCCTATGGTTGTGCTTCCCCAATCTACTAGTGGACACTTGTTCAATACTCTTGATGAACATTTCTATACTCCTGAGCCCACATCAATGTTAATTGGACCACCAAAATTTCTTAACAAGAAGCCTAGAGTGCCAGAAGAGCCAGAGAAAATGGTTGGAAAAATGAAGAGTGCAAAAAATCCTACGAAAAGTTCCCTATGACCTGCGGGTACTGGGGCATGTATTCAAGTATTAACCTTCCTCCAAGCCTTGAGATATCATAATTTGAGGAATAAGATAGACATAAGGAATCTGTGAAACATTTGGGAAAATATTGTAATCAACTAAGGGAAACTGGAGGGAAGAAGAATGATGAAGATGCAACTGCTATTGTAGTTGGACAACGGGCATGCCTAAGAATACCACGTCATCGTGAACCTCAGTATCAAGCCCAAGTTCTTACCCAAGCTCTATATAATCACTCTCAAAATCCATTATACTTCATTTCCCCACCTGTATATCCAGCCTATAGCGTATAACCATATGTTCAACCTCCTTCTTACTCATAATGGTGTGCACCAACTCTTTAGAGTCATCCTCCAACTCCATAAACATATCAAATACCTTCTATGCTTGATGTTCGATCTGAGTCAAACAATGAAAAGAGGAAGAAGCCTAAGGATAGTTTCATGCCAATTGGAGAATCATATGCTAGTCTTTTCCAGAGATTAGTACAATGGGTCATGATCACTCCTCTTCTTGGGTACACTCCTGATCCATATTCAAGAATTTTTTATTCCAAGTATGATGTGTATATCATTCTGATGTTCAGGGTCACAATATTGAAGAATGTCATGATTTGGAAAGAGAAATAGAAAAGATAATTGAAATCTCTAGTCATGGTGATATTCAAATAAAGTGGCTATGATGTCAAGCTCAAAAACTGGGAAGTCACTCCTATCCTTACCAGGAAGGGTTGTTGGTAGTTTGTTTTGTTTGTCTTTCTATTTTCTGAACTAACTAAGGGTTGTAGTTTGGAATTTATCTTGTTTTGTTTCTCTATCATCTTTGTTTAAACCCTTCTATTTTTTCTTTCATTGAAACATGGTGTCCCTTATTGTTTTGCCTTATTTTAAGTTATTTGTTTGTCTTCTTTACCCAATATATTTTATGTTGATTATAGTGTTATGAATGCCTGCAGAATTTTTAGCCAGGTCATAAAATCTAGTTTAATCATGAAACATTGAATTAGATGGCTAAAGTTAGAAAATATCTGAGAAATTGGTAGAGTGTTGAGAGTTGAAGTCTTCTTTCAAAATTAAGATAATTATTTTGAGAATCACAATATTAACTTAGTCATTAGTTCAAAAGCATATCTCAATTAGGTCAAATAGTAGATGTGTGATCCCTATATCAAGAGAAATGGGAAGATAATCAGCTCCACAAAAGCATGGGTCATTCGATGTAGGGGATGTATAGCAAAGGTGGAGTTGTATATTTGAAAAGTGTAGAAGAAGAAGTGGCACACATGCTTAGTTAAAGTTAGTGTTGCTAAAGTGTCACAAATGATCTTCATCTTTCATATTACATGATGTGTACTTACATTTTTAAGGATTGATATGATGAAGACATTTTATTTTGCTATTCAAACACTGTGTCATACTTTGTTTACCCTATTTGAGCTTTAGTTTTATTTCCTTTCATCCCCCTATTTTAGAATCAAGATAGGGTTAGCAAAGCTCAAAAGAAAAGTGTCAAGCAAAAGAGTAGAGTAAAAAAAAAGAAGAGAAAAATATGCCAAAAAGGAAGAAAAAAAGAAGTCTCAAGAAAAATTGAGTTAAGAAAAGTTCCACAGAGAAAAGAGTCAATAAAAGAAAAAAAGAGAAAAGAAATTATAATCAAGAAAAGAACAAGTTTTAGAAACTACGTGTGACCTAATTCTCCCCTCTCGGGGGTGAGATACGTAGGCTGCCCTACTCTGGGCTCGGTCCAATCAAATAAACAATTTAGAATTTTCCAGCCAACAAAAACTGGGACATGAGTTAATCTTCATATTTTGAATCGATTCTAAAAGTAGTAAGTCCCACCCCACTGCAAGTGCCATCTGAGCCTCATGTCATTCTTTCTTTCTAGCTATATCCAAAAGCCAAGTTACAACTAAAGAAAGACCTTCAGATCAATCTTTGAGAATGTTAGGGCTAAGCATGCAATGGATGTGATGATGCATTTGAGTACTACTTGTCTTTATCAGCCTAAGGACAAGGAGAGAAATAAAAAAGAGAGAGTATTAGTGGTGAAAACTCTCACAAGCACCGTAAGGCGATGGTACATTGAAAGAAATAAAAATGAGAGAGTCTTATTGGTGAAAACCCTCACAGGCCCCATAAGGTGATTGTGAGCTGAGAGAATTGAAAATAAGAGAGTCTTATGGGTGTAAATCCTCATAGGCACTCAGATTGGGAGAAATAAAAATAAGAGAGTCTTATTACTTAAGGTAATTGTGAGATGAGAGAAAGAAAATGAAAGAGGTTTGTCGACAAAAACCCTTCAAGGTGTCGTTAGCTGCATGAGGTATGTGAGTGAAATTGACATAAGAAAGCAACTCATTTTCAGGGTCGTTAACTCAACAACAATTGGTGGAAAGTTTGAATGAAAATATCAAACAGCTCAATAGAAAAATACCTAACATAATCATTAGAATTGTTTGTCATTTTCAGATAAATTTTTCTTTTCTTTATTTTCAAAAAAGGGACAAACATTGTTTTTCTTTCTGCTCTATATTTCTATTTTTGTCTTTTTGAGTCTATCATTCAAAAAAAAATTATTTTTTTTCATGTATTTGAGTCAAGTTCGTGTCAAAACAAGTGAGAAAGGATTTGAAAATTTTCTACCAACATTTTCAATTGCACAAAGCAAGACAAAAGGCTAGTACATGAAAGAAACATGATTGTAAGTTGAGACAAGACAAGCAGGAAGTTTTGTCAGAGAACAAGTTTAGGGAATCAAGGAAATACCAAGGTTTGAAAGATTTATCTGAGAGACATAGCAAAATGGAGATACTGTGTTTTTTTCTGAATCACTTTTAATAATTTGAGTTTGGATCAACAGTGCAACAAGTCAATGACACATGCCATTAGTTGAAAACAAAATTAATGGGACAAGTTCAAGATAAATTGTATAAAAAGCCAAAGACGAAATACAACCACCCTATTTTAAACTCACAAGTTTTCTTTGTATGAAATAGGAAAAGTTGCTACCTTTAAATCAAAGGCTTCAAAGCGAAAATATATAGAGGTGCAATTTATCGTTTCTACAAAAGCAAGATTAGTGTTGCTGTATAGGTTTGGTAATCACAATTATGGCAAAAATCATCATCTTGTACCCTTAAGAGACACATTCTCTAATTTGGGTCTTTCATGTCTCATAGCTAGAAGGTGCACTTTCTAATTTGAACCGTTAATTCTAAAAGATGAACTTTTAGTAAGAACCTTTCACTTTCACTCTTAAGAAAGGGACTTGTTGGTCTCAGTCATTCAATTTTACCCTCAAAATGTGCATTTATTGATCAGAATCTTGATTTATCTTTGCATTATGCACTGTTGCTAGTAGTTATAATTGAGTTTGACACCCGCAAAAGCTATTGATGATAAAATGGGGAAAAAAGAAAAATTAATTCCTATTATTGGAACTTCACTTTAGGACCCTCTTAGAAAATGAGACTTTATTTTTCTGGAAAATAGAATCTTTCTGTATCATAATCTTTGTGTGGGATAATTTTTGTTCTAGTTTTGAAATTGAAAGTCAGGAGCCCACCTAAAGAACGGGGTGATGAAATTGCAAGTTAGGAGTCTTCCTGGAGAATAGGGCAATGAAATTGAAAGTCAGGAGCCCTACTTGGATAACAGGGTGATAAAATTGCAAGTCAAGAGCCCGCCTATAGAACAGGGTGATAAAATTGAAAGTTAGAAGCCCGCCTGCAGAATAGGGTGATAAAATTATAAGTCAGGAGCCTATCTAAAGAATAGGGTAATAAAATAGCAAGTCAGGATCCCTCCTGGAGAACAAGGTGATAAAATTAAATTTTAGGAGTCCGCCTAAAGAATAGGTTGATGAAATTGTAAGTCAAGAGACCGCTTGAAGAAAAGGGTGGTAAAATTACAAGTTAGGTGCCCACTTAGAGAACAGAGTGATGAAATTAAAAGTCTGGAGCCCGTATGAAGAATAGGGTGATGAAATAGTAAGTCTGGAGATAGCCTGGAAAATAGGGTGATGAAATTAAAAGCTAGGAGTTCGCCTGAAGAATAGGGTGATGAAATTATAAGTCAAGAGCCCACCTGAAGAAAAAGTGATAAAATAACAAGTCAGGAGCCCGCTTGGAGAATAGGGTGATGAAATTGAAAGTCACGAGCCATCCTGAAGAATAGGGCGATGAAATTGTTAGTTAGGAGCCCGCCTAAAAAACAAGGTGATAAAATAGCAAGTCAGGAGGCCGCCTGGAGAACAGGATGATGAAATTAAAAGTCAGGTGCCCACTTGAAGAAAAGGGTGATAAAATTACAAGTTAGGAGCTTGCCTGGAAAATAGGATGATGAAATTAAAAGTCAGGAGCTCTCCTGAAGAATAGAGTGATGAAATAGAAAGTCAGGGGACTGCCTGGAGAATAGTGTGATAAAATTATAAGTCAGGATCCCACTTGAAGAACAGGGTGATAAAATATCAAGTTAGGAGCCGCCTGGAGAATAGGGTAATGAAATTGGAAGTCAAGAGCCCACCTGAAGAATAGGGTGATGAAATTGCAAGTCAGGATCCCGCTTGAAAAAGAGGGTGAAGAAATTTAAAAGTTAAGCAAAAAAGTGAAAAAATTGAAAGCTAAGCAACAAGGTGAAAAAATTGTAAGTCAGGATCCCGTCTGGAGAAAAGGGTGAGGATTTTCAAATTCAAGTGGAAAGTTTAGAAGTCCCACATGAAAAAATATGGTCAATTTTCGAGTTCATCTCCAACACCAAATTTTGTATGGAGAAAGAATCTATTCTCAAGTTCAACCCAAAGAAGATCAGATCATTTGTCACTTTTGAAAGCATCGAAGACCCAAGACAAGATTTTAGAGATGCTGCATAAATAAGACTTTTGTAATTTCATTTATCTTTTTAGCTTGTAATTTTTATTTTTGATGTAATGATAGAGTCGCGGAGCAGAATCTTGACAAGACCTCACTTGACTCTCCAACTCGGTATAGTCCCCCTTCTTTAAACCCTTTGAGATACCCATAACTTGATTCCCTCATAACTTTGGTAGTTAGGATGTCCTAAATCAAGACTCTGTGGTACTCTGTCTTTTTTTGTATACCTTTTGAATAATGGACGGGTCAAAATTTTGTCTCATTTTCTACTTCTTTATTTGCAAACACTTTGTGTTTACATCCAAAGAAGGGCATGTTTTAGACACTTAATTTTTTTCCCTCCTGAAAGCTTAATATACCCATTACCCCACCTTACCATACACCCTCTTTTAATTGATAATTATTCCACAAAATGACAAAAAATAATCACCAACTCTCAACAATTCCATAAAAAAAATAACAACCTACCCCTACCCGAACCCATCCCCATGTACCCCTAACCCATCCCCTTTACATTATTCCTCACTGTACACTTATACATACTACACACCCCTACATATATAGATGGAGACCCTTACTGGAATTCACACACCGACACATAGCAATTGATCCTCACACATTATAGAATTTCCAGGGATTAACAACTATACACGCACTACACACATATACCTCCTTCATTTTTGTTTCCATGGATACCCAAAAATAATAGACACTTCATAGAAAACACCCACATACTGAGAATAACACACTCACACATACAGAGTAGAGAAAATATTAGAAATAGAGAGAAATTCTTAGATATCATGAGGGAGGAAGAGAGATAGAGAGACAAAAAAAGTCAGTAGAGAAAAACAAGAAGGAGTGAGAGGATTTGAAAGAGAAAAGGGTGAGAGAGAATTTTTTGGCGAGTTCTTACTAGGAAATGCTACAACCATCCACTTTTCTCCAAATTGTCTCCTATTATTTAATTTAAAGTAGGTAAGGCTGCTTTGATAGGGCCAGATTCAGTGTTTGAGGAAATGGAGAAATTTCCATTAATTCAAGAGAGGTTAAAGACAACCCAAAGTCGTCATAAATCTTATGCAAATGCGAGGAGAAGAGATATTGAGTTTGGCATTGGTGACTTAGTTTATTTGAAAAATTTTTGTATGAAAGGAGTGAAGAGATTTGGCAAGATGGGGAAACTTAGTCCTCGCTGTGTTGACCCATATAGAATTTTGAGCAATCTTGGGAAGGTGGCTTATGAGTTAGAGTTGCCTGCAAATTTAGCATTAGTGCGTTCAGTGGTTTATGTCTCTTTGTTAAAGAATTATATTGGTGACCCATAGAGAGTGTGGATGTGAAAGATAGTCTCTCTTACGAAGAAATCCAAGTTGATATCCTTGACCAACAAATTTGTAGGTTGAGGAATAAAGAAGTTCCCTTAGTTAAGGTTCTATGGAGAAATCAGTCCGTTGAGGGAGCTACTTGGGAAGTAGAAGGGAAATATGCAAGCCAAGTATCCCCATTTTTTCTCTGTAAATTCCAATTCGGCTTTAGGTAATGGTTTCCTTTAATTGATTTTCATGTTTTCTGTCTCAGCAATATAACTATCCTTATGTAATAACATGCATTCATGAATTTAGTTTAGTCCATGCATCATATTTCAGATTTAGCTATTTTATCATGATTAAACTTTCTGAGTACCTCAACTCAAATAGTTTCATTCGAGGATGAATCATCCTAAGAGGGAGATATTGTAATACCCTAAATTTTTCATCATTTATACCCCTTAAAAGATAGTCCATGAAGTTATATTTCCAATGCTTCAAGCCTCGTCTAAATATAATGTAGTGGTAAGAAGTTATGGAAGATTTTTCTTAATGGCTTGATTCACTGTTATGACTACGAATCTAGGTGGCGAGCTGTAAACACTCGCAATGAGTCAAGACGAGTGAGTCGTAATCACTCTAGTGGATCCCTCTTCTACAGAAAAGTAACTATGACTCCTCACAAAGACCCATAATTAGTGGTTAAATTCGTATGGAAAGACTCGTAGTCACAGCAGTATGTAATCCAAAAACAATTCAACCCAGTGGTTATGAGTCCACCATACGACTCGTACCTAGGCATTACGAGTCATTATGAAGACTCACAACCTGACCAGTAAAGGATTCAAGCATCAATCCTCATGTTTTGGTAGTTTTACAAGTGACTTGGAAAAATATAAACACCCTAAATATCTCTTAACTTATAGACAATTCGAAACATCCCATAGCGATTAAATTTTTATGAAGAATATAACTAAGGTCAGATTCGAATGATCATAACTTTGGGTATAATAAGAATTTCTGATATCAAGACCCACCAACAGATATATAATTTAATTATCTTTCCAGTGATACCAATTTTGCCTTAATCCGATATCGGGGTGAAAATTTATGGCCAAATTACTAAAGCACTTTCAAAACTGCCAGTGGTTACGACTCCTGATGACAACTCGTAAGAAGACCTTAAGAGTTGTTAAGAGGATTCATCGTCACGGAAGTAGGGGTCCAAATCTGGGTTCCTGATAATGACTCAATCTACAACTTATATCCAAAACTTACGAGTTGTGGCCTAACTCGTCGAAACGGCTTCCAGACATTTTCCAGATGATCATTAGTTTTTTTTGGTCTTTTTTAATTCTTTTTTGTTTCACTCTATAAATTTTTTTATCAAATGTAAATACTACCCTAACCTATCATGACTCATAAATCATCCATCACAGAGCAAAAGAGTCAATTTCTTTCTCCCCAAAACCAACTAGGGTTCATTAAGTTCAAGTTCAATACCAAGAAATTTATCCATGGATTCAACATTCAGATATGTGGGGTATTCATCAATAGGTTCCTTCCACCCATTGAGCCCGAAAATTCCCTTTTGATTAAAGAATGAAGTTTTCCCTTTTTACGAAAATATACAGGTTAAATTTGAACTTAATGCTTGTTTTTCTTAGTAATTTGAATTCAAGTCATGTCACCATGTGTTTCATGTAAATTAGATGACTCCATGCTTTGAATTTCAATTACTTACAACATATTCAATTGATCCCATGTCAAATCACCAAGTTATGAACCAAACTATAAGAAATTGTTATTTTCCTAAGTTGAACACATCCCTGTGCTTAAATTCATGTATCTTATTCAAGTATTGAAATGTCCTATTTTTTGGGTCTCTAAACTATGACTTCATATCACTATTTTAAGAGTTGTTATCATATTTTAGTAACCATTTAGTATTGGCAGGTTATGAACACCTGATACCTATGTGATTACTCATGTTTCAGACTTTTCAAGTAATGAGTCAATCCATTCATGATTTTATTATCATACTCAATTTGTTATTATCATGTTGAGCACTATAAATTGAGATGTTCATTTGAGCCTAGGTATGGGAGCTTACCTGCTAGTAGAGGGTCTGTCTTTTGTAGCGATCCCTGAGTTCCAGAACTATATATCTTGCGTAGGTTTTGAGAGGTCTTCCTTCCATTTAAGGGTTGACATTCTCTTAGGGGCACCTACCAGTAGAGGGTGATTCCCTAGTCCTTTGGGGCACTAGTTTAGTAGATCCACACAGCTAGTGTTACTTCCTGTGGCAAGGTACTGACCCTTCCAACTGGGGTTATAGGTTGGACCCCGATTAGCTAAAATTAGGGCATGTCAGTTACATAATAGCTCCCACAGTTTCATTCAGTACTAAGTCTACATCAATTCAGGTTTGCTTGACTAAGTAGTCAAATTTGTATGTTATTCAGTCAGTTAGTTTTATAGATTAAATTTATTTCACGCCTTACTTGGTCTTGAATTTTTAGTTTTAAATATTCGTGCATCCATGTTCAGTTTCCATGTGTATTTTAGTTAGTCCTTACCTCACGTACTAGTATATTTAAAGTACTGATCGCATACTTTCCTCTTGAGCTATGTTGTCTTATAAAATATATTCGAATGCCTAGTTCTTTGACCATCCTTAGACAGTTCTACATTACCCAGAAGGAGTAGTGGTGAGTCTTTATCCATCGAGGACATGGCATATTATTACCATTATTTTAGCATTTCTTTATGTTCCGTCAGTTGGAATTAGCTGGGGGTTTGTCCTATCAACTCCTTATGATATTTAGAGTCTTTCAGACAGATAGACAGTTAGTTATTTAGTCTATTCAGTTATTTCAGACATGTTGAATTATATTTCAGTATTACTTCATACCAATATTTTATCAAATTATTTTTTGCCCATTATTATTTTATTCAGTGATCATAGTAGGTATCAAATCATGGGTTAGCTTGGGGTTACTTGTGTCCTTAAGCATCATATTATAACTAGGGGGTAGCCCCAGGTCATGACAATAATGATTACCTCATCTAAATTTTTCATCGGGGTTAAATGGATAGAGTGGCCATAGACAGGGGTATAGACTACTCTTTCCCCCCCAAATGTATTACCAAAACAAAAGGACATACTCTCCATACTAACATAAGTATTTTAAAAGAAAATTAAGAGTAAAGAAAGGTATCATGTAAATTGATTTCATCTAAGGTGTCCACAAGAGCATGCTCACTATGATGCCTAAAAACATTATCAAGGGTATGTTAAAGAATTGGAACACACAAAGAATCGTAGGTAATGGGTACACAAAGATCACCTTTCAATCCTTCATATTCCTTTTCCTTAAGTAAAATATCATGGTTTTAAACCTTAGAGAATTTCCTGGAAATTCTTTCTCCAGACCCAATACGACTCATGAGTACGAGTCGTATACTGGGGTATGAGTGGTATGGTCTTATTGTATGCTGACCAGTGTTATTTGGTGGGATGGTTTTGGTCATTAGAATGGGTAGACTTCGAGGTGTGAGTCATAAGGGTTTGGTATGAGTCATATCAGGGACTTGTATGGTGTGCACTGCTTGATTCTCTTGGTATTTTATTCTACTAGGGATATGGGTTATGGGTACGGATCGTATCCTATGGTTACGACATGGTTGGATAAGTCATATACTATATAGTGATTTGAGTTAAGGGTTAAGGCTTGGATATAAATGGTTAATATCGATCGTATAGGAGGGTACGAGTTGTATAGGTTAGTCATATCCCTATGATGGGATTTTAAGAGATTTAAGTGGGGGTATTTGGGACATTTCCCTACTTACCCTAATTAGGACTCATGACTTCTAATACACATAGGAGGTTATTTACTTTATAATTATATTCATTAACACTTAGAAACTATTTCAAAACATCTCATAATTCTCTCAGGAGCTTTTGGGAAAAGAAGGCTAGGGTTTCATCTTACAGATTGCTTTGGGGCTTGTCTTGGTGATTTCCTTCCATTAATTTTTTGGTATAAGGCATGATTCTCTTCCCTCATTATAATTTCAACTAAAGGCATAGTGTATATGATTCATTTCATGGTTTTACTATTTCATGATTATGGATTTCAACTATTATTGGGTATTTTGATATTGAATGCTTGGTTATGGTTTTCTATAGTTTTAATTATGCTTTTATATGCATCAATGGTGGTTTTGGACAATCATATTGTATGGTAATGGTTTAATGTGAAATTCAAGAGGGGGGAGGGGGTGAATTAAAATTTTCTTCTATGATTCGACTACTGACTCCTCACAGTCAACTCGCCTGCAGATCAAAGCACTTCACAAATAGATTAAACTTAAACAGTTAAGCACGTAAATAATAAATTGTAAAGTAAACAACATGAAGATTTATCTTGGTTCAGTACACCTATCCAGTGCCTACGTCCAGTCCCATTGGGTTTTAAGTTTCCTTTAGATCGTTGAAGGTTTGGTTCGAGTATAATGATAGGAAATAAGTTCTAAAGACTTATTTTGTGCTTCAGACCTTGTGACACAACTTAAGTTGATGATAAAAATCTGACTCTATCCTACTCTTTATATAACAACTGTAAAGTAACATTACAGAGATTTGTAAGACTAAGAATGAGACACTTTGAATTTTCTCCTTGAAGTTGCATAAGTAGTGTCTGTCTTCGGTCTTCTTCTTTTATAGTCTCCGGCTACTATTATTCATAAGGAAACCCAAGAGATTTCTTCTCAATCAAGGACTTAGATTGATTCCTTGATTCAGGAATATAGCCATTTGATATGTCCACAGTAGATATGTCCAATATGGCTTTGGATCACGTCCATAGCAGATATGTCTGTGATCTTTCTTTCCTTTTAGTCTGGATGTCATATGTGATGATAGCGTCCTTCTTTCTTTTATTTAGATGTTAATTGATTCTTTCATTGATCTTGTTCTATCGTGATTCCCATTCTTCTGTGATTCTGGGATGATGATTCTTATTCCTTTTCTGCATATTTAATTTATCGGCCATGCTTGTTAGAATGCCATAATCTCATTGCAATTGAATGTTCTTCCTTTTCTAGAGACAACTTCCTTCATCAGTGGTCTTTAATATCCTACAGGGTTGCATTTGTTAGTTTATCATTATTAAAATATAAATTTTGGAGGCTAACACTCTCCCCCTTTTTGATAATGTCAAATATGAGTAAACATCAGTTGACTTCCCTGTCAGTCATCTTGCTCCCCTTGACTTTATGAGCATCATTCGGCTTTTTCTCCCCCTAACTTCTGAGTATCTTTGTTGATTAAGATTTTTGAAATGACAGTTGACTTTGAACATCAACAATCAACTTTCACCTGACTGATAAGTGCTTTCCTTTTTGTCTTTCTCCCCCTTTTGGCATAATAAAAAAAAATAACAAGCGATAAAAACATCACATACAGACAGAGCATATAAATAAGCATATACATACATCACACAATCCATATAGATAGAGGCACGGCCCCCTTTTGAAAGAGAAGTTCATAATTCACCATTTCTCCAGAAAGTAGGTGAGAGTGTTATACATGTTTTGATAGAACTTTCCATAAGATTTTTCAAGATTTTTTAAGAAAGCAGAGTAGGAATTTTAAACACAGATGGTCAAATCACTATTCGAGGAAGAGACTAAGGATTTCCAAGAGTCGATGCGAGAGAGCACTTGAGAGAACAACTTGACTCCCTTTTGTTTAAGCCCATCAAGCACCAACCGGACCACACCTATGTTGGAGCTTTTAGTTTTCCCAAGGTCTAAGAGCTTGATAGTAGACTCTTGGAGTTGTATGATACCTTCCTCGATAGTTTTGAATTGCTGCTTAAATTATTTAAGTTCCTTCATTGAAGAAATAGAGGGGTTAGAAACAGACTTACTTACCTTCGGAGGATTGGCCTTTGCACGGGCAGATTTCTTCCTGTACCACTCATTTTCCACCAGGAAATTTCCCAGGCTGCTAAAAATTCTAGAATCATATGTTGCAGCCACTTCTATAGGGGGTAGGTAGAGAGATCGATGCAGTAGAACAAGAGGATCCAGGTGATAAGAAATCCATATGGTAAACTGGCCAAAGAATTGGCTTCCCTTTCACACTTAAGCATTTATTACCGAATCCAAGTTGCCCAATTTATTTTGATGTTCTTGACCAGATAGTATAGAACAAATACATCACGACAAGTGATGTTGCTTAGAGATCCTTTTCTAGTAATCAGAGTGGTGTCAACAATAAGGTCCATAATGCGATATTTGAAACAGAGAGACAAGGAACCAAAGTTGGTTGACGCAGATTCAGAATCAAATAGGAACTTTTTGTTTTCCTCAAAGCCCACTTCAAAGTCCTCAGGCTAGTAATTGTTCATGAAGGATACTATATCGGAGAACTTGGTGCCAAAAATATTTTCAAATAGAAAGTTATTCAAGACAATTCTTGTGCCTAGTACAAGAGTCTCAAATTCCCCACTGTCTAGGGAAAGTCAGAGATTAGCATAAAACATTCCACAGGGTCTTCGTAAACCAAAAGTCCACAAAAGCCAAACAGTAAGGATAGATATTGAAATTTGAGAAAGTGATTGATTTTGCAAGAGGCATCTCTTAGGAAATTAAGATTAATAACGTGACCGGGTACGATAGAGCAATTTTTGAATAAGAGAAATTTTTATTTGTGAGAGTTTGTCCAAAATTGGTGCATATCTTCTGGAGGATGAGAGATAGACAGATTCAGATGGTTTTTTTGCTGAATAGACATGGTTGGGAGAGGGTCATTATCTCTTAAGAAGAACGGACTAAGATAAGGACTCATCAGAGGATTCTTAAAAAGGAATAAAAATTTTAGAGGAAATTTTAGAAATGTTGGCCATTTATTAAATTCATGGCATGATAGAGAGAAAGGAAGAGTTTTAAAAGAGGAGAGAGAGTGGGAGAATAAAGGCTGATTAAAAGAAACTGAGGAGGCAACTGTTTGGACTGGATAGGAATGGGGTAAAAAGACACAATCTGAGGAAGGGTGAAGGGAGGCAGAGGTGGCGAGGGAAACGGTGATGCAATGATGGGAGCCCATTTAAGAAGATTCCTTTTTTTGAAAAAAGGTAAAAATTTGATTAACTAAAGGGAATATTGTCGTAAAAAATAACTTATGAGTCTTAAATACAAAATCTTTTTGATGATATTTCTTCTAATAAAAATAAAACTAGACTAAGTAAAATGATTTGCATAGAAAAATATGACTCATAAATAATTAACACTAAATCATTTTCTTAGAAATCAAAATTTTGATAAGATCCAATTTTCTTAAAGATCATGGACATAGATCACTTGATACTAACATAGAATAATTAAATAGATTATCAGAAAAGTATTATTACACACTCAGGGAACAAAATTATGATATATATTAACATCAGATAGTTGACATAGAATTCAAAGAATTTACGTACAATAGCTTCCAAGAGTTGTGCACACTGCTTTGGTTGTTGAAGAGTCAACTAAGGTTTGTTCCTTGCTAAGTCATGAGTTATGACTATTATTCATGAGATGAATCATTCATCAGAATAGCAAAAATTCTCACAAAAAATGTTAGAACTGTCAGGAATAGTGTAAAAACATGTAGCAAAGACAATAGAACAATAATTTTTAAAATAAAAATTTGCCTCCCTTTTAAGAAGTTTTAAAATTGATTTTGAAATTTTGGAGATTGTTTCACGAAAATATTTTGAGTATCATCAGACAGGGAAAATTCGTATTTAATTCTGACCTTGTCAAAGATTTTATGGAAGTCAACGCCCTCTTTCTTTATATCTATTTGAAGAGTTGACTCTGAAGGGGGCATTGTCGACTCTGGTGACATTGCCTCCATTGTTGTCACTGATTATAATAGTTTTTCATCTATATTCTGTAATAGAGATCATCATTTCTGGTGGAGTCATTGTTTTTCCCTCCTTGGGATATTTTCTATCTCTTCCACATGATCTTTCTTACTCTACGGTTGATGAAAGACATTTCTTTGCCATTAGCATCTTCCAGAATGTCCTCCTCTTCAATTAAAGCAGCGTTGAAGGGGACTGGTTTCCTTTTTACATCTTTTTTAAACTTCTTTATATAATTTTTCTCTTATATAATAAGATTACCTCGTAGTTCATCATATGTCACGTTGTGAAGATCTCTATCTTCTAGAATGGCAACTTTGGTTTCCCTAGTCTTTGTGGGACTTCAGACCAGCTTCTGGACTTACAGGCTGTGATGATAAATCATCCCCAGTGACTTAGTTCGCACCTAATTTTGTCTAATCTGGCAAACATTTTTCAATATCCTCATTTTCCTCCATTTTGAATAACTCATATTCATTCACAAGAGAAGCAATTTTTGATATCTTGACTTTGGTGGTTCCTTCATAGATTACCTTGAGTTTATCCCACATTTCTTTTGTTGTCTCACACATTGAGATCTTATTATATTCTTCTCTGCTAACTGCACCCAAAAGTAAAATTATAGCACGTGTGTTAGTTTGGATTACCTCTTGCTGTTATTTGGTGACCTTAAAGCTTTCACAGTCCTTTATGTCAGAGCTGCTAGGTTCTTTATCTTTGTCCTTTAACATCTTCTTGATTCCTAAAATTGTCTTTAGACCTTTCTTTATGACAACCCAGGCTTGGAAGTCATTTGATTTGACAAAGATCCTGATCCTATTTTTCCAGTAAGAGTAAAGTTGCCTATTAAAGTATGGTGGTCTTGTGGAATAGCGACCATCCTGAATGAGCACACCATAAATCTGATAACTGTCCATTTGATCTTTACTTACTTGCGGTTAAGCAATGTTATCTATGAGACATGCTTTGATACTAATTGAAATTCAAAAGAGGGGGATTGAAATGTTCTTCTGTGAGTCGACTACTTACTCCTCACAGTCAACTCGCCTGCAGATCAAAAAACTTCATAACTAGATTAAACATAAATAGTTAAACACATAAATAATAAAACATAATGTAAACAACACAGATTTATCCTGGTTTGGCACACCAATCCTGTGCCTATGTCCAGTCCCCTTGGGTTTCAAGTTTTCATTAGATCATTGAAGGTATGGTTCGAGTACAATGATAGAAAATAAGTTCTGAAGACTTATTTTGCTCTTCAGATCTCATGAACCAGCTTCAGTTGATGTAACAAAAATGAATTGATCCTACTCTTTATATAACAATTGTAAACTAACACTACAGAGCTTTGTAAAACTAAGAATGAGACATTTTGAATTTTTTCCTTGAAGTTGCGTAAGTAGTGTTTGTCTTCGGTCTTCTTCTTTAATAGTCTTTGGCTGCTATTCTTCATAAGAAAACCCAAGAGATTTCTTCTCAAGAAAGGACTTAGATTGATTTCTTGATTAAGGAATATAGCCATTTGATATGTCCATATACGGCTTTGGATCATATCCATATCAGATATGTCCCTGATATTT
Source organism: Capsicum baccatum var. pendulum (assembly GCA_030864225.1). Classification (NCBI taxonomy): domain Eukaryota; kingdom Viridiplantae; phylum Streptophyta; class Magnoliopsida; order Solanales; family Solanaceae; genus Capsicum; species Capsicum baccatum. The sequence continues at coordinate 200,571,671 of CM061553.1, forward strand.
CTTTTCTTTTAGTCTAGATGTCTTATATGATGATTGCATCCTTCCTTCTTTTGTTTAGATCTTGATTGATTCTTTGATTGATCTTATTATACCATGATTCCTATTCTGCCATGATTTTGGGATGATGATTATTTTTCTTTTTAGCATATTTCATTTATCAGTCATGCTTGTTAGAATGCTATTATATCTTTGCGATTGAATGTCTATCCTTTTATAGAGACGGCTTCCTTCATTAGTGGTTTTTAAAACCCCATAAGGTTTAACTTGTTAGTTTGCCATTATTACAATATAAACTTGGGAGGTTAACATAATGGTCTTTGGAATTAGTTTTTGTTATATTATACCTCCAAGGTGTTTGATAAAATGCTTATAAGGATATGTTCATCGTATTGGCTTCTTTTAACAGAATTCTTGCATGTTTTAAACTGGACAAAGGATTTATGCATAATTTAAATGGCTTAAAAAGGCTAAAGGCTAAATGGTTATGCTTGTGGAGAATGTGGAAGTCTCCCAAGTGGATCCAATATTATATGTAAAAGTCTCCCAAGTGGATCCAGTATGGTATATGGAAGGTCACCTACGTCCCCCTTAACCTAAATAGTTTAGCTATGGATATTACTTACAAGTAAGGGGTGGTATCACGATACTATTGATATTGGCCTTGGTTAATAAAAGATAAATGGATTGTTTGTGCATGGTTTTAATTGGGCATTAATGGTGGGGTATGTATCTGAGCCGTGGAAGGTGGCAGTCTTGGGGAAAACAAAACTAAAAATTTATATTTACCGATATAAGGGATCTTGATGACCATAAGCATGTGGCATATTTTATATTAGGGGATTTAATATTCATCCCATGGGATATGCCCTGGTCGTGCGGCTGCACGCACTAGGGCCCTTTCAGCAGGGGGAGCTGAACCCATATGGCCTATGGGTGGTTGGACGGCAAAGCTACACAGTTCAAGTAAAGGTTTTAAGTGCATGATAAACTTAGTCTCCTTTCTCAACACTCATATATGTATGGTTTATGTAGTATGGATGGTTTTACTTGGTTTTGTGACTGGCATTATTTTATCCTTATCTTGAGATTCAAGCTAGTGGTCACTCGCTAACCCCGTCTATAGAAAACTGTATACCCACACTATGCAGGAACCGACCATTCTACTCCTCCTGTTTAGCATACAAATTTGGTATTAATATTTGGATTGAAGTAATAATCTTCCATCCTTTTGGAAAGCATTATTTCATGTTATGGATTTATTTAGACACTTTTCTTTTACTTTGGATATTGGTTTTGGCCACGTTTGGGGCATGTTCCAACCAAATTTTTTTACTCTTTTGGATAGAGGCTTTGTGGTAATTCTGGGAGTTGGTATAAGTGGTATCAATATTAGTTTCGTCCTTGGTATTGGAATAAGCTGATGGGCTGACTTCATTGGATGATATTATTGGTTGTTCTATCCTATTACATTTTGGGATTGATTATCATATTATGTTTTTGTATTGCCATTGGCTTATGGTCTATGATTTGGTTTTGTATTGTTAGGTCGGTCACGGTTGTGACTCTATCCCAGAATATGACTAATAACTCTATCTTATTATATGTTCAAAATTCAGCCCATCTAAGGATGGATATAGGTAGTTGGGTTGGGTAACAAGGGCGGTCCCCGATACTCATTGGAGATGGGATTCCTATTTCGACAAGGCCCAAGGTTGGGTCATGTCAAATTGGTATCAGAACCTAGGTTTAGGGTTAATTTTGAAGTCTACAAAGCCGTGTCGAGTAGAGGCATTTTTAGGTGTGTAAAGTATGCCACACTCATAAGAGTGAGGCTGCAAGATATTTAGCAATGTTTCACTATCTTGGTATTCTATCTTCAAACTTGAGTTCTCAATCCTTGAATTTCCTATAATCCTTATTTGTTAGTCTTTCAGATCATTCCTCCTAGATCTGGAACACAAGGAAATTCTTCCATCCTATTTGGGGATAATACTGAAGGGGTACATCCTACATCTAGAGTACATCTTCTATCTCATGGTCTTAATCCTGATAGTGCTGGAGTTTCTCCTATTCTGGATAGTTCTTCTCAGGTCCCTCAGGGTAATGTGATGAATGCAGAGTTTTATTAGTCTATCTATATCATTGGCCAATTAGTTGTTGCTCAAGCTGAGTGGGGTATGACTGGTGCTTTTTTTCTGGGGCCATAAGGGTTGGTTAGTTTATGAAGATATGCCCTCCAAATTTTACAAGGGTGAATATGGAAGAGGATCCACAGGGCTTCTTGAATGATATGGAAAAGATCTTTTGGGTGATGCAGGATACTAGTGTATAGGGAGTTAACTTTGTAACTTATCATCTCAAGGATGTTTTTTATTGGTGGTATAAGGAGTGGGATAGGGATAGAGGTGATATGGAAGAGAAAAGGGTTATGGGAGGCCTTTTCTAATGCCTTCTTGGATCAGTTCATTCCTCAAGAGTTGAGAGAAACAAAGATGGAGGAGTTTGTGAACCTCAGGCAGGGAAGGATGTTTAAAGGAATATTCTTTGAAGTTCCATAAGCTATCAAGGTATGCTTATGATTTGGTGGCTGATATAAGGTTGAGAATGAGAAAGTTTGCTTCTAGGTTGAATAGAGATTTGATTGTAGAAAGCTATACTACCTTGCTGATTAAATATATGGACATCTCAAGGTTGACCATTCATATGTAGCAGGTTGAGGATGAGAAGAGAAAGCAGGCAAAGTTTTGGGATAGGCAGGGAAAGAAGAGCAGGTTTACTACTCAAGGAGGTGCTCAGTCTTAGGGTGGTAGAGATGGTGGCAAGTGGCAGAAAAAAAAGTAAGGGAGTTTAGGTTGCTTTTCTACTAATGATCCTTATTAGTCGGGAGATAGACGTCATCAAGGTGGTGACAATTCTCAAGTACAGGTTGCCCAATCTCAGGTGAGTGGAGTTCAGTCAGTTTCTTTATGTCCTCTTTGTCAATTCTGTGGTCATCCTTATTAGGGTTATTGCAAGGAAGGAAGGGACAAGTGCTTTAAGTATGGCCAGGTAGGCCATCGGCTCAGGTATTGTCTAGTCAATAAGGTGGCTATGAGGGAGAATAAGATCCCTATGGATTCATCTTCTGCTCTTACACCTAGTGTGGTGGCATCTGCTTCTATTACTACTCCTGATTTTAGTGTTGGTCAGAAAAGGTTGTATGCTTTAGTGTCCTAACAGGAATCCAAGGTATCACCTAATGTCATTACTGGTACGTTACAACTTTTCTCTCATAACATTTATTGTTTGCTTGATCCAGGGTCCACTCTTTCTTATGAGTCTCTATATGTAGTAATGTCTTTTGGTTTTGATTCGAAAGTCATCTCAGATCCTTTTTCTATTTCTACCTTGGTAGATGACTCGATTATTGCTAAGTGAGTCTATAAGGTGTGTGTGGTATCTATTGGCAGCAAGCAGACCTTGGTGGATCTATTTGTGTTGGATATGGTAGCTTTTGATATAATTTTGGGCATAGATTGGTTGCATTCTTTTTATACGCCTGTAGATTGTCAGACCAATAGGGTTATCTTTAAGTTTCCTGGTGAACTAATTATAGAATGGGAAGGTAGTTCCTTAGCTCCTAAGGGGAGGTTTATTTCTAATCTTCGAGCTCGGAGGTTAATCTCTAAGGGTTATCTTTGTCACTTGGTTTGGGTTAAAGATTCTAACTTGGAAGGTCCTTCTTTGTCTTCGGTCCTTATGGTTAATAAGTTTCAAGAGGTCTTCCCAGATAATCTTCCTAGTGTTTCTCCAAATAGGGAAATAGAGTTTGGTATCAATTTGCTTCCGGACACTCATCCAATTTCTATTCCTCCAAATAGAATGGCTCTAGCTGAGTTAAGGGAACTCAAGGATCATCTGGATAAGGGGTTTATTCATCCTAGTGTTTCTCTGTAGGGTGCATCGGTGTTGTTTGTATGTAAGAAAGATGGTTCCGTTCGGATGTGTATTGACTACAGGCAGTTGAACAAGGTGATAATCTAGAACAAGTATCCTCCTGCCCAGATAGATGATTTGTTTGACAAGTTACAGGGTGCTAAGATCTTCTCTAAGATAGATCATCGGTCTGCCTACCATCATCTTAAGATTCGGGTGGTGGATATCCCTAAGATGACTTTTCATACTCAGTATGGGCAATTTGAGTTCTTGGTGATGTCATTTGGATTGACTAATGCTCCGACCGCATTTATGGACTTGATGAAGAGGGTGTTTAGGTAGTATTTTGATCTCTTTGTCTTTGTTTTTATTAATGACATTCTAGTTTATTTTAAGAGTGAGGTAGGTCATGATAATCACCTTTGTGTGGTGTTGCAGACCTTAAAAACAACAGTTGTATGCCAAGTTCTCTAAGTATGGGTTCTAGTTGAATGCTATGACTTTCTTTGGCCATATTATTTCTAGTAAAGTGATCATGGTGGATCCACAGAAGGTTGCTATAGTGAAGAGGTGGCCTAGGCCTATGACTCCATCCGATATTCGGAGCTTCTTGGGTTTAGCCGGGTATTATAGGCGGTTTGTGGAAAGCTTTTCTTTGATAGATGCTTCTTTGACTAAGTTGATTCAAAAGAAGGTTAAGTTTTCTTGGTTGAATACTTGTGAAAGGAGTTTTGAGAGGTTGAAGGATAATTTGATTTTGGCTCCAATCCTGATGCTGTCGGGAGGCAATGATGAGTTTGTGGTTTATTGTGATGCATCTTGGGTATAACTTGGTTGTGTTTCGATGCAACATATGAAGGTGATTGCCTATGCTTCAAAGGTGTTGAAGGTTCATGAGAGGAATTATCTTAATTATTATTTAGAGTTATTGGAGGTTGTGATTTCTTTGAAGATATGACGGCATTATTTGAATGGTATTCACGTGGATATCTTTTCTAATCACAAGAGTCTTCAATACATGTTCACTCAGAAAGAACATAATCTCAGGCAGAGAAGGTGGCTTCAGCTTTTCAAAGTTTATTATATAAGTCTTCACTATCACCCAAGTAAGGCTAATATGGTTGCTAATGCTCTTAATAGCTTATCCATAGGGAGTTTGGCTTACGTGGAGGAAGGCAAGTAGGAATTGGTAAAGGATATTAAAATTTTGGATAATCTTAGAGTTCATCTCTTAGACTCTAAGGATAGTGGTGTGATGGTGGAAGAAGTGGTTTGGTCATCTCTTGGTGCAGAGATTAAAGAGAAATAAGTACTGGATCCTGCCTTGATAAAAATTAAAAGTGACGTTGGTGGGAAAAAGGTAGCGGTGTTTGAGATCAGTGGTGATGGTACTTTACAGTACCTAGGAAGGTTGTGTGTTCCTGATGTCGATGGGCTATGACAAAGGGTTTGGCTGAGGTACATGAGTCGCGTTATGTTGTTCATACCAGCTCGACTAAGATGTGTCATGATCTCAAAGAGATCTATTGGTGAAATAGAATGAAGAGAGATGTGGCTGATTTCGTGGCCAAGTGTAGGGTGTGTCAACAGGTTAAGGTTGAGCACATGAGGCCAGGAGGGTTATATCAAGAATTTGATTTGCCCAAATATAAGTGGGAAGTGATCAATATGGACTTCGTTAGTGGTATTACTTCATCTTGGAAGCAGTATGATTTAATTTGGGTCATCATGGATAGGATGAACAAGTTTGCATATTTCTAACCGGTGCAAACTACCTTTTTAGTGGAGGATTATACGCGGTTTTATCTTCAGAAGATTGTGAAGCGGCATGGGGTACCTATTTCGATTATCTCTGATCATGGTGCGCATTTTACATCTCATTTATGGCGGTCTTTTCAGAAAGGGTTGGGGACTAAGGTTAGTCTGAGTACTGTTTTTCATCCACAGTCAGATAGGCAAGTGGAGAGAACTATTCAAACATTGGAAGATATGCTTCAGGCCTGTATGTTTGACTATGGTGGCAATTGGGTTGAGCATATACCTTTGATGGAGTTTTCTTACAATAATAGCTATCATTCGACCATTGGTATGGCTCCTTTCAAGGTGTTGTATGGTAGGAGGTATAGATATCCTATTGGGTTGTTTGAGCATGGAGAAGCGGACATGTTTGGTCCAAATTTAGTTTATCAGGCGTTGGAGAAGGTTAAGGTGATTTGGTATAAGCTTAAAGCTATCTAAAGCTGCCAAAAGTCCTATGTGGATGTTAGGCGTAGAGACTTGGAGTTTGAGGTCAGGGATAGGGTGTTCCTAAAGGTGTCTCTAATGAAAGAAGTGGTACGGTTTGCAAAAAAGGGGAAACTCAGTCCTCGGTATGTTGGTCCTTATGTGATTTTTCAGAGAGTTGGCAATGTTGCGTATGAGTTGGAGTTTCCTTCTAGATTAAGTTTGGTTCATTCGACCTTTCATTTTTGTATGTTGGGGAAGTGACTTGGTGATCCTTTTTCGATTGTTCTATTTTAAGCATTGGGTATTTTTAATTCTCTATCTTAAGAAGAGGTCCTAGTTGAGATATTAGATAGGGAAGCTCTTTGTTGCGTACCAAGGATGTGGCTTCGGTTAAGGATATACAGTGGAACCATAAGGTGGAAAAAGCTACTTGGGAAGCGGAAGTGGACATGAGGTCCAAGTATCCTTATTTGTTTTCTGCTCCTGGGATTCATACGGAAGGTATGTGTCTTGAACACATCTATAATTTTTAAGTTTGTTAAAGGAAATATTAACATCTTTGACTTTTTTTTTCAAACTTTGTTGAAGGGATGTTTGATAATGCAAATGACTCTGTGTGTGGTTACCCCTACCTTGTCTGTCATTCGGGGACGAATGTTACTAGTGGGGGAGACTAAAACATCTTGGGTTTTGATCCTTAGAAAATTTCTAAGAAATCTGTTCTCCAGACCCAATACGACTCATGGGTATGAGCCGTATGCTGGGGTAAGAGTGGTTTGGTCCTTTCGTATGCTGAATTGTGTTAATTGGTGAGATGGTTTTGGTAACTGGAATAGGTACGACTTGGAGGTGTGAGTCATAAGGGTTTGGTATGAGTCATATTAGGGACTCGTATAGTTGGCAATATTTGATTCTTTCGATATTTTATTCTGCCAGGGATACGGGTTATGGGTACGGATCGTATACCATGGTTATGACATAGTTGGATGATTCACATAATAGAGAGTGTTTTGATCTAAGGGTTGAGGCTTGGATACGAGTGATGGATACCAATCATATAGAAGGACACAACTCGTATGGGTCATCCTATCCCTATGATGGATTTTTAAGGGATTTAAGTGGTGGTATTCTTGACATTTCCCTTCTTACGCTAATTAGGACTCACGACTTCTAATACACATAGGAGTTTATTTACCCTATTATTCTATTCATTAACACTTATAAACTATTCCAAAACATCTCGTAATTCTCTCAAGAGCTTCTGGGGTAAGAAGGCTAGGGTTTCATCTTATGGATTGCTTTAGGTCTTGTCTTGGTGATTTCTTTCCAAAAATTCTTTGGTATAAGGCATGATTTTATTCCCTCTTTGTAATTTCAACTATAGGCATGGTTTATATGATTGATTTCACGGTTTTACTATTTCATGATTATAGATTTCAACTATTATTGGGGGTTTTGATATTGAATGCTTGGTTATGGTTTTCTATGGTTTTAATTATTTTTTCACATGCATCAATGGTAATTTTGGACAATTGGATTGCATGGTAATGATTTAATGGTCTTTGTAATTGGTTTTGGTTATATTATGCTCCCAAGGTGTTTAATAAAATGCTTATAAAGATATGTTCACTGCATTGACTTCTTTTAATGAAACTCTTGTATGTTTTAAACTGGACAATGAATTTATGCATGGTTTAAATGGTTTAAAAAGGCTAATGTCTAAATGGTTATTCTCTTGGAGAACATGGAAGTCTCCCAAGTGGATCCAATATGGTATATGGAAGGGCACCTACGGTCCCCTTAGCATAAACTGTTTGGCTATGGATATTACTTGCAAGTAAAGGGTGGTATGCCGATACTTCCAATATTCTCCTTGGTTAATAAATGGTATATAGATTGTTTAGACATGGTTTTAATTGGGCATTAATGGCAGGGCAAGTAGCTAAGCCGTAGAGGGTGGCAGTCCCTAGGGGACCAAAACTGGAAACTAGTATTTGCCAATATGAGTGGTTTTGAAGACCATGCGCGTGTGTCATATTTTATATTAAGGGATGTACTAGTCATCCCATGGGATACTCCCTGGTCATGTGGCTACATGCACTGGGACCCTTTCAGCAGGGGGAGATGAACCTATATGGCCCGTGGGTTGTTAGGACGATAAGGCTACACAATGCCGGTAAAGGTTTTAAGTGCATGCTAAACCCAGTACCCTTTCCCAAAACATATATATGTATTGTTGTATTCATTATGGATGGTATTACTTGATTTATGACTGGTATTATTTTATCCTTATCTTGAGATTTATGCTAGCAATCACTCACTAACCCCGTCTACTAGCGTCTGTATGCCCACGCTATGCAGGAACCAGCCATTCTACTCCTTATGTTTAAAATGCGGATTTGGTATCAGCATTTGGACTGTAGTGTTGAGCTTCCATCCTTTCGGAAGGCATTATTTAATGTAATGGATTTATTTAGACACTTTTCTTTTACTTTGGTTATTGGTTTTGGCCATGGTTGGGGCCATGTCCCAAATGGATTTGTTTACTCTTTTGGATAGAGGCTTTATGGTACTTCTGGGTGTTGGTATGGGTGGGATTGGTATTGGTGTCGGTCTTGGCACTGGAATAAGCCGGTGGGCTGACATTATTGGACGATATTGTTGGTTGTTCCATCCTATTACATTTTGGGATTGATTATCATATTATGCTTTGGTATTCGCATTGGCTTATGGTCTATGGTTTGTTTTGGTATGGTTGGGCCGGTCACGGTTGACCCTATCCCAGAGTCTTAATGCAAACAATAATGCTATCTTGTTATATTTTTGAAATTCAGCCTATCTAAGGATCGAAATAGGTGGTTGGGTTGGGTAACAGGGGGTGGTCCCTAGTCCTGGTTGGATTTGAGATGCCTATTACGACAAGGCCCGGGGTCGGGTCATGTAATTAAGAGTACTATCATCTTTCAAGAAGACATTTCCATCTTTAGTAGGAATGTTATCACACCATAGTGGGTTGTTATATATAATATAGCCCTCAAGATGAGCTACATTATCAACATTATCCACACCCTTAGGTAATTCACTAGAAGTGGTTTCATCATCTTCAAACACAATATTGTACTTAAAGATAGAAGGATCAGTCCTTGAAGAAGAATTAGAACATGTAAGTTCACTCTAAAAAAGACAACTATCAAGTTTTGAAGAAGTTTCAAACATATAATTATCCTTATGAGCAAAATAAACAATAGGATCTTTATTAAGAGAAATGATCAAAGGATCATTCCTATTTAATCGACCAACATTTTTAGGATCATCACACACATGGAGCTCATTAATCACATCACAAACATCCTCAAGTGGTGGAATAGTTTCACACTCAAGTTTGTTAATACGATTTTCATAAGAAAATATTCCATCATTAATCACATGGACTTTAACACTAGGTAGACTCAAATTGATCTTACGAAAAGAGTGAATTTGGTCATTAATAGGATCAACTAGTGTATCCAAAATCTCAATAGGTACATCATCAATGAGAGGTAAAGAATCCTGAGACTCACATGTAGGAAAGCTACTAGTCACACTCAATGGGCTACTAGCCACACATTCATCATTCAAATGTACTAAAGTGGAAGATTTAGCTATGTTTCCTCGAATCTCTTGAGAATATTCATTTTTACCTTGGTGTGAAGGTCCCCCACAAGCTTTGGAAGTAGCTATGATTGCCCTAATCAAATCTTCAAAGGGAATCTTCTCTCTTTGCGCTTGTTCTCCTCTATTTGCCATGTTGGTACCTACACACATGTCCTTACTAAATGAAGGAAAAACAATGTTAGATTGATTTAGTGGTAACCCACCCCCCACTTCACTCCCCTCAACCTTTTTTTTCTCTCTTAGGTTTCTACCTTTCACTCCCTTATCCCTCTCAATATTTTGTCTCTCATTTGCATTAGGCTAGGAGTAAGTGGTCTCATCTCTTTGAGATTTGGGAAGAATGGGTGGAAAGATATGATTTCCCCATTGATTAAATACAATATTGGGCTAATTTTGCTCATTTGGAACTTTATGTCTTTCAAACCAATTGGCACCCAGGCATAAATGTCCAAATTCCAAGGTGAATATATCACACCAAACCTCCTCATAGTACCTATCTCGAGTGAAAAAAACCTTTACTATGTCGAAAACCCTATAGCCTTCCAAGAAGTATGGTAAGAACAAGGGCTTTCAAGGTATCCCTAGATAGTCAACCATAGAAGGAGTGATGCAATTTATATAACACCAATCATTAATGATAAGAATGCATCCGGGGACATCATAAGTATCCACCTTCCTTGTGAATAATTGTCTTCGCGGATCAAAGTTGTAGAGCTTTGTATACCCTTTTGGTACATAAATAGACCTCATGAATTCCTTCAAGGCACTCCAATCGGAATTTCTTAAAATTTCCCACCATCTCGATGTCGCACCTTGAATGTATTTAAAGGCATATGTAGCTTATTCTACTTTTCTCATATCATAATTCTTGAATACCCTTTTGCATTGCCATTCCCAATAGAGATATAATTTTGGATCCTGCTCTCCTTTGAAGATAGGATGGGTAGGAAGAACTAGGCTCCTTTTATACCTTCCATATCCATCTTGGTTCCAGTTTCCACATGTTTGCACCCTAGAACAAGAATCTTGAGATGTGGTATCCCTAGGCTTTGAATATGCACATTCTTTCATTCCCATGCGGTGACCTCTACTATAGTTAGTATAATCATTCATATTAATTTGACCTTGATGAGAAGTACCATAAGACGAGGAATATGAAACTTCACAATCATCATGTACATGCTTACCATGGGTCTCATATGATTTATAAAAGAATGGATTATACCTTATATCACCTCCATGATCGGAGTGGAAAGTGTAATACTCCTCACATACCCCATCATCCTCATAAGAAACCTCAAATGGATCTTCATAATCTCCATAATCACTATAAGAACTAGGATAATCATTGATATCTGATTCTCCTTCGAAATAGTGGCCATCGTTCTCTTCTATCTCTTGATCATGGCTATATTCATAACCTCCTTAATCTCCATCTTCATTATATCCACAAATTTCTTTACCATAATCCTAGTCTTCTATGTCGTAGTCATAATTATTCGAGGATACCAAGGACATACTTCCTTATAAATCCTTGTACCTACAAAATGAACAAATACGATAAGCAGTAAAAGATCCCTACCAACACTCGTAAGAATCTCACCTTTGTAGTCCTCACAATTGGAGTGGTGAATATTAAAAGTTGATTATACTCCAGTGGTATACAAGTCAATATCTACTTGTGTCTGGGATGTATTTTTGTTTGAATGACTCAAATAAATAAAAACTACTCACGGACTTGAATCAAGAACTAACAATGAATTGAAAAATAGAAAAGCTTGAAAGAAATTGGACGATGAAAAATAGAAAAGCTTGAAAGAAATTGGACGATGGAAAATGGGACTCAAGAACTAATCAATCCACTTAGTAGATGAATTATCTAGTTGTTGAGTAGTTTAAGAATCAAAAGATGAGTTTAGGAATAAAGAATATGAAACTAAAGAATCAAACCTTGAGCAAAATGAAATTAGAAAGCTTGAGATGTGTTTGGACGAGTTGATATGCATTGGAATAAGTTGATCTGCATTTGGGGACCTGCTTTAGTCAGTGGGGAGCATCCCTAATGCATCTTGGATGCATTAGGAGGCCCAAATACTGGTTTGACCTATGTTTGGGCTGCTGTGGCAGCTCCAATGCAGGTAAAGGGCAGAAAGGCGTAGATCAGCTGCCCAACCCTCTTGAAATGGCATTTTTGCTTCTCTGTTGGTCCACCTTTGTCCTCCTCTTTTCTTGGAATATTCATCGAAACTTTGGGGATTCCTTAGTAATGGCACTTTTACACTCTTTTTTTTCCTTATTTTCGGATCAAACAAGCACCTTTGGCTGAAATTTCAACTTGAGGATCGCAATTTTCTCCAAGAACACCAATCTTTCTATTTTTTTCTCCAAAGATCGGAATGAGTTGAAATTTTAAACGTAGGTACTTCTTAACCTTTTAAACTCATTCCAAATATTTGTTTGCCCAAATTCTTCACCAAAATCTTTAAATTTTCAATCAACTTCAAATTTCTTCAACCCAAATGGCCAACGATAGTAGAAGGCTCAATATAACTCCAATTTAGCTCAAATTTGATATTTGGACTCTAATAGTGTTAGGAAACAAATCAAAAACTAGAAACACAAGAAAATTAAAAAAAATCAAAAACTCAAAATTTGACCTAAGACCTTAATGTGAATAGTAATTTTTTTTTATTTTTCATTTTGACAATTCTTTTTTGTTGATCTTCAAGATAACAAACTCAAGATTGAATTCATAGGAATGAAATCAAGATCAGACCTGATACCAAATGATACAAGAGTAATGTACGATGAAAATAACAAATGCAAACACTAATGAAACGATGAAATTAAAATACAAAAAGGGTTCTCATTTCATCAATGATCTCCACAGGAGTGTATGATGATTTCATATTTAAATACTTGTTCTTCACCATTTTAGCAATGGTTAATAAAGTGTGATTATTCTATGAAAGCAGTCTGTCCGCAATAAGACAGGTGTGAACATCAATGAATTTGGTCACCATGAAGACTTTTCATTTTTTTTTGAATTGCAGATCTAAAATTCCGTTAGCATTCACACATTTAAGATAATTCCTATAAAGATATATTTATTTAAAATAGATTATACAGTTTAGAAATAATACTAATGTTGTCTCATGCCATATTGATATAGTTCTTATGTCACATTGATGCATTTTTTCTATTGGTATGTACATATAGTTTCTATACTATATTAATACAATTTTATATGGAGAGGTAGGGGAACCTGTGCATATATAATTCCTATACCATATTCACATAGATTATCTGCCAAATTGATGAAGTTTACATAGAAAGCTATGCATGTATGGTTCTTGTACCATAATGTTACACTTTCTATACGTCATTAATGTAGTTTATTGAGAGGATTTTCAGCACATATACAGGACTGAGCCAAACGTGCTTTATTAGGATGAATGCATAAGATGTATACTAGATCCTTCCTTGATGCAAAGAGAGAAAAATTCAAATGTATAGAGTTGCTCAAGATAGTTGGCTGAAAAAAATAGAATTATTTTTGACTAAATATATTTGAATAACCACATAAATTAGTTACTAAACTTGAATTGACATAAAGGTTTATCAATAAATAATGCTTAAAGGAACAACAAAGCACTTCTCATGAAATGAAATTAAAAGTAACCATGGAATGAGTATTATGTCATGACCCGAGACTACCCCCTAGTCATAACATGATGCTTAGAACCACAAGTGATCCCTTTCTAAGTCATGGTACTAACATAATGCTTGGGAAACTGATTTAAAATATAATCACAGACTGGTTCAATACATTTACTATTAGAAAGTTAAGTTACAATATCTATATTATGAAAAGAAAGAGAAATTGATTACTACAACTCCAATTGACTATCTCTGAAGCCTCTACTAATAATGACTATAGGTATTTGGGACATGACCCAAACTATCCCTAATCAATACATATGAATAATAAAATAAAATGCTATAATTATAACTGATTTGAGTCCTCGAAATAAGAGAACTCATCACCTACTGGCTGAATGCTATGATTGCTTTGGTATGATCTACATATATACCTACATCACATGAAAAATATAGGCAAAATAGGTATATGATTAGTACTTTGGAATGCACTGAGTATGGGGATATACAATAGTCATAAAAATACTTAAAATATGCTGTGAAACTAAGGATGTAGGTCATTCACATAAATATGCATTTAAAACATGTCTATACGTAAAATCTGTGAGACGTAGTGAAATATCTAAATCATGAGCTAAAATATTTCTGTAAACTAGGAAGCTACAGAAGCATAACTATTATATTTAATCTCAAGTTAAACTAAATGCATGGAGCTGAACTGTAGTACAATGATCTTATATAAAGTACATATATACTGATGTGCAGTGATAGTATAAAAATTCATAGTATAAAAGTAAGTAAATCTAAATTGAGGGTCATGTATGTATACTGGGTCTAAAATTGTGTGAAGTGAATTGATGCAATGACCAATTAAATAAACTTGTAACTGATCAATACTATACTGAATAAACTAATTACAAGGTCATGCAGAGTTTGGATGTGGGAGAAACTATTAACCTACATATAACCATGTGAGCTAAACATGGAGTTCAATGTATAAAATCCATTGAAAAGGGCTTAACATACCTTGCCAGGGTATAAAGGTTGAGCTAATGTGGTACTACTAAACTGATATCCAAAAGGACTTGGGTGTTAGTCCTTAACTGACGGGTGAACCCTTATAACCTATGGTCGCACCATAGTTCTGGAACTTGGGTATTATTACTAAAGGTCTCAGTCTTAATTGACTATTGAGCATTTATCCCTGTGTTCGCTTGGTGCTATGTTATAGTCCCAAAAGAATATAAACTGAAATACTAAATAACTCAATGATAATGAAGTCTTGAGGTTGAAATATAAGTTCTTTGTCTAAAATAATTTTAAATTATGATAACTAAAGAATGGAGCATTTGACTGGCAATATATGATATCCTAGGTCGTTGAGTGTTTGTAACCCACCATCTCTGAAGAATGCAACTAATAGTGAATATTTAATAGTTGGAAGGGACAAAGGAAAATTTCATAGCACAATTACAAAATCATGAATTTACCACCATACTGAGGGTTCAAAATTCTATGTCTGTAAAAGTACTAATTATCATGGAAAAATATGGTATGTCAATTAATATGGGCTAAAATCCACAAGATCAGGATAAATAATGCTTAAAAGTCATGAAACTGACACATCTTATATAGCTTGATCATATGCTTGAAATCTTCACTAATATCATTTAAATCATGCATGGATTTGAGAATATAGTGAATGATATAATATAGGCCTTAAAAACCATGAATAATTATTAAAACATGCTTATGAGTGACTAATACATCACGGGGATTGAATTTAAGGTTAGAGTAGTACTTGGGTAAAACCCTAGTTTATGAAAATCATAAAATTCATGAACAACATCATAATTTAAGTATAAGGATGAAAGGAGATCCTCATTGAATACCCACATACCTTATTACTCTTGATTTTGAACTATGTTTTGAAGATTTGAACTTGGAGATGAAGAATCCTAATTTCTTGCTTTGGAGAAGAGAAAATCACATGTTTCTTTGAGTATTTCATGTGCTATGTTAAGAATATGGGATTAGGAGTTGTTTAGGATTTATATTCAGCCTTAAGATAGCTTAAATAACGTAGTTTTGGGGTTAAAAGAGTGTGAAAAGACCTAAAACCCCTTTTGAAAATGTTATAACAGTGCAAAATTGTCCCAACTAATGGCTTGGGTGACAACTGTCACTCCAACTGACCCAAAATAACAAAATTTTTTTCTTGTTACTGAAAGGTGGTAGTCTATACCTATGGTACATTACTGGTGCGATGGTTCATCACCCGAACCATTGCTGGTGTGACGGTCTATCATTCGGGCCATCACACCCTGGCAGACAAATACCCATTTGGTAAAGCAGACATGATGTTTTACTCTGATATTTGATAAAAAAGAAATTGGTGGAGTTGGAAATATAATTCGATTATATTTTTTTTGGTGGGTATTGAGCTAAAAAAGTCTCAGTAATCTAAACGTTATGATCATATTTAGTTGAAAATAGTTGGAAACTTCACTAGAATCGATCTATAAGAGAGGTTTTAACTTGTCCATGATCTAGGAGTTACTTGAGGCCTTAATATATGTCCAAATCACTTATAAGACAACAAAAACATTAAACATCTTTGGTTTTTACCATTAGAAAATTTCTTGGAAATCTGTTCTCCTGACCTAATATGACTCATGGGTACGAGTCATATACTGGGGTACGGGTGGTATGGTCCTATCGTATGCTGACCAGTGTTAGTTGGTGGGATGTTTTTGGTCAATGGAATGGGTATGACTTGGAGGTGTGAGTCATAAGGGTTGGTACGAGTCATAGCAGGGACTCATATGGTGGGCAGTGTTTGATCCTCTTGGTATTTTATTCTGCCAGGGATATAGGTTATGGGTATGGATCATATGCTTTGGTTACAAATTTATTAGATGAGTCGTATACTGGATAGTTTTTGATTCAAATGTTGTGGTTTAGATACGAGTGGTGGATACCAATCGTATCGGAAGGTACAACTCGTATGTGCTAGTCGTATCCCCGTGATGGGTTTTTAAGGGATTTAAGTGAGGGCATTCTTGACATTTACCTACTTACCCTAATTAGGACCCACAACTTCTAATATACTTAGGAGGTTATTCACCCTATTAGTCTATTCATTAATAATTAGAAATTATTCTTAAACATTCTATAATTCTGTCAAGATCTTTCGTGGCAAGAAGGCTAGGATTTTATCTTACGGATTTCCTTGGGGCTTTTCTTGGTAATTTCTTTCCATAAATTCTTTGGTATAAGGGATGATTCTCTTCCCTCATTGTAATTTCAACGAAAGGTATGATTTATATTATTGATTTCATGGTTTTACTATTTTATGATTATGGTTTTCAACTATTATTGGGAGTTTTGTTATTGAATGCTTGGTTATGGTTTCCTATGGTTTTACTTATACTTTTATATGCATTATTGGTGGTTTTGGACAATTGGATTGCATGTTAATTATTTAATGGTCTTTGGAATTGGTTTTAGTTATATTATGCCCCCAAGGTGTTTGATAAAATTCTTATAAAAATATGTTCATTTGTAACGCCTCGAATCTGATACTCGAAATGCTACACGATGCTCATGACCCCGAAGGACCACAAGATAACTCATCATTGATATCTATAGTTGGACACTGTATAATATACTATATAAATGCAGAAAAGGGCTGAAAGGCCATAAGGTTCGAATATCTGATAAAACATAATATCTGGAAATACGGTATATCAATGCATAAACTAAACTGAAGTAGCTGTCTGAACATGCTATAGTCTGAAAGCCTCTTAACTGTCTAAAAATTGTGGAGTTGATGGGACATATCCCCAACTAACTCCAAATTACTAAAGTAATAAAGTAATAAAATAATCATGCTATCCTCGAATGATGAGGACTCACTGCTAGTCTGGTTACTGAACGTCTGATCTTCTAAGGATGCTTTGGATCTCATGCTTCTGAACCTATGGTATAAAACACCATAGTGCAAATGCGTCAGTACGTTTAAATGTACTATTATGCAAGTGAGGTAGGCTGAATTAAATGGTTTATATGCATGAACAATACTAACTGACTGAATAACATGAGAGTGAGAATACATGCATAAATACGTGAACTATAACTGATATCATGAAATCACAAAATCTGAATACTGATAACATAAGTTTTCATATAACTATACTATTATCTGAATGACTGTGTCTGACAGTCTAATTTCTGATGGGATTAGTTGAGTTTCGTATTGAACTGGGTGACTGTATTTGGCAGTCCTAAATTCTGTAGAACTATCTGAGTTCTATTACTAAGCTTGAGACTATAACTGTGGTAAGTAGTCATATAACCGACATACCCCAAATAAGATAATATAATTGAGTTGGGGTCCAATCTGTAACCCCAATTGGAAGGGTGTCAATACCGCGCCACTGGTAAGGACAAGCTGTGAGTAATCCCTCATCTAACAGGTACTAGAAGGAGAATGGTGGGACCCTCATCTAACAGGTTAAGTTACCTTATCAACCCCCATATAACACATTAGATAGCTCAACCTATGCTAGTTACGTAGTTATGGAGCGCAAGGATTGCTTCTAAGAATCACATCCTCTACTCGCAGGTGAGTTCCCATCCTTGGGCTCACTCGATGCTGAATCCTACTCCCATCTGAATAGACACTGAACATAATTAACTGATTTGAACTAGACTACATTCATTGAGTTCTGTTGACTGACGAAATACTATTGAGATTACTGAATTTATGAGATTTCTGAAATCACTGAGTTTTCCTGAGTCACATGACTGACTGAGTTCTATGAATCATGGCTTGATAGAGAGTATTTGGAAAATGTGACACTGACTCTTGGCACACACCTAAATTGTTGGGTGCAAGTGCCCCTAGACTCGATAGCATAAATTGACAAGACAAGACACTTCTTGACACATGACCATAGTCAACAATTCATAGTACAATCATTGGGGATTTTCATGAGGTATTCGCATGCTATAAGCTTACACATGGATAGAAATGCTTGTAAACATATCATAATTTCATAAGCCTAATACCATGAGCATTACGTTAATTCATTACAAAGTACAATGATAAGGTGGGAGTCATATCAAATATAAGGGACAAACATGGATTCATCAATTTTAGTCACAAATGAGTCATAAGGCATAATTCCTATTCTCTTAGGCATTCTACCAAACACCTTGCATGCATATCTTTAGTCTTAGGCATGAATATTGAAAAAATATATCATGGCAACATTTTACACTTCCAATACAAGAGTTTCAACCACATAGTAACATATTTTCATGATAGTCATTAAAGTCTTCAACTTGAACATCAAACAACAACCTAAACATGGATATAATTTAATTCATACCATAGAATCATGAGTTTATATTTTAAATAGGGTTTCTTGAGCTTCATGAGTGAAAGGAACCCACGAATTAACACTTGACATACCTGGGTGGATGATTTCTTGAAGATTGGTAGAGGAAAACACCTCGGGTTTCTTGTTCTTGGGGATTGATCTTTGAGAGAAACTCTAATTTGGTGTTATAGATAACTAATGAAGTTATGAACTATGGTATGGTTTAATTAGGGGTTAAAATGGGTGGGAAAATACCCAGTTACCCTTTTAAAAATGTCTTAAAATCAGTGATCAAGAGTGGAGAAAGTTTGGGCGACGATCCGTCGCTAGTTCGATGATCCATCACTGGTTCGATGGTCCATCGATCCTGACTGTTGCACTTGTCCAGAACCTAAACTTTCTGCCTCATTTGTGATAGTTTGGGCGACGATCTGTCGGTAGCTCGATGGTCCATCAGTCCTAACCATAGCAGTTGGCCAGAAGATGGGTTCACTGCCTTAGTCACGATGGATTGGTCTACGGTTTATCACTAGCTCAACGGTTCGCCGGCTTGACCGTCACTTCTGGGCAGTTCTGACAGTTCTCTATAAAATATCTATAAATTTTTACTCCGATACTGGATTTGGATAAAATTGGTATCGTTGGAAAGATAATTAAATATTCCATATGATAAAAAGTCAAAATTGGGAAAATTCTATCTAATGTAAACATTAATCATTTAGGCAGTCATCACTAAATCTTCTGGAGACTAGATATGACTTAAAGAAAGTCCAGGGTATTACATCATTGCATTGGCTTCTTTTAATAGAACTCTTGCATGTTTTAAATTGAAAAAGGGATTTATGCATAGTTTAAATAGTTTCAAAAGTCTAAAGGATAAATGGTTATTCTTGTGAGGAACATGGAAGTCTCCTATGTGGATTTAATATGGTATATAGAAGGCCACCTTAGGTCTCATTAACCTAAATAGTTTGTCTATGAATATTACTTGCAAGTAAAGAGTGGTATGATGATACTACTAATATTGGCCTTGGTTGGTAAATTTTAAATGGATTATTTGGACATGGTTTTAATTGGGAACTAATGGAGGGGTTCGCAGCTAAGCCATGGAAGGTGGGGTCCCGGGGGGGACCAAAATCAAAAACTCATATTTGCTAATTTGAGGGGTCTTGATGATCATGTGTGTATGTCATATTTTATATTAGGGGATGTACTATTCATCCCACGGGATATTCTTTGGTCGCATGGCTACAGGCACTGGGGCTCTTTCAGTAGGGGGAGCTGAGCCCATATGGCCGGTGGGTGGTTAGGATGGTAAATCTACATAGCCCAGGTAAAGGTTTTAAGTGCATGCTAAAATTAGCACTTATATATTTATGGTTGTATGCATTATGGATGGTTTTACTTGGTTTTATGACTGCATTATTTTATCCTTATCATGATATTCATTTAAGCGGTCACTCGCTAACCCTATCTACTGGTGGCTGTATACCCATGCTATGCAGGAACCGACCATTCCACTCCTCCTGTTTAGAATGTGGATTCGGTATTAGAATTTAGACTAATGTGGTAAGCTTCCATCCTTTAGAAATGCATCATTTAATATTATGGATTTATTTAGACATTTTTCTTTTACTTTGGATATTGGTTTTGGCCATGGTTGGGGGCATGTGCCAACCAGATTTGTTTACTCTTTATGATAGAGGCTTTGTAGTATTTTTGGGGGTTGGTATAGGAGGAATTGGTATTAGAGTTGGCCTTTGCATTGAAATAAGTTGGTGGGTTGACATCATTAGATGATATTGTTGGTTGTTCCATCCTATTACATTTTGGAATTGATTATCATATTATGTTTTGGTATTCCTATTGTTTTATGGTCTATGGTTTGGTTTGGAATAGTTGGGCAGTTGGTGTGATACAGTTGGACTCAGTTGGGTCGGTCTCGTTTGTGACCTTATCCTAGTATTTTAATGTGAACAATAACGTTATTTTGTTATATGTTTAAAATTCATCCCATCTAAGTCTAGATATAGGTGGTTAAGTTAGGTAACAGGGGGCGTTCCCCGGTCCTGGTTGGACCTGGGATGCCCGTTATGACAAGGCCTGGGATCGGGTTGTGTCAAACATCATGTTTGATTTTGCATGAGCTTGAAGCAAGGTTCTGATATTAACTTGGACTTTTGGGGCATTATAATATCAACCCCTTGGGGTCTCTCATTCCCGCATGAAAAATAACTAAGCCGAAAGATTTGGGAAGAGGTGTAACCCCTAAAATTCAATTCTAAGATCTGAATGTAGACATTATGACTGAATTTTTAACTAAAACTTGGACTAGTGTGAAGATTTTGGAGCATACCATTACTTTTGGTTTGTTTTCTGAAGTCGGATAACTAACATGATACTGATTTTTAAATCTAGATATCTTTTTTCAGTTGGAACTTATTTAGACTGGGAGGAAGGACTGAACTAAGTTTACACATAGGATGAATAAATCAAAGAACCTCATGGAAATGGGCATATACATAAAACTTAGGATAGTATGATTTGATGAAAAGATGGTAAACTATAAGAGCTTGTTTGTTTGATTGTTGAACTAAATTGCTTGCTATATAGACTGACTCATATTGAGAGTTTTATAACTCAACTGAAGCATTCTTGGAATGAACATATAATTAGAATTGAAAGTGATAGATAATGACATGAAATTTCTAAGAGTCACTAAGAAAGGAATATTTGCTACCTTCGACACTTCTTTTCAGAGTTTCTGATACTATTAGGGAGGTAAGAATTTTAAGCATGATCTATGTGAGATTTCTAAATGTGGATTGTAACTTGGTTTGAATATCCAAGTCTACTAGTCTGAGCTCAGAGAATAGGAACGACTAAGAGTTGAACATAAGACACCTTTGGTTCGAAGTTATATTTCATGGAACTAGATTATCTGAGGTTGAAAGTAAAGTTAGGACTAGTATAGCTTAAGTGATGTGGCTGATAATTCTACAACTTAGCAACTTTCTTCGACCATGCTCTTTATTATGAACCTACCATATATAACCTTCTGAAATTTTCTCTCTTAGAGATACACCATAATTGGTTGCTAGAGGATAAGTCCTAGCTACATATTTTCACCCTCTTTAATCCTACCTCAAAGATACAAAGATCAACCTCTAAAATGACCATACTAGCCTTACAATGGGAATTCTATATTATATATCCATTGGGAGAGATTAAGCTCAATATACATTACTTCTTGCCACCTTAAACAACTAAAATTTTGTTCTAAAAGAGTGACTAACCACCATAAGCCATTATCAACATGTATATCAATAAACCATTCAATCCTATCACACAACTACAAATAACATCACCATTAAAGCATAAGAAGGATCACTGAAGAACTAGTACATAAAGGTCTAATACAAGAGGGATACTATGAAATCTTGACTGAAGGATTTTCATGAATTCAGCACATAACTATGTCCTAAGGAGTAACGTATGATTGGAATAAGATTGTTCAAGAGATTTATATATGAGAATACATGCTAAAGAGTGATCTCACTAGACACTAAGGATGTATCATAACTACCTGGAACTGAACATACATTTAAACATGAGTACATGAGTTATGAGTTATTTGACTTAGTCTGGAATTCATAAATTAATGGAATATTAGTCATACATCTAAGTGAACCGTCACTCCTTATACTAGGAACTGAGAGTGGACATAATTCTATGTAAAGTGCATGAATGTGAGCTATGATCATAGAGCTGACTTGAAGGAATTAGTAGAGTGTCAAAATGACTGAAGTACAAAATTTTTTACCTAGATAAGAATGGGTTGGGTATTTCCCTCCCCTATTATTGTTCTAAAACTCTCTGGCATCACTACTACAATCTGATAGACTTATTTGATTCCTTGTTCTATCATCTCCCCCTTAGATTTAAGCCATCGTTCTAAGTCATTGGGACTATTCAACATACTCTAACTGAGTTGTAATCATTTCACTATAGTGTTGGGGGTATAGCCGTACTTATAAATACTAAACTCCCCTAAAAGATTGTATCTAAAAGGGCAAAACCCATTGCTAGTACTTCTTTTTGAGATACAACTTTTAACTTTCTATTGCCCTAATAGCCATCACAATAATTTAGACACTTATTATCTTCGAAACTTCTGAATTAAAACAATACCCTGAGTTCATACTTTTTCCTTCTAGAATTTTAAACTTTTCTTTGTATTAGCTTAATCATCCACCATTCAAACTTAGATTCTACCACTTAACATGGATATCCCCAAACTTTTAATGAACTGTACTAACTTATTACTACTAATAAAACATAATAAGAATCATGAAACACTAACCCATTCAAAATTTGTGAACATACTCAGCCTTAACAAGCTTCTCTATCATTGTGGTCACTACATAATATCTATCTTGGCTAAAGCATTAACATACTTTAAGTCCCCTTAATTTGTAAATCTTTGTCAAACAGCTATATGTAATCTACACAACACCTTTCTGACTCCATATCTCTATAATCTACTATATTTAGATAAAAACCATCCCCGCTTTACTGTTGCTACATTTCTAAGCTCGTGCTCCTAACACTAGGTCATGAGCCATAGGATTCTAAGAAGGGGTCTGGGAGTATATTTGACTTTGGCTTACTGTGTGGTTTTTATGAATTAGAGTGAACCCTTTCAAAATTACTAAACTTAATACTGATAGGCTCATCTGAAGTAGTTGCGTAGTCTTATAACTGTCTGTAGCGACTATCTAAGAAAACTCTATAGTAGGAATTTTAATCTTGACTATTTACCTTACCTAAAAAATAAGGCATAGTCAGTAGGAATGGAGCAAAGTTAGAACCTGTATAAGTTTCTTAGAGAATATCTCTACTACACGATCTAAAATATGAAAAAGGGAAATATTTCCTAACTACCCTTTAGCTTCTCAAAGAAACGTATAGATGTCTCCATACCATTCCATCAGACTCTACTAGACACGGCTTCATAGATACCCTAAGATACTTGAACCTTGGGATTTTATACCAAATTTGTTACTACTTGAGACTACGCCTAGTAGTAACACAGTGCTTAGAACCATAAGTGATCCTAAGCTAACCCATGTATGGCATAATGATTGAGCAACTAATTTAAAATAAAATCATGGGACAAACAGGTTCAATATATTTACCATTAGAAAGTTTAGTTACAATATCTATATTTTGAAAAGAAAGAGAAACTAATTACTACAACTCTAACTGACTATCTATGAAGCCTCTACTAATATTAACTATAGGTAGTCGGGACATGACCCTAACTATCCCTAATCAATACATACAAATAAGAAAATAAAATATTGGAATTGCAACTGATTTGAATCCTCTAAATAAGAGAACTCATCACCTGTTGACTGAATTTTATGATCTGCTTGGCTATGATCCTATAGTAAGCACCTGAAGCTATATCACTTGACAAATGTAGGCAAAAGAGGTATACGATCAACACTTTAGAATATACTGAGTTTGTGGGATATGCACTAGTTATGAAAATACTTAAAACAGAAACTGAGTATGTATGTCATTTCAGTAATATGCATTTAAGACATGTATGCACGTAAAATATGTGAGACGTAGTGAAATATATAAATCATGAGCTAAAATATTTCTATAAACTGGGAAGCAATAGAAGCATAACTATTATATTTAATCTTAAGCTAATGCTGAATATGATGTAAAACTATACTGAATGCTAACTGAAAATAAAGAGATGAACTTGAGTGCAAACTAAATGCATAGAGCTAAGTTGTAGTACAATGATCTTATATAAAATACATATATACTGATGTGCAGTGATAGTCTATAAATTCATAGGATAAAAGAAAGTAAAACTAAATTGAGGATCATATATGAATACTGGGTCTGAAACTGTATGATGTGAATTGGTGCAATGACCAAGTAAACAAACTTGTAACTGATCAATACTGTACGGAATCAACTGATTACAAGGTCATGCAATAACTGATTTTGGATATGGGAGAAACTATTAACCAACCTGTAACTATGTGATGTAAACATGGAGTTCAATGTATAAACCAATCAAAAAGAGCCCAATATACCTTTACAGGGTATAAAGACTGAGCTAATATGGTACCATTAAATTGATGTCTAAAAGGACTAGGGTGACAGTCCTTAACTATCAGGTGACCTATTATAACCTATGGTGGCACTTTCATTCCAAAACTTAGGGACTGTTACCAAAGGTCTTAGTCCTAAATGACGGGTGAGCCTTCATCCCTGCGTTTGCTCGGTGCTAAGAAATACTACTAATAGAATATAAACTGATATGCTGAATAACTCCATGATACTGAAGTCTTGAGGTTTAAAGATAAGTTCTTTTTCTAAAATTCTAAATCATAAAAATTAAAGGACGAAGTATTTAACTAATTATATATAATATCCTAAGTCATCGTGTGTTCATAACCCACCATCTCTGAAGAATACAACTAATAATGTATATTTAATATTTGGTAGGGAAAAGGGAAAATTTCATAACACTAAGTCCAAAATCATGAATTTACCAACATACCAAGGGTTAAAAATTATGTTAGTAAAAATAGTAATTTTTATGGAAAAACCTAACATGTACACTAATATGGGCTGAAATCCATAAAATTATGGTAAATAATGCTTAATAGTCTAGAAAACTAGCACCTCTTACATAGCTTGATCATATGCTTGAAATCTTAACTAATATCATGTAAATCATACTTGGATTTGAAAATAGCATGAATTACGCAATATGGACCTAACAAACCATGAATAATTATTAAAACATGATTATGAGTGACAAATATATCTTGGGGGATTGAATTTAAGCTTGGAGTAATAATTGCGTAAAATCCTAGTTTTTGAAGCTCATATAATTCATGAACAACGTCATAATTTGAGCATAAGGATGAAAAGATATCCTCATTGAATACCCACATACCTGATTACTCTTGATGTTTGAACTAAAGTTTTGAGGATTTGAACTTGGAGATGAAGAACCCTGATTTCTTGCTTTGAAGAAGAGAAAATCATATGTTTCTTTGAGTATTTCTTGTGTTGTATTGGGAATGAGAGATTAGGAGTTGTTTAGTCCTTATATTCAGACTTAGAATAGCTTAAATGATATAGTTTTGGGGTTAAAAGAGTGGAAAAAGACCTAAAAACCCCTTTGAAAATGTTATATAGTGCAGAGCTGTCCCAACTGATAGTTTGGGTGAGGAACCATCACTCTACTGACAACCGTCACTCTAACTATTCCAAGATGACCAAATTTTGGTCTTTCTTCTTAAGGGCAATGGTCTGGCCTAACGGTCCATCACTGGTGCAACGGTCCATCATGTGTGCCGTAGCGCCTTAGCATAAAGACACCTTTTTGGTAAATCGAGGATAAATTTTTACTCTGCTATCAGACTAAGGCAAAACTGTGGAGTTTGAAAACTCATCTAATTATATATATTTTGGTAGGTGTTGAGCTAAAAAACTCTCAGTCATATAAGGGTTATGATCATTTGAATTTAACTATAACAAGATACTTCACAAAAAGTCGATTAGTAAGGGAGGTTTTGCCATATCCATGATCTAGGAGTTAGTTGAGGCCTTAATATGTGTCCAAATCACTTATCAAAATAGTAAAACATGATGTTTGATTTTTCGTGAGCTTTAAGCAATGTTCTAATAGTAG
This sequence comes from Capsicum baccatum var. pendulum, assembly GCA_030864225.1. Classification (NCBI taxonomy): domain Eukaryota; kingdom Viridiplantae; phylum Streptophyta; class Magnoliopsida; order Solanales; family Solanaceae; genus Capsicum; species Capsicum baccatum. The sequence continues at coordinate 200,598,248 of CM061553.1, forward strand.
CTTGGTTTTTTGAAGTATTACATATTGTCAGCATCATCAATAAGAAATCAACTTAATGCTAATTATAAAGGCAATGCAACGACCATTTCCATGGTTATCTATGAATCTCCCATTAGAAGTCCCTTATTAAAATTCTTTTCTATTTTGAAGTTACAAATTTCAGGCTAGGCTAGTTTCAAATAAAATTAGAGCAAGGTGTGGTCTAGGAAAGTTTGAGAATAATTTGGACAGGTTTATTGGAATTTGACTTAAATTCGAGATAGATAAAATAATAAAAAACCCATAGAAATTTACAAATAGAAATTTAGGTAACTAGAACTTTCGAATTGATCTTAGCGTAAAGGAAATTATTTTAAATATCTATCTTGGATCTATGATGTGGTCTAAAAAGTAGAATTTTGGAAAGAAACTAGACATTTTGTCCTGTTTTCACCTTATAGCAGCTGGCATGTCGCTATAGCAATTGACGCTATAGCGTAGAAATTCCCACTATAGCAATAGTCAAAGGCTGGTATAGAGGTGAAAATCGTAGTTTAATTAATGATTTCTTCAAAATAATTTATTATTCTTAAACTTATTTTGGGGCAAAGAAGAGGAGATTTACACCAAAAGTTCTTCATTTGGCTTTAAAAAGGTAAGGAATCCATCCCTGTTAACTTGTTATTGATGATTAATCCCTATAATTTTTAATTTATGGAGAAAATTAAGAAATAATTTAATTGTTTTTGTTTATTAACAGTTAATTTACCCTTGCATTTCATTAATTCACTAATTAACCATCGAATTGGTAGTTTTAGGTGAATTGCGATATAAAAGCCATAGAATGGGAAATAAATGACCATGAACTTAACCTTAGGGGTTGGGGTGAGTTATAATCCCCAACATATTAGGTAATGGTATTAATTTTGTGTTTATATGTTTATTTCAAACCATGAGCAAGAGAAAATTATACAGAAAGGCAAAGCTTCAGTTTAGAGAAGTTGTGCAAGCTTGGTTCAAGGTAGGTGATGGTATTGTAGTTTAATTCAATTTGTGTTATATGGGCATGTTAACTACTTTGTGGTGTGGCCTGTTGGTGCATGTTGTATGGTGTTGTCAATGAAAATAATTTTACGAGTGCTATAAGATTTTTGACCTACCTTATTTTATAAATATGGAATATTTGGTATTTAGAATGTTCTCAAGGGCTTTTGGTGAAACAAGGTTCGCAAAAACTTGTATCTGGGGATTAGCTTAAGCACAAAAATTATCCCCTACAAGTTATGGCTAGAGGGTGGTTCTATTACCCCTAGGGTGTATGTACGAGAGTCAGGTGAGTTTGATGGTTCCATGAATGAATTGAGGACATATATTATATGCTAAATAAATTGTTTTGACTTGTCTTGAATTGACATGATTGAATTTTCCTGGTGATAATATGTTGACATATTGGTTTTGATGCCTAATTACTTTTTTTTGGTTCTTATGTTGTGATTGTTGAGCTTGGATTAACTTGTTGTACTATAAATTGGTTTTATGTTCATATTCTTATCTTGGATTGGTTACACCAGTTACTTTTGTGAGACGCATATCTGAGCAACCATGGAATCTCTCCTTATTGGTAGTTCCTTATTTTTGAACTTATGTTCCCATTACAGTTTTTAAGTTGCATACCCTTCTTGACAGTCTATAGTAGTTTTGGTAAGGATAACTTTTGGTTCCTAGAGATGCTTTATTTTCTTAAGTACAATGTTCAACCTGTAGTTTACTTATCTTTTGGTTTAGCCTTGATTATATTATAAATAGATTAGTTCTTGATTTTCTAAGTATTACTTGTGAGATGGTGTTTTGGGATAGATGGTTCTCCCACCGAGTTAGTAGTGTAGGAGCCACTCACTATGGGATTTGGGTTGTGAAAAGTTGGTAATTAGATCCTAGGTTTGTTGGTCTTATTGTGACAATAATGGGGAAATCCTTCATTATTGTTTCTATCGTGAAATAACTTGATTCCAATTGGTATCTGACAATCCTTATTGGTATTTGACACTACTAGACCACGGGCCTTGCCGTAATAGGCATCCCAAGTCCAACTAAGACCACGGACCGCCCCCTGTTACCTAACCCAATCACCTATATTCAGCCTTAGATTGGCTGAATTTCGAACGTATAGCAAGATAGCGTAAATACTCTCTTGAAGACTCTGGGATAGGGTCAAAACCATGATTGACCCAACCAAGTCCACCCTTACCACACCAACCACCCAACCATACCGACCAAACCATAGGCCATAAACGAGGCCTTAAGCAAAGAGAATACCGAAACATAAGATGATAATCAATCTCAAAATGTAATATGATGGAACAGTGAGAAATTATGTCTGATTGATGCCAGCCTCCCGACTTATTCCATTTCCATTGCCGACACCAATACCAATCCTACCCATTCTAACCCCCATAAGTACCACAAAGCCTCTATCCAAAAGAGTAAACAAATCCGGTTGGGACATGCCCCCAACCATGGCCAAAACCAATAGCCAAAATAAAGTCAATACGTCCAACAATATCCATAGCATGAAATGATTCCTTTCAAAAGGATGAAAGATCACCAATTTAGTCCAAATTCTATCCCCGAGTCATTCACTATGTAGGAGGAGTCGAACTGCCGGTTACTGCATAGCGTAGGTATACAACCGCCAGTAGACGGGTTGGCAAGTGACCACTAGCATGAATCTCAAGATAAGGATAAAATAATGCCAGTTATAAAACCAAGTAAAACCATCTAATGCACACAACCATACATAAATATATAACCAAGCTGGGAAAGAGAACCAGGGTTTAATATGCATTTAGAACCTTTACCTGGGCTATATAGCTTAGCCATACTAAACCACTCAAGGGCTATATAGGTTCAGCTCCCCCTGCTGAAAGGGCCCCAGTGTGTGTAGCCACACGGCCAGAGAAGTATCCCATTGGTTCACTAGTACATCCCCAATAGTGAGCCATCATGCATACGGTCCACTAAGACTAATCCCCATATCAGCAAATACAATTTTCCAGTTCTGGTCCCCCTGGGACCACCACCTTCCACGGCTCTCCTACACATCCCACCATTAATGCCAAATTAAACAGTTTCCGAATGACCAACCAATCCATTTACCATTTTATTTAACGTAGGCCAATATTAGTGGTATCGTCTTACCACCCCTTACTTGCAAGTAGTATCCATAGCCAAACCATTTAGGTTAAGGGGACTTTCAAGTGACCTTCCATATGCCATATTAAACTACTTGGGAGACTTCCATGTTCCCCAAGAGCATAAACATTTATCCTTTAACCTTTTCAAACCATTTAAACCTTGCATAATTTATCTACAAAGTTTAAAACATGTAAGAGTTCCATTAAAAGAAGTCAATCCAATGAATATATTTTTATAAGCATTTTATCAAACACATTGGGGGCATAATATGACCAAAACCAATCCCAAAGACCATTAAACCATTACCATGGAATGAAATTTTCCAAATACATCATTAATGCATATAAAAGCATAATTAAAACCATAGGAAACCATAACCAAGCATTTAATATCAAAACCCCCAAATAATAGTTGAAAACCATAATCATGAACTAGTAAAACGTTGAAATCAATCATATAAACCCTTCCTTTAGTTGAAATTACAATGAGGGAAGAGAATCATGCCTTATACTGAAGAACTAACGTAAAGAAATCACCAAGATTAGCCCCAAGGAAATCCTTTAGTTGATACCCTAGCTTTCTTACCCCAAAAGCTCTTAACAGAATTATGGAGTGTTTTGGAATAGTTTCTAAGTATTAATGAATAGAATAATAGGGTAAATAACCTTCTAAGTGTATTAGAAGTTGTGGGGACCTAATTAGGGTAACTAGGGAAATGTCCAGAATACTCTTACTTAAATCCCTTTCAAAACCATCATAGGGATACGACTGACCCAAATGAGTCATACCTTTTCGATACGATCGATACCCACCACTCGTAACCAAGAGTCAACCCTTGGATCAAACAATGTCTAGTATACGACTCATCCAACCAAGTTACAACCACAACATATAATCCGCAGCCATGACCCGTATCCCTGGCAGAGTGAATTACCAGGAGGATCAAACACTGCCCACCATACGAGTCCCTGGTATGACTCATACCAAGCCCTACGACTCATACCTCTAAGTCATACCCATTCCAGTGACCAAGACCATCCCACCAACTAACATTGTTCAGCATACACCAGGACCATACCACTCATACCCCAACATACGGCTCGTACCCATGAGTTTTATTGGGTTCGGAGAGTGGAAATTCCAAAAAATTTTCTAAGGGTTACAACCTAGGATGTTTCAGTCTCCCCTACTAGGAACATTCATCCCCGAATGACTAACAAGGTAGGGGTAACCACACACAGATTTATTTGCATTATCAAACATCCTTTTAATAAAGTTTGAAAACAAAGAGGCAAAGATATTAATCTTTCCTATAACAGACTCAGAAAATAAAGATGTGTTGAAGAAAGATACCTTCTGCATGAATCTCAGAGGCAGAAAACAGATGTGGATATTTGGACTTCATGTCCTCTTCCATTTCCCAAGTAGCATCTTTCACCTTATGGTTCCCCCGTAGAGCCTTAACCGAAGCCATATTCTTTATCCGCAACCAACAAACTTGCCTATCTATTATCTCAATCTGGACCTCTTCATAAGACAGAGAATCTAAAATACCTAATCCTCTCAAAGGAGCAACCGAAGAAGGATCACCAATGAACTTCCTTAACATATAAACATGAAAGACCGGATGAACCAAACTTAAGCTAGATGGCAACTCCAACTCATAATCAATATTTCCCGTTTTCTTCAAAATCTCATAAGGATAAACATACTGAGGACTGAGTTTCCCCTTTTTGCCAAACTGCACCACTCCTTTCATGGGGGGACACCTTGAGGAATACCCTATCCCCAACCTCGAACTCCAAGTCTCTATGCCTAACATCTGCATAGGATTTTTGGCGACTTTAGGTAGCTTTAACCCTATCTTGGATCACCTTGACCTTCTCCATCGCTTGATAAACCAAATTTGAGACAAACATGTTCGTTCCCCTTCATAAGCTCAAGCCAACCAATAGGAGATCTACACCTCCTACCATATAATGCCTTAAAAGAAGCCATACCAATACTCGAATGATAGCTATTGTTGTAAGAAAACTTCATCAAAGGTAGATGATCAACCCAATTGCCACCATAATCAATCACACAGGCCTGAAGCATATCCTTCTATGTCTTAATAGTTCTCTCCGCTTGCCCATACGACTGCAAATGAAAAGTAGTACTCAGACTAACCTTAGTCCCCAATACTTTCTGAAAAGACCACAAAAAGTGAGATGTAAACTGCATACCATGATTAAAAATAATTGAAACAAGCTCCCCATGCATCTTTCCAAAATCCAGAAGATACAGCTTCGCATAATCCTCCATAAAAAAGGTAGTCCACACTGGCAAAAAATTAGCAGACTTAGTCATCCTATTCATGATGACCCAAATCTAATCATACTGATTTCGAGACCAAGGAAGACCAATGATGTAAGTCTATATTGATCACTTCCTACTTTCATTTGGGCAAATCAATTTCTTGATACAACCGTCCTGGCCTCATGTGCTCAACCTTAACGTGTTGACACACCATACACTTGGCCATAAAATCTGCCACCTTTCTTTATGCCATTCAACTAATAGATCTCCTTGAGATCATGATACATCTTAGTCAAGCTGAGATAAACAACATAGTATGACTCATACACCTCATCCAAAACCCTTTTTTTGAATCCGTCGACATCAGGAACACATAATCCCTTCTGGTATCATAAAGTACCATCAGTACTGATCTCAAACACCACTACCTTTTTCCCACCAGTGTCAGTCTTGATTTTCATCAACACAGGATCCAGACGTTACTTTTCCTTAATCTCTGCACCAAGATACAATTGAACCACCTCTTGCATGACCACACCACCCTCCTTGGAATCCAAGAGATGAACTCCAAGATTAGTCAAATAATTAATTTCCATCACCAATTCCTGCTTTCCCTCCTCTTCATGATCTAAAATCCCTATGGATGACCTACTAAGAGGTTTAGAAACCACATTATCCTTACCTGGGTGGTAGTGAAGACTCATATCATAATCCATGAAAAGCTCAAGTCATCTCCTCTGCCCCGAGATTAATCTCTTTCTGAGTAAACACGTACTGAAGACTTATGTTCAGAAAAAGATATCCATGCAAACACCATACAAATAATGACTCCATATTTTCAAAGAAAACACAACTTCTAACAACTCTAAATCATGAGTAGGATAATTCCTCTCTTGTACCTTCTACTTCCTGGAAGAATAGGCAATAACCTTCCAATGCTGCATCAACACATAACCAAGACCTACCTGAGATGCATCACAATAAACCACGAACCCATCATTGCCCTCCGGTAAAGTCAGGATTGGAGCCGAAGTTAACTTATCCTTAAACTTGTAAAAAAACCCTTCACAAGCATCCAACCAAGAATACTTAACCTTCTCTGAGTCAACTTAGTCAAAGGAGCATCTATCAAAGAAAAGTTTTCCACAAACTACCTATAATACCTAGGTAAACCCAAGAAGCTTTAGATATCAGATTAAGTTATAGGACTAGGCTACTTTTTCACCACAACAACCTTCTGTGGATTATTCTTGGTCCCTTCACTTGAAATTATATGACCCCAAAAAAGTCACAATGTTCAACAAAAACTCACATGTAGAGAACTTAGCATAATACCGGTGTTCCTTTAAGGTCTGTAATACCATACAAAGCTGATTAGCATGATCTACCTCACTCTTCAAATAAACTAGAATGTCATCAATGAACATAATGATGAAGAGATCCAAATATTGCCTGAACACCCTGTTAATCAAGTCCATAAATACTGCCAGAGCATAGGTCAACCTAAATGACTTCACCAAGAACTCAAAATTCCCATACCGAGTATGAAAAGCCATCTTAGGGATGTCCACCTCTCTAATCTTAAGTTGATGGTACCTAGACTAAAGATCTATCATTGAGAAGTACTTGACACCTTGTAACTGGTCAGGCAAGTCATCTATCCAAGGAAGAGGATACTTGTTCTGTGTTGTTACCTTATTTAACTACCTATAGTTAATGTACTTCCGAAGGGAACCATCATTTTTGCACACAAGCAATATCGATGCACCTCATAGAGAAACACTAGGACAACTAAACCCCTTGTCCAGAAGATTCTTAAGTTTCTCATTAAGTTTCTTCAACTCAGCCGGAGCCATTCTATACAGAGTAATAGAAATTACATGAGTGTCCAGAAGCAAATCAATACCAAACCCTATTTCCTTATTTGGAGGAACACTAGGAAGGTCATTCGGAAAGACCTCTGGTAACTCATTAACCATAGGGACCGAAGACAAAGAAGGACCTTCTGAGTTAGAATCTTTAACCCAGACCAAGTAATAAAGATATCCCTAGGAGATTAACCTTTGAGCTCTAAGATAAGAAATAAACCTCCCCCTAGGAGCTAAGGAACTACTTCCTATTTAATAATCGGTTTACCAGGGAACTTAAAGATAAATTTACGGGCCCAACAATCCAAAGACGCATAGTAAAAGTGTAACTAGTCCATACCCAGAATGACATCAAAATCTACTATATCCAACTCAAACAAATCTACCAAGGTCTAATTGCCACCAACAGATACCACACACCACCAATAGACTCCTTTAGTAATAACCAAGTCACCATTAGGGTAGAAATAGGAAAAAGATCTAAAATAAGTTTCAGATCAAAACCAAAAGATAAAGCCACACATGGAGTCACATAAGAAAGAGTAGACCCTAAATTAAGCAAACAATATATGTCATGCGAGAAAAACTATAATGTACCAGTAACGATATCAGGTGATACCTAAGATTCCTATTTGGATGCCAAAGCATACAACCTATTACAACGAACACTAAAACCAAGAGCAGTAATAGAAGTAGGTGCCACACCACCAGGTACAAGAGCAGAAGATAAAGCCATAGGAATCCTAATTTTCCTCGTTGTTACATTATTGATCGGGCAATCCCTGAGTGGATGGCCTACCTAGCAACACTTGAAGCATTTTTCCCTTCTTTCATCACAATAACCCCAATGATGATGACCACAAAATTAAAAAGGAAGACATAAATAAATTGACTGACCTCTGCACCCCTGAGTTGGGAAAACTATTCCCGAGAATTATCACCACTTGATGACGCCTGTCTCCCGACTAGTAAGGAGTACTAGTAGAAAAGAATCCTAAACTTTCCACTTCCTTTTTCTGCCACTTTCCACCATCTCTACCATCCTGAGATTGAGCACCTCCCTGATTAGAAAACCTACTTCTCTTTTCTTATCTATCCCTAAACTCCACATACCTCCCCTTTTCATCTTTAACCTACTGTATATAAATAGTCAACCTCAAGATGCTTATATCTTTAATCATCAAGACAGTTTTTCTCTCCAAAATCAAATCTCTATTCAATCCAGAAGCGAACTTCCTTATTCTCGACCTTATATCAGCCACTAAGTTAGGAGCATACTTTGATAGCTAATGAAAATTCAAAGAATATTCCTTTACTGACATCCTCTCCAGCCTGAGGTTTACAAATTTCTTAATCTTAGCTTCCCTCAACTCTTGAGGAAATAACCAATCCAAGAAGGCATTAGAAAAGGCCTCTCACAACCTTTTCTCTTCCGTATCACCTCTATCCCTATCCTACTCAGCAACTAGTTGGGCAATAACATGAATAGATTAACAAAATTCTTCTTTCATCATGTTGCCCTGAGGGACCTAAAAGAACTAGCCAGAATAGAAGGAACTCTAGTACCATAAGGAATTAAACCATGAGATCAAAGATGTACTCTAGATGTAGGACGTACCCCTTTATTATTATTCCTAGATAGGATGAAAGAAATTTCTTATATTGCTGATCTAGGAGGCATGATCTGAAAGATGAGCAAATAAGAATTAAAGAAGATTCCAGGATTGAGAACTCAAGTTTGAAGATAGAATACCAAGAATATAAAACATTCCTAAATATCTTGCAACCTCTCTCTTATGAGTGTGGCGTGCTTCACACCACTAAAAGAGACTCTACTCAACAAGGCTTTGTGGACTCCCAAGTGATCATGAACCTAGGATCTGATACAAACTTTACACAACCCAACCTCGAGCCTTGTCATAATGGGCATCCCAAGTTTAGCTAGGACCAAGGATTTCCCTTTGTTGCCCAACCCAATCACCTATATCCAGCCTTAGATGGGCTGAATTTTAAGAATATAACAAGATAGCATACATGATCTTATGAAAACTCTTGGATAGGGTCACAACCATAATAGGCCCAACTGAGTCCACCCATACCACACCAACTGCCCAACCATACCGACCAAACTATAGGCCATAAACCAGTCCTTAACCAAAGAGAATACTAAATCACAATATGATAATTGATCTCAAAATGTAATATAGATGAACAGTAAGAAATTATGTTTGACGATGCTATCCTCCAAGCTTATTCCATTGCCAAGGCCGACTCTAATACCAATATCATCCATTCCAACCCTAGAAGTGCCACAAAAACTTTATCTAAAAGAGTAAATAAATTTGGTTAGGACATGCCCCCAACCATTGCCAAAACCAATTGACAAAATAAAGTCAATACATATAACAATATCCATAATATGAAATGATGCCTTCCAAAAGGATAGAAGCTCACCACTTCAATCCAAATTCTTTCACCGAGTTAATCACTATATAGGAGGAGTTGAATGGCCGATTCTGCATAGTATGGGTATACAGCCGCCAGTAGATGGGTTATTAAGTGACCGCTAGCATGAATCTTAAGATAATGATAAAATAATGCCAGTTATAAAACCAAGTAAAACCATCCAATGTACAAAATCATACATATATATAACTATGCCGAGAAAGAGAATCCAGGTTTAATATGCATTTAAAACCTTTACCTGGGTTGTATAGCTTGGCCATCCTAAACCACCATGGGCTATATGGGTTAGCTCCCCCTTCTAAAAAGGCCCTAGTGTGTGTAGCTACACGACCAGCGAAGTATTCCATAGGATGACTAGTACATCCCCCAATAGTGTGAAAACATCCACATGATCCACTAAGTCCAATCCTCATATCGGCAAATATGAGTTTCTAGTTTTGGTCTCCCCAGAACAACCACCTTTTATGTCTTTGCTATATATCCCACCATTAATGCCCAATTAAAACCATTTCCAAATGACCAACCAATCTATTTACCATTTTATTTAACCAAGTCCAATATTAGTGGTATCGTCATACCACTCCTTACTTGCAAGTAATATCCAAAGCTAAACCATTTAGGTTAAGGGACCTTTCAAGTTCCCTTCCATACACTATATTAAGACATTTGGGAGACATCCATGTTCGCTACAAGCATAACCATTTATAATTTACCCTTTTCAAACTATTCAAGCGATGTATAATTCCTTTACCAAGTTTAAAACATACAAGAGTTCCATTAAAAGAAGTCAATCTAATGAACATATCTTTATAAGAGTTTTATCAAACACATTGGGGGCATAAATAACCAAAACCAATACCAAAGACCATTAAACCATTACCATGTAATCCAATTGTCTAAATCCACCATTAATGCATATAAAAGCATAATTAAAACCATAGGAAACCATAACCTAGCATTTAATATTAAAAACCCCTAATAATAGTTGAAAACCATAATCATAAAATAGTAAAACCATGAAATCAATCATATAAACCATGCCTTTAGTTGAAATTATAATGAGGGAAGAGAATCATGCCTTATACCAAAGAATTAATGGAAGGAAATCACCAAGACAAGCCTTAAATATATCCTTTAGTTGATACCTTAGCTATTTTTCCCTAAAAGCTCTTAAGAGAATTATAGAGTGTTTTGAAATAGTTTCTAAGTGTTAATGAATAGAATAATAGGGTAAATAACCTCATAGTTGTATTAAAAATCATGGGTCCTAATTAGAGTAAGTAGGAAAATGTCCAAAATACCCCTACTTAAATACTATTAAAACTCATCAAAGGGATATGATTGACCTATATGAGTCGTAAGCTTTCGATACGATCAGTATCCACCACTCGTATCCAAGCCTCGACCCTTGGATCAAATACTGTCCAGTATATGACTCATCCAACTAAGTTGTAACCACAACATACGATCCGTACCTATGACCTGTATCCCTGGCAGAATAAAATACTAAGAGGATCAAATACTACCTTCTATAGAAGTCCCTAATATGACTCATACCAAGCTCTAAGACTCATACCCCTAAGTCGTACCCATTACAGTGACCAAAACTATACCACCAACTAACATTGGTCAGCATATGAGGACCATACCATTCATACCCTAACATACGGCTGTACCCATGAGTCGTATTAGGTTCGGAGAATTGAAAATTCAAGAAATTTTCTAAGAGTCAAAACCCAGGATGTTTTAGTATTTAATCCCCTTAATTCTTTTGTTTGTATATTATGAATACTAGGTCAAATAGAACCCATCCAACAATATCTACAATGATCACTCCAATTGTATGACTACTAAAAGAGAGAGAGAGGGGGGATGAGTTAGAGAAAAAAGTAGGGAAAAAAGAGGATGAGCCATACCCTCAAGGTTTGAAGCTCAAGCGATGGCTGGACAGACTTTTGAGAGGTCAGTATCAACTTCCCTACCTCAGGATCATTTGGAGAAGATGGAAGTAGTAGAAGAACTGAGTGTGAAACATGAGGCAGTGACTTAAATTGGGGTCACAGGATTAACCCTTATGTCCGTTGAGGTTGTCCAGTAGGTGTTATTTTTTTAAGTGTGTTAGATGGAACTAGATCCACTCCTATGTTACCAACTTATCAAAATTCAGTTATTCCTACTATCACCATAGCTCCTAGAATGGATGACGATTCAAGGATCGATGTTTTTCCTCATTCAACTTTGGGTTTGGTGATGACCGATACAGAACATACACTATTAACAAAATTTCTAAATATCAAACTACCAATATTCTAGGGTACTGAGTTGGAGAATCCTTTTGAGTTCATCATTAATTTCTATTAGAGGCTACACAAGATGGTTATTGTTAAGTAACACAAACTTGAGTTTCTGACCTTTCTATTAAAGAAAGATTCTAAGTAATGATAGAGGGCGAATGTTGAATACCAGTTATCAGCTTTTCCTCCATTGATTTGGGAGTAGTTTCATGTTTTTTCATAGAAAATTATGTGCCAAAACCCCCCCATGACCACTAAAAGGATGAGTTTTTGGCATTGGAATAGAAAGACATGATAGTTGTAATACCCCGATGGTTCCTTAAGACAAAATCCATCTTTTCAGTGAATGAGAAGACTTCCAAAGTGTTTAAATTTTAAAAAATGTGGTATTTCTCTAATTTCTACTTTTTTTCATGTGGATAATTGAATAATGTTTCCATAAATATCAAATTCTCCCAAATCTGACACTCGGGTGAAGAGTTAGAGCTATGTTAGTGAGACAGTATGCCACCTGACACTTTAGCGTGTTGTGGAGCCAGCCAAACTGGTAATTTTGATTTTCTAGTGAGCCTTCGCGATATTGGTGTGTCACGCCAAGGCTCAATATTATAATTGTCAAATTTTAGTGCACCAACACAATTCCACCGCATCGCGGTGCTCTTTCAAGTCATGACCAAAGTGGCAAATGCGACTTCACCGCATTGAGCCACTGAGCAGTTTCCTAATTGTAAAATTCTAGTAAAGGTCCGCGATCATGGTGCGTCACTCCAGGGACAAAAATCGAGCTCCAGTTCTTGAATTTTCTCAAAAGTATTTTGGTCTTTCCACCCATCCTTACCCACTATATATATACATATAGAGGACAAAATCCTCATTTTCCCTTTCTATTCCATCAAAAAGATAGAGTTTCTCACCAAAATCCCATCCAATTCTTGTCTAAAAATCTCAAAATTAAGCCATAGTTTTCACAAATTAGTTCAAGATTCAAAACTTCGAAGTGAAGAACATCAAGAACCCTAACTCAAGAAGTGGGAAAAGAAGTTCCAATCAAGTTTCTTTATCTAAAAATCATAATCAAGGTATGTGGGGTTTGAATAAGAACACTCCTTTCGTTCTTGTGCCCAAGGATTTAATTTCTATTACTGATTTTCATGATTTGCTAAGTGGGTTTACTCCCAAATTACTTTATTAATGATTTATGATACTTGAGTTATTCAATGATTGAGATACATGACTATTTCATTGTTTTATTTCCTAAATTGAGAAATTATGATATGAATTATATATTACTACTATGAATTAGAATTGATGATTTCCAAGTGATAAATGATAAGAGTCATGATTTTAAGCTTTTCCATGAGAAGTTTATTATTGAATATATATATTGACGTTTGAATTTAAGAGTCAAGAATGAATCTTGTGATGCTTTTTTGAAGCCTTGACATTTGATGAGTTAATAAGCAAGTCCACTTGATAATGAGAAAGATTGGTTTCAGTTGATTTGAGTTGAGTTAGGAATCTATAAATTATTTATGATTTATCAATGAGATATATTTATGATTTTTGTCTCTATGGTAGACCCTTGAGTTGATTACGGTGGATTTCCTAATGCGTTCTGAGCTTTAGTCTGGGAGTAGTATTTAGCACCGAGCGGGAAGTATGGGTTCAGCACATCCTACTTCCACATAAATATGTGCCACCATAGGATAAAGATTAAGGTCCAAAGGCTATGATAGTGATCACTAAAGTTAAGGTTCTACTCTAATTGCAATGATAGAACAACTCTCCCCAACGTGGGCAAGATGTTAGACTCCATGTAAGCTCATATGGTTTATGTCGGTTATAAGAAACTCCCAAGTCCATAAGAGGTTACGTTTGTGGAGTCACTAAGTTACTCTAAGTCTTGAGTTGAAGAGTTTAAGTTGAGTATAATGATTTATGAGATTTACAATGGTTGCATTACTATTGATGATTTACAAGGAATATATTTCAGCTAATTTAAGCTAAGAGAGTCATTATTGATAGCATGCATGATTTTCTTATATACTTATGATAATGTTTATAATGTTGAATACACCCCCACATACTCGGTACATTCCCAAGTACTGATTCCCATACTCTTCTTATTCTATATTTCCTCGTGATGTAGGTTTGGGTGCTTAGTGTTAGTAGTGACCGTGATCTTTGAGTACCTTTATCTATATTTCTATAGTTGGTGAGTCCTTATGGTTCGAGTACTTATGTTCCTGATTTTGCCTTGTTAGTAGATGGTTGTTTCTTTTTAGTTTAGTATGAGTCAGTTGGGGATCTATCCTAATGGCTCCTCAGTCTTATGTAGTAGAGGCTTTTATCAGACTAGAGTATCAGTATGTATAAAAAATTTCAGTATTTTGTTTGTACAGGCTAGTATTTCTTCATAATTAAGTATGTTCAAGTTCATGACATGATTATTCTTCCCTATTTTGGCATGATTAATGTTATAGTGAGTTCTAAAAGTAATGACAGGCTTAGAGAGTTAGCTTGAGGCCACGTGTGACCTTGAGCACCATGTGACGTCTCGAGATAGGTTCTTGGGGTGTTACAAGCTTGGTATCAGAGCCTAAGGTTCAAAGAGTCCTAGGGAGTCTGACAAGATGCAATACGTAGAGTCTTGATCATCGGTGTGTGCGCGCCACATATGAGCAAGATTCTACGGGACATTTTAAGAAAAGTTGGTTCGTTCTTTCAAAAGTCCATCGTGCTTATGACTAATTTTCTCTGCTGTTAATTCATGCTCTTTTATGACAAAAAATGCCTCCTCGTAAAGCTCGTAAAAACAATAAACGACCTCAAACCATTGATCATTTAGGTGAGATAGTGTCCTATGTAGAATTCCAAGCAGCTTTTCAAGAGCTAGCCCAGGCGGTTACCGCCAATGCTTAAACCCATGCTCAGGTTACAGCTCCACATCCGCATGAAAGTAATTCAGTAGTGGCTCAGGTTCGTGGTTTTATGCAAATGAATCCGCCAGAGTTTTATGTGTCAAAGATAGGTGAGGACCCATAGATGTATCTTGATGAGGTTAAAAAGATCACCCAAATTATGCATGTACTGGAGAAAGTGAGTGTGGATCTAGGTTCCTATCACTTAAAAGATGTTGCCTATGATTGGATGGAGATGTGGAGGAAGAGTAGAGGGGAAGATGCTACTCCCATGACTTGGCAGTTGTTCCAGGATACGTTCTTAGACAGATTCTTTCCCCCGGAGCTGAGGGAAGTGAAATTAGAAAAATTCATGAACTTAAGACAGGGCTCTATGACAGTTAAGGATTATTGTCTTAAGTTCAATCATTTATCTAAGTATGTTCCCTATATGATGGATAATTCTAGAATCAGCAGGAGTAAGTTTTTGGCTGGTGTGTTGGGTTATGTCGTGAAAGAGTGTAGATCCACTATGCTTAATAGGGATATGGATCTTTCTAGATTAATGATACATGCTCAACAGATTGAAGTATATAATGTGAAGAAAAGAAAGAGAGTAAGGGGGAATTAGAGAGTTAGATCAGACCAGTAGGGGTATAGTCAGACTAGATTTTCTCGAGGGATACACCCTTATTTCTAGAGCCATTCTTTTATGATAACATTGTCATTAGCTAGTGCTCCCGCATCCAGAATCAGACAGGAATGGGGTAGTAAGCCTACTATGTCTAGGTCTCAGGACAGTGTGAGTAGTAGATCTATCTATCCCCTGTGTGCTAAGTGTGGTAGGATGCATTCCGTAGAGTGTATGGCTGAACAGAGAGGTTGTTTTGGTTATGGAAAATTAGGCCATAGGCTCAGAGATTGATCGTATTCCATACAACAGAGTCACAATGTTCGTCCTTAGAGTCAGTCCATTAGTTCTCCAACAACTTTAGCTCATCCTACTTTACCTCAGGGTGCCTCGTCTAGTACTGCTGACGGTCAGCGCCAGAATTATTTCTATGCTATACCAGGCCACCAGGAGCAGGAGGATTCACCAGATGTTGTTACTGGTATGCTTCATGTATTTCATTTTTATGTGTACGTTTTGATGGACCCTGGATCAAGTCTTTCTTATGTGACTCCGTTGGTGGCTACGAATTTTGAGATTAGTGCTAAAAAGATTCCTGACCCTTTTCTAGTTTCTACCCCAGTAGGTGAATCTGTTGTTGCTAAGCAAGTGTATAAGAAGTGTCCTATCACTATCCTTAGCAGAGTCATGTTTGCAGACTTGATTTAGCTTGACATGGTTGATTTTGACATTATTCTGGGTATGGATTAGCTTCACTCTTGTTATACATCCATAGAATGTCGTACCCGTGTAGTCAAGTTTCAGTTTCCCAATGAGCTAGTTTTTGAGTGGTTCAGAAATTCTGTAGCTCCCAAGAGTCATTTTATATCCTACCTTAAAGCCAGGAAATTGATATCCAAGGGTTGTATCTATCATATGGTTCGAGTTAAAGACATTAAGTCTGAGACTCTGACTATTCAGTCTATTAGTGTTGTCAATGAATTTCTTGATGCTCTCCTAGGGGTACCTCCTGATAGAGACATAGAATTTGAGATTAATATTTTTCCCGATACGCATCCTATTTCTATTCCTCCATATCTCATGTCCCCTATAGAACTTAAGGAGTTGAAAGAGTAACTCAAAGATCTTCTTGATAAGGTTTTCATAAGGCCCAGTGTATCTCCTTGGGGCACACCCATTCTATTCGTATGAAAGAAAGATAGTTCATTGCGTATGTGCATTGACTATCGTCAGCTCAACAAGGTCACAGTCAAGAATAAGTACCCTCTTCCTAGAATTAATAACTTGTTTGATCAGCTGCAGGGTTCCAGTTATTTCTCGAAAATAGATTTAAGATCCGGCTATCACTAACTTAAAGTCAAAGAGTGTGATATTCTAAAGACAACTTTTCGTACCCGTTATAGTCATTTTGAGTTCCTGGTCATGTTCTTCAGGCTAACTAATGCCCCAGCAGCTTTTATGGACCTTATGAATCGGGTGTTCAGACAGTACCTGAATATGTTTGTTATTGTGTTCATATATGATATCTTTGTATACTCCTAAAATAAAAATGACCATGCAGCTCATCTCCGAATTGTCTTGCGAACCCTTAGAGATCATCAGTTGTTTTCCAAATTTAGCAAGTGTGAATTTTGGCTAAGGTCAGTTGCCTTACTGGGTTATATTATTTCTGCTGAAGGTGTTCGAGTTGATCCTCAAAAGGTAGAAGCTGTGAAAAATTAGCCTAGACCTATCTCTCAGTTTAATATTAGGAATTTCTTAGGTCTAGCTGGCTACTACCATCGTTTTGTTGAAGGTTTCTCTTCCATTGCTGCACCTTTGACCTGGTTAACCCAAAAGAAAGTTAAATTCTTGTGGTCAGATTCTTGCAAGAAGAGTTTTTAGGAGTCGAAGACTCGACTCACTTCAGCCCTTGTGTTGACCCTTCCTAATGGTGTAGATGATTTTATGGTGTATTTTGATGCCTCTAGAGTTGGTTTGGGTTGCGTACTGATGCAGAGAGGAAAGGTTATATCCTATGCCTCCAGACGGTTGAAGTTGCATAAGAAGAATTACCCAACCCATGATCTCGAGTTAGCTGTAGTAGTTTTGTGCTTTAAAAATCTGGAGTCACTGCTTGTACGGTGTTCATGTTGATGCCTTTATGGATCACAAGAGTTTGCAGTATGTGTTTACTTAGAGAGATTTGAACCTGCAGCAGAGAAGATGGTCAGAATTGCTGAAGGATTATGATATGAGCATGTTGTATCACTCGGTCAAGGCCAATGTAGTAGAAGATGCCATTAGCAGATCGTCAATGGGCAGAGTAGCACATATAGAGGAGGATAAGAAGGAGTTAGCCCGTGAAGAGCATCGTCTGTCTAGGTTGGGTGTTAGATTACTTGATTCAGCTGAGGGTAATGTTTGGGTTCAGAGTAGTTCCATATCTTCCCTAGTTTCGGAAGTGAAAGAGAAGCAGGATATGGATTCTCGTATGGTCAAACTGAAAGGGTCCGTCAAAGACCAAAATGTAGAGGTTTTCTTCCAAGGTAGAGATGGTGTATTGAGACTTCAAAATAGACTGTGTGTGCCTGATGTTGATGACTTGAGGAAGAGGATTATGACTGAGGCGCATGGCGTGCGGTATTCTATTCATCCCGGTGCTACTAAGATGTACCATGATTTGTAGGAAATCTATTGGTGGAATGGTATGAAGAAGGATATAGCGAAGTTCGTGGAGAAGTTTGCAACTTACTAACAAGTGAGATAGAGCACCAGAGACTCGGTGGTATGATGGAAGAATTTAGTATTCCTACTTGGAAGTGGGAAGAGGTGAACATGGATTTCGTGACCAGTTTAACTTTCTCTCAACATCATCATGATTTTATTTGGGTTGTTGTAGACAAATTGACTAAGTCAGCACATTTTCTGCCAGTGCATACATCTTTCACCGTGGAGGACTATGCTAAGTTATACATCCGAGAGTTAGTCAGGTTGCATGGTGTTACTTTGTATATCATCTCTGATAGAGGCACTTAATTTACTTCTCAATTTTGGAAAGCCTTTCAGAAGGGTCTTGGCACCCAAGTTAATCTTAGCTCTGCTTTTCATCCGTAGGCAAACGGTCAGGCTGAGAGGACTATCCAAACTTTGGAGGATATGTTGAGGATATGTGTTCTTGATTTCAAAGAAAGTTGGGATGAAAATTTACCATTGATTGAATTTGCGTATAACAAACTTGAGTTTCTGACCTTTTTATTAGAGAAGGATTCTAAGTAATGATAGAGGGAAAATATTGAATACCAGTCATCAGCTTTTCCTCCATTAAATTGGGAGTAGTTTCATGCTTTATTCATAGAAAAGTATGTGCCACAAGCCCTTCATGACCACTATAAGGATGAGTTTTAGGCATTGGAAAAGAAAGACATGATAGTTGTAATACCCCAATCGTTTCTTAAGCCTAAATCCATCTTTTGAGTGAATAAGAGGACTTTTAAAGTGTTTGATATTTAAAACGTATGGTATTTATCTAATTTCTACTTTTTTTCTTGTGGAGAATTGAATAAGCTTTTTATCGATACCAAATTCGCCCAAATACGATACTCGGGTAAAGAGTTAGAGCCATTTTAGTGAGACAGTACCACCTGGCACTTTAGCGCATCGCGGAGCCAGCCAAAATGGCAATTGTCATTTTCCGGTGAGTCTTCATGATATTGGTGCATTGCGCCAAGGGTCAATTTCATAATTGTCAAATTCCAGTGCACCAACGCGATTCCACCGCATTGCGGTGCTCTTCCAGGTCACGACCAAGGTGGCAAATGTGACTTCACCACGTCACGCCACTGAGCAGTTTCCCAATTGTCAAAATCCAGTGAAGGTCCGCGATCATGGCACATCACACCAGGGACAAAAATCAAGCTCCAGTTCTAGAATTTACTCAAGGGTATTTTGGTCTTTCCATCTATACTTACCCACTATATATATACAAATAGAGGAGAAAATCCTCATTTTTCTCTTCCATTCCATCCAAAAGCTAGGGTTTCTCTCAAAAATCCCATCCAATTCTTGTCTAAACATCTCAAAATTGAGCCGTAGTTTTCACAAATTAGTTCAAGATTCAAAACTTCGAAGTAAAGAACATCAAGAACCCTAACTCAAGAAGTGGGAAAAAAAGTTCCAATCAAGTTTCTTCATCTCAAAATCATGATCAAGGTATGTGGGGTTTGAACAAGAACACTCCTTTCATTCTTGTGCCCGAGGATTTAATGTCTATTACTGATTTTTCATGATTTTGCTAAGTGGGTTTACTCCTAAATTACTTTATTAATGATTTATGATACTTGAGCTATTCAATGATTGAGATACATGACTATTTTATTGTTTTATTTCCTAAATTTAGAACTTATGCGATGAATTGTATATTGCTACTATGAATTAGAATTGATAATTTTCAAGTGATAAATGATAAGAGTCATGATTTTAACCTTTTCCATGAGAAGTTGATTATTGAATATATATATTAACATTTGAGTTTAAGATTCAAGAATGAATCTTGTGATGCTTTCCTGAAGCCTTGACATTTGATATGAGTTAATAAGCAAGTCCAATTGATGTTGAGAAAGATTATTTTGAGTTGAGTCGATTTACGAATCCATAAATTATTTATGATTTACCGATGAGATATATTTATGATTTTGGTCTCTATGGTAGACCCTTGAGTGGATTAGGGTGGATTTCCTAACGTGTTCTAAGCTTGAATCTAGGAGTAGTATTTAGCACCAAGAGGGAAGTGTGGGTTCAGCGCATCCTACTTCCCCAGAACTATGTGCCATTGTAGGATAAAGATTAAGGGCCAAAGGCCAAGACAGTGACCACTAAAGTTAAGGTTCTACTCTGATGGCAAGGATAAAACAACTCTCCCAAACGTGGGCAAGACGTTGGACTCTATGTAAGTTCACATGGTTCATGTTGGTTATAAGAAACTCCCAAGTCCATAAGATTTTACATTTTTGGAGTCACTAAGTTACTCTAAGTCTTGAGTTGAAGAGTTTAAGTTGAGTATAATGATTTATGAGATTTACAATGCTTACATTACTATTGATGATTTACTAGGAATATATTTCAGCTAATTCAAGCCAAGAGAGTCATTATTGATAGCATGCATGATTTTCTTATATATTTATGATAATGTTTATAATGTTGCATACACCCCCACATACTCAATACATTCCCAAGTACTGATTCCCATACTCTTCTGTTTTCTATATTTCCTCGTGATGTAGGTTCGGGTGCTTAGTCTCAGCAGCGACAGTGATCTTTGAGTACCTTTATCTATATTTTTATAGTTGGTGAGTCCTCATGGTTCGAGGTCCTATGTCCCTCATTTTGCCTTGTTAGTAGATGGTTATTTCCTTTCAGTTCAGTGTGAGTCAGTTGGGGATCTATCCCAATGGCTTCTCAGTATTATGTAGTAGAGACATTTGTCAGACTAGAGTACCAGTAAGTACAAAAATTTTTAGTATTTTATTTGTACAAGCCAGTATTTCTTCCTAATTAAGTATGTTCAAGTTCATGACATGATTATTCTTCCCTATTTTAGCATGATTAGCATTATAGTTAGTTCTGAAAGTGATGTCACGCTTAGAGGGTTAGCTTGTGGCCACGTGTGGAATTGAGCATCGTGTGATATCTCAGGATAGTTTCTTGGGGCATTACAATAGTTTTCGCCTATGAGGCTACATTCCATGCTTTATCTTGCTATTCTATTAAGATATTCACCTCTGAGAAGGAGATGATCTGCCTCTATGTTAAGGGTTTGAACTATGATCTTCAGGTATTTTTTTTTTTCATATGACTTCAGTAGGAAATGGATTCAATAAAGTTTTAGACTATGTGCAGAAGTTGGAGCAGAATACTTAAGCCAGCCAGGCTAAAGTATTAGACAAGAAGTTGCAAAATTTTAGGACATTTAGTAGGTCTTACTCTAAGGGCCACGGTCAGTAGACCTATTCATCCCATCCTATTCAACCATCCTTGCCAACTTCTAATGTGGTTCAAGCTAAGGGTTCTTCTAAAAAATAAACTGTTAGGGGCCTGGGGGTCAGCATTTTCTTGAGAAAGGGTTTTTCTATTATAGCAATATTAGCTACTTTAAGAAGGAGTATCCTCTAAGGCAGGTGAATTTTGAAGTACAGCAACAAACTCAAGTATAGTTCCAGCAAGTAGAGGAGGAGAAGATGGCATAGGGGTCATTTATAAGGTGGATGGGTAAATTTGATAGGTGGTCGAGGTGGTTTTAGAAAGAGTAACGCAGAGTGAGGAACACAACTGGGGAAGGATTTAGCTCAAACTGATAACTGGACTCATTGTTATGCATTTTTAGAGAGACTAATGTCGTGGCTTTTGATTAAGTGTTCATATATAATATTTTTGTTTGTGATCGAATTACTTCTATATTTGATCTATAGTCTATTTATTCTTATGTATTTTTTTAGTTTGAGGTGGGTCTGAATTTAGTTTGTAATGTACTTTATTATCCTATTTATATATTTACTTCGGTTAGTAAGTCTGTGGTAGAAACCATTGTTTACCGTTCTTGACATATATTATTTATGGGTTTTTAGACTAGGGTAGACTTAATTATTCTGGATATATTGGACTTTGACATAATTTTATAAATGACCTTGTTATCTCCATATAACGTTGTTTCAAATTGTAATTCTAAGACATTTTCTTTTACTATACCAAAAATGGGTAATCTAGAGTGGGAGGTAGTCTATAAGGTCAAACTGGTGAAAATTATATCATTTGTGTAGGTTAGAAGGTTAGAGGGGAAGGGGTGTTCAAAGCTTTTAGCTCATATCTAGGATATGAGTGCGGTTTTCCCTTTTATGGAGACAGTTTCAATAATTTTTTAATTTCAGGATGTGTTCCCTTAAGACCTATCAAGTATGCCTTCAGATAGAGGTATTGATTTCTCATTAACTTAGAGCTGAACACTCTTTCTACATACATTCTGCCCTATAGAATAGCTCCTACAGAGTTGAGGGAGCTCAACACTCAATTGTATGAGCTATTTGATAAGGATTTTATTCATCCAAGTGCTTTACCTTGGGGTGCTCCAGTCCTATTTGGTAAAAAGAAGAACAATAGTTTAAGGATGTGCGTTGATTATAGACAACTGAATAAGGCTAATTTAGAAAGAAATACCCTTTGGCTCGCGTAGAATATTTGTTTGGCTAGTTGTAGGGTGCGTCAATGATTTAAAAAATTAATTTATGATTAGGTTATCATTAGTTTAGAATTAGATCAGAGGATGTGCCAAAGGGAACTTTTAGAACTTGGTATGGTCATTATGAATTTTTGGTGATGTCTTTCAGGTTGACTAATGCACCTGCCGCCTTTATGAGTTTGATGAATGAGATCTTTAAGTTTTTCTTAGATTCTTTTGTTATTTTTATTGATAATACTCTTGTCTACTCCAAGAGTAAAGAAGAGAGTGCAAACCATCTTTGCATAGTATTGCAGGTTCTTATGGAGAAGTTGTTGCATGCTAACTTTTCAATGTACAAATTTTGGTTATCTTCAGTAGCCTTCTTAGGGCACGTGGTTTCTGAAAAAACGGTTATGGTGGATCCCTAGAAGACTGAGGTAGTTAAGAATTGGATTTGGCCTAGTTTATTAACCTAGGTAAGGAGCTTTGTGGATCTCGCTAGTTATAACCGAAGGTTTGTCTTTGCATGCATTACAACTTACTTGAAAAAGTTGAACCTCATAGAATTGCCATTTATTTGGTTAGATCAATGTGAAGAGAGATTCCAAAATCTCAATATACCCTTGAATAATGCCTATTCTTTTATTGACGGTTGAAGGTAAGGACTCTATTGTGTTTTGCAATGCTTCACTTTTGGGTTTGGATGTTGTGTTGATGTAGGGTAAAAATGTCATTGCTTATCCTTCAAGGAAGTTAAAGTCTCATGAAATGAACTACCCAACACATGATTTAGAGTTAGCAGCAGTGGTGTTTCTATTAATAATTTGGAGACACATTCTTTAGGGTGTCAAGTGTGAGGTCTTCACAGATAACCATAGCCTGCATCACGTGCTTACTCAAAGAGATATGAATCTAAGGCGATAGAGGTGGATGGATTTATTGAATGACTATGATATAACTATTCAATATCATCCGGGTAAGTCTAATGTGGTGGCAGATATATTGAGCGAAAAAATGATAATTATGAGTAGTTTATCATTCTTGAGCGTGTCCATGTGACCACTAGCTAGAGAGTTTCAAACTATAAAATCTCTAAGCATGCAATTTGGGGTGTTTGATAAGGGTGGTGTGTTGGCTAGTATTTAGATAAAGTCAATATTTGCAGTTCAGATTAAGGCCAAGTAATTTTAAGAAGAGAAAATGAATGTGTTCCCGAATAAAGTAGTGTACGTATATGTGGAAGGCACCACTTTTGATGTGTGTGGGATTTTTTGGATTAAGGGAATATTATGTGTTCCTCAAGTGGGTGATTTGATCCACGATGTACTTTCAAAGGCCCATGGATTGTGTTATTCTATTATTTGGGTAAGACCAAGATGTACTATGACTTGAGAAAACTTTATTGTTAGCCCAAGATGAATAGGAACATAGTGAATTATGTGTTGGATTAAGGGAATATTATGTGTTCCTCAAGTGGGTGATTTGATCCACGATGTACTTTCAAAGGCCCATGGATTGTGTTATTCTATTATTTGGGTAAGACCAAGATGTACTATGACTTGAGAAAACTTTATTGTTAGCCCAAGATGAATAGGAACATAGTGAATTATGTGTCCAAGTGTTAGAACTGTCAGCAGGTGAAGTATGAACACCAATGCCTATGGGGTTACTTAAGAGAATGTCTATACCTATGTGGAAGTGAGAGCATATTGCTTTGGATTTTACGGTGGGTCTTACTAAGACTTTGGAAAAGTATGACTTGATTTGGGTAATGGTAGATACACTGACAAAATCAACTCACTTTTGACCAGTTTGGGTAGACTGCAACTCTCACTATTTAGCTAACAATAGGGTTCCCCTTGCCATTATTCCGAATAGAGACACTACATTTCCAAATTCTGGGACAAGTTGCATGAAGGAGTTTAGCACAAATCTCATATTTAGCACAATGTTTCATCCTCAAATTGATGGGCAATTGAAAAGGACAATTTATGCACTAGAGGATATGTTAAGGGTCTGCGGGATTTATTTTGGTGGTCGTTGGGACCAGTTTCTTCCATTATGTAAGTTTTCATACAACAATAGCTATCACCCCAGTATTGATATAGCTCTATTCAAGGCACTTTATGGAAAAAAGTATACGTCACCTATTTGCATGTCAAACTTTAGGGCACAAACTTAGTAAAGGAGGCTTAAGAGAAAGGAAGGTTTATTCAAACCAAGTTTTTGGCTGCTCAAAGTAGGCAAAGAGAGTATGCAGACTGTAAGGAAAGAGACATAGGATTTAAAGTTGATGATGAAGTTTTGCTTAAGGTGTTGTAACACCCCGAATCTGATACCTGGAATTCTACACAGTGCTCATGACCCCGAAGGACCACAAGCTAACCCATGACTGATATTTGTACCTATATACTGCATAATATATTGTATAATGTGGAAACATGAACTGAAAGGTCATAAGGTTCAAAACTGTAACATAGGATCTACTAAATCATAACATATGGATGGGGTATGAAATACCCAAAACAACTGAAATAACTAACTGAACATGATAGTCTGGAAAGCCTCTAACTGCCTGAACGGTCTGAATAAGGAGTTGATGGGACATGTCCCCAACTAACTCTAACTAATAAATAAATTAATGAGATAATAAAGTAATGATCATGTCCTCAAAAGATGAGGACTCACTTCTAGCTCTGATTGCTAAGACTGGAATCTACTGATGCTCTGGAGCTCGTGTCTCTGAACCTATGGTATATGACACCATAGCGCAAATGCGTCAGTACTTTGAATGTACTGGTATACTTGTGAGGTAGGCTGAATACATGGAGTTCATATCCATGAACAATATTGGCTAACTGACTAATATGAACGTGAGAATACATGCATGCATACATAGTAACTATATCTGAAATCGTGATAACATGAGTTTACTGATAACTAACATGACTAATGACTGAATTCTAATAACTAATAACACGAGTGACTGTATTTGACAGTGTTGAATCTGATTGAACTATCTGAGTTTCGTACTGTATCTGAGTTGACTGTATTTGACAATCCTGAATTCTGTAGAAATATCTAAGTTCTATTACTGAGATTGATTGAATGTATCTGACAATCATGATTCTGTAACATAAAACTGTGGGAAGTAGTCATCTAACCGACATGTCCCAAATGATGCATTATAGCTGAATTGGGGTCCAATTTGTGCCCTGATTGGAAGGGTGTCAATATCGTGCCACTTGTAAGGACAATATGTGAGTCACCCTCAACTAGCAGGTTACTCTAATGAGAATGATGGGAACCCTCAACTATTAGGTTAAGCCACCTCATCTACCCTCAACTAGCAGGTATGATGTCTCAACCCACGCTGGCTATGTAGTTCTAGAACACAAGGATTGCTTCTAAGAATCACACCCTCAACTAGCAGGTGAATTCCTACCCTTGGGTTCACTCGGTGCTAAATCCTACTCCCATCTGAATAGATACTAAACATGATTAATTAATCTAAACATGGACTGAGCTTACTGAATTCCGTTAACTGATGGAATACTACTGATATCTGACAACTAACTAAGTTTGTGAGATTACTGAGGTTATTGAATTACTGAGCTTTCCTGAGTCACATGACTGACTGAGTTCTATGGATCATGGCTTGACTGACGATATCATGAAAACATGACACTGGCTCTAGGCATATAGATAAATTGCCGGGTACAAGTACCCCTAGGACTCGGTGGAAAGAAACTGACAAAGCATGACTTTCTTGAATACATAACCAACATCGCAATCTATAATTCATTTATTAAGGTAATTCATCAAACATCTGATATGCATAAGCTTGTACATAAATGGAGATTTCATCAGATCACACTAGTTGGGCATTTTTTCCCTTCACATAGGCATTTAATCAAGCACATGGTAGGCATAGTATATGTAGACAACATTATATAACAAATAAACATCATGATTCAACTTTAATTTAATCATCCAAGGGTTTAATCATAGGTCCACATGAATCTACCTTTATACTGATCAATTACACAAAAAATTGATCACCCAACATGGATTAGAATTCAATTGGTCATTATCAACATGAACAAAAGCAACCCAACATTAAATTCATAAAGAAATCCATACAATTGAGCTTTGAAAAGAGATTCTTGGACTTCATGGATGAAAGGAGTCCTTGAATGAATACTATGCATACCTGGGTTGAGTTTCTGGAAGTTCTTAAACTTGAAGAATTTGAATCTCTTAGTTCTTGAAAAAGGATTTGGATTTTGTTCTTTGGGATTAATCATAGAGCAAAAACCCTAATTTTGTTGTTGTATATGGCTAACGAATTTTTGAGCTTTGTTTGGATATAACTAGGTATATAAATGGGTGGTGAAAGACCAAAAAGCCCCTTTAAAAACGGCTTTAAAAAAATTGAATGAAACATGCGATGGTGGGTGCGCTGGTCTATCGCTGGATTGATAGTCCATCAGAATGACCATCGCACTAGGAACAGAATTGGAACTTACTACCTTGGTGCAACGATGGGGTGCAATGGTCCAACGCTGGGTTGACGGTCAGTCTTTCCTGACCATCGCTTCTAGGCAGAATAGGGCCTCACTGTTTCCCTTGCAACGGCCTGAGTGAAGGTCCATCGCTAGTTCGACGGTCCGTTGGCCTAGTCCATAGATCTAGGGAAGAAGTTAGTCACATTGCCTTTCTACGACGGTCGTGGGTGATGTTCTGTCACTAGTCTGATAGTCCATCGGCCTCACTGTCGCACCTGGGCAGTTTTACTATCTTATGTATTTCAGCCATAACTTTCTCTTCCGATGTTGGATTTTGATGAAATTGGTATCGATAGAAAGCTTATACAAAAGTGGACTCATCTTTCAATGAAAGCTTCAAACAGTCTTGGGACAATTTCAGGATAGGAAAAGGTATGAGGTATTATAGGTGTCTCCCATGAATGGAGACATGAGGTTCAGTAAGAGAGAGAAGCTCAACCCATGATATATTGGTGTCTTTATAGTTGTTGAAGAGGTGGGTACAGTTGCATACATATTAGTTCTACCACTGGGATTGTCGGGAATCCATGTAGTATTTCATGTCTTAATACTGAAAAGGTACCGTGAGGATGGAGACTACGTCATTAAGTGAGATTTCATGCTTCTAGATAAGGATTTAGATTGCAAAGAGGAACTAGTAGCGATTCTTGATAAGGATGTTCAGGAACTGAGGATGAAGGAAATTTGTTTGTCTAAGGTTCAATGGATGCACTGTTCAATTGAGGAACCTACTTGGGAAATTGAGAAGACATGCAAGACAAGTACTCTAAATTATTTGAAGATTCATTTACACTCTTCTCTCTTTATTTAGACTAAATTCACATTTGATTATTTTGGGATGAATGATGGGTAAATTTATATATGTTGTAACAACTATTTCCATCATCATGTATGAACATCCCGCTAAAAGTCCTAAGTTAATATTCTTTCCAGTTTTAAAGCTACAAATTTCAGGTTAGGCTAGTTTCAAATGAAATCAAAGTGAGGAATGATCAAGGGAAATACGAGAATAATATGGATGGGTTTAGTGGTATTCAATTTGAATTATAGATAAATTTAGTAAGAAAATTGTAGGAATTTACGAAATCAAATTTGGGTTACCAAAACTCTCAAAATTAATCTTAGCGTAAAAAGCATTCTTTAGAATATCCTGGGTTATGGTGTGTTGTAAAAAAGTGGGACTTTTAGGAGAAACTAGAAATTCTGTCCCATTAAGGCTACCTTATTGGTTGGCACGCCACTATAGAGACCAACACAATAGCAGAGAAATTCCTGTTATAGCGGCAGTCAAAGGCTAGGCAATGCCACTATTGCAATGAAAATCACAGAATATTTTTCTAAAGTAGTTTATTGTCTAAAAACTTATTTGGGCAAATAGAGAAGCAATTTGGGGTGATTTACACCTAAAATTCTTTGTTTGGCTTCAAAAAGATACGGAATCCATCCTCGTTAACCTGTAATTGATGATTATGCCTTAGAATTTCTAATTATGAAGTTCACAGAGGGTTTTAGGGTAGAATTTTATTGTTTTCGGTGAAAGAGAGAAAATTAACCAATAATTTAATAGGTTTTTTTTATTAACAATTAATTTACCCTTGCATCCATTAATTCACTAATTTAACCATGAAATTGGTAGTTTTAGGTGATTATGGTAGAAGAGTCCTAGAATACAAAATGAATTATCATAAATTTGACCTTAGGGGTTGGGATGTGTTATAATTCCTG
This sequence comes from Capsicum baccatum var. pendulum, assembly GCA_030864225.1. Lineage (NCBI taxonomy): Eukaryota > Viridiplantae > Streptophyta > Magnoliopsida > Solanales > Solanaceae > Capsicum > Capsicum baccatum. Next base: position 200,627,364 of record CM061553.1, read on the forward strand.
ACAAGGTAGGTCATGGTATTAGTCATGTGTTTATATGCCTATTCTAGACACAAGCAAGCAAATATTTTACGGAAAGGCAAAGCTCCGTCTTAGAGGAGTTATGTAAGTTCGGTTTGAGGTAGGTGATGGTATTGTAGTTTTATCCAATTTATGCAATAGATGCATGTCAACTACTTTGTAGTGTGTCTTATTCGTGCATGTTGTTTGGTTTGGTTAATGTAAATGATATTATGATTGTTATACTACCTTATTTGTTAAATGTGGAATGTTTGATTTTTAGAATGTTCTAATGGGATTTTGGTGAAACAAAGGTGGTAGACACTTGTGTCAAGGGTTTAGTACATAGATGAAAATTTTCCCCGATAGGTCATGACTATAGGTTAGTTGTATTACCCCTAACGTGTATGTATGAGGGTCAAATGAGTTTGATGGTTCCGTGAGTAAACTGGGTAATATGTTATATGCTAAATAAATAGTTCTGACTTGGTTTGACTTGACTGAAATTTACAGGTGATAATATGTTGACTTGTCGATTTTGATCCCTAATTTCTTATTTGTTGCTTGTTATGCTAAGTGTGATTGTTGAGTGGATTAACTTGTTGTACTATAAATTGGATATGTGTTTATATTCTCATCTAGGGTCGGCCAAATGGGACTACAAGTACAGTATTGTTTTCTTATGTCCTGATACTACACTTGCTCTTATTTTTGTGTAATGCCCTGAGACTACCACCTAGATGTGACACGGTGCTTAGAACTACAAGTATTCCCAAAGTTAACCTATGGTATCTTCTTGGCATTAATATATAATAAACTTAAAACATGAGCGGAGGCTTTAACTTGATAGTCTTAATTTATTTAGATAAACATTTTCGACTAAACATCAACTGAAACCTATGAATATCTGAATAAAACGACCACAACTAGACTCGCCTCTAAACATACTGAAGAGACACTTGGACAGACCCCATCTTACCGAAAAGAAAACATAAAGTTTGAATATAATTAGCACTAAGTTACTAGAATCAACCATAATCCAGGTCCTCAAAACATAAGGACTCATCAATTGGCATAAGGTAGGAAGTGGTGATCATTGCTAATCATAATGCTGAGGGTGAACATCAGAACCTACATCATAATAGTATGCAAAACACAGAGAGTTTATGGTCAGTACTTTTGTAATGTACTGAGTATATGGGGGTGCATGTAATAAAACTAAGATAAATCATAATTTTAAAATATATATGATAAGTGTATATAGACTCACCATATTAATGAATAAACTTATATTTGAAATATCATAAAGCATAAGTAGTAAGGCGAAACCCAGTAAAGTTAGTGAGTCATTATACTTATTTTCTAAAATTAATATTTCTTTGGCAGGTTCTTACAACCGACATACCCTATTTGAGAAATATTAAACTCAACTTGTAACCGTTGTTGTGAGGGTTTTCAATACCTTGCCAGGGTAAAGAACGACAACCTGGAGGGAATTCATTCATGAGAAGTAATACACTTTCAACTAACGAAGACTTTCTCCAAGAGGAGACACTATCAACTAACGAGGACTCCCTCTTTAACCTATGATGGAACGTAAGTTAGGAACTTAGATGTGCTAAACCTATATTACCTTAGTGCTAAATACCACTTTCAAAATTATACTAGTGCTCATAATATATGAAATCCACCATAAATTAAGCATATAGGTTTACAAGTCTGAAAACCAATCCTGCTCCTATTTCGAATTCATATTCAAAAGTAATTATGTGAATTTCATATTAAATTTGAAATCATACGTCTGAATTACTTGTAAACTAAGTGAATCATGCTAAAATCATATATATGTGCCAACCTATGGTTTTTTGTCAAGAAATCTAAAAATTTCAACCATATGAGTCAAAACATAAGAAAACCATGAATTCTTGTTCTAAAGGCAATGTAATTCATAAGGGATCATCATAATTTCAAAATCATGTAAATTGGTTATAAACCCTATTAAGAAAATCCATAAAGTCTGAATATAACTAGAACTATGCTACTAGAAGCAAACATAATCCAGATCCTCAAAACATGAGGACTTACCAACTGACGGGAGGTAGAAAGTTGTGATTATGGCAAACCGTGATGCTGAGGCCGAGCATCAGAATCTACATCATAATAGGATGCAAAGCACAAAGAGTATATGGTCAACAATTTTGGAATATATTAGTATATGAGGGTTCATCTAATAAGTAAAACTGATACATATTGTAAGCTTAAAACATGCATGTTAAGTGTATACAGACTTACCATATTCATGAATAAACTAAAAGATTACATATAACAAAGCATGAGTAGTAAAGAAAAATATGGTAAAGTCAGTGAGTTGTTATATTTAGTTTCTAAAATTAATATTTCAATGGGAGGTTATTTCAATTAACATGCTCTATTTAAGCAATATGGATCCTAACCTGTAACCCTTGTTGGGAGGGTGTTCTATACTTTGCAGGGTAAAGAATCTTTACTAGCATGACTTCACTCATGAGAAGGAAGCCACTCTCAACTAACGAAGACTTTCTCACAAGATAGACACTCTCAACTAACAAGGACTCCCTTCTTAACCTACGGTGGAATGTAGTTTGGAAATTTGGGTGTGCTAAACTCGTATTCCATGGGTTCTAAATACTACTCCTAAAACCATACTAGTTCTCATAATATATGAAATCAGCATAAAGTAAGCATATTGATTTATAAGTCTGAAAATCAATCATGCTATTGTTTCTAATTCATGTTCACAAGTAAATATGTGAATTTTATATTAAATATAAAATTGTAAGTTTGAATTTCTTGTAAACTGAGTAAATTATACTACACGCATATTTACTAATATATGGTATTTCTTGTCAATAGAGTGAAATTTTTAATTCATAAAATCAGCCATTTGAGTCAGAACATGAGAAAACCATGAATTCTTGTATTTAAGGAAATGTAATTCATAAGGGAGCATCATAGTTTCAAAATTATGTAAAGCGGGTATTAACCCTATTTATAAAATTCATAAAATCATTTATAAAAATAAAATTACTAGGCACAAGGATGAAATAAAACTCTTGTTCAAACTCCACATACCTAGACTTCTTGATTTCTTGAAAGAAACTTTGAGTTTGGACCCCTTGAGGTGGAATTTGGGAGAAACCCCTTTTTGTGGTGTTTTTGACACTTTGGAAATGATGAAATCATGATATAGAATGAAGGAAATTTTTTTAGTGTGAGTTATAGTATAACTTAGGACATAAATAACCAGTTTCCCTTGAAAAAATAAAGGGAAAATGGAATTTGAGCATTGTTATGGCCACTGTCTTGTTACACCCTTATCGTACTAAACCTGTGGCTTGGCACGCCCTTACCATAGTATCCAATGGGTTGGATATGCTACTATCATTCTAGGCCAATAGTTTTTGTGTCTTGGTCGTGCTTTTCTTTGTGGCACTGCCTTAATGCAGACCCTTACTATTTTGGGGGTAACATTTAGCCCCAAAACTCATTATGCAAATTTCAAAATATTTTCCGATGGTTCCATTATCTCTTTTAATTATCACCCAACCTTAAAATTACATTAAAACACATGGGAGATATCAAAATAAAATTGTTGAACTTATAGGGCATAACAATATATCCCTTTTGGGACCACACGTCCACCAATAAAGGCTAGAATGGGGAAAATTTGACTTATGGAGGCGTTAGGCTTACGTCTTAAACTTATCATGCCATGTAACTGAAGCCAACCCTAAGAACATGGATGCGACTGCACTAACTGACCATACATAAATTTCATAAATTGGATTGATAGAAGTAAAGATTTCGACGAGGAAAAAACCTTTGGAGGAAATTTCATACCTCAAGTTGACTCAGTTTAAGGAGCAAATAAGTGAGGCTATCGATTCATCATTTTTTCCTGTTCTTTCCATGTCACTCCCTAATCTTACTGGTTCCTCTCTAAGACTTTCAATGAAGCCACATCCTTATTCCTTAACTTCCGAACTTGACAATTAAGAATTTCAACTGGAATCTCCTCATAGGATAAGTTATCTTTCACTACGATACTTCTTATGGGAACTATCAAGGATGGATCTCTAATATATTTTTTCAACAGTCACATAGAAAACTGAATGAACAACGACTAATTTTGATGGAAGATACAACTCATAAGCAACAACTCCAATGAGCCTTAAGATTTCATATAGACCAATGTACCTAGGTATGAGTTTTTCTTTTTTTCGTACCACATTACTTCCTTTATGAGTGATACTTTTAAGAATACCCAATCCCTCACAATAAATTTTATTTCTCTTTCTAACATTTGCATGTGATTTTGATGGCTTTGAGTAGTTTTCAACCTCTCATGAATCAACTGAACCCTTTCTGTAAGCTTCAAGAACAAAATTTGGCCCAATCAAAGCAGCTTTACCAGTCTCAAATCACCCTATAGAGGATCCACATCAACGCATATAGAGACAGATAGTCATCCGAATTTTATTTAAAGTCAATTACACAATATCTTAGCATATCTTTGAGAGTTTGGAAAGTATGCTTGGCCTGACCATCTATTTGAGGATGGAAAGCGGTACTAAGCTTTACATTTATACCAAGGCCTTTCTAAAACGATTGCCAAAACTATAAAGTAAATTAGGTACCTCAATCTTAGATGATGGATAAAGGAATCTCATGAAGTCTTGCTAACTCACAAACATATAAATTAGTATAATCTTCAGTTGTATCTGAGGTCTTGAATGGAAATAAATGGGCTGACTTTTTCATTCCATCTACGAAAACCCAGAACAAATCATGAAAAATCTTAGTTCAATGAAGTCCCATAATACAATCCATGTTAATAACCTCCCACTCTTTGATGCTCAACTTTCACTCACTGACAATTGGGACACTTAGCCACAAACTCTAATATGTCTCTTTTCATACCATTCCATTAGTAGACTTCTTATAAATTGTGGTACATCTTGGTGGCACTAGGGTGAATCAAATACTTGGAACTATGAGCCTCCACTAACATTCTATCTCTCAGCCTATCCACCTTGGGAATACATAACTGACCTTGATAGCAAAGAACACTATCTCCCCACTTGGTGAAAATCTCCACCTTTTTTGACGTACTGCATCTATTAACAGACTAAGTAGGGTTATTATGTTGTTTTTCCTTCATCTCTACAATAAGATATGACTCTGAAGCATTTTAAACCATCAACCTACCATAATTTGTATTATGCAAATGAACTCCCAATTGAGCTAATCTAAGCACTTTTTTTGCCAACTCATTTTTCTCCTTTGTAACATGTGCTATATGTAATACCCCGTACTATTCTTAGCTCAGTTCAGCTTTCAGTTACATGAATAAGGATATTAAGGCTTGAAAATTTCACCAAATATTAGGGACTTAGTCATTTTTTAGGCTTCTAAACTTGGAGGATTTTTAACTTGGTCTTTCCGACCCCGAGATGTTGGTTTTTGAGTTAATTCATGTTCAGGGGTGTAAGGAGCATGTCTTAGAGAAGTTCTATATTTTTGTAGATGAGGTTTAGGTCATGTTTGAATCATGAAACTAGAGGGTTACCATGATAAGGTCGCGTCATAGCAAATGACCTGAACTCACTTTCATCGCATTGTGGTGAGGGAATTCAACTATTGTAATTAGATCATATTGTGGTAAGCCTATCGCATCCAGTTTCGATTTTAAATTCCTGAGGGGAAATTAGGTCTTTTCCCTCTCAACCCAATCATTCAAAACAAGACTTGGGCATCAGTTAGGGCATAATTTTGCCTTTCTTCTCCAATTATCCTCCAAGAAAACCATTTCCTTTCCCCAAGAACACATTTAATTCCTTTCTCCCTAAGAAATCAAGAATTTAAGTTTCCCAAATTTAAGAACCTTCAAGAAAGCATCAAGATTGTTGTTTATCTTTCAAGTTAAAAGCTTAAGGTATGTGGGAGTTCATCCATGGGTCCCCTTTCACCCATGGAGCCAAAGAACCTTTTTTGGTTTTAAATTATGAGTTTTACATGATTAAGTTGAACTATCTCCATGAATCTCATATTAATTCAATTTCAAGTTATAATTAAAATTGCTTTCTAGTAGAATGTGAGCCCTAGAATTTGACAACAATTCTAGAGAATACTTAGAAGCTATTAATTTGAGGGTGTATTGTTTCACTGACATAAAATCTTACAAGAGGGTCATGAACTCCTCCACTTTAGATTCCCTTATCTCATGATGAAAGAACCTGTCCACAAAGTTGTTTGAAACACATTCCAACTTATTTGACCTATATTCTCACCCTTAACTTCCTTCCACAAGATAACCCAATCATTAAAAACATCTTTGAGATGATGAGATGCCAATTCCACACTCTCCAATTTGTTGACATGCATAATTTGAGTGATTTTCTTCACCTCATCAATGAAGAATGTCAGATTCTTATTCATCTTGAAAATGAAGAACTCTGATGGGTTTATCCTCATGAAATTTCAAACTCTTACTGCATCTAAGTTACCATTCAGTTGAATTGGGATTGCCTCTAGTTGATTACGTTAAGCATTTATATCCTAAGCTAACACCTGAAAGGTAGCCCAAAACTCAACATGGAAGTCATTTTTGCTTAAAGGATCTGCAGGTGTTGGTAGGAATGGTTGGTTCCTATTTCTACAGACATAAGATCTATAAGGAGGCATTCTCTATCATGTTAAAGCATGAATTAAAAAACATAGAGATAAATCTAGAGCACGAAAGAGATCATGAAATAAAGAACTGTTCCTAATAATGTCTCGTGGCCTCTCGCTCATAAGTATGACGTGCTTTACACCCATGAACAAAACTCTATGTAACATGACTTGTTAGACTTCCTAGGACTCTTAAAATCTTAGAATCTAATACCAAGTTTGAAATGCCCCGAGATAACCCGCTGGATGCTAGTGCTTATAACTATAAGTAGTACCATAGCTAGCCCATGGTATCTTCTTTGCATTAACTCATAATAAACTTACTTAAAATATGAATGGAAGCTTTAAATTTGTAGTAAGAATTTATTAGGATAAAATATCTCAACAAAGCAATGTGAACTAAACATCAACTAAAATAAATGAATGTCTAAAAACAACTACCAAGTCTATACAAGCCTTTAAACATACTAAAGAGCCTCTAAGATATACCCCAATTGAACCGAAAGAAAACATAAAGTTTGAATATAATTAGAACTGAGTTACTAGAAGTAACCATAATCCAGGTCCTCGGAACATAAGGACTTATTAACAGGCAGAAGATAGGAAGTGGTGATCATTGCTAATTGTGATGCTGACGGCAAACATAGGACCTATATCATAATAGTATGCAAAGGATAAAGAGTTTACGGTTAGTACGTCTGTAATGTACTGAGTATATGGGGGTGCATGTAATAAGTAAAACAAACATATATCATAATTTTAAAATATACATGCTAAGTGTATATAGACTCACCATATTCATGAATAAACTTAAATTTGAAATATCATAAAGCATAAGTAGTAAAGCAAAATCTAGTAAAGTTAGTGAGTCATTATACTTATTTTCTAAAATTAATAGTTCTTTGGGAGGTTATTACAACCGACATGCCCTATTTGAGAAACATGAAACCCAACTTGTAACCCTTGTTGTGGGGGTGTTAAATACCTTTTCAGGGTAAAGAACCATAACTGGAGTGTATTCATTCATGAAAAGAAAACCACTCTCAACTATCAAAGACTTCCTCCAAAGGGGGATACTCTCAACTAACGAGGACTCCCTCTTTAACCTACTGTGGCACTTAGGTTGGGAAATTGGGTGTGATAAACCTGCATTCCCTCAGTGCTAAATGCTACTTTCAAAATCATACCAGTGCTCAAAATATATGAAACCCACCATAAATTAAGCTTATAGGTTTATAAGTATGAAAACCAATCCTGCTCCTATTTCGAATACATATTCAAAAGTAATTACGTGAATTTCATATTAAATCTGAAATCAAAACTCTGGATTTCTTATAAACTGAGTGAATCATTCTAAAATCATATTTATGTACTAACCTATGGTAATTTCCTATGAAGAAAGATAAAAATTTAATTTATAAAATCAACCATATGAGTCAAAACATGAGCAAACCATGAATTCTTTTAATGAAGGTAATGTAATTCATAAGGGAGCATCATAATTTCAAAATCATGTAAAGTGGTTATAAACCCTATTAAGAAAATCCATAAAATCATTTATAATGATGAAATTCTTAGGAACAAGGATGAAAAATAACCCTTGTTCAAACTCCACTTAACTGAACTTCTCAATTTCTTGAAAGAAACTTTGAGTTTGGAGCCCTTGAGGTAGAAATTAAGGTGAAACCCCTTCTTTTGGAGTTATTGAGAGTTTGGGAGGAGAGGTAATCATGAAATAGTGATATGGAATGAATAAAAACGTTTAAGTGTGAGTTATAGGATCACTTAGGATGTAAAAGATTAGTTTGCCCATGAAAAATTAAAGAAAAGATGGGATTTTAGCATTGCCATGACCACTAACATATTAATCCTCCCAATCTAGTGGCATAGCTTGCCCTTATTATGGTATCCAACTAGAGCGGCATGCTGCTATTATGTTAGGCTTTTGGGTTTTACGTTTAGGTTATACCTTACCTTTGTGTCACGGCCTGACTACGGACCCTTACTATTTTGGGGTTACGTTTAGCCCTAAAACTCATTCTTAAAATTCCAAAACACTCCCTAATGGTCCCTATATCATTTCTAATCATCATTCAACCTTAAAATTGCATTAAAACACATGAGCTATCAAAAAATAATCATTGAACTTATGGGGCATAACATTTTGTTATTGCAACATATATTTCAATGCCTTCTACAAGTCCTCACTTATGATCCTAGCAGTTGACTTCAAATTTTAGGGTGAAAAGCTGTAACACCCCGATTCGCTGAACCGAAATACTACACGGTGCTCATGACCCCGAGGAACCACAAGCTAACCCATGACTGATATCTGTACCTGTATACTGCAAATCATGATATAATAATGCGAAATACATAGAACTATAAGGCTATAAGGTTAAACTGAATAAAATCATGTGGGTGAAAATACCTAAAACAACTGAATCTGAAAGCTAAGTCTGAACGTAAATCTGAACGTAAATCTAAAAGCCTCTAAACTATCTGAATAAGGAGTTGAAGGAACATGTCTCCAACTAACTCCTTAAAATTGAACTGAAGAAATAAATAAATAAATCAAATCATATTGTCCTCGAATCAATGAGGACTCATTGTGTCTCTGCGACTGGAATGCTACCGTTACTGCTGGGCTGGAGCTCATGTCTCGAAATCTATGGTGTAATATGAAAAGAAAGCACCATAGCGCAAAAGTGTTAGTACAACTGCAGTACTGAGTATACGAGGAAGGTAGGCTGAACATAAAGGGTTTCATGCATGAACAACACAGACTGACTAATATAAACGTGGGAGTGCAAACACACATATATAAAAAATGGGACCGTGAATATGTGATAGCATAACCTGTAAGCTAATACATGGTTTACTGATAACTGTCATGACTGATACTAAAACTGATAACATGGACGACTGTATCTGACAGTCCTATATATACTAAAATCTAAAGAACGCCCTAAGTTTTTTTAATTGAGACTGATACTGAAACTATGGGAAGTAGTGTTTAACCGACATGCCCCATGTATGCCATTATGGCTAAGCTAGGGTCCAATCTATGCCCCGACTAGAGGGGTGTCAATACCGTGCCACGGGTAAGGACAACCTGTGAGTGACCCTTATCTGGTGGGTAATCAATAAGAATGGTGGAAACCCTAAACTAACGGGTTAAGCCACCTCATCAACCCTAATCTGACGGGTTAAGATTTCTCAACCTACGCTGGCTACGTATTTCTGGAACACAAGGATGACTACTAAGAATCACACCCTGAACTGGCGAGTGAGTTCCCATCCTTGGGTTCACTCAGTGCTAACCTCTACTCCCATCTGGAGGGACTGAACATGAATAACTGACTGTGCATGACTTAATCTTACTGAATTCCTTTGACTGGTGGAATGTTACTAATATCTGACAACTGACTAAGATCATGAGGTTTTCCTGAGTCACATGACTGACTAAAGTTTATGGAATCATAGCTTGAGTTCGGATATCATGAAACATGACATGGATCTAAGCACACAACTATAGTTTTCGGGTACAAGTACCCCCAGGACTCGATGGAAGGAAACTGACACACATAAATGACTTGATCATAAGAGTAGAGTCCATAATTTATAATATCACAAGCAGGGATCTCATACTAAGCATGGTTATCAACAATGTATTGCATGGAAAGGATTTCATATCACATGAAAGTACTTGCACAATCTTAATATCATGTTCATTGCATAATCATATTGGCAACACATACCAATAGCATGGAAGTTCATGTGGATTGCAGGGTTATCATACATCTTGTCCATAAGTAGGATTTGCAAGTAAACATAGCATAATCTCATATGAATAGTTTATAAGTATTCCAACAACATTTACAAGGCACATTAACAACATAGAAGTCATTGGAACGTAAGGGCATATGATGAATGCTTCACTTAGTCACAATTTAGCTATATTGTATAATTTCTAGTTTCTTAGGCTTTTTATCAAACACCTTACATGCACATCTTAAGCATAGGTGAAATCATCAAATTATACATCATGAACAACAAAATTTACATGTTTCCAACTCATATGATATCATGAAATTCAAAAAAAATATAAAGATTCCATCTTGGGAATCACCCAATATCACAACATGATCATCAACACCCAACAATATAGAAATCATACTTTATAATGAAAAAGAGGGTTTTTGAGCTTTATGAATGAAAGGGATCCATAAATGAACTCACGCATACCTTAGAAGGAAGATTCTTGATGATTGACGGAGCAATTTTCTTGAAATCGGATCTTCAAGCTTAGTTACACAACCCTAATTATTTTTCTCTTTTAGTTATCTTGGATGATGAACTTTGAGATGATAATAGGGTTGTAATATGTTTAGAAGCTATATATTTCGTAGGGTTAAGATTAGGGACGTGTAAGGAGTGTTAAAAGACTTAATTACCCTTACAATAACTCAAAACAGAGTGTTTTTGGCACCAGGAACTGACTTAGGCGGCACCCAAGTGATTGCCTAAGCTAGGTTGGGCGGCGCCTAACCAATCTCCTATGTTTGGGTTGGGCGGCGCCTAACCAATCGCCTATCCTTACTGTCTCTCACGAAAATGGGCATAACTTTTCGCTCGGGTATTGGATTAAGGCGAAATTGGTATCGTTGGAAAGCTAATTCAATTATATACAATTTGGATGGTCTAAATCAGCCAAAATACCATATTAGCATCGAGTTATACTCGTTCAAAGATGATCCTTGTAAAATCGAACACTAAAACTTGATGGATTTAAAATCTCTTTGCTTGTATTACCTTAAGTGACTCATATGAACATGATTAATGCATCATAAGCTATCCTTTCACTAGGATATTCATTTTAAGTCATGTACTCAAGTATGAGTCATAGGATAGGAGATTTCATAAGTAGGAATACTTATTCATTTCCTAGCTTAGAAACATGTGGGGTATTACAATATCTCTCCCTTGGGAACATTTATCCTCGAATGAGAATTTACTGAGAAGGGATAAAAGACAATAGAACCTGAATTGAAAACGAAGAACTGAAACTTGATCTCATGACTAACATGCTAAACATACTGAACTCGTGCATATCTGATGCACGGACAACTGGCACATGAATGCATGACTGAGTATGAAACGATTAATAGGTACCAAGTTTATACTGGAAACATGAACATGAAACTGAATAAGATTAAGGAGAACTGTTACCTTGAGCTTGATCTGAATTGGCGGGGAAAAGGTGAGGATACTTGGTACGCATATCTGCTTCTGTTTCCCAAGTAGCTCCCTCATGAGACTGATTTCGCCAAAGAACCTTGACTAGAGAGACTTCTTTGTTCCTCAATCTACGAGTCTGATAATCTAAGATTTTGATTGGAATCTCTTTATAAGAGAGGTTCTTCTGAATGTTGATGCTCTTAATAGGGACAACAACTGCTGGGTCACTTATGCACTTCTTTAGTAAAGAGACATGGAAGACTGGGTAGACTGAGGCTAGATTTGAAGGCAACTCGAGCTCATAAGCTACCTTGCCGAAGAGACAAAGAATTCTGAAGGGACCAGCATACCGGGGACTGAGTTTCCCTTTCTTGCCGAACCTCTTCACTCCCTTCATGGGAGAGATCTTAAGATAGACGTAGTCAGTGACCTCGAACTCGATATCCTTTCTACGAACATCTACATAGGACTTCTGTCAGCTCTGAGCAGCCCAGAGTCTCTCTCTAATCAACTGAATTTTCTCTAAGGCATCGAATACTAAGTCAGGACCTATGATTGAGGCCTCACTAACTTCGAACCAACCAATCGTAGATCCATATCTCCTACCATATATAGCTTTGAATGGAGCCATCTGCATACTAGAATGATAGCTATTGTTGTATGCAAACTCAATCAAAGGTAAGTGGTCATCCCAACTTTCCTTGAAGTCAATTGCACACGCTCTTATCATATCTTCAAGAGTCTGAATGGTCCACTCTGCTTGACTATCTATCTGAGGATGAAATATTATGCTGAGATGGACTTGGGTACCGAGACCCTTTTGGAATGCTTTCCAAAAGTGAGAAGTGAATTGGGTACCTCTGTCTGAGATGATAGATAGTGGAACACCGTGTAACCTGACTAACTCCCTGATATAGAGTTTGGTATAATCCTAGGTGGAATAAGAAGTACGAACAGGAAGGAAATGAGCTGACTTGGTCATTCTATCTATAATGACCCAGACTGAATCATGCTGATGACGAGTTTTAGGCAAACCCTTCACGAAGTCCATGTTAACTTCTTCCCACTTCCAAGTAGGAATGGTGAACTCTTGTATGGAACCACTAGGTTTCTAATGCTCTATCTTAACCTGCTGACATGTAGATCACTTAGCCACAAACTCTGCAATATCTCTCTTCATCCTACTCTACCAATAGATCTCCCGCATGTCGTGGTACATCTTAGTATCCCCTGGATAAATAGATTATCGTGCACCATGCGCTTCTGCAAGAATTCGCTGTCTCAATTCATCTACACCTGGAACACATAAAAGACCCTGACAACGAAGAACACCATCTCCCCCTTGGGATAAAACCTCAACTTTCTCATTCTGAACTGACTCTTTGAGCTTGACAAGGCTAGGATCCCTCTTTTTCTCTTTCACCTCGAAAACTAGAGATAACTCTGAACTACTATGAACACATACACCACCCTCTGAAGAATCGACTAAGTGAACGCCTTGTCTGGGAATCTGATGGATCTCCTGAGCCATCTTTTTCTTACTATCCTCAAAGTGAGAAATACTATCCATGGAGAGTCGACTGAGAGCATCGGCCACAACATTGGCCTTGCCCGAATGATAAAGAACACTCATGTCATAATCCTTCAAGAGCTCTAACCACCTTCTCTGGCGAAGATTGAGATCTTTATGGGAAAAGACATACTGGAGGCTTTTATGGTCTGTGAAGACATCTACATGAACTCCATTGAGATAATGCCTCCAAATCTTCAAGGCAAAAACTACCGCTACTAACTCAAGATCATGAGTAGGATAATTCTTCTCATGTGGATTTAATTGTCTAGAGGCGTAGGCTATGACCTTACCATGCTGCATAAGGACACAACATAAACCCACTCTGGATGCATCATAATAGACTACAAAACCATCTGAACCATCTGGAATAGCTAGAACTGGAGCTGAGGTGAGTCGATTCTTCAACTCTTGAAAGCTCTTGCTGCATGAATCTGACCACTGAAACTTAATCTTCTTCTAAGTCAATCTAGACATAGGAGATGCAATAGAATAAAATTCCTCAACAAACCGTCTGAAATAGCCAGCCAAACCCAAGAAACTCCTAATATCTGATGGAGATACGGGTCTGGGCCAGTTTCTTACAGCCTTGGTTTTCTGAGGATCTACTCTAATGCCATCACTGAAAATAATATAGCCAAGGAATGCTACTGATCTTAGCCAAAATTTGCACTTTTTAAACTTAGCGAATAACTGGTGATCCCTAAGAGTCTGAAGAACAATCCTGATGGTCTGCATGATCACGCTCTATGCGAGAATAGACCAGAATATCATCTATAAAGACTATGACAAACATGTCCAAGTACTGCTTGAACACACGGTTCATCAAATCCATAAAAGTTGCAGGGGCATTGGTAAGACCAAATGACATGACTAAAAATTTGAAGTGACCATACCGAGTACAGAAAGCTATCTTTGGAATGTCACATTCTCTAACTCTGAGCTGATGATAGCCTGATCTGAGGTCTATCATAGAAAAGTAACTGGCACCCTGAAGTTGGTCGAATAGATCATCAATTCTGGGAAGAGGATATCTGTTCTTGACCGTGACCTTGTTGAGTTGACGACAATCAATACACATTCTGAGAGAGCCATCTTCTTGCGCACGAATAATACTGGCGCACCCCATCAGGAAATGTTGGGTCTGATGAATCCCTTATCTAAGAGATCCTTTAACTAATCTTTTAGTTCCTTGAGTTCTGTTGGTGATATTTTGTCTGGCGGAATAGAAATCTGTTGAGTATCTGGAAGAAAGTCTATGCCGAAGTCTATTTCCCTTTCGGGAGGAATGCTTGGAAGATCTTCGAGAAAGACATCTGAGTATTCATTAACAACAGGGACTGTTTCGAGTTGGGAGATTCAGAACTGGAATCTTTAAAATGCCCAAAATAATACACACACCCCTTATAAATTATTTTCCTTGCCCGAAAGTAGGAAAGAAGTTGACCCCTAAACGCTGAAATACTACCCTTCCACTCTAAGATGGGCTCAATCGGGAACTGAAACTGAGCTATCCTGTTTCTGCAGTCAACTGTGGCATAGCAAGAATAAAGCCAATCCATGCTGAGAATGACATCAAAATCAATCATCTCTAACTCCATTAAATCTACTAACGTGGATTTTTGAGATATCATAACCGAGCAGTTCCTGTATACCCATCGGGCTATGATGGTTTCACCCACTGGGGTAGAGACAGAGAAGGGATCTGCTAGGACTTCAGGACTGATTCTGAAATCGCCTACTATGTATGGAGTAACAAAAGACAAAGATGCACCTGGGTCTAGCAAAGCATAAACATGAACATGGAAAATCTGTAACGTACCAATAACGACATCAGGAGAATTTTCCTAATCCCATCGGGACTGAAGAGCATAGAGTCTATTTGGGCGTTACCCACTGGTAGCACTGGAAATAGCACCCTGCTAGTTCGGGCGACTGGACTGAGCTGTAGAATGATTTTGTTGACCCTGAAGACTTGACTGTAGACACTCCCTAATCCTATGGCCTGTCTTGCCATAACCAAAATAGACATCACTACTGGCTCTGGAAATGCCCTTGTGGTTCTTACCACAAGTCTAACAAAGGGGATTCCTTCGGGCACTGCTAACACTGCCCTAAGATTTAGAGCCTGGCACTTTGTCTCTATTGCCGTCTCTGAACTTTGGCACTATAGCGCTGGCATAGGAAAGAGCTGAAACGGCTGACTTGGAGCGAAACTGTGGATGGTTTCCTCCATCTGACTTGGGGTGAGCAAAGTAGAAGTTACCTGACCTTGCTCTCTTGTTCTGCCTCTCCCTTGTCTTAAACTTCTGCTCTTCTACTTGTTGGGGATGGGTCATGAGTCTGTCTAAGGTCATATCACTGATCAACATCGCAGACCTACACTTATTTACCATGCTATCGTTGACCCCTCACACGAACTTGCTCATCTTAGCTCTATTGTCTGCAACCACATGAGGAGCATACCTGGCTAGCTTAGTAAATCTAAGATAATACTTCCTAACCATCATATTCCCCTGCCTAAGGTTGATGAACTCAAGAACTTTGGCTTTCCTCAGCTCTTGGGGAAAGAATTTGTCTAAGAAGGCTATGACAAATTCCTCCCACTCGATAGGGCCTGTATCATCTAACCTCTCAGACTTCCACTGTTTGTACCAATTATGAGAAAAATCCTGTAACTATTAGGTGGCTAACTCATCACTCTCAATAGAAGTAACACCCATGATGTCAATGACCTTCTGTATTTGGTCAACGAACTCCTGAGGGTCTTCATCAGACTTAGACCCATGGAAAGATGGAGGGTTCATCCGGGTGAAGTACCAAACCCTAGCTGCTTTGTGATTGGCCACTGGATTGGCCGGAATGACTGGTGGCCGTTCATTCTGTGAAGCTATGGACTGAGCAAGTGTGGTAAATACGGCTCTAAACTCTGCATGGGAAACATGTTTTCCCAAATGATCTTCGGGTTGAGGAGCTGGCTGGTTTCTTCTCTTTGGGGCCATGGTCTGGAATAAGAGAAGAATGGATTAGACTGAGAGTTTATCTTATGATTGTGCTCACTATCAGGACATGAATAATGAAGAAAGAGGACAGTTCCTAAAATATCTTATAGCCTCCCGCACATAAATGTGGCGCGCAACACACCCATGTACAAGACTCTACTAGATGCGGCTTTCAGACTTTCTAGGACTCTATTGAACCTGGCTCTGATACCAAGTTTGTAACACTCTGATTTGCTGAATCGAAATACTACACGATGCTCATAACCCCGAGAGAAGCTAACCCATGACTGATATTTATACCTGCATACTACAAATCATGATATAATAATGCAGAATACATAGAACTGCAAGGCCATAAGGTTTAACAGAATAAAATCATGTGGGTGAAAATACCCAAAACAACTGAATCTGAAAGCTAAGTCTGAACGTAAATCTGAAAGACTCTAAACTATCTGAATAAGGAGTTGAAGGAACATGTCTCCAACTAACTTCATAAAATTAAACAGAAAAAATAAATAAATAAATCAAATCATATTGTCCTCGAATCAATGAGGACTCACTGTGTCTCTGTGACTGGAATGCTACCGCTACTGCTGGGCTGGAGCTCGAGTCTCAGAATCTATTGTGTAACATGAAAAGAAATCACCATAGCGCAAATGCATCAGTACAACTGGAGTACTGAGTATACGATGAAGGCAAGCTGAACATAAAGGGTTTCATGCATGAACAACACTGACTGACTAATATGAACGTGGGAGTGCAAACACACATATATTGAAACTGGGACCATGAATATGTCAAAGCATGACCTGTAAGCTAATACATGGTTTACTGATAACTGTCATGACTGATACTAAAACTGATAACATGGATGATTGTATCTGACAGTCCTATATATACTAAAACCTAAAGAACGCCCTGAGTTTTTTTATTGAGACTGATACTGAAACTATGGGAATTATTTTTTAACTGACATGCCCCATGTATGCCGTTATGGCTAAGATGGGGTCCAATCTCTGCCCCAACTGGAGGGGTGTCAATACCGTGCCATGGGTAAGGATAGCCTGTGAGTGACCCTTATCTGGTGGGTACTCAATGAGAACGGTAGGAACCCTAAATTGATGGGTTAAAATACCTCATCAACCCTAATCTGATGGGTTAAGATGTCTCAACCTACGCTGGCTACGTAGTTCTGGAACATAAGGATGACTACTAAGAATCACACCCTGAACTGGTGGGTGAGTTCCCATCATTGGGTTCACTTGGTGCTAATCTCTACTCCCATCTGGAGGGACTGAACATGAATAAATGACTGTGCATAGCTTAATCTTACTGAATTTCATTGACTGGCGGAATGTTACTGATATCTGACAACTGACTAAGATCATGAGGTTTTCCTGAGTCACATGACTGACTGAAGTCTATGGAATCATATCTTGAGTTCGGATATCGTGAAACATGACATGGATCTAGGCACACAACTATAGTTTTCGGGTACAAGTACCCCCAGGACTCGATGGAAGAAAACTGACACACATGACTGACTTAATCATAAGAGTAGAGTTCATAATTTATAATATCACAAGTAGGGATCTCATACTAAGCATGGTTATCAATAATGTATTGCATAGAAATGATTTCATATCACATGGAAGTACTTGCACAATCTTAATATCATGTTTATTGCATAATCATATTAGCAACACATACCAATAACATGAAAGTTCATGTGGATTGCAGGGTTATCATACACCTTGTTCATAAGTAGGATTTGCAAGTAAACATAGCATAATCTCATAAGAATAGTTCATGAGTATTCCAACAACATTTACAAGGCACATTAACAACATAGAAGTCATTGGAACGTAAGGGCATATCATGAATCCTTCACTTAGTCACAATTTAGCTATATTGCATGATTTCTAATTTCTTAGGCATTTTATCAAACACCTTACATGAACATCTTAAGCATAGGTGAAATCATCAAATTATACATCATGAACAACAAAATTTACATGTTTCCAACTCATATGATATCATGAAATCCAAAAAAACATATAAAGATTCCATCTTGGAAATCACCCAATATCAACAACATGATCATCAACACCCAACAATATAGAAATCATACTTTATAATGAAAAAGAGGGTTTTTGAGCTTTATGGATGAAAGGGATCCATAAATCAACTCACGCATACCTTAGAAGGAAGATTCTTGATGATTGACGGAGCAATTTCCTTGAAATCGGATCGTCAAGCTTAGTTACGAAACCCTAGGTGTTTTTCTCTTTTAGTTCTCTTGGATGATGAGCTTTGAGATGATAATAGGGTTGTAATATGTTTAGAAGCTATATATTTCGTAGGGTTAAGTTTCGGGACGTGTAAGGAGTGTTAAAAGACTTAATTACCCTTAAAATAACTCAAAACGGAGTGTTTTTGCCACCTGAAACTGACTTAGGCGGCGCCCAAGTGATTGCCTAAGCTAGGTTGGGCAGTGCCTAACCAATCACCTATCCTTACTGTCTCTCACGAAAATGGGCATAATTTTTTTCTCGGGTATTGGATTAAGGCGAAATTGGTATCGTTGGAAATCTAATTCGATTCTCTACAATTTGGTGGGTCTAAATCAGCCAAAATACCATATTAACATCAAGTTACACTCGTTTAAAGATGACCCTTGCAAAATCGAACACTAAAACTTGATGGATTCAAAAACTCTTAGCTTGTATTACCTTAAGTGACTCATATGAACATGCTTAATGCATCATAGGCTATCCTATCACTAGAATATTCATTGTAAGTCATGTACTCAAGTATGAGTCGCAGGATAGGAGATTTCACACGTAGGAATACTTATTCACTTTCTAGCTTAGAAACATGCGGGGTATTACAAAAGCATATTTGGTATTACAAAAGCATATTCGGGCTACTATCGAATCTCTCCTTATTAGCATAGCTCCTTATTTCTGAATTTATTTTCCCATTTTAATTTTTGGGGCTGCATCCCCTTCTTGACATTTTTTAGTTGTTTTTCTACAAATAAATTTCGGTTGCTAGGGATAGTTTATTTTCTTAAATACAATGTTCCACCTTTGATTATGCTTACTTTTTTGGTCTAGCCATAATTTATCTATTAATGGGTTAAAACTTAATTTTCTAAGTAATGCTTGTGAGATGGTGTTTTGGATAGATGGTTCTCTCATTTGGTGATTAGTATGGGTTTCACTCATGCGGGTTTTGGATTGTGATAGTCCACTAGTAAAATTTCACTCCTAATGCATCATGGCATGTCATTTGACCTATGCTCTTATCTAAGAAAAGTATTTATAAATCCGTTTTAGAAAAAAAATTACCACGCAATTCAGACTAAATCCACTTTTACACGTCAACATTACAATAAAATATTTTTGTTTTCTGAAAGGTAGATAAACTTGGCCACTAAGGGGGTGGCCTTGCCACATAGTTGAAGAGTCATAAAGACACTTAATTGAATTATTCCCGCATTTCTAATCTTGACGACTTGGTACATGTATCGGTGAGAAGCAACAAGGACTGGGTGAAGTAGTCGTAATGCTAGCAAGTCAACAGAAATAACATTTTGCTGTTAGACAAAAGAGAAGTCTTATTTAGTCCTATTTTTGTTACACTTTCTATTTGTTGGTGGTCAGCCTCTTTACCCACAAAGGCAGGAATTACATTAGGTAGTTTCCTAGCAGATACATGCATTGTACAATACTTATAAAGCCTTATAACATGTTAAAATAGCTTTTACAGAGAACTTATTCACATACAATTCCTATATAATGTTGATATAATCATATACCATAATGTTATGGGTCCCATACTATATTGATGCATTTTAGACAGAAAAGCTACGCATATACTGCTCATATACCATAATGTTTGCATAGCTATATATATACTGTTCATATACCATAATATTTGCATTTTCTATACCACACTGATGTAGTTTATATAGAAAAACCATATACCACACTGATGTAGTTTATACAGAAAAATTTATGCATATACAATTCATATACCATATTGATTTACACTTTCTATGCCATATTGATGCAGTTTGTACAGTAGGAACCTATGTCTATACATTTCATATACTATGTTGATACACTACGTACACCACATTGATCCAGGTTATACAGAGGGAAATTATGCATATACAGTTCATATAAGGTCATGTTACACTCCCTTTACCATATTTATGTAGTTTATACAAAAAAAGTTATATATATAGAGTCCATATACCATAATATTACACTTAGTGTACTACCTTCATGCAGTATATACAGAAAAACCTATGTCTATACATTTCATACACCATATTAATACTCTTCATATACCACGAATGATACGGTTTATACAGGGGGAAGCTATGCATATACAACCATAAAACATACTGATACACTTTTTATTCTACATTGATATAGTTTATACAGAGTCATACCTTGATGTTGATAATTTGTTGACCTTATATTGAAATCTCTCTTGTATTGATAATGCTTCATCACACTAGATATTGTATCTTTGTCTTAATATAATTGACCTTCTTCAACATATCTATGAAGTGAATATATTATTATACACTTCGTCTCTTTTTACTTTGCATTGTCAGGAAAATCATCTTTATGATCAGAAAGTGGATCCGCTTCAACGAGCATCCGATGAATCTGTATAGCAATTGGAGATGTTTTTATCAAATTAGAAGTCGAGCATTCATCATTTTCAAATGTGTGTTTTACTATTATACATAATGGATACTCATTGATGTCCAATTTTTTTTCTTCATCTCCATATATAATCTGGCAGTCATATCATTGTATATAAGCTTAGTTCCAACCTTCACAATGTATATTATGTCCACTAATTCTGAAGTTGTTTGTATATTCAAGTGCTTATATAGTTCATCAAGAAAAAATTGATAGCTGCAATACGAATTGGAAAACACCTCCATTAATGGTGAATTTTTCAAATGCAACATCGTTTATCCATTCACCTCCGTATTAAATCATTATTGGAATCAAAATCAAAGTTGAAGCCATTTTTTGTATCAATTTGAATAATTTTGAATGAAAAAATTTTATGAAGCTGATTGATGATGAGATTTTATAAATTTTATATATAATATTGAATAAATCGCAAAAAAAAAAAAAAAGGAAGTGTATACCATCTGAAAGAAAAAGAAGATTTATGAGTTTGAATAGGAAAAAAGATTGTGAGTTTCAGCATAGATTTTTCTTTTTTTTGGAATTTGGGTGTATTTTCTGTTGGTTTTAGTGTCTGTTCAATATGGTTAAGGAATGAAATTATTATTAGCAGCTAGTTAAAAGAAGTTAAATTTTAAATGTCTATTTTGTGAAATAGGTTACAAGGACATTTTTGGCCTTTTGCATAGGAAAATACACGATTTTAGAACAGATGTGCATTGGATTTAGCAATATGGCCTATGGGTCCACGCTGATTATAATGAATCTATTTTATAATCTAAGTTATCTGCATCCCCTACAAATGGTATCAGAGCATAGTAATTTAAAAAGCAGGAAAGTAAGATATATGTTAGAGTTAGAATTAGTTAAATTAAATTAATTATGAGAAGACCATTTAAAAATAGATAAGCTTTAAGAAAAATTAAAGAATCTTTAATTAGTAATTACTCAGAATATATAAGACTAAATAAAACAAAAGAAAATCCACAAAGATTAGCCTATCTAATTACATTAATATCTAGTATTGAAGCAAAATTAATAATCCATTTAAAATCTAGAAGAATGAGACACATACCACCTAATTATGATAAAATTAGATTTAGATATCCGCCAAAGTAATATAAATATAATTTAAATGAATAAAGAGCAAAAATACAAAGAATTAAAACAATTTATTTCTGAAAAACGTACAGAATTAAAAATAAGAATAGAAAGACTACATTATAATATATTTGCCGGAGTTAATAAAAACTCAATAAATACACAAAAAGATGAAATATTAAAATTAGAATCACAAATAGATAGTTTAGAATATATATATCAACATGAACTTTTCACAATAAAATGAATAAAGAATAATTTATAATAGATGAAAAAATATACGAAAATCACGAAGGGTCAAAAATAAAAATAGTATTTTCTAATCTAGGAAGAAGATATAAGAAAATAAGTGAACATTTATATCTAATGTTAGAAAAAGAAGAGTTAAAATTAGAAGATAAACTAACAGCAATGGTAAGAATAGAAAAAGAAAATGAAGAAATAGATAGAAAAAAGGAAATAGAAAAAATTAAACAACAAACTACGGAAGAAATACGAAAAATAGAAGAAACTAAAAATAGTAGAATTGCTGAATTAGAAAAAGAACTACAAATGTTAAAAGATTTGTACGAACAAAGACAAAAAGAAAAAGAAGAAAAGGATAGAGAACAAAATTTACTAAACGAGATAAATCAATTTAAGGAAAAATTAGAAATAAATAATATAGATGTTGAAGAGACAGATAATAATGATTCAGAAGATAGTGAAATATATACAGAAATATTAACAAATATAAAAAATTTAGAAATTAACGAAAAACAAGAAATAATTAATGAAGAAAACTTAGAAAATACCAACACAGAAATAAATATTCTTGATAAAAAAATAGATGAAAATATAATACCTAAAACAACAGAAATAAGAAAACCTATATATTATAGAAGTAAATTTAAAAGATATAATGAATATGACAAATGGACACCAAAACAAATAGTTAATAAAAATTATAACTTTTTAAACCTAGACTGTGTAATAGATACAGAAAAAACAATACAATTATGGATAGGATATATGACAAAACAATTATTAGATAATAATATAAATATAACAGATGCATCAGAATATATAGAAAGAACATTAATAGGATCAGTAAAACTATGGTTTTCAAATTTAACTGAAAATAGTAAGAAAGTATTAAGAGCTAATAAACCTATGGAAGGAATATCATCAACAACAACTAAACTAACACCTATAGAATTATTAAAAAAATATGAAACAACTATAAAAGATGAATTTGGTAGTATGACAACAATAGAAGAAAAAGATACAAATAGGAACTTAATGTTAAAATTAACAATATGCAATATGTGTTATATAGACAATATACTTGCGCATTTAAAGAATATTATTATAAAGGAGCATATAGTATAGAAGAAAGTAAGGAAATAAGAAAATTATATTTTAATAAATTACCCGAACCATTTAGTTCAAAAATAATAAAAAGTTGGGAAGAAGCAAAAATAGTAGATACGTTAGGAGCTAAAATAAAATTTTTACAACAATGGTATAGAAATTTATGTGAATAATATAGAGAAGAATTAAAAATGGAAAAAACATTAATAAGAAATTTAGCATGTTGCAAAAATAAAATAGCACCCCAATTTGGATGTGAAGAAAGATATTATAAGAAGAGAAAAAGACATAAGAAATATAAAAAATCAAAATAAAAATACAAGAAACCAAGAAAAAGATATTATGTGAAAAATTATAAAAATAAAAGACCATATAGAAAGAAGGAATCTATAAAAGAATGTACTTGTTATAATTGTGGAAAGTTAGGACACTTAGCTAGAGATTGTAAATTACCTAAAAATCCAAAAAATAAACAAATATCAGAAATAAAAATAGATAATACAGAATATATGCAAATAGATTATATAGATTATGAATTAGAAAGTGAAGATAGTATATATGAAATTTCAGAAAACGAAATAAATACTGAAATAGATGAATCAAATGACTGAAGAAGATATAAAAATAATAACAAAGGAAGAATATTTAAATGATGAAGGAACGGAACAAAAAATAATATTTGACAGTAATATATTTGATGAAATAAAAGGAAAAGAGTTAGATTTAAGTGTAGAAAAAATATTTAAAATACCAACAATAAAAAATACTTTTACTAGGAAAAAAGATAAATATTATGTAGTATGCTAAAAAGAACATGTAATAGACTGTAGATATGCAAAAGGTAAAGCTAGTATACCACTAGTAACAAAAAGAATAATTAATAAAGAGATAAATGATATAAAAAGTAAAGGAGATCCAATAAAATATGTACACCTTGGAGGTACAGAAATATTAATAAAAGCATGTTTTAGAGAAGGAATAGATACACCAATAGAATTATATCTAGCAGATGATAGAATTATAAAACCTATAGAAAAAAACATAATAACTGCCGTAAAAGGAAATCTAATATACCAAAAATTTAAATTCATAATAAGTGCAAATTATTCAGTAGCGGTAACAGATAGAAATATAGATAAATCACTAGTATTATATTGGAAGATATCAGGAATAGAATTAACCCCAGGAAGTAAAATATTTACAGCAAGATGCAAAAATTTATATGTATTAACAACAAAACACAAAATAACAGGAAAAAATAAGATTAACAAGATACAAATAGATAGCCCATTCAAACAAATTGTAAAAACAATAAATTATAATGATTACAGCTATAGAGACATAGATATAAAAGAAAATTTAGAAATAGTAAATGATAGAATAAGTACAACAAAAAGAATAGCTAATGAAAAACCAGAATCATCAAGCTCATAAAAAAGAACAAGTTATGAAACAAATTCAATAAGTAATTTAAACCAATATTACATAACAGGAAATATAAATGAAAAAGAATATTTAATACTCTTAAATACAGGACAAGAAGAAAATTATATAGCAAAATATCTAGTAAAAGATGAAGAAATAAAAACAGATAATGATATATGCCCAGATCTACCAAGAAGTTTAATAAATAGAAATAATATAGCAGAAAAAGAAATAATAATAGGAGTTAGAAAAATAAAAATAGAATTTGAAGTAAAGGAAGAAATGCAAAAAGTAGATATAATATTAGGAATAAAATGGTTAGAACAAGTAAAACCATATAATATAGAACATACACAATTAACTATAACATATAATAGGGAAAAATTATTCTTAAAAAGAGCCTTAACATAAAATGAAGATATATGTATTAATGAAGATAATAGTGGAAGGATATTACAGTAGATATTATACGCCTATGATAGATACAGGAGCAGAAGCTAATTTATGTAGATATAATTGCTTACCAGAAAGTAAATGGGATACATTAAAAACACCAATAGTAGTTAAAGGATTTAATAATGAAGGAAGCTTAATTACTTCTAAAGCTAGGACTGTAAAAGCACAAATATGGGATAAGATATTAACAATAGAAGAAATTTATAATTATGAACTAACATCAAAAGATATACTTTTAGGAATGCCATTTTTAGATAAACTATACCCACATATAATAACCAGAAACGACTGGTGGTTTACAACACCATGTAAACAAAAAGTAAGAGCAAAAAGAGTTAATAATAAAATAAGAAAGAAAACTAATTGGATAAAAGGAAGTGCACAAAAGTTAGAAAATATAAAAACTACTGAAGATACAATAGAACTAGTAGTATTTTCGATAAATAAAACAGAAATAACTATATTTTTAATAAATAAGATAGAAATAGTTAAGAAAAAATTAGAACAATTATATAGTGAAGATCCATTAAAAGGATGGGAAAAACATAAAACTACCATAAAAATTGAATTAGTAGATAAAAATAGTATAATAACCCAAAAACCATTAACCTATAATTTTGACGATTTAAAAGAATTTAAAATGCATATAGATGAATTATTAGAAAAATAATATATACAAAAAAGTAATAGTAAACATAATAGTCCAGCATTTATAGTAAATAAACATAGCGAACAAAAAAGAGGAAAAAGTAGAATGATTATTGATTATAGAAATTTAAATGCAAAAACTATAACATATAATTATCCAATACCAAATAAGATATTAAAAATAAGACAAATACAAGGATATAATTATTTTAGCAAATTTGA
This sequence comes from Capsicum baccatum var. pendulum, assembly GCA_030864225.1. Lineage (NCBI taxonomy): Eukaryota > Viridiplantae > Streptophyta > Magnoliopsida > Solanales > Solanaceae > Capsicum > Capsicum baccatum. The sequence continues at coordinate 200,653,814 of CM061553.1, forward strand.
TTGTAAATCAGGATTTTACCATCTAAAGTTAGAAGAAGAATCTAAAGAACTAACCGCATTCACGGTACCACAAGGATTTTATGAATGGAATGTATTACCATTTGGATATAAAAATGCACCAGGTAGATATCAACATTTTATGGATAATTATTTTAAACAATTACCTAATTGCATAGTATACATAGATGATATATTATTATATACAAAAACTAAAGACGAACATATAAAATTATTGGAACAGTTTACAGATATAATAGAAAAATCGGGAATAAGTCTAAGCGAGAAGAAAGCTGAAATTATGAAAAATCAGATAGAATTTTTAGGAATACAAATAGATAAAAGTGGAGTAAAAATGCAACAGCATATAGTACAAAAAAATAATAAATTCGAAAGAAGAATTAGATACAAAAAAGAAATTACAATCATTTTTAGGATTAGTAAACCAGGTAAGAGAATATATTCCAAAATTAACAGAAAACTTAAAACCACTACAGAAAAAATTAAAAAAGGATATAGAATATACCTATAATGAAGAAGATAAAAAACAAGTTCAAAAAATAAAATTACTTTGTAAAAAATTACCAAAATTACAATTTCTAGATGAAAATAGAAAAGTTATATACATAGTAGAAGCAGATCTAGTGAATATAGTTACGGAGGAGTACTTAAATATAGATATGAAGCAGAAAAAATAGAACACCATTGTAGATACTACACAGGTACGTTCAATGAGACAGAAATAAAATGGGAAATAAATAGGAAAGAATTATGTTCATTATATAAATGTTTGTTAGCGTTTGAGCCATATATTGTATATAACAAATTTATTGTGCGAACAGATAATACACAGGTACGCTGGTGGTTAACAAAGAAAATACAAAATTCAGTTACAACGAAAGAGATTCGGAGACTAGTTTGAAATATATTAAATTTCACATTTATAATAGAAGTGATCAGTACTAACAAAAATGTTATTGCAGATTACATATCAAGACAAAGCTACACAGACTGAAATGATAGAAGAAAATACACTTGAAAAAAATACTCAACGCCCTAACTACGCTTTCATCGAAAGTGGACAGTATGGGTACTGAGATAGAAAAGCTAAAGCTAAAGACTAATGAAGATAAACTGAAGTCTATAGCTATGAATCAGCTAACTCAGCAGTGTGCAGAGCTATGTCGATCGAAAGACAATAAAATTCCAGAGCTAGAAGGAGACGTTGGGACACTCCATAAAACCCATAACATTTATCAATCTACTTCTGCAGGTACAAGCAAAGAAGTTAGTCGACCAAGATACCAAAACATGAACATGAATAAAATATTTGAAAAACCATTTACACCAAAAATACAAAAAGACCATTTATTCATACCCCCACAAGTTAACACATACCGAGATAGCCTAAACCAAGACAAAAAAGTTTACAATTATACAGCCCAGAAATATATAGAAAACATCTATAGAGTACAAACCTTCCTAAACCATAACCCAAGAGCTACAAACGTCCAAGAATCAAATACCAACTATATAACCCAAAAATTACAAGGATACAACAAGCTAATCGCACTACCAAAAACTAACCCAAGCCTAGTAAAAACATGTTTTGACTACGGACTGCTAAACACCATATACACCCAAAACGGAGAAGAATTGACAGCTATCACAACCTATAAAAGAATAACGAAAGGCACTCTATTTTATATAAAGTGTTATACTGCACCCGCGGAGATATTATATGACGAGATAAAACCAGTTATACAAGTCGTAAAGATAGGATTAACGAGAGATATGATTATACCAGAAGATATTGCGCAACAACCGGAAATACCTAGAATCGAGATACCAGAATTCTACGCAAATAAAAAACTTATTGGACTATCTACGATTATTCAAGAACTAGCAAATAACTATACAAATGGAAATCCAATATGGATCTACTACTCAAGAGATCACCAAATGATTTACTCTAATTCGAAAGAGTTACGACCAACAGATATGGAGGATGTAAGACAATAGATAATGACACTCCTAAACCCAGAGAAACCATCTACTGCACGAGCTATTAAAAAAGGATTTATTTCTGACGGACTACTAACAAGATATTGTAAAATAATTGGACATAAATATCCAGATCACCAATGTTCGAGGTGTAATGGAGAAGATAATATTATTCCAGAAGTGCATCTAGAATAAAAAACCAAGAAAGCAAGATGACAGCTGGAAGATAAGATCAGGAGCAACAATGGAGATACAACAGATACGACAAAATCAACGGAGACAAGATATTTATTTTAGTTACGTAAAAGTCTTCAAGATTATTGTACATTACTATTCATGTAAAGACTTTCTTGTAAAGACTTTATAGCCTAGGTAGAATAGCCTTTTTTAGCTTGTAGGACTTTTTAAGTCTTTTTTTTATTTTTTTATCTTTAGAGAACACATGTAAAATACTTTGTAAAGTTCGTTCACTCTATAAATAAAGAAGGCAGAAGGCATTGCAAAGCAAGCCTTCTCATGATTAAGGAAAAACTCTCTCCATTCCATAAAAAATATTTTGCCCAGTTAATTAAACATATACACTTCAATGGAAAAAGCTATGGAGGAAAAAACTTCAGAAATATCAAAACTACCTGAATAGGTATATCTATTTATGATTATGAATAATTAAATTCATAGTTCCCAACAGTCATGATATGATAAAATAAATTCATATTAGTTACTTTATAGTAGAATTATTAGAAGAATAATATGTTAAGAAGTTTATTAGCAAAGTGGAAACGGAGAAAAATCCCTAAGAACTATGCCATCCTAAAGGTGAAACCAATGAGGCAAGAAGCTGTGGCGGGGAGTAACCAGAGTCGAGGCGCTGTTTAAGGGAAAAAGTATCCGAATTACCATGCTAATAGTGACCGAAGAACATGTTATTTAAGAATAATCTAGTATATAGTAATCTGAGATGACCATATTTTGTTACGTACATGGTTGAATGGAATATTTTGAAAAAAGCAATTTTATGAAAATGAATGATAATATATCTGATGTGATGGTAGATAAATTTAAGATACTTATTTTGTATGCACTTAGAGATATAAAAGTAGCAGATATAAGAAAAATTATATTAGAAAAAGCATTCGGTGAATGTTACAAAACTAGAGTAAATTATATACCATGCCTACGTAACTACTCTTATAAATACTTATCATGATAAATTACGTAGAATTTTTAGAAAAAGATATGCGAAATATACAATTACTAGAAAAACGGATGAAAACAAATATAGACAAATACATGGAAAATAAAAATAAAAATAAATCTCTTAATAAAAATATGCAAAAACTACTAAGGATAAAACAAACAACTATAAAATACCAATTTTAGAAAATAGATCATTTAGACTATCTTAAAGTTTTAATCTTATATATACTTAAAGATATAGAAATTATAGATATTAAGAAAATAATATTAGAAGAAGTAATAAACTACGAAATTGAAATCATCTAGAACGGATATACGAAGAAATTTACCCAGAAGGATATTATTCAGATCAAGGATGTGGATGTTAGAATATATTAGAAAAACTAGAGAAAACCAAAATAATCTAAATAATGAAATCAATTATAGAAACCGAATTAGAAAAATAATGGAAGATCTAAAAGAAAAGTTAATATGGATAGAAAAAACCTTAGAAAATTTAGAAAAAAGTACATGTGATAGTTTATATACTTTAAAAAACTCACTACGAGAAGAACAACACAAGATAATAAATAACATAGAAAATCTAGAATTAGATATATACTACAGTACAGATAGGATAAATTATTATACAGAAATTTGTAACTCTGCAGTTACTACAGGATAAAATAATAAACCAAATAAATTAATGGATACATCTTACAAAAAGAATAAACTATTAAAATATTGAAACAAAATCTAAGAAATATCCACGCACAAAAAAGAATAGATTCATTAGAGATAATAAATCTATTTTATAATCTAAGTTATCCGCACCCCCTACAAATGGTATCAAAGCACAGTAATTTAAAAAGCACAGAAGTAAGATATATGTTAGAGTTAGAATTAAATTAAATTAATTATGAGAAGACCATTTAAAAATAGATAAGCTTTAAGAAAAATTAAAGAATCTTTAATTAGTAAGTACTCAGAATATATAAGACTAAATAAAACAAAAGAAAATCCACAAAGATTAGTTTATCTAATTACATTAATATCTAGTATTGAAGCAAAATTAATAATCCATTTAAAATCTAGAAGAATGAGACACATACCACCTAATTATGATAAAATTAGATTTAGATATCCGCCAAAGTAATATAAATATAATTTAAATGAATAAAGAGCAAAAATACAAAGAATTAAAACAATTTATTTCTGAAAAACGTAAAGAATTAAAAATAAGAATAGAAAGACTACATTATAATATATTTGCCGGAGTTAGTAAAAACTCAATAAATACACAAAAAGATGAAATATTAAAATTAGAATCACAAATAGATAGTTTAGAATATATATATACCAACATGAACTTTTCACAATAAAATGAATAAAGAAGAATTTATAATAGATGAAAAAATATACGAAAATCACGAAGGATCAAAAATAAAAATAGTATTTTCTAATCTAGGAAGAAGATATAAGAAAATAGGTGAACATTTATATCTAATGTTAGAAAAATAAGAGTTAAAATTAGAAGATAAACTAACAGCAATGGTAAGAATAGAAAAAGAAAATGAAGAAATAGATAGAAAAAAGGAAATAGAAAAAATTAAACAACAAACTACGGAAGAAATACGAAAAATAGTAGAATTGCTGAATTAGAAAAAGAACTACAAATGTTAAAAGATTTGTACGAACAAAGACAAAAAGAAAAAGATAGAGAACAAAAATTACTAAACGAGATAAATCAATTTAAGGAAAAATTAGAAATAAATAATATAGATGTTGAAGAGACAGATAATAATGATTCAGAAGATAGTGAAATATATACAGAATTAAAAACAAATATAAAAAATTTAGAAATTAACGAAAAATAAAAAATAATTAATGAAGAAAACTTAGAAAATACCAACACAGAAATAAATATTCTTGATAAAAAAAAAGATGAAAATATAATATCTAAAACAACAGAAATAAGAAAACCTATATATTATAGAAGTAAATTTAAAAGATATAATGAATATGACAAATGGACACCAAAACAAATAGTTAATAAAAATTATAACTTTTTAGACCTAGATTGTGTAATAGATACAGAAAAAACAATACAATTATGGATAAGATATATGACAAAACAATTATTAAATAATAATATAAACATAACAGATGCACCAGAATATATAGAAAGAACATTAATAGGATCAGTAAAACTATGGTTTTCAAATCTAACTGAAAATAGTAAGAAAGTATTAAGAGCTAATAAACCTATGGAAGGAATATCATCAACAACAACTAAACTAACACCTATAGAATTATTAAAAAAATATGAAAAAACTATAAAAGATGAATTTGGTAGTATGGCAACAATAGAAGAAGAACAAGATGAAGAAAAAGATACAAATAGGAACTTAATGTTAAAATTAACAATATGCAATATGTGTTATATAGACGAATATACTTGCGCATTTAAAGAATATTATTATAAAGGAGCATATAGTATAGAAGAAAGTAAGGAAATAAGAAAATTATATTTTAATAAATTATCCGAACCATTTAGTTCAAAAATAATAAAAAGTTGGGAAGAAACAAAATTAGTAGATACGTTAGGAGCTAGAATAAAATTTTTACAACAATGGTATAGAAATTTATGTTTAAAATATAGAGAAGAATTAAAAATGGGAAAAACATTAATAAGAAATTTAGCATGTTGCAAAAATAAAATAGCACCCCAATTTGGATGTGAAGAAAGATATTATAAGAAGAGAAAAAGACATAAGAAATATAAGAAATATAAAAAATCAAAATACAAATACAAGAAACCAAGAAAAAGATATTATGTGAAAAATTATAAAAATAAAAGACCAAATTGAAAGAAGAAATCTATAAAAGAATGTATTTGTTATAATTGTGGAAAGTTAGGACACTTAGCTAGAGATTGTAAATTACCTAAAAATCCAAAAAATAAACAAATATCAGAAATAAAAATAGATAATACAGAATATATGCAAATAGATTATATAGATTATGAATTAGAAAGTGAAGATAGTATATATGAAATTTCAGAAAACGAAACAAATAGTGAAATAGATGAATCAAATGACTAAAGAAGATATAAAAATAATAAAATAAGAAAGAAAACTGATTAGATAAAAGGAAGTGAAAAAATTATACAAAAGTTAGAAAATATAAAAACCACTGAAGATACAATAGAACTAGTAGTATTTTCGATAAATAAAACAGAAATAACTATATTTTCAATAAATAAGATAGAAATAGTTAAGAAAAAATTAGAACAATTATATAGTGACGATCCATTAAAAGGATGGAAAAAACATAAAACTACCATAAAAATTGAATTAATAGATAAGAATAGCATAATAACCCAAAAACCATTAACCTATAATTTTGATGATTTAAAAGAATTTAAAATGCATATAGATGAATTATTAGAAAAACAATATATACAAAAAAGTAATAGTAAACATAATAGTCCAGCATTTATAGTAAATAAACATAGCGAACAAAAAAGAGGAAAAAGTAGGATGGTTTTTGATTATAGAAATTTAAATGCAAAAACTATAACATATAATTATCCAATACCAAATAAGATATTAAAAATAAGACAAATACAAGGATATAATTATTTTAGCAAATTTGATTGTAAATCAGGATTTTACCACCTAAAGTTAAAAGAAGAATCTAAAGAATTAACCGCATTCACGGTACCACAAGGATTTTATGAGTGGAATGTATTACCATTTGGATATAAAAATGCACCAGGTAGATATCAACATTTTATGGATAATTATTTTAAACAATTATCTAATTGCATTGTATACATAGATGCTATATTATTATATACAAAAACTAAAGAAGAACATATAAAATTATTGGAACAGTTTACAGATATAATAGAAAAATCGGGAATAAGTCTAAGCGAAAAGAAAGCTTAAATTATGAAAAATCAGATAGAATTTTTAGGAATACAAATAGATAAAAGTGGAGTAAAAATGTAACAACATATAGTACAAAAAATAATAAATTCGAAAGAAGAATTAGATACAAAAAAGAAATTACAATCATTTTTAGGATTAGTAAACCAAGTAAGAGAATATATTCCAAAATTAGCAGAAAACTTAAAACCACTACAGAAAAAATTAAAAAAGGATATAGAATATAACTATAATGAAGAAGATAAAAAACAAGTTCAAAAAATAAAATTACTTTGTAAAAAATTACCAAAATTACAATTTCCAGATGAAAATAGAAAATTTATATACATAGTAGAAGCAGATGCTAGTGAATATAGTTATGGAGGAGTACTTAAATATAGATATGAAGCAGAAAAAATAGAACACCATTGTAGATACTACTCAGGTACGTTCAATGAGACAAAAATAAAATGGGAAATAAATAGGAAAGAATTATGTTCATAATATAAATGTTTGTTAGCGTTTGAGCCATATATTGTATCTAAAAAATTTATTGTGCGAACAGATAATACACAGGTACGCTGGTGGTTAACAAAGAAAATACAAAATTCAGTTACAACGAAAGAGAATCGGAGACTAGTTTTAATTAAATTTCACATTTATAATAGAAGTGATCAGTACTAACAAAAATGTTTTTGCAGATTACATATCAAGACAAAGCTACACAGACTGAAAATATAGAAGAAGATACTCTAGAAAAAATACTCAACACCCTAACTACGCTTTCATTAAAACTGGACAGTATGGGTACTGAGATAGAAAAGCTAAAGCTAATGACTAATGAAGATAAACTGAAGTCTATAGCTATGAATCAGCTAACTCAGCAGTGTGCAGAACTATGTCGATCGGAAGACAATAAAATTCCAGAGCTAGAAGGAGACATTGGGACACTCTATAAAACCCATAACATTTATCAATCTACTTCTGCAGGTACAAGGAAAGAAGTTAATCGACCAAGATACCAAAACATAAACATGAATAAAAATTTGAAAAACTATTTACACCAAAAATACAAAAAGACCATTTATTCATACCCCCACAAGTTAACACATACCGAGATAGCCTAAACCAAGACAAAAAAGTTTATAATTATACAACCCAGAAATATATAGAAAACATCTATAGAGTACAAACCTTCCTAAACCATAACCCAAGAGCTACAAATATCCAAGAAGCAAATACCAACTATATAACCCAAAAATTACAAGGATACAACAAGCTAATTGATGTTAGGCGAATTTACACGCCTAAAGTACCATAATGTACCCATATTTTAGATAAGTTTTGAGGACAAATTATATAATTCATGCACTTTTAGTCCTTTTTCCTGTAAGTGAGCTAACAAACGTGATTAGCAAGTTTTCAGGTATAACTGATGCAAATTTCAGCATTTTATGGATAACTTGACGCCAAAGGAAGCTTCACGAAAGAAGCAGAGCAGCGTTTGGACGCCTATGGACTGAAAGTGATGCATGGAAAACCTTTCCCGGGCAAAAACAACATTTCTCAAGACTTTGGGGATCAGCAGTAACCTATTAGGATTAGGATAATGATGCAGTAATTTATTAGGATTAGGATAATGATGCAGTAACCCAGTAGAAATGGGTTAAGTAATGCAGTAGCTTAGTAGGAATAGGATATGGGTGTCATAAATACCCTATTTTGCTAGAGATTTTTATTCATTCCCCCATTCCATCAATTCCCATCATCCACCATCCATCCATCCATCAAAACAATTCTCCACCACCCTCATCCCTATTCCATCCTTCCCCTTTCTTTATTAATTCATTGTTGACATTATTTTTCATCTATTCGACTTTTAATTTTACAACAAGAGAATCGCTATTTTGCAAGGAATTCACGCCTAAAGCCATACCACACCATACTACACGTGATATCATTATTGTGGTATAATAATAATGTCTATTGTGATTTTCATTGCACTCATGAGTAGCTAAACTTCTCTGTTGGGGTTATGGAAGCTGAATGAGATACTATCTATTGCTATGAGTTTGTGAATTCGTGACACGTGTATTGCTTATATCATTATTCTCTTCACCTTAATCTAAATTCTTTGTGGTTGCAAACGCATAGAATACGCCAGTATAGCATTAACTTGTTCGAAAGAAAAGTTATATGTCTGGAAAAGAGATAATGTCAAGGTAATAGGATCCCATCCCCTATTAAAAAGTTAGTGCCGTAACTGGATTAACCTCTTGGAGAATTTGTATCGTTAGATACGCTTTAAGCTCGAAAGAGTTAAAGTGAAATAGTCCTTGTTTAGGTCAAAAGACGCTTGGATTTACCATCAAATACAATTATCTATAAGTACATGCATGTCTGAATTCCGCACAACTCATAGCCAATAGAGACGTACAACTCATAAGGTGGACATAACCCCAACTTCTCAATTCTCATTGTTTTATATCTTACCAAACATTCTTTCTTTTTACTTTGCTATTTTCCATTTTCACTTTATTTACATTATTTTGCATGATAAAATCCCCCTTTTTACAAGACTTGCACTAAAAGTCTAGTAATCCTTGCTTACTTATTGACCAAGCTATTCCCTGTGGGATCGATACCCAACCCAGTTGGGTTCTATATTTGACTACGACCGCTTTACAATCCTACGAGAGCTGTAGATTGAGCGTTATCAAAAATTGCCGCCGTTGCCGGGGACTACGAGTGTCAATTAAGTTTGTGATAATTACTAGACCCTTTGGTCAAAGATTCTCGTACTTTTACTTTTAGTTTTTGTTTTTGTTCTCTGCAGGTTTTTATTCAGTGCATGCCCCATACTCGAAGTTCTGGTCAACCGTTATTACCTATCAATCCTGAATCATAACGTATTGGTAGAATGGAGGCACAACACGAAATTGAAAGGATGGCTGATCAACAGGAACAGGCGAGACTAGCTGCTCTAGCCGCCGCTCAAGTGCATCAACAGAATATTAATAACCCTGAGCGAGCAATAAATCCTGATGATGAGGACCTAGGTGATGACGAGTTACTAAACCCTAGGCATGCTGCTGAGATCGCAACACCTGCCAACAGAAGAGATCGTCAAGCTAGGTTTAGACCTGAACGCCGAGCTATGCAACCAGCTTTCGACGATGATGATGATCTTGATGGAGCCGGAGCCACATGAGCCATTATTCCTCCACCATTGGCACCCGGAGCCAAGTTCAACATCACAAGCACCATGATTCAGTTATTGCAACTCAAGGGATTATTTGGTGGACTAGCAGGCGATGATCCGAATATTCATCTCATCAACTTTATTTCTACATGCAAGTCGTTTGACAATCCTGGTGTTGGTCAGAATGCAATTCGATTACGCTTATTTCCACTGTCTTTGTCTGGAGAGGCAACTCTATGGTTGAATGGGCTGACTCCTGACTCTATTACAAATTGGAGGCAATTGAGAGACGCTTTCCTAGAAAGATTCTTTCTGCCATCCAAAAGAGCACAATTGAGAGATGAAATCAGCAACTTTCATCAGCTTCCAACTGAAGCCCTTCATGAAACATGGGAGAGGTTCAAGACGAAGCTAATGAGGTGCCCAAACCATCATATGACCAATGTTCACCTAATGGAGATACTATATAAAGCCTTGAATTCAATAACTAAACTAGTGGTGGATAATGCGGCTGGAGGATCTTTTATGGACCTCACCTTTGGGCAGGCAAGCAATATGCTAGACCGGATGACGAAGCAAAGTAGAGCTTGGCATACTAGGGATTCTGAGGTAGCAAGCCCCACTTTATCTATTGGCATGACTGCAGACCAAAAGAGAAGAGAAGAAGAACGTGATCAAGATATGGCGCACATGAAAACACAAGTGGATCTTCTTACAAAGCATCTATTATTAGGGAAGATCGAAAAAGTCAAAGCTGTTACGTTAAAAGGAAGAGACGAATCTGATTCGGAAGAAGAGGCCAACTACTTGAACAATCAGGGGGGTTTCCGAGGTAATACCCAAGGAAACCAAGGTCGGAACTATTATGATAAATCTGGAAACAAGGACCAAGGTAGTTGGAAGAACAAGAACGAAAAGAGTGGTTTATACATTCCCCCAGGAAGACGTGACACCACCACATCTAGTTCTGAAAGTATGGAAGACATGATGGCTAAACTATTGAAAGGAGTGGAAGAAACTAGCGCAGGAGTAACAGAGGTCATAAATGATTTGTCTTCAATGAAGCAATTAGTTAATTCACATTCCACTTCAATCAAACAAATAGAGCAGCAATTGAGACAACTTTCAGCAGCACTCAATCAAAGAAAGGCCGGCACTTTACCTAGCGACACAGTGCAAAACCCAAGGAATGATGGGTTATGCATGGCCATTACTACCCGAAGTGGTAAGGTGCTGGAATCTTCATCAAAAGGCAAACAAGTGGTTGACGAAGTAGCGAACATAGTTGATAACAGAAAAGGTGAAGAATCCGCAGAAGCTGGCCACGACGTCCATGACGTCAACCCCAGCGGTTTGCAGCCTGAAACTACCAAAATTCAGAAGCAAGAGGAGAAGAAAGCCGTGGAGAAAACAATTCCATACCCACCACCACCTTTTCCTCAAAGATTGAAGAAGGTGGCAGATGATACGAAGTTCAGCAAATTCATGACTATGTTAAAGCAGCTGACCATTAATGTTCCATTGGTGGAGGCACTTGAACAAATGCCTGGGTATGCGAAATTTATGAAGGATCTTTTGACAAAGAAGCGGGCAGCAATCTATGAGTTGAAAGATAATGTTCATCACTGCAGCGCAATCGCTACCCGATCACTAGTTCAGAAGAAGGCTGACCCCGGTGCTTTCACTATTCCTTGCACCGTCGGATCTTTGAATTTTGCCAAGGCATTATGCGACTTAGGAGCCAGCATCAATTTGATGCCATTATCTATTTATAAAAAGTTGGGGTTAGGTGATCCTACTCCAACCAATATGAGGCTCGTAATGGCGGATAGGTCGGTAAAACGACCTGTTGGTATTCTATGTGATGTATTGGTAAAGGTTTCTTCATTAATCTTTCTGGAAGACTTCGTTATTTTGGATTGCGAGGCAGACTCAGAAGTCCCCATAATCTTGGGGCGCCCTTTCCTTGCTACAGGAAGTGTGCTCATTGATTTGAGAGCTAATGAGCTTTCATTCTGAATAAATGACGAAGTAGTTCGCTTTGATGTGTGCAAATCAATGAAGCAACCCAAAGAGCTGAACGTATTCTCGGTGGCTGATGTTTACTTTGATGATGAGAAAGAATTACTTGAAGAAGAACAAATTATTGATGACCCATTGGCGATTGTGCTCATGAATGGAGAGAGTAAGGATGCTGAAAATTGCGAAGAAGCTATTTGTGCTCTATCAGGATTAGGGACATATCGCCATGCTCCCAAGAAGCTGGACCTTGATCTCAAAAATCGACCCACACCACCAGCGAAACCATCTATTGAAGAGCCACCCACGTTAGAATTGAAGGAGCTGCCTAGTCATTTAAAGTATGCATTCTTAGGAAGCGGAAACACACTTCCAGTAATTGTGGCGGCAGATTTGGGTGAGCAACAAGTTGCAGCTCTCATTGCTATTCTACGAAAGTATATAAGAGCCATTGGTTGGACCATCGCTGATATTATTGGTATCCCACCTGGGATTTGTACACACAAGATTCAGCTTGAAGAAAATTGCACACCCACCATTGAGCATCAAAGGCGTCTAAATCCACCTATGCAAGAAGTGGTAAAGAAAGAAATTATCAAGTGGTTAGATGCGGGGGTTGTGTATCCAATCTCTGACAGTACATGGGTAATCCCGGTACAATGTGTTCCCAAGAAAGGAGGCATGACGGTAGTCGCGAATGAAAAGAATGAACTTATTCCACTCAGACCCATCACCGGATGGAGAGTATGCATGGACTACCGAAAGCTGAATTCATGGACGCTCAAAGATCACTTTCCAATGCCATTTATGGACCAAATGCTAGATCGATTAGCGGGGAAAGGATGGTTTTGTTTCTTAGATGGTTATTCAGGCTATAATCAGATTTGTATTGCTCCCGAAGACCAAGAGAAAACAACGTTTACATTCCCATATGGTACATTTGCCTTTAAACGTATGCCATTCGGGCTATGTAACTCACCAGCCACCTTTCAACGTTGTATGATGTCCATTTTCTCTGATATGGTCGAAGATACTTTGGAAGTATTCATGGTCGATTTTTCAGTGGTTGGCGAGACATTTGAAGTGTTCTTATCAAATTTAAGTATGGCGTTACAAAGATATGTAGAATTCAACCTAGTGCTGAATTGGGAGAAGTGCCACTTTATGGTTAAAGAAGGAATCGTTCTTGGGCATAAAATTTCCAAAATAGGAATTGAAGTTGATCGAGCGAAAATTGAAGTTATTAAGAAGCTACCGCCCCCAATTTCAGTGAAGGGAGTTCGTAGTTTCCTCGATCATGCAGGTTTCTATCGACGGTTTATCAAAGACTTCTCCAAAATTGCTAGTCCATTATGCAAACTTTTGGAGAAAGATGCAAAGTTTGACTTCAATGAAGATTGTTTGAAGGCATTCGAATGCCTCAAAGGAAAACTGATTGAAGCTCCTATCATGGTAGCACCAGATTGGTCTTTACCATTTGAAGTCATGTGTGACGCCAGTGGGGTAGCATTAGGCGCTGTGCTTGGCCAGAGAAGGGAGAAGATATTTTATCCTATCTACTATGCAAGCAAGGTCCTGAACGAAGCCCAAAAGAACTACACTGTCACAGAACAAGAGCTCCTAGAGGTTGTGTATGCGTTTGAGAAGTTTCGTGCTTATTTGTTGGGAACCAAAATAATCGTTCATACAGACCATACATCTCTGAGGTATTTAATGACAAAGAATGATGCAAAACCAAGACTAATTTGATGGGTCTTGCTACTGCAAGAATTTGATTTCGAGGTTAAGGATAGAAGAGGTTGCGAGAACCAAGTGGCTGATCATCTATCTAGACTCGAAAATGAGCATATGGTGCAGCCTGGAATCGAGATTGATGATGCATTCCCTGACGAGGAGATCTTAGCGACGATAATGGAAAATTTACCATGGTATGCCGACTTTGCAAATTTTGTGGTGAGTAATGTGATACCTGCAAACTTATCTTACCATCAAAAGTGGAAGTTTATGCATAATGTGAAACACTACTTTTGGGATGAGCCATATTTGTTTCGACAATGCGCGGATGGTGTTATCCGGCGATGTATATCCCATGTAGAGGTGCCTAATATATTGGAAGCATGCCACACTTCCCAAGTTGGGGGACATCACGCAGAAAATCGGACAGCAAGGAAGGTATTGCAAAGTGGGTATTATTGGCCTTCTATATTTAGAGATGCCTACGACTTTGTGAGAAGATTTGACCAATGCCAGCGACAAGGTGCAATTTTGAAACACCATGAGATGCCTATGTCGAAAATCCTTGAAGTAGAGCTCTTTGACGTATGGGGTATTGATTTCATGGGTCCATTCGTAAATTTGTTTGGAATGAAGTACATCCTAGTTGCTGTAGATTATGTCTCGAAATGGGTTGAAGCAGTAGCGTTGACCGACAATGAGGGAAAACGTGTTGTTGCATTCTTGAAGAGAAATATCTTCTCTCGCTTTGGAGTACCACGTACTATTATAAGCGATGGAGGGTCTCACTTTTGCAATAAACTATTCAAATCTGTGTTGGCAAAATATGGTGTCAAGCAACATAAGGTAGCCACACCTTATCACCCACAAACTAGTGGACAGGTAGAGGTTTCCGACAGAGAGATCAAGCAAATCCTTGCTAAAACGGTAAATGCTAATAGGAAAGATTGGTCTCGGAAGCTGGACGATGCACTATGGGCATATAGGACGGCATTCAAAACGCCAATTGGCATGTCCCCATACCAACTAGTTTATGGGAAGGCCTGTCACTTGCCCATTGAGCTTGAGCATAAGGCATTGTGGGCTTTGAAGCGACTTAATTTAAATTGGGATGATGCAATGAATGTGAGATTGGAGCAACTGAATGAGATGGATGAATTCCGTCTACATGCTTATGAGAGATCGGACCTATACAAGGAGCGGATGAAAAAGTATCATGATCAACGGATTGTTCAACGAAACTTTCAAAAAGATGATATGGTACTTCTCTTCAATTCCAGATTGAAGCTATTCCCAGTTAAGTTGAAGTCCAAGTGGTCTGGTCCATACAAAGTTAACCAAGTCTACTCGTCTGGAGTAGTTGAGTTGGAAGACAATAATGGTGTTGTCTTCAAAGTGAATGGCCAACGAGTGAAACCTTATATCGGTCCTCATGATTCGATAAATTATATGGCCATCACTTATCTCGATGAAGTCTAAGTACTCGAGGTAACCATGTCATGCCGCGACAATAAATCAAGCGCCAGATGGGAGGCAACCCATCGTTTATCGTTTTTCATTTTTTTCTTTTTATACGTGTTTTGCTTTTGATAAATAAAAATCCAAAAATAAGAGTCATGCCACGACCAAAACTAAGGAGATTGATGGGAGGCAACCCATCGTTCTAATCGTTTTCATTGATTTTGAGCAAATGTAGGTGCAAGAGGTATAAAACGAGGAGATCGGTTTCAAATTTCGATTTGGACATATGGTATGTTAAAGGTGGTAAGTTAGGAATGAAGAAGCAAAAGGCTATGGAGTGGGCATTGCCTATGAAAATATAGGCAACGAACAAGGCTAGGCCTAGGTAAAACTAGGCCACGAACAAGGCAAAGACTATACTATGGCCTAAGGTCTCGGAATCTAGTGTGCCATAGCATAGGCGCCGCCCATGCCCAAGTATGCCATAGCATAGGCGCCGCCTATGCTAGTGCCTTTTGTATCTGAATCTTATATGCTAAGTGAAAGACGCCGCCTATGCCTAGGAATGCCATGGCATAGGCGCCGCCTATGCCAAACAATGCTTTGCAAAAGGCGTCGCCTATGCCAAGCTTAGGCAAAGCAAAAGACGCCGCCTATGGTCATTTCTTGTCTCCAGATCCGATTTTAAATGGGTCAAAACCCGACCCAACCTTCTCCTATAAATATGAGACTTAGTCTTGAATCAAAAACACATTGGAAACCTAGCTTAAGCGCCGCCCATAGTCTCCAAATCCTCTAAAAAATTTTCCTTTTGCTCTCTTAATTCACAAGAACATCATCCAAAGGCATCAATCAAGTAAGTACTACTTTGTTCTTCATTTATATTCCGTAAGTACTACACTACTACGCCTATTATGAATTGTTAAATCTTGAAATAGTAGAAGTGACTTGAATGTGGTTGATGTGTTGTGATACAACTAAGTGAGTGAAAGAATACGTAAGAATGATCTTAACATGTTTCCAACTTGAATTTGATTTTGGTGCATTGTCATACTTTTGCGGAATTGATATGGTCACAAAAATTGCATAATCTTGTCACTTGAATACTTACATGTTGGAATGACTTGTTCATCGGCATAAGAATTATAGTTGCCTACCGACATAGGAGGTTGTGATTATTTGATACTATACCTTGATTCAATCTCTATGTAGTAGTTTTGATATCTCAAATATGCAAGTATTAGCAAGATTACAAGAAGTATGACTGCACTGATTTTATTTTTGGAATATAGCACCTAAAACGTATGTCGATGAAGTCTGAGTAATCGACCACTTTCACTTCACTAGTTTGTACCAATAAACTAAGTGTGGGTTGGTGCCCCTACTGCTTGTTTATAGATTGTATCCATTGAGATGATGCTAATATGAACATTGTTTTAGTCTCTGGTACAATGGCACCCAAAGCAAGATAAGGCAAAGATAAGGCTACCACTTCACAAAAAGGCAAGAAAAGAGGCCGAAAATAGGAAGGAGAATCATCCTCGATGCAAGTACCACGCCGCATGTTCGAAATTAAATGGGGTTTAGAGGAGGAAGCAAAGGAATGGTATAGGAACAACAAAGAGAAGAAATATGTTCATGTGGACTTGATAAACAAGGAAAGCCTAGCAAAGAAAGAACCGCGCATGCTGGCCAAGATCATGGCGTTACATCTTGATTTCATCTTTCGAGACATGGGAGAATGCAATCTCGATTTAACAAGAGAATTATATGCCACCTGGTCACCAAAAACCACAGGAAGCGAGGTCAAGATTCGGGGCCAAGTTTTACAACTCAATGCGGATTTCTTCAACTCCTTTCTTGGCTTGCCTGCTGTTGATCCATCACCATTCAAAGAGCTGTAAAGTAGACCTCCATATAGAGCCATTTGACACACACTCCGTGGAACAAGATCCATGGCATGGTGGAGTAGACACAAAGATACCGGTCGACACAACACCTTCCCATATGCTCCTTTGAATAGGGAAGCAAGGATATGGTTGCGCATAGTCAACTCTTGCCTCATTCCAGGGATGCAATACACAAAAATAACAAAAGATAGAGTGTGCTTGGTATATGCATTGATGACGAATATCCCTATCAACATTGGGGCAATCATTCGGTCTACAATGCGGAAGGCTAGGCTATACAAGCGGTCCCATTTTAGCTTCGGCAATCTGTTGACTGCAATTTTGAGGAAGGAAGACATCGAAGAGGAGCCGACTGATCATAAACTCCCACACAACCCGAACAAGGTTGACCTCACAAAGGTCAAAGATGTTGAATCAACACATGGCGTCAACCTTACTACGGCAGAGAGACATGCTCGGGATGAGAGTTTCTTTCGCCATCTTTATGGCATGACTCGGTTTACAATAATGAGCGGAGGTCATGTTCCAACTGCTGCAGAGCTCCAACAGCTGGATCATGACTATCCAATGAATGTGCATGCAAGGGAGATGTGTGGAGTTGGTACATATTTTGAGGAACCTCTTGATGACGATGTGCCAACCAATGATGATCGACGAATTCCAGACTCCAACGTGGAGGAGAATTCTGATGACGACGACTCCTATGATGATTCCGACGAAGGGGGTATGACTCCCGACATAGAGGAGGAGTCCGACTAACCAGGTTCTTCTTATTTATTTTCCACTGAGGACAGTGTGTCCCATCTAAGTGTGGGGTGCTGGTATTTGCATGGTATACTTCTCTATCTGCATTTGCATTTATGTTTGTTTTGTTTTTCTTTTTAGTAGTTAATTTTTTTTATTAGTTAAATTTTTTTTTTAACTTAACTTCGCATGAAATTATTCTAATAGGCAGCATGAGATTATGACAAGAGTTTGTGCTAAAATCATGACTATTGAGACGTTTAGTCTCTAATTGTGACTCACTATGTGATATCTATGTGGTTTAATTCCTTCATCTGTTGGGTCAAGAGTCTATACTGCTTCCAATAAAGTCGACCATGTGCCTTGTGTGTGTGAGATGATAGTATATTCTGTGTTTGTGGCTGATGCTAGAACTTTCCTGGTGTGTGTGTGAAGCGAAAATAAAGAACGTGAGTTTAGGAGATGATTTAGGCATTTCTTTGGCAACCTATACTTGTGTACCTTCTTTTTACCTACCCGTGGACATTATCCTAGTTAACCCCTTTTGAGCCTTTAAGCCTATTTTCTTTGACAGCCTCATATGTAAGCCTAATCCATTTTTTTTCAAGATCATAATTTGATCCAAATTCCTAGAGTGCTTTAAAGTGTAAAGTCATGTGACAAAATAAGAAGAAGTTGGGTGAGTATGATGCATTAGAATGTAATGGTGCTTGAATTTGTTATGAAAAAGAATTGCTATCATAAGAAGAGGTATTATGAGAAGAAAAAAAAAGGAAAGGAAAACTGAAAAGTTAGTTATGTTTAAAATTGAAAAACAAAGGTGGAGAAAAGGGGTGGTAGAATAAAAGAAAGTAGAAAGGTTGTTTGAAAGAAAAGTATTAATGGCATAATATGATGTATTAAAGTGCTTAGGAACATAGTCACTACTTCTGGCCAAAATAGTCCTACCCGTCCCTTAGCCTACATTACAACCTGTAAAAGACCTATTTGATCCTAAGCTTGACATTCTGATATTTAGTGGAGCATTACACTAAGGGCAAGCCTATGGTCATCAGTTGCAACATATGAATTCTTTGTGAGAGCGAGAGCAATGATACTCGTATACCCATGTTCGATAAATATACAATACTTGTGAGTGATTATGGGTAATATATTGTGAGACACACATGGTTGATGAGTTTTGGGTAGTCGTGTATGATTCTTTGTGCCTTAACTTGTGGATACGAATTAACCATCATCACGAGTCTATGTTAGAGGTTAAATTGTTTCTACTAATGATCAGAAAACTACTTTTTGTTAATGATTGCTATGCCTGTCTTGATGAATATTTTGTGTTGTTACTATGAAACCCTAAGTAAATGATTAGATGGACATGATATTTTGTTCGAGGACGAACAAAGCTTTAAGTGTGGGGTGTTGATGTTAGGTGAATTTACACGCCTAAAGTACCATAATGTACCCATATTTTAGCTAAGTTTTGAGGATAAATTATATAATTCATGCACTTCTAGTCCTTTTTCCTGTAAGTGAGCTAACAAACGTGATTAGCAAGTTTTCAGGTATAAATGATGCAGATTTTAGCATTTTATGGATAACTTGACGCCAAAGGAAGCTTCACGAAAGAAGGAGAGCAGCGTTTGGACGCCTATGGACTGAAAGTGATGCATGGAAAACCTGTCCCGGGCAAAAACAACATTTCTCAAGACTTTGGGGATCAGCAGTAACCTATTAGGATTAGGATAATGATGTAGTAATTTATTAGGATTAGGATAATGATGCAGTAACCCAGTAGGAATGGGTTAAGTAATGCAGTAGCTTAGTAGGAATAGGATATGGGTGTTATAAATACCCTATTTTGCTAGAGATTTTTATTCATTCCCCCATTCCATCAATTCCCATCCATCCACCATCCATCCATCCATCAAAACAATTCTCCACCACCCTCATCCCTATTCCGTCCTTCCCCTTTCTTTATTAATTCATTATTGACATTATTTTTCATCTATTCGACTTTTAATTTTACAACAAGAGAATCGCTATTTTGCAAGGAATTCACGCCTAAAGCCATACCACACCATACTACACGTGATATCTTTATTGTGGTATAATAATAATGTCTATTGTGATTTCCATTGCACTCATGAGTAGCTAAACTTCTCTGTTGGGGTTATGGAAGCCGAATGAGATACTATCTATTGCTATGAGTTTGTGAATTCGTGACACGTGTATTTCTTATATCATTATTCTCTTCATCTTAATCTAAATTCTTTGTGGTTGCAAACGCATAGAATACACCAGTATAGCATTAACTTGTTCGAAAGAAAAGTTATATGTCTGGAAAAGAGATAATGTCAAGGTAATAGGGTCCCATCCCCTATTAAAAAGTTAGTGCCGTAACTGGATTAACCTCTTAGAGAATTTGTACCGTTAGATACGCTTTAAGCTCGAAAGAGTTAAAGTGAAATAGTACTTGTTTAGGTTGAAAGACGCTTGGATTTACCATCGAATACATATCTCTATAAGCACATGCATGTCTGAATTCCGCACAACTCATAGCCAATAGAGACGTACAACTCATATGGTGGACATAACCCCAACTTCTCAATTCTCATTGTTTTACATCTTACCAAACATTCTTTCTTTTTACTTTGCTATTTTCCGTTTTCACTTTATTTACATTATTTTGCACGATAAAATCCCCCTTTTTACGAGACTTGCACTAAAAGTCTAGTAATCTTGCTTACTTGTTGACCAAACTATTCCCTGTGGGATCGATACCCAACCCAGTTGGGTTCTATATTTGACTACGACCGCTTTACAATCCTACGAGAGTTGTAGATTGAGCGTTATCACTAATCGCACTACCAAAAACTAACCCAAGCCTAGGAAAAACATGTTTTGACTATGGACTGCTAAACACAATATACACCCAAGATGGAGCAGAATTGACAGCTATGGAAGAATTATACAAGATATTCACGACCTATAAAAGAATAACAAAAGGCACTCTATTTTATATAAAGTGTTATACTGCACCCGCGGAGATATTATATGACGAGATAAAACCAGTTATACAAGTCGTAAAGATAGGATTAACGAGAGATATGATTATACCAGAAGATATTGCGCAACAACCGGAAATACCTAGAATCGAGATACCAGAATTCTACGCAAATAAAAGACTTATTGGACTATCTAGGATTATACAAGAACTAGCAAATAACTATACAAATGGAAATCCAATATGGAGCTACTACTCGAGAGATCACCAAGTGATTTACTCTAATTCGAAAGAGCTACGACCAACAGATATGGAGGATGTAAGACAATGGATAATGACACTCCTCAACCCAGAGAAACCATCTACTGCACGAGCTATTAAAAAAGGATTTATTTCTGACAGACTATTAACATGATATTGTAAAATAATTGGACATAAATATCCAGATCACCAATGTTCGAGGTGTAATGGAGAAGATACTATTATTCCAGAAGTGCATCTAGAATAAAAAAATCAAGAAAGCAAGATGACAGTTGGAAGATAAGATAAGGAGCAATAATGGAGATACAACAGATACGACAAAATCAACGGAGACAAGATATTTATTTTAGTTACGTAAAAGTCTTCAAGATTATTGTACATTACTATTCATGTAAAGACTTTCTTGTAAAGACTTTATAGCCTAGGTAGAATAGCCTTTTTTAGCTTGTAGGACTTTTTAAGTCTTTTTTTGTTTTTTTGTATCTTTAGAGAACACATGTAAAATACTTTGTAAAGTTCGTTCACTCTATAAATAAAGAAGGCAGAAGGCATTGCAAAGCAAGCCTTCTCACGATTAAGGAAAAACTCTCTCCATTTCATAAAAAATATTTTGCCAAGTTAATTAAACATATACACTTCAATGGAAAAAGCTATGGAGGAAAAAACTTCAGAAATATCAAACTACCTGAACAGGTATATCTATTTATGATTATGAATAGCTAAATTCATAGTTCCCAACAGTCATGATATGATAAAATAAATTCATATTAGTTACTTTATAGTAGAATTATTCGAAGAATAATATGTTAAGAAGTTTATTAGCAAAGTGGAAACGGAGAAAAATCCCTAAGAACTATGCCATCCTAAAGGTGAAACCAATGAGGCAAGAAGCTGTGGCGGGGAGTAACCAGAGTCGAGGCGCTGTTTAAGGGAAAAAGTATCCGAATTACCATGCTAATAGTGACCGAAGAACATGTTATTTAAGAATAATCTAGTATATAGTAATCTGAGATGACCATATTTTATTATGTACATGGTTGAAGGAAATATTTTGAAAAAAACAATTTTATGAAAATGAATGATAATATATCTGATGTGATGGTAGATAAATTTAAGATACTTATTTTGTATGCACTTAGAGATATAAAAGTAGTAGATATAAGAAAAATTATATTAGAAAAAGCATTCGGTGAATATTACAAAACTAGAGTAAATTATATACTATGCCTACCTAACTACTCTTATAAATACTTATCAATAGTAAAAATCTATTGATACATATCCTTTTTGGTCATTTGTCTAAAAAAAAACAATCAATGAAAAAAATTATTCAAACACAATCTGTTTATCAAAAGTGTTTTTCAAATGAATTTATCAAATACAAATTGTTTTTTTTCAAAAGCACTTTTTTCAAAAACTATTTTATAAAAGTACTTCTTAAATAAGAAGTTTTGTAACAACAATTCCAAACGGGCTCTAAACAGTAACTACTACTTTGTTCACGAAAACATAATTAGCTAAACAGTAACTCTATTACCATGTATAACCTCTCGTACATAAGATATTGGCCAAAGGGATCAATTTTCTTTAAAGAAACAATATCAAACAACTTATGTAAAATTATCTATCGCCCATGTACTTAAACAAAACAATATATATTTTACTAATGAATTATTTATCAAAATATTTTTTCATCTATTTTTTTAATCAAATATGGGCCAGTTGCCTATTTTATTTAGTGAGAAGGACAAAAAGAGCCTCTTGGCAAAAATAAAAGAAATGAAAATATTATTATTATTATTATTATTATTATTATTATTATTATTATTATTATTAGAACTGCTTTTAATGTCCCTTTTGGATAATATAAATGGAATGTTATGCCATTTGGTTTAAAAAATGTTCCTTCTGAATTTTAAAAAAATTATGAACGACATTTTTAATCCGTATATGGGTTTTATCATCGTCTATATAGATGATATTCTTGTATTCTCAAAAACTCTTGAATCTCATTTCAAGCATTTACATACTTTTAAACAAATAATTATTCAAAATGGCTTAGTCATCTCCAAACTCAAAATAAGTTTGTTTCAAACAAATATTAGATTTTTGGGACATAATATTTCTCAAGGTTCTATTGAACCTATTCAACGAGTGCTAGAGTTTGCTAAAAAATTTCCCGATGTTATCACTGATAAAAAACAACTTCAAAGGTTCCTTGGTAGTCTTAACTATATTTCACCTTTTAACAAAAATTTGTCTAGAGATTTAGCTCCTCTATATGATAGACTAAAAAAGGATCATGAAACCCCTTGGACTCAAGTTCACACAGATTTAGTAAAATTAATTAAAAATCGAGTTCAAACTCTTCCGTGTACATTTCTTGCAAACCCTTCATATTTTGATCGAAGAAATTCTGCATATAGCTCTGCAAGTTCTAATTTTCCTGTATTACAACAAGGGAATAGAACTTTGATTAATTCAAAAATTCCTCGAGATGAATCATCATCATCATCCAAAACTCCGAATTTGGTTCTTCTGTACATTTAGAAGATATCCCTATAAATTATCCATTATACAAATAATTACAATCTTATTTATCTGATCAACAAAAAACTGCAGATTCTTTTGCATCTATGGTTTAAGAAAACTCTGAGGATAAGCCTTCATATGAAAAGCTAGATGCTAGATAACTTATTTTATATATTGAAAATCAGCATATTCCTGGACAAGAAAACTCTGACGAAGCCTGGAGAATACTCAAGAACTACCTTACTGCCAATGTCTATTTCACTGGAGAATCTTACAAAACCCGGACTTATTATGAACACATACTCGTACAAACATTCAGTGCAACCTTTGACCACAGTCCCCTTGGAGAAACTACCCCTGGAGTACATGGATACTCCAAAATGGTAATTAAAAAACTTATTCGTATTGAAGAATGGGGAATTTCGTCAATGACGCAACGATCTATACCAATGGGGCCAATGGGCCAAACTCTTGCCAATTTTACTTATTGGGATTATATTAAAGCCTTTTCTCAAGTATTATATTATAACAATTACAAACACAAACACACTTGGTTCATAAAGATCTGTGCTAAAGTATTTGAAAAACCCATTCTAAACTGGTTTATTCAGTGGTGGACTCTTCATGGACCTACGGTTAAAATATTACCACCAGAATATTCTTCTTTATACTACTCATGGAAAAAATCCTCCCCTTTCTTAACAGAATTATATCTTTCTGATCATATTTGTAAAATTGATACTATTGATCAAATGTATTTTTATATCGAATTTTTTATTCCTTGGATCCATCGATGGTCCGTGGAAATAGGTTATGATGCTCACCAAATTCCTACCCTATATCGAACATTCTATTGTAATTTTTGGGATAAACTACTTCGCAAAGATCCAGAAACAAAACTCGCTTATGGTCATGATCAACGGGAGGAAATAATCCAGAAGATTGCTGAATATGAAAAGACTCCTAAAACATCTATTTCAGTTGAAGACAAAAATCTTAACTATGTTTCCAGATGAATTTCTGCTCATGAAGGAAATAAAATGCAATTGATAGAAGAATATTTATCCGAAGTTCAAGATAAATTACTTCAAACTATTGAGCAAAATTCGAATGTCTCAATGAATAGCACAGATGCAAATACAGAAGATATTACAGATTCCCAACCACCAGAAGTTCTAATAGAAGAAGAAGAGATTGAAAAAGCTGAAACCTTCATCAAAAAATGGAAAGGAAAAGACAAGACATGACATGACTATTTGATAAAAATCTCTTTTGTAACAGTAAAAACACTATGCACAGGGCCCCATATATTACTGTGCAAGATTCCTTTTTCTATTATTTATAGGCGCCTCATTCTCAAGTAGAGGCATTCCGTTTTTCCTTTTAGTTTCTCTTTCTAAAAAACTCTCCACTCTCTAGCATCTCTCTGTAATATATTTAAGGATTGAATAAACAAGAAGTTGCTACTAATTTTCAGTCTGGTTCCCGGTTGGACAGGTACATATCCTTTTACTACTTGTATTAATTCAATTAAGCTTCTACCATAATCACGCCGTGACTATGTCCGCCTAAAAGATTTCTTATATCCATGTTAAAGATCTAACTTCACTAACATGTTAACTATGAAAGCTCCAGACTCTATCTAGATATAAAAGAATCTTTGGAATTCCTTGACTTGGTTCCAAAATGGAGGTACAGTCGAGTTCAATACACTTATGTTAGCCTTGTCTCTGTGACTTCGTCTAGTAAGTTGTGCCTCTTAAGCCCGTATTGTTGAGAAAAGGGCGAATTTTGCACAATTAGAACTTCTAGACACACAGGTTTAGCATAAGGTTATTAAATCTCTGACAGACCCCATGTTTGGGTAAAAGAGTGTCCATACAGTCATAAAATTACTTAAGATTCTTTTCTATTTTGGTTGGTGCTTTGGTTCGGTCTTCCGACTTAGGCTTAATCCGATATTATATGGTCTGGTAGGCTGAGTGGCATACCCCAGCCTAAGAGATCCTGTTAATGGTATTATTATTATTATTATTATTATATAAAGTGTAAAAATTGCATTTGTTTTTTGTTGTTTTTTTCGTGGTTTTTTCATTATTTTTTTCCTAGTAGTGGTGTTTTCTTCCTTTTCCCTTTTATTTTGATTGTGCTCATCTTTTGTTTAAAACTGATGTTTCTATATATATATATATATATATATATATATATATATATTTAATTCTATTAATAAGCAATACAATCAAATAAAATTTTGTAGTTCTCTTTTAAAATAATCAAATACTAATTTATAATGTCGTAACCAAATAAAATTTTGTATTTTTTTGTAATACAATTTTTTAAAAATAGCATATTTTAATGACTGATATTCATGTTTTAAAACTATTTTCGTGTCTTTTATTTTTGCCAAGAGGCTATACACATTTTGTACTATTTAGGTAAAATATTTATTTAGATACAAACTCTATACAATATTTATGTAGTTTATGTACATCCTATAGATATACATATTCTATACAACAATGATACAAATTCTACATAGATCATATATGGAAAATATATTCAATATAATACAGTTTTTATACACATCATATACAAATCTTAAATATACAGTTTTTATACACATCATATATGAACCTCAAATATACAATTCTTATACAATTTTTATACATATTATATACAAACCTTAAATATACAGTTTTTATATAGTTTTTATACACATCATATACAAACTATAAATATACAGTTCTTATACAGTTTTTATACACATCATAAACAAACCTTAAATATACAGTTTTTATACACATCATATACAAACCTTTAATATACAATTTTTATACAAATCATATACAAATCTTAAATACAGTTTTTATACATATCATATACAAACCTTCATTTATCTGAAACCTCCATAGATAATCAATCCTATGCATTTTCGACTCATAAAACACATTTTTTTCAAAAACAGTCCATTTTCTTCAAATTTCTTCGTCATATACCTATCTACTATTACTTTAGCTTCAAAACAATAGCCCTTTTCTTTCATCCTGATCAACCTCTAGATTTTACATATTTTTTCTTCTTTCATTCCTCTATCTCATTTTTCATTCACCCACATAATTCACAAGATCAATTCAATTTAGAAAATCTAAATAGAAAAAATTAAGAATTAGAAGAAAAAAAATATGAGTTTTGTTTGGTTTTTAATAGAAAAAATTAAGAACTAGAAGAAAAGAGGTATGAGTTTTGTTGGATTCTTAACTATCACATATTGGAGAAAGAAGAAAGAAGAATGGTTATGGAAAGAAGAAAGAAGAATGGTTATGGAAAGAATGAAAGTCACAAAACCCTATTCCTTTAACATGTGACTCCCTTTTCCTTTTAGACTCTCTTTTTCTTTATCCTGTGACTTATTAAAATAAAATACGCGTGTTGCTTATTAAAATAAAAGGCTAATAAATGACATTTAAAATAGCCGAGGTGTTAATTTTGTCCAAAAAGTGAAACATGGGCCATTATTGTTCATTGTTTTTCAAAAGGGATACGTGGTGTCCTTTTCCCTTTTATTTATTCAAAAATCAAAACATTGTACAATGACTTAGGCCCAAAATTTGCCAATGCCCAAATCGGAAAATAAAATAGAAACAAAGAAAAATGAAAGTTCAGAAAAATGAACAAGATATCTAAATAAGAAATTGGGAAAGTAGGTAGAAGTTCTATAGAACTTCTTTATATTTTTGACTGGAATGGATCCTCAACTCCAGTGAAGCTCTGGTCAGTAGCTGCGCCATGGTCTCAGTGATCTATGTTCTAAGCTATTGTGTATTACACAACTATTGCGCTTGAGTGATATTCATTTGAGCATCAACACCTCTCACAGATTCTATGAATTCAATCTCTTTGAAGACTTCTTCAGTTTAGAATTGATAACTTCCACAAGTACCTTCGAACAAGAACACAAATCTCTTTTATTTTACAGTATATGAATCTCATTGATGGATTTCCCAATTTTTCTTCTATCATTTGTAGAACGATCTCCCAAGGTCTAATACCACAACCAATAATAGAGAGATAATTAGTACATCCTCCTATTACTAATTATCAAATCAAACCCTATGTGTCAAGTGTGAACTCACTATTGTTGTTGACTTAATTCTTGAGTACTTGTTATCCGTTGTCGATGAATGTTGTTGATTTTGATGTCATTGATCCCGGTGTGCATGCTTAGCGTAACTCTTCGAGAGTAAACCCTAGGCGCCACACGGTGCATACAATCCCAAAAGACCATAGGCTAACCCATGAGCTTGTAGTTGGTGTGAGCACTTAACAAAACTGATGACAAGGAGAATGTGTTCGGAATTTAATTGAAACTCTATAAGTTTTTAAAAACTGCAATCAATACTGAATCATGAAGTTAACATTTGAAAACATACTGAAAAGCTAAGTAACTGTGTGTTCTAGTCTAAAAGCCTCTAACTAAATAACTGAGGATTGATGGGACAAGCCCCCAACTAACTCCGACTGTCTGCTAAAATTGATAAAAACTGAAATAACATAACTAGTCCTTAGAACATGAGGACTCACCACTGCTGTTGCTACTGGTGTGCTGGGATATCTAGGTACGGTCAGGAATTGAGCGTCTGAACCTATGATATAAAACATCATAGCGCAAGAAACATGTATGCGATTAGTACTTTGAATGTACTAATTTGCTAAATGAGATAAGGCTGAGATGCATGGGTTTATATGCATGAATGATAACCAACTAAATGGATAACATGGGATAGCTGAACATGGAGTAATAAGTAGCTAAATGATTTGAAGTAACTTAGTATACATGCACAGAGTAGAGATGGTCTAGATACTGAAAATATAAAGTTTACGAATCAACCTTCTATGTCACAACTCTAATGAAGTATCATTCTCACCAAGTTTATAAAACCTCTAGAAGTAGAGCCTTAAAATACGTACAAGTTAGACAACTTGTCACCTCGAGCCATAATTATCAAACCTCTAGTAAGCTTCCACTGGCTAGCACCAAGGGTGTTAACATAACCTTCATCATCAAGGTTTCCTACAGAAATCAAATTCAAGCGAACATCTGGAGCATGCTTGACATTATTGAGAACTAGTTTGGAACCATTGTTACTTTCCAAACAAACAGTGCAAATGCCAAGTACTTTAACTTCATTATTATTGCCTATTTTTAATATTCCAAAATTACCTGGAGTATAAGAATAAAATAATTCCTTCTTTGGTGTAATATGAGAAGTTGCACCAAAATCCATAAACCAGCTAGACTCATCACGAACAAGATTGATGAGATTCTCACCACAAGCAACAAGAAGATCATCATTAGCAACAAATACAACACGATTTTCATTATCGCCTTCATTCTTTTTTCGTCTCATAGCTCTCTTATGCTTGTAGCAATATGTTATGATATGCCCTTCTTTGTTGCAATAGTCACATTTAACATTCTTCAATTTGGACCTCGACTTGCTTCTAGTTTTATCTCTATCATTTAGACCTCTGGACTTGTTTCTCCCCCCTCTTCAGTAACTAAAACATTAGAGTGTGAAGATAAAGAAGATGAGGCCTCAGATATTCTTCTTATCTCTTTATTCAAGACACCACTCTTAACATATTCCATTGTTACAATACCACCGAGAGAAGAATTAATCAAAGAAACTCGAAGAGTCTCCCAAGAGTCTGGCAGAGTATTAGGAAGCCAAAGTCCCTGAATTTCTTTATCGAACTTTACACCCATTCCCTAAAAATTATTTATATAATCAGAAATAGGACTGCCCTCTTTATACCTGATATTCATCAATTGCTTAAGAAGGAACAATTTATTATTGCCAGTCTTTAAAGCATAAAGTGTCTCAAGCTTGTCCCACAAACTCTTGGCTTGTGTCTCATTCACAATATGATTTCTAACATTATCTTCAACCCATTGTTTTATATAACCACAAACCTGTAAGTGCTCAAATTCTTAATCCTTATTTGTCATGGATTAAGGTTTAGTAGACGCAAACACAGGTAGATGCATTTTTCTGACAAATAGAAGATCTTTCATCTTGCCTTTTCAAGTATGATAGTTACTACTATTCAAACACATCATCTTGATCATATTTACCTCCATTATTTAAATCAATAATCAATAACAACCAACTCTCTGATACTACTTTGTTGGGAAAGATAGGGGCACTATGAAAGAGCCCGACAGGGTAGCAGCGGAAGAATACCAAAGTCTAAGCTTTTCCTTCCAATTTGAACTAAGAGGAGACAATAAAATCAATCAAAACAAAGTAATATGGAAGAAAATGAATTACCACACAAATACGATAGGTCAAAAATAAAGGCAATCACACAAGACATCAAATTTACATAAAAAATCCTTCGGTGTGAAGAGTAAAAAACCACGGGACCAAGCCTCCACTATAATTACCAAATAGTTTCAATATTTTTCTGCAAAATAGCCATAAAAAAAGTGCCAAACATCAAGAAACAATACATAAAACACAACACCAAACACTAGAGAAATAAAGGAGTAAAAGAACAAAAAATGTAGGTACTGTTCGGGAATGAAGAACTGGATTTACAGGCCACAAAATCAAGATCCATTAGTTTCTAATCAAATATTGAGATGATAAAAACAAGAAGTCCAAATATCATCTCAATTGGACAAGAAACAAAGCAAGAATCGCAATTTGAAGTTGACAGCTGTGGCTGGAATTTAGGTGCGAAAATCAGCTTTGTTTGTCTCTCTTTAGCTGTTAAAAACTCTCTTTTTATGATGGTGAATAAGATCTAAAAAGATCAATATGTATGTCCCATAGTAATGGGCCTATGGGCAAAAGTGGCTTGGTCCAAACTGAGCTTCATTTATCCACATAGGAAGGGAAAAAGACCTAATAACCCAACACTTAGAAGGGTGTTTGAATTGACTTTTTTTAAGTGTTTTTAATTTTCAAGTACTTTTTATTTTTTTAAGGTATTTGACAAATACATAAAGTATTTTTAAATATTTTATTTTAGACTTAAAAAAAAAATCAAAAGTTAAAAGTTGATTGCTGCTGCTTTTGACAATTAGTTTTTAACTTTTAGCTTACAAATCACTTAAAAAAACTAATTCAAACCCTCCCTAGATCATGATCTTAAAGCTTACTCTAGAAAACATGTTATCACGCAGTTGCATGACTAAGATTGAATCGAAAGATCTTAGTGGAGTGAATTTTTTTGAAACACGTTTTAGTGAAATTAGAATTTCCGGGTAAGTTTGTTATTTGGGGTTTTGAATGTGTCAACACTATCAATTATTGGCTTAGATACGGTTATCGTATGTCACATCATTACTGCAATAACAATGAACTACGTCACATTATTACTGCAATAACAATGAACTACGTCACATCATTACTGCAATAACAATGAACTATTATATATTTAAGTACTCCCTTTATTTCATTTTAGTTGACCCTCTTTCTAAAAATATTTGTTTAAATTTAGTTGTCCCTTTGATAATATCAAGAGAATTTTATTATGTTCTTCCAATACTACTCTTAACATTAATGACTAAACAAACTGTATTTACTCAAATTTATATTTTTGAAACATAATTAATAAGGCTAATTTGACAAAATAAACTCCCTAATTAATATTTTCTTAATGGGTGTGCCAAGTCAATAGGGGCCAACTGATATGAAATGGAGGGAGTAGAAATTTAAATGAGTTATAAAATGTGAAAGTTTTAATAAAAGAAGTTCTTATCAATATTATTGGGTTCTATTATAGTTTTGATGATTAAAAAAATGAATGAAATATGTTGATTAACCTGATACACAGATGTACAGGTACAAGAAGGAAAACTCATACCAAGATAATTAAAAAAAAAGACAAGGCAACTCAATTGAAGGAATGGATGAGTAGTTAAAGTTGATAAACTCAAATAAATTACTACGTTCTAAATTGAAGACTTTGAGTTTGACTACAATACATAAAGAAAAGAGAGTTTGAATTGAAGGAGTCATACGTGAAGTTGAACTCTAAGAAATAAGAGTTTTAATGGGAAAAGAAGTTTGATTTCAGCAAGAACTTTTTGAAAAGTTGTCTTTAAATAGAGGAAGTGTCACTCACAATCACTCACTCATAAAACAAAAAGACAATTAACAAATTGACTTGACAGTATGTAGCTTAGAGATTAAAGGAACACGTTGTTGAACCTAGTACTAGTACTAAGAGAGATAAGAGATCTTAGTCTCCATGTATTAGGAGTTGGTTAATGAGTTGCAATACTAATGTAATTCTAGTTTCAATGAATTAACTAAGTTAGATTATTGTCTTTAAGTTAGGAAACTAGAAGACTTTGGCTCACATAACTTGAGAGGTTTGTGAATTAAACATTAATTAGGAGTTAGATTTTATAATTCCCAAGTTACAAAAGTCTTGTAATTTGTTATTGCTAAGGCTCAAGCTATTTTAGTGAAGTTTAGGATGAAATTCTGTAAAAGTGCAGGTCGTGATTTTTTTACACCTTTTGAGTTGGGTGTTTTCCGCGTGAAAAAATATGTCTTCTTTACTTATACTGTTAGTGATTCATTGTAATTGGTTTTGATATGGAAATTGATAATAACCTCAACCCACTTGCATAATGAATTTTGGAATATAAATCATTATTTTTTTTTTGCCTTTTCTTTTTGAAACTAATGCATGGCATAAATTGCTAATTGGATAATAATAGTAATGATCTTAAAAGCCTTGAGGGTAATGAAGGAATCCCCCAAGTAATTTTATTAATGGAGTCTGCGAAGTACGAAGGAATCTTCAAAGTGTTGGCTAATAACATTGCTTGAAAGATGTAGTCGATATGACAATACAACTTAATAATGCCTTAAGATGATATCACTTAATAATTCCTTAATAATTGACTCCTGGAATAGGTGGACAGGTTATGTGTTAAATATTTTAATTGGGCATAGTGAGGGTTGTGATAGTTGGCCATAAAGGTGTGATTCCGAAGGACGGACACCAAAAACTTATGTTTACCGACATAAGGGTTAGTCTAAATGATCATGTGCTTGTGTCACACAACATATAAATGTATCATGGTTGGCAAAGGGTTCAAGGGAATCCCAAACTTTTTTTGCTATCCCTGGTTCATGCAAATAACTTGCATTGGGCCCAACTAAGGGGTTACAACTGGACCCATATAGCTCGTGGGTGGTATTAGGACAGTCAAGCTACATAATCCAGATTAAGGTTTTTAAAGTAGATGCTAAGCCTGGTTTTCTTTCCCAGTATTTAGACATATGCATATACTCATAGATATGTGTGAATGTGTATATGTTCATTATTTTGACTTGGTTTTCGTGATGATGACATTATTTTATCCTCTATCATTGAGTTACATGCTAGTGCTCAACCCATTAATCGTCTCCGAATACGGTATCCCCATGTGATGAAGGGTTTGAAGGAAAGTCTACTTATGTACAGATTTAGGTGGAAACACAGTTCATTGGTTACTTATGGTAAAGTGGTGAGCTTCTATTCTCTAGAAGACTTGATCAGTTCATCAATTTTTTTCATAGAATAAAATCAAGAGTTCACATTATTGATAACATTGTCATTATCATTGTCAAGGTTGGGGGCATATCCTGACTAAGATTTATTTTTGGTATTGGTAAAAGGTTTTGTGGGCTACTATGGACTTGGGTCGTGTTGGGTTATTTTGGTGGTTAACGGTCATCGGTTATAAATATACTCTAATCTCTTTAAGCTTATATTATGCTATCTTATTATATGTTTAAAATTCAGCAGGGGTATTGTGTTATGTCTGGCTAGACAAAAGGGCTGGTCTCTAGTCCTCGGTGGACTTAAGATACCCATCACGGTCAAGCCTTGGTTCGAGTCATGAAAAAGTTAATATCAGATCCTGGTTTTAGTGTCATTGGGTGTTCACAAAGACGTGTCAAGTATATTCTCTTTTATAGGTATGTAGTGTGCCACACATATAAGGGAGAGGCTATGAGGCATTTAGAAATATTTTCTTTTCTTTTGATCTACTTTTGAGCTATAAAGTCTAAGGTCTTAAATTTTCTCTAATGTCCATTTGTTCGTATTTTAGATCATGCCTTGAAGATTTGATGCTCTTGGAAACTCCTCTGTCCCACTTGAGGAAAATGTTGATGGAACTCGTCCTATTTATCGAGTTCAGACCTGGTCTAGGGCTACTAATTCTGATGGCTCTCATGGGGTTCCCCCAAATTCCACTAGCCCTCCTCGGACTCCCCAGAGTTATGTGACAAATGCTGAATTTTGTCATATGATTCATTCCCAACCCAATTGATGGCCTCTCAAACTGAGCGTGTTGTTTCTATTGCTCTATCTTCTAAGGCCACTAGATTTGGTCAATTTATGAGGTTGAGTCCTCTAACTTTCACTGGTTCCAAGGTTTAGGAAGATCCTCAAGGGTTCATTGATGAGATGGAGAAGATTTTTTGTGTGATGCATGCTACTGATATGGATGGAATGCATTTGTTGCTAATCAATAAAATGATATAGCATATTAATGGTATGAGGAGTGGGACCAGTCTAGAGGTGATGATACTGAGTCAACTTTGTAGGATGATTTCTCTAGTACTTTTCTTGATTGTTTTTTCCCTCCAGAGTTGAAGGAGGAAAATGTTGAAGAATTTGTGAATTTGAAGCAAGGCAGGATGACAGTGAAATAGTATTCTTTGAAGTTTCATCGTTTATCGTGATATGCTTCGGAATTAGTGCCTAACATGAGGTCTAGAATGATAAAGTTTGCTTTTGGGTTGTCCTATGATTTGATCTTGGAAAGCAAGGTTGCCTTGTTAAACAATGATATGGACATCTCTAGACTTATAATGTATATACAACAAGTGGAAGAGGAAATGAAAAAGCCAACAGAGATGAGTGAAAGGTAGAATAAGAAGTTTCCATACTTGGACTAGGGTATAAGTTAGTAGCAGAGTTGTAGAGATGGTGGGAAATGGTCTAAAAAAAGTAGGAAAATTTTGGTTCCTACTCTATGGCTAGTGCTTCTCATTCAAAGTCATCGGGTGATCATCATTTTTAGAATGGTAATGGTTCTAGGGCTTATGGGGCTCGATCTCATGCTAGTGGGGGCCAGTCAGCTCTATCGTATTCCTCTTGCAGATTTTATGGTTGTTTGTATTGTGGTTTTTGTGATGAGAGAACGAAGTGTTTCTATTATGGTCATCTGAGACATATATTGAGGAACTGTCCCATAGGTAAGGTTGCCTCTGAGGTGAACAAGGTTCCTGTTGCCTCTTTATCAGCTGTTGCACCAAAGGGTGCTACTTTTACTATCGGCACTGGCCGGAATCGCCTATATTCTCTTGCTACTGATCAAGAATTTTAGGCATCTCCAGATATCGTCACTGGTATATTGATACTCTTCTCTCGTGATGTGTATTTCTTACTTGATTCGCGGTCCACCCTTTGTAATATGACCTCATTTATGGCTATCTATTTTGATTATAGTCCCAAGTATATTTCAGATCCCTTTTCTGTTTCTACCCCCGTGGGTGACTTTGTTGTTACTAGTAGAGTATATAGGGATCGTGTGGTATCTATTTGTGGTAGGTAAACTTTGGTGTATTTGGTTGAATCAGATATGTTATATTTTGAAGAGTTTTGGGGATGTATTAGTTGTATTTGTGCTGTGCGTCTCTTGATTGTTGGACCTGAAGGGTCAATTTCCATATTCCTAATGAGCCGATGAAGGAATGGGAAGGTAGTCCCCTAGTGCCTAAGGAAAGGTTCATTTCTTATCTTAAATCCTGAAAATTAATATATACGGGGTGTCTTTATCATTTTGTCCGGTTTAAAGAATCTAACTTGGAGGGTCCTTCTGTACAATCTGTTACCGTGGTTAGTGAATTCCCTGAGGTTATTCATGATGATCTTCATGCAATTCCCCCTAATAGGGAAATTAATTTTGGGATTGATCTTCTTCAGGAAACTCGTCCTATCTTTATCCCTCCTTATAGAATGACTCTTGTTGAACTAAAGGAGCTGCTAAAAGACCATCTGGATAAAGGTTTTATTCACCCTAGTATTTCTCCGTGGGGTGATCCCGTTCTCTTTGTGTGTAAGAAGGATGATTACCTGTGGATGTGTATAGATTACCACCAATTGAATAAGGTGACTGAGAAGAATAAGTATTTGCTTCCTAGGATTGACGATCTCTTTTATTAGCTTTAAGGTGCTAAGTACTTTTACAAGATTGATCTTCGATTGGGTTACCATCCGTTGAAGATTACAGATGTGGATATTCCTAAGACTGCCTTCCAGACCCGGTATGGTCATTTTGAGTTTTTGGTGATGTCCCTTGGTTTGACTAATGCCTCGGTGGCATTTATGGACCTCATAAACTGGGTCGTATCTCATTTCTTGGATTTTTTTGTAATTGTGTTTATTGATGATATTTAGTGTATTCTAAGAGCGAGACGGATTATGCTGATCACCTCCAAATTATGTTGCAAACCTTGAAAGATCAACATTTGTATGAGAAGTTCTCAGAGTTTGAGTTTAGGTTGAATGTTGTGAACTATCTGGGTCATGTTGTTTCTAGTGAAGGGACATGGTGGATACACAAAAAGTTACAGTGGTTAAAATGTGGCCTAGACACACGACTCTGACTAATATTCAGAGCTTCTTGGGTTTAGCCGATTATTATAGAAGGTTTGTGGAAAATTTCTCTTCTATTGCTACCCCATTGACTAAGTTGACTCAGAAAAAGTTAAAGTTCTTGTTGTCAGATGTTTGTGAGGGTAGTTTTTAGAAGTTGAAGGATAATTTAACTTTGGCTCAGGTTTCGACTCTACCCAAGGGTACCGAGGGTTTTGTTGTTTATTGTGATACATTTCGTGTGGGACTAGGTTATGTGTTGATGTAGTATGGTAAGGTCGTTGCGCATACTTCTAGACAGTTGAAGGTGTATGAAAAGATTTATATAACTCATGATTTAGAATTGTTGGTCATAAGAGCATGAAGTATGTATTCACCCAAAAGGAGTTGAATCTAAGCCAGATGAGATGGATTGAGTTTCTCAAGGACTATGATCTAAGTCTCCATTATTATCTAGGTAAGGCTAGCGTAGTTGCTGATGCTCTTAGCAGGTTGTCCATGGGAATCTTATCTTATGTGAATGAGGAGAAGCAAGAATTGGTAAAGGATATTCACCTTCGGCTAATGTTAGAGCTCGTCTTTTAGACTCTAAAGATGGTGGGGTGCTTGTGTAAGAGATGGTGAAGTCATCTCTTAGTGCTAAGGTGAAAGAGAAGCAGTTATTGAACCGTGTCTTGATGTGGATCAAGGATGATGTGGGTCAGTGGAGAG
Source organism: Capsicum baccatum var. pendulum (assembly GCA_030864225.1). Lineage (NCBI taxonomy): Eukaryota > Viridiplantae > Streptophyta > Magnoliopsida > Solanales > Solanaceae > Capsicum > Capsicum baccatum. The sequence continues at coordinate 200,691,176 of CM061553.1, forward strand.
TTATGGCCTTCGAGATTGGTGTCGATGGTATCTTGAGGTACCAAGGTAGATTATGTGTCCTCGATGTTTATGGGATGTGAGAAAAGATCTTGGTTGAGGCTTATGAGTCGAGGTACACTGTTAATCCATTTTTATATCCAATTATCCATTAATGCAATGTATTGAGTTCAAAAGCAAGTTAAACCATTCAATTTTCTATAATTAAAATCAAATTCACAAAATGGGTTGAGGTTCACACAATTCACGGCCTAAATTCATCCAATTTTGGGAAACCCATGTCCTCCATTCCAACCATTTAAGTAATGTACCAAATCAGTCCCAAAATTATCAATTTAAAACATGAGTAATCAATTCAAAATAGGGGACAAGTAATTCCATCTATAACAACCAAAACCCCTCAACCCAGTTTCAAAACCAATAATTTAAATCACATAAAATCCATTCAATTCATGCCACAATGCAAAATTAAAGTTTAGGGAATGGAAACATGTAATAAACACCCAAGAATAGAAGTCAATTTGAAGTTTGAAGCCGGATGGTGAATGCACTATGCAACTCTTATGCTTTATTTTTAGTGTTAGAGAATAGAATAAATTCGTTTGATCCTTTTAATTGAAGGGTAAAAGGTCAATTTTGTGTTTATAAGTTGTGGAAAATGTGAAAAGACCAAAAACCGCCACCCTTAAGTGACAATAAACAAAACAAGATGAAATTTACGCCTTATCATATCACGCTGTTATAACGGAGGTTATCCTCGATACCACACTAATATCGCGGAGGTTAACCTCCTTGGTACGGTGATATCGTGGAGGCACAATGCATCGGAGTTCCAAAATAGCCTTGAACCCTTTCTAATAATTCCAAAACTTTCAAAATGACCCTTTTAACATCCCTAAAGATAATTAAAGTCAAAAATCGGTATTACACGCATAAGAAGTCAAAAATAAAATTATTGAGATTTTAAGGGGTCTTACAAAATGTGATGTTAAAGTCACAACCATAAGGGAATCCAAGGATCTGACTAGAATGTCTCTTGATGACTTAGTTGGAAATCTGAAGACCTACAAGATTAACACGGAAGATCTAAAAAGGGATGAGGTGGTTATGGAAAAATCACTAGCATTAAGAGGATCATACAATAATGAATATGATTTGGATTAAGAACAATGATATGACCTAAACCAGGGCCTTGTGGTAATGGGCATCTTAAGTCAAACCAGAATTGGAGACCACCCCCGATACCCAATCCAACCAACCAACATATACCCTGAGTCGAATGAATTCCGAACATATAACAAGATAGTGTATTTGAAGATATAATGACTTTGGGATAAGTCTACCTCCTAGACCAACCCAACCAAGTCAATCTGTCCAATAACCAACCAAGATAAAGACGATAACTGACATGACCTGACTAATTGAACCATAATATAACCAAAACCAATTCCAAATACCATTGAACCATTTCCATGCGATCTAATTATCCAAAACCACATTTTATGAATATAAAAAACATAATTAAAACCATAGGAAGCCATAACCAATCATTCAATAACAAAACCCCCAATAATAGTTGAAAACCATAATCATGAAATAGTAAAACCATGAAATAAATCATGTAAACCACGCCTTTAGTTTAAATTACAACGAGGGAAGAGAATAATGCTTATATCAAAACATTGATGAAAAGAAATAACCAAAGCAAGCCCCAAAACAATCCCTTAGTTGAAACCCTAGCTTCCTTGACCCAAAAGCTCTTGAAAGAATTATGAGATGTTTAGGAATAGTTTCTAAGTAGTAATGAGTAGAATAATAGGGAAAATAACCTCTTAAGTGTATTAGAAGTCAAGGGTCCTAATTAGGGTAAGTAGGGAAATATCGAGAATACCCCCACTTAAATCCCTTAAAAACCCATCACAAGGATACGACTGACCCATACGAGTCGTATCCTTCTATACGATTGGTTTCCACCACTCGTATCCAAGCCTCAACCTTTGGATTAAATACTATCCATTATACAAATCATCTAGCCAAGTCATAACCACAGTATACGATCCATACCCATAACCCGTATCCTTGGCAGAATGGAATACCTAGGGAATTGAACACAGTTTACCATACAACTCCTGAGTACAACTTGTACCCTGGCTTACGGCTTACTGTGAGCAACTCGTACTCAGGTCCAACCTAAGTAACCAAGTCTAAGATTAAGTTAAGGAACCAAAGAACCCGTAACAACCAATATGACTCGTACCCCTAGGTCATACCTATTTCAGTGACCAAAACCATCCCACCAACTAACACTGCTCAGTATACTATAGGACCATACTATCCGTACCCCAGCATATGGATCGTACCCATGAGTCATATTGGGTAAGGAGAATGGATTTCCAGGAAATTTTCTAAGGGTCAAAACCCAGTATGTTTCAGTTTCCCCCACTAGAAACATTCATCCTCGAATGACGGATTAGGTAGGGTTAACCACACATAGAGTCCTTTGTATTATCAAACATCTCTTTAACAAAGTTTGAAAACAAAGAGGCAAAGATGTTAATATTTCCTTTAACAAACTCAGAAAATAAAGATGTGTTCAATAACACATACCTTCTACACGAATCCTAGGAGAACAAAATAAATACAGATACTTGGACTTCATGTCCTCTACCACTTCCCAAGTGCTTCTTCTACCTTATGGTTCAGACTTAGAACCTTAGTCGAAGCCATATCCTTGGTCCACAACCGGAGAACTTGCCTATCTAATATCTCTAACGGGACCTCTTCATAATACAACGAATCTAAAATACCCAATCCTTTCAATGGAACAACCGAAGAAGGATCACCAAGACACTTCGTCAACATAGAAACATGAAAGACCAGATGAAACAAACTTAAGCTAGATGGTAACTCCATCTCATAAGCAACATTGCCAAATCTCCGCAAAATCACATAAGGATCAATGAATTGAGGACTGAGTTTTCCCTTTTTGCCAAACCATACCACTCCCTTCATAGGAGACACCTTGAGGAACACTCTATCCCCGACCTCAAACTCCTAGTCTCTACGCCTAACATTCGCATAAGACTTTTGGCGACTTTGGGTATCTCTAAGCCTATCCCTAATCACCTTTACCCTCTCCATCGCCTGATAAACCAAATCAGGATAAAATATATCTACTTTTCTAAGCTCAAACGGCCCAATAGGAGATCTACACCTCCTACCATAAAATGCCTCAAAAGAAGCCATACCAATACTCGACTGATAGCTATTGTTGTAAGCAAACTCCACCAAAGGTAGAAGCTCAACCCGAATTCTACCATAGTCAACCATATAGGCCCGAAACATATGAATAGTTCTCTCCGCTTGCCCATCCGATTGTGGATTAAAAGTAGTACTTAGACTAACTTTAGTCCCCAACCCTTTCTTGAAAGACCTTCAAAAATGAGACGTAAATTGCATACAACTGTCAAAAATAATTTAAATAGGTACCCCATACAACTTCACAATCTCCTAAAGATAAAATCGCACATAATCCTCCACTAAAAGGGTAGTCCATACTGGCAAGAAAAGCACAGACTTGGTCATCCAATCCACGATGACCCAAATCAAATCATACTGGTTTCAAAACTACGGAATACCGCTAATGAAGTCCATATTGATCACATCCTACTTTCCTTCGGGCAAATCAATTTCTTGATACAACTCTTCTTGCCTTATGTGCTCAACCTTAACCTGTTGACATAGCATGCACTTAGATATAAAATCAATCACATCTCTCTTCATGCCATTCTACTAGTAAATCTCCTTGAGATCATGATACTTCTTAGTCGAGCCAGGATGAACAACATAGCGCGACTCATGCAGCTCAGCCAAAACCCTTTGCTACAACCCGTCGACATCAGGAACACACAGCCTCCCTTAGTACCGTAAAGTACTGTCACCATTGATATCAAACACCACTTACTTTTGCCCACCAACGTCACCCTTGATCTTTATTAAGATAGGATCCAACACTTTCTTCTTCTTAATCTCTGCACCAAGAGACGTTCAAACTATTTCTTGCACTATCACACCACCATCTTAGTGTCCAAGAGCTGAAATCCAAGATTAGCCAAACGGTGAATATCCTTCACCAATTCCTTCTTGCCTTCCTCCAGATGAGCTAAACTCCCCATGGATAACCTATAGAGTATCAGCAACCACATTAGCCTTACCTGGGTGGTAGTAGAGACTCTTATCACAATCCTTGAGATGCTTAAGCCACCTCCTTTGCATGTGATTAAGCTCTTTATGAGTGTACACGTACTGAAGATTCTTATGATCATAAAAGATATCCACGTGAACACCATATAAATAATACCTCCATATTTTCAATGCAAACACAACCGCCAGCAACTCTAAATCATTAATAGGATAATTCCTTTCATATACCTTCAACTACCTGGAAGTATAGACAATCAGCTTTCTATGCTGCATCAAAACACAACTGAGCCTTACCTGAGATGCATCACAACAAATCACAATCCCATCATTGCCTCCAGCAAGGTCAGGATTAGAGCCAAAGTCAACTTATCCTTCAACTTCTCCAAACTACTTTCACAAGAATCCGACCAAGAAAACTTAACCTTCTTCTAAGTCAACTTCTTCAAAGGAGCAGATATCGATGAAAAGCTTTCCACAAACCGCCTCCAATACCCAGTCAAACCCAAGAAGCTTCAGATATCGAATGGAGTCGTAGGCCTAGGCCACCTTTTTCACCACAGAAACTTTCTGCGAACCCACTATGATCCCTTTACTAGAAATAACATGACCCAAGAAAGTCACAACATTCAACCAAAACTCATACTTAGAGAACTTGGCATACAATTATTGTTCATTTAGGGTTTGCAACACCACAGAGGTGATTAGCATGATCTACCTCACTTTTCAAATATACTAGAATGTCATCAATAAACACAATTACAAAGAGATTGAAATACTGCTTGAACACCCTGTTCATCAAGTTCATATATTTGGCCGGAGCATTAGTCAACCCAAACGACATCACCAAGAACTCAAAATGCCCATACCAAGTACGAGAAGCTGTCTTACGGATATCCACCTTCCTCATCTTAAGCTGATGGTACCCAGACTGAAGTTCTATCTTAGAGAAAAACTTGGCACCGTGTAACTGACCAAATAGATCATATATCCAAGAAAGAGGATACTTGTTCTTAACCATCACCTTGTTCAACTACCAGTAGTCAATGGTCATCCGAAGGGAACCATCCTTCTTGCACACAAAGAACACCTGCACATCCCATGGAGAAATACTAAAATGAATAAACCCTTTATCCAGAAGACCCTTAAGTTGCTCCTTGAGTTCCCTCAACTCATCTGGAGCCATTCTATATGAAGGAATAGAAATTGTATGAGTGTCCAGAAGCAAATCAATACCAAACTCTTTTTCCTTATCCGTAGAAACACTAGGAAGATCATTTGGAAAAGACCTCTAAAAACTCATTAACCACCGGGACCAAAGACAAAAAAGGGCCTTCCTAGTTAGAATCTTTAACCCATACCAAGTGATAATGACAAACCTTAGAGATTAACCTCTGACCTCTAAGATAAGAAATAAACCTTCCCCTAGGAGCCAATGAACTACCTTCATATTCTAAAAGTTTCTATTAAAGATAACCCTACGGGCCCGATAATCCACCGACGCATAACAAGAATGCAACCAATCCATACCTAAGATTACATCAAAATTTACCATATCCAACTCATACAGATCCACTTAGGTCTACTTGCTACTAACAGATACCACACACACCCTATAGACTTTCTTAGCAATAACTGAGTCACCTACTAGGGTAGAAATCGAAAAAGGATCCGAAATAAATTTTGGATCGAAATCAAAAGACATAGTAACATCTGGAGTCATATAGGAAAGAGTGGACCCCAGATCAAGCAAATAATAAACATCATGAGAGAAAAGCTATAACGTACCAGTAACGACATCAGGTGATGCCTTAGATTCCTATTAAGATGCCAAAGTATACAACTTATCTCGACCAACACTAGAGATGGGAGTAGTAACAGAAGCAGATGCCACACCACTAGGTATAGGAGCAGAAGATGAGCAACAAAAATTTTATTTGCCTCTGTAGCAACCTTATTGACCAAATGATACCTGAGCCGATGGCCTACAAAACCACACTTGAAGCACTTATCCCTTAATTCCTTGAAATAACCACGATGAGGACGACCAAAAAATCAATAAGGAGGACACAAAGAAACTAACTAACCTCCACTAGCTTTAGATTAGGCAACTTGTGCTCGAGAATTATCACCACCTTGATGACGCCTATCTCCCGACTACTGTGGGTAAGGAGCACTGGCAGAAAAAGAGCCCGAACTAACCCATTTCTTTTTTTGCCACTTGACACCATCTCTACCACATTGAGATTGAGCACTTCCTTGATCGGAAAACCTACTCTGCTTTCTCTACCTATCCCAAACTCTGCCTATTTTATCTTCTCATCCTCAACCTTCTATATATGAAAAGTCAACCTCAAGATGTCCATATCTTTAATAAGAAAGGTAGTCTTGCTCTCTAGAATTAAATCTCTATTCAACCATAAAGAAAACTTTCTCATTCTTGACCTCATGTCAGCCACCAAATCAGGAGCATACCTTGATAGCTGATGGAACTTCAAAGCACATTTCTTTACAAACATCCTCCCCTGTCTAAGGTTCATAAACATTTCTATCTTTGCTTCTCTGAACTCCTAAGAAAAGAACCAATCCATGAAGGCATTAGAAAAGGCCTCCCACAACCCTTCCTCTTTTATATCACCTTTATCCCTATCCCACTTCTCATACTACTGATAAGAAATACCTTTAAGCTAATAAACTGTAATGTTAACCCCCTCTATAATAATAGTCTGCATCATGTCCATCTTATCTAAGAATCCCTATGGATCATACTCCACCTTTTCCCCAGTAAAAGTTGGAGGACCCATCTTTATAAATTAACCAACCCTTGTGGATCTGCAGACAAAGCACTAGCCACACCCCGTTCAGCCTGAGAAGCAACCAACTTGGCAATGACATGAATAAACTGATGAAATTCTATGTTTGTCACATTGCCTTGAGGGACCTAAGGAGAAATAGCTAGAATAGGAAAAATTTCAGCACCATTAGGAATAGGACCATGAGATCGAAGATGTAATCTAGACATAGGACATTACCCTTCAGCATTATCCCCAAATGGGATGCAACAATTTCCTTGTATTCCACATCTAGGAGGCATAATCTAAAAGATGAACAAACAAAAATTAGATGAGATTTCAGGATTGAGAGCTCAAGCTTGAAGATAGAATACCAAGTAAGAGCAACATTTCTTAATGTATTGAAACTACCCTCTTATGAGTGTGGCACGCTTCACACCCCTAAAAGAGACTCTACTCGACATAATTTTTTGGACTTACCAATTGATCATGAACCTAAAGTTGTGATACCAACTTGACATGACCGACTCCGGGCCTTGTCATAATGGGCATCCCAAGTCTAACTAGGACCAGGGACCACCCCTTGTTACCCAACCCAACCACCTATATCCAGCCTTAGATGGGTTGGATTTTAAACATATAACAAAAGTTATTATTTCTGTTAAGACTCTGAAATAGGGTCACAACCATGACCAACCCAACCAAGTCCAACCTTACCCCACCAACTGACTAACCGTACCAAACCTAGCCATAGACCACAAATCAAACAGAATACCAAAACATAATTTTAAAATCAATACCAAAATATAATAGGATGGAACAACCAATAATATCATCCAATGATGTCAGCCTACTAGCTTATTCCAATGCCAAGGCCGACACTAATACCGATCCCGCCCATACTAACTCCCAGAAGTACCACAAATCCTATATCCAGAGAACTAAACAAATTTGGTTGGGACATGCCACCAACCATGGCCAAAACCAATATCCAAAATAAAAGAAAAGTGTCAATAGAGAATCCATAACATAAAATGATGCCTTTCGAAAGGATGGAAGCTCACCACTTTAGTCCAAATACTGATACCAAATATATATACTAAATAGGAGAAGTAGAATGGCCGGTTCCTGTGGTATACAACCACCAGTAGACGGGGTTAGTGAATGACTTCTAGCATGAATCTCAGGGTAAGGATAAAATAATGCCAGTCATAAAACCAAGTAAAACCATCCATAATGCATACAACCATACATATGTAAGTGCTGAGAAGAGGGATCGGGTTTAGCATACACTTAAATCCTTTACCTGGGCTGTGTATCTTTGCCGTCCTAACCATCCACAGACGATATGGGTTCTCTCCCCCTGCTAAAAAGGTCCCAGTGTGTGTAGTTGCACGATCGAGTAATATCCCATGGGATGACTAGTACATCACTCCAATATAAAATATGACACATGTACGTGGTCATCAAGGACCCCTTATATCGATAAATATGAGTTTTCAGTTTTGGTCCATCCGGGACTGCTACCTTTTATGGCCTAGCTACACGCCACATCCCTAATACACAATTAAAACTATGTCCAAATAATACATTTACCATTTATTAAGAAAGGCCAATATTAGTGGTATCGTCATACCACCCCTTACTTACTAGTAATATCCAGAGCCAAACCATTTTGGTTAAGGGGACGTTAGGTGCCCTTTCCATATACCATAATAAATTCACTTGGGAGACTTCCATGTTCTCCACCAGCATAACCATTTAGCATTTAGACTTTCAAAACCATTTAAACCGTGCATCATTCCTTTATCAAGTTTAAAACATGCAAGAGTTCCATTAAAAGATGTCAATGCAATGAACAAGTCATTATAAGCATTCTATAAAACACCTTGGGGGCATAATATAACTAAACCCAATTCCAAAGACCATTAAACCATTACCATGAGATCCAATTATTGAAAACCAACTTTTATGCATATAAAAACATAATTAAAACCATAGAAAACCATAACCAAGCATTCAATATCAAATCCCCTAATAGGAGTAGTTGAAAATCATAATCATGAAATAGTAAAACCATGAAATCAATCATATAAATCATGCCTTTTGTTTAAATTACAATGAGGGAAGAGAATCATGCCTTTTAACAAATAATTAATCGAAAGAAATCATCAAACTAAGCCCCAAAGCAATCCCTTAGTTGAAACCCTAGCTTCTGTTCTACAAAAGCTCTTGAGAGAATTATGAGATGTTTTTGAATAGTTTCTAAGTGTTAATGAATAGAATAATTTAGTAAATAACCTCCTAAGTGTATTAGAAGTCATGGGTCCTAATTAGGGTAAGTAGGGAAATATCCAAAATACCCATACTTAAATCCCTTAAAAAGCTATCACAAGGATACGACTGACCCATATGAGTCGTATCCTCCAATACAATTGGTTTCTACCACTTATATACAAGCCTCAACCCTTGGATCAAATAATGTATAGTATATGACTCATCCAACCAAGTCATAACCATAGTATACGATCCGTACCCATAACCCATATCCCTCGCAGAATGGAATACTTGGGGAATTGAGAACTTTTTACCATATGAAACCTAGGTACGACTCACAGCTAGGATTATGGCTCATGGTGAGCCACTCATACTCAGATCCAACCTATGTAACCAAGTCTAAGATTAATTTAAGGATTTAAACAACCCATAACAACTAATATAACTCATACCCCTAGGTCGTACCCATTCCAGTGACCAAAACCATCCCACAAACTAACACTGTTCAACATACAACAGGACCACACCATCCATACCCCTGCATACGGATCGTACCCATGAGTCATATTGGGTCTAGAGAATAGTTTTCCAAGATATTTTCTTAGGGTAAAAACCCAAGATATTTCAGTCACCCCCACTAGGAACATTAATCCCCAAATGACGAACAAGGTACGGGTAATCACACACAGATTCATTTGCATTATCAAACATACCTTTAACAAATTTTGAAAAAAGAGAGGCAAAGATGTCAATCTTTACTTTAAAAAACTCAGAAAATAAAGATATGTTCAAAAGCACTAACCTTTCGTACGAATCCTAGGAGCAGAAAACAAATGCGGATACTTGGACTTCATATCCTCTTCTGCTTCCCAAGTAGCTTATTCCCCCATATGGTTCTGCCATAGAACCTTAACAAAAACAACATACTTAGTCGACAACCGATGAACTTGGCTATCTAATATCTCTACCAGGACCTCTTAATAAGATTGAGAATCTAAAATACCCAATCCTTCCAATGGAACAACCAAAGAAGGATCACCAAGAAACTTCCTCAACATAAAAGCATAAAAGACCCGATGAATCAAACTTCAGCTAGATGGCAACTCTAACTCATAAATAGTATTGCCAACTCTCCACAAAATCACATAAAGACCAATGAATCAAGGATTGAGTTTCCCCTTTTTACCAAACTATACCACTCCTTTTATTAGAGATACCTTGAGGAATATTCTATCACCAACCTTAAACTCCAAGTCTCTACACCTAACATCCACATAAGACTTTTGGAAACTTTGGGTAGCTCTAAGCCTATCCTAAATTACCTTGACCTTCTCCATCGCCTGATAAACCAAATCACGAATAAATATATCTGCTTCTCCAAATTCAAACTTCCCAATAGGAGATCTATACCTCTACTATACAATGCCTTAAAAGGAGACATACCAATACTTAAATGATAGATATTATTGTTAGCAAACTTTACCAAAGGCAGATGTTCTACCTAATTGCCACCATAGTCAATCACTCAGGCCCGAAGCATATCTTCTAAAGTTTGAATAGTTCTCTTCACTTGCCCATTCGACTGTGGATGAAAAGCAGTACTCAGACTAACCTTAGTTCCCAACTCTTTCTAGAAAAACCGCTAGAAATAAGATGTAAAATGCATACCACAATTAGAGATAATTGAAATAGGTACCCCATGTAGCTTCACAATTTTCTGAAGATACAACCGCGCATAATCCTCCCCCATAAAGGTAGTCCGCACTGCAAGAATGGGCAATCTTGGTCATCCTATCTAAGATGACACAAATCAAATTATATTGGTTCCAAGACTAAGGATGACCGATAATAAAGTCCATATTGATCAGTTCCCACTTCCATTTAGGCAAATCAATTTCTTCATACAACCTTTCTGGCCTTATGTGTTCAACCTTAACCTATTGACACACTATGCACTTGGCCATGAAATCAGCCACAGCTCTCTTCATGCCATTTTATCAAAAGATCTCCTTAAGATCATGATACACTTAGTCAAGTCGAGATGACTAACATAGCATGACTCATTCTCTTCAGCCAAAACCCTTTATCGCATGTAGTCATCATCAGGAACACACAACCTTCCTTGGTACCATAAATTACTATCACTACTGATCTTAAACATTATTACTTTTTTCCCACAAATGTCACCCTTGATCTTTATCATGATAGGATCCAAGACTTCCTTCTCTTTAATATATGCACCAAGAGAAGATCAAACTACTTATTTCACCATCACACCACCATCCTTAGAGTCTAAGGGATGAACTCACAAATTAGCAAAATAGTGAATATCTTTCACTGATTCTCGCTTTCCTTTCTCAACTAGAGCTAAAATTCCCATGGATAACCGAATAAGAGAATGAGAAACCATATTAGACTTACTTGAGTGGTAGTGTAGACTCATATTAAATCCTTGAGAAGATCAAGCAACCATCTCTACCCGAGATTAAGCTCTTTTTAAGTAAACACATACTGAAGACTCTTATGATCAGAAAAGATATCCATGTGAACACCAAAAAAATAATGCCACCATACCTAGGCTTGCTTGATGCTAAATCCTATTCCCAACTGAGCTGATACTGGTACTAAACTATATTAAGTTTAACCAAATATTATTTCTGATAATGCTCATTTTGATCATAATAACTAAGTAAATAAGAATACTTATAGTTTGACTATGTCATACTTACAAATCAAAAAATTATGTAAAACACATAGGTATCGGGTATTCATAACTCACCAACACTGAATGATCATTAAAACATGACATTTAAACTTAAACTGTAATGTTTAGTCATGGTTCAACTCAAAATATGGGCATTTCATCAAACATATGGAATCATGTACTTTTACATGGGGGGATTTAAAATAGGAGAATTCAACCACATGAAGTTCATTTAGCTAAGACATGGGAATCTAAAATTCATAGCATGAGTAATTAAAATGTTGCATGAAATCATACATGGACTGAATTGCATTTAAATTACCATGGAAACATGAATTAAACCCATATTAAACAATTTAAAATACAATAATGATAAAAAAATTCATTCTATAATTGAAAAGAGAGTTTTTGGGCTCCATGGGTAAAAGGGACACATGCATGAATACCCCACACACCTTAAACTTTTAACTTAAAAAAAACACCAATCTTGATGCTTTCTTAAAGGTTTTTGAACTTGGGGAACTTGAATTATTGATTTCTTATAGATAAAGCAATTGAATTTGTGTTCTTGGGGAAAGGGAATGGTTTTCTTGGAAGGATAATGTAATACCCCGTACTTTTCCTAGCTTGAAAAGTTTCCCAAAAATGTTAGAAGCTTTCTTTGAAAGATGAATCCACTTTTGTAAATATGGTATTTTAAAGATTTTCACTTTTAAACATGTGGAGAATCGAATAAGCTTTCCATTGACAATAAATTTACCCAAATCCGACACCCGGGTGAAGAGTTAAAACCTTTTTAGTAAGATAGTGTATCACCTCAGCCTTCAGCACGTCGCACAGATAGCTCAAATAGAAATTGTCAATTTCCAGTGCTGCTCCATAATAGTGGCATGTCGCTCTAAACTTCTAGGTTGCAGATAAGGTGGCAACTCGATAGATCCACATCACGCCATCGTACAATTTCCCATTTGTCACTTTCCAGCGACTTGGCATGATAGTGGCGCATCGCGCCAAGGATGAAATTAGGAAATTTTCACAGAAATTAAAAACGTGTCCAGGGTTAAAAGGGTCCATTTCCTACCCCTATATATACCTAATAACACATGATTTAGTCATTCTTCACCCAATATATACTAATTTCTCTTAAGTTTCTCTCAAGAACAAGCTAGGGTTTCTATTGGGGATTCAAATTCAAGAAGGTTTCACTGTCAATCCTTAAGAAATCATATCCCAGGTATGCATAGTGTTAATTCATGGACTCCTTTCGTCCATGAAGCCCAAGAATCTCTTTTCTACAGTCAATATTTTAGATTTTCTTTATGAACTTCATGTTTGGTTTATTTTATTTATGTTGAGAATAATCAATTGAATTCAAATCCATGTTGGGTTATTAATGTTATGTGTAATTGATTTGTATAGATGTATATTCATTTGAACCTATGATTAAACCCTAGGATGATGAAATTAGATGTTGACTCATGATGTGTAATTGTTGTATAATGGTGTCTACATATATTATGCCTATCATATGTTTGATTAAATGCCAATATAAATGAAAAGTGCCCAACTAGCATGATATTATGAAATCCCCATGTTTGTACAAGTTTATGTATATCACATGTTTGATGAAGTGCTTCAATATATGAATTATGAATTGTGTTGTTGGTCATGTGTTCACATAAGTCATGCTATGTTATTTTATTTCCATTGAGTCTTGGGGATACTTGCACCTGAAAATTTAGCTATGTCCCTAGATCCAAGTCATGTTTTCAAGATATTCTCAGTCAAGCTATGATTCATAGAACTCAGTCAGTCATGTGACTCAGGAAAACCTAAAAATCTCAGAAATCTCAATCATCTCAGTAGTTCAGTAATCTAATTGATCTCAATACTTAGTAATCTCAATAAGCTCAGTATTCCCAGTCAATCTCAATAACTTCAGTATTATCAGTTAGTTCTCAAAACTTAATACATTCCGCCAGTCAACGAAACTCAGTAAATTTAGTTTAGTTTAGCTCCACTAAACAATACCACTAGTACCAGTTTAGCTCAGTTAACCAGTCCAGTGTCTTTAAGATAGGAGTGGGAGTTAGCACTATGTGAGCCCAATGATGCGAACTCACCTATCATTTTGAGGGTGTGATTCTTAGAGGTCATCCTTGCATTCCAAAACTACGTAGCCAACATAGGTTGAGACATCATAGCCTATTATATGAAGGTAGATGAGGTGGCCTAACCTAATACATGAGGGTTCCCACCATTCTCATTAGAGTAACATGTTATATGAGGGTCACTGATAGCTGTCTTTACTAGTGGCACAGTATTGACACCCTTCCAGTCAGGGCAGAGATTTGACCCTAACTTAGCTATAATGGCATATATGGGGCATATTGGTTAGATGACTAGTCACCTTTCACAGTTACAGTTTCAGTCTTAGTCTTAGCCTCAGTAAAAGAACCCAGATAGTTCTTTATATTTCAGGACTGTCAGATACAGTCAACTCAAATATAGAACGAAACTCAGATAGTTCCATCAAATTCACGACTTTCAGATACAGTTATTTATGTTATCAGTTATATCAGTTATCAAATTTCATGTCATCAGTGTTTATCTTCAGGACTGTTAGATATAGTTAACCAGACTAGTTCTTCATAATCAGAACTGTTAGACACAGTTATTCATGTATCATTAACATAGTATCAGTCCCACAGATATCAGTAATTCCATGTTATTAGTAAAACTCAATAGTTAGAAATTAATATTTAGTCCTAGCACGATCTAAGTTACAGTTACATATGCATGCATGTATTCTCAAATTCATGTTAGTCAGTCATTTAGTATTGTTCATTCATATGAACCTATTGCTTTTAGCCTACCGTACTTGCCTACTAGTACATTCAAAGTACTGAGACATTTGTGCTATGATGTCGTATATCATAGGTTTAGAAGCATGAGCTTCAAAGAACTAGTAGTATCCCAGTTTGGCGATTGGAGTTAGGAGTGAGTTCTCATCCTTCGAGGACATAATGATCACATTTCTATTTCAGTTTTTAGTTTATTTCAGTAGTTAGAGTTATTTGCGAACATGTCCCATCAACTTTATATTCAGAAAGTTTAGAGGCTTTTAGACTACAGTATGTTCAGAGAATTATCTCAGTTGTTTTGGTATTATTGTACCATACTATTTAGTTATGTACTAGTATTGAACCTTATGGCCTTTCAGTTAATGTTTTTGTATTTATGATATTATTACTATTATTCAGTGCTCAGTTTACAGATACTAGCATGGGTTAGCTTGTGGTCTTTTGGGGTCGTGGGCATCGTGTAGCATTTCGGGTACCATAGCCTAAGGTTCAACAGTGTCCTAGGAAGTCTGGAAAGCCACATCTAGTAGAGTCTTGTGCATGGGTGTTTTGTGCACCACACTTATGTGCACGAGGCTATGAGATATTTTAGGAATAGTTTCCCTTCTTTCATGTCTCAGGTCATGCTATAGAAAGGTTCTCTAAGAAGCTCATGTAGATTCTTCTCATGCTTTACTTATGTCAACTTCACCCTACTTTTTAGGAAATATAATCGGTGAAGCTAAAAGTCCTAGAGATGGGGCTTTCTCAGACAGTCCCTGCAGAGTACAGACAGTTAGTATGGGATTTCCCATAAGCTCAAAAGTATCCCTCAGTTCAGTTATGTTCCAAAGTTGTACAACTCTTATTCATGATCATGAGAACTCATATGTCATCAGATCCCTTCTCAGAATCCTATGATAGCATATGACCTAGAGTTAAAAGCATGAACTCAGGAGTTTAGCAGTAGTAGAGTTGGGATAACATTATCTAGGCTGAACAAATTATTTATTCATGGGGATAGATGTACCAGAGTAAATCATTAGGCTTGAATAGTGCAATCTAGCACTGAAGTTATTAATTTAATAGTAAGTATGAAGGTATGGATGTGATTGAGGTGATGTGGTATTAGTAGTCTATAAAGAAACAGAAGAAGATAATGTGTTTAGTAAGGTAAGCATGTATCGAACAGAGTATTAGTAGGTGACAATAATTGCAGTTTAGTTCAGAGTTTAGTAAAGTTCTTATAGACTTATAATGATGGCTTAAAGCTAAAGTGGAGATGATAGATCAAGTGACCGAGTAGGCTCTCAGATCTTAGTAGTAATACCAGTACATATAGAAAAGTTGTAAGAGAAGATGATTCCCGAACTATCCTTATCTTAATGTAAAGTTTGGTACTTCTGTCAGCATTATTCCTATGCATGCTTCCCATCTCAGTTCCACGAACATAGCTTATATTCATACGCTTCCTAAAGAATCATGTAGAATTCCAGTTCCCAGCATAAGGAGTTTAGTTCTATTCCCCTCAGTAATTCAAATCATGTCCCACGAGAGCAAAAAACTCCAAACTCAGGTCATACAGTTCATGACTCATGTACACATATCATGTTTTACAATATACTTAGATTCCATGGCTCATTCTATATCTCTACTGATCAGTTAAATTCAAACTATGTTATGGATATCCTCAGTTTAGACCTCTTGGTGTATCCATGAAATTTATATTTTATTTCTTAGGTTTTAGTCAAGTGTCAAGTTCAGTTAGTTTCCATTCATGCTTCATGTCCTCCTAATTTAACCCTCCAGTCAGCTCTCATTATGAAAACATTATAGTGGAGGGCAGTTGCTTAGAAGAGAGAGAGTGGATATTTCATATTAAGACAAGATTGTTGCATGCTTATTTTACAAGAGGGTGTAGTGGTGAAGATTGGCTTGAATGTCATGTTAGTGTGCATGTAAATGGATAGCAAGAGGTTGTCTTTAGAAGTTGGGAAAGTATAGAGTGTGAGTGTGTATTTGGATCCCTGACTTATGTCAGCCCCCGTCGTGTAACTATCAGCATTCAATTGCTATCTCAGTTACAGTTTCAGTGTTCAGTACTCAATAATCAGTGTTTAGTTTCAGAATTAAGTACTTCAGTATCAGTATAAACCTTAGTTATCAGAAACTAGTATTCAGTCCCAATTTTACAGTCTTAGTTACGGTTATAGTCTCAATTACCCTCAGTTCATGCTCAGTATCTCATGTCAACCAGTTAGTCCTTATCTCCTATGCATGATGATATGAAGTTACAGTCTAGTTATTTGAGACTAAGTACAGTTCAGTCTTACACGTCCAGTATTCAACTATCAGCTATCCTGTTAATCAGATAAGTAAGTGTATTTATGCACATCTGTTCAGCACCTATGTGAATCTTTTCAGTAACCTCAGTTGTAAAGCAAGAGACTTAGTCATTTTATCTTAAATAGTGTTTGTAGGCCCCAACTCATCTTACCAAACTTTAGCCATGTGATGATTTTCTTATTCAGTTGTTTTGTTTATACAAGGCTAAGATTTTCTTGCGCCCTATAGACATTAGAACTCTAGAGAAAGAGTGTCATAGAAACTCTCTAATTGAGCATAAGTTTTCAGTATGAGTTAGTCCATAAAAGCAGAAAGTCAGTCTATCAGTCAGACGAATAAGTTCGCATGGTTTGGGTTTCTGTCCCTTCCATCTAGATGTACTATCTTAAGCCTGATAAATGTAACCAATCTAACATGAACCAACTAGATAGATGTAAGATCATCCCAGTTTATGTATCATGCTTTAATTTTAGATACCAGATATTCAGTTAAGAATCAGCTCGTAGATGCCTTGTGCATCACTTCAGTTTCCTCAGCGACTCAGCCAAGTTAGTATTCTTTGAGGGGCATAGCATCCCAAGGGGGTGATACACTATAAATCCCCCAAGTTTTCATAACATAATCTTGCCAAACTCTTTTCACGTAATGAATCCAGTTTGGAGTAAGGGGTACTCATATGTTGACCCTCAATCTCCAAAATCAGTGGTACTCTATGTATTTAATACTCAGTTCAGTTCATGAAAATTCAGTTCATGCTCTATGTTTCAGTCTTAGTTATGATCTCATTTTCTCGTTCATGCATAATCCTAGCATAATCATGGGTTCACCGTATTTATGGCTTAAGTAATGGGTTTTTCTTGCACTTACTCAGTTCCATGTTTAAATTACCATTACAAGCTTGGTATTTCTCAGATTTCCATTACAAACTTGGTACTAAGTACCCTTGCATATTCAACCATCCATTTATATATCAGTTCAGGCATGTAATTATGCATTAGACATGCATTCTCACTGCGAGAAATTCACTTCATTAGAATATTCAGTCATGTATCATAATTCAATTATTAGTCATGCATCAGATATGCATGAATTCAGCTTATTAGTCATGCATCAGGTATGCATGTTCAGTATGTTATATTCATCCATCAGTCATATCAGTCATAAAATCATGTTCCAGTCATTCATGTTTAGTATGTACATCAGTTTGTATTCTTTCCTTCTCACTCAGTCTAATTCGAGGATGAATGTTCTCAAGGGGGAGATGTTGTAATACCCTATACTTTTCTTAGCTTGGAAAGTTTCCTAAGAATGTTAGAAGCCTTTTTTGAAAGATGAATCTACTTTTGTACACGTGGTATTTTCAATATTTTTACTTTATATCATGTGGGGAATCGAATAAGCTTTCCATAGATACAAAATTTGCCCAAATCTGACACCCAGGTGAAGAGTTAGAGCCTTTTTAGTGAGACAATGTATCACCTGAGCCTTCAGCGCATCGCAGAGATAGCTCAAATGGCTGTCAATTTCCAGTGTTGCTCTGCAATAGTGGCACATCTTGCCAAACTTTCAGGTTACAGACAAGATGGTAGTGCGATAGCTCCGCATCGCGCCACCATGCAATTTCCCATTTGTCACTTTCCAGTGACTTAGCGAGATAGTGTCGCGTCGCGCCAAGGATGAAATTAGGAAATTTTCACAGAAATTAAAAACGTGTCCAGGGTTAAAAGGGTCAATTTCCCATCCCTCTATATACCCTATAACACGTGATTTAGTCATTATTCACCCAAAATATACTAGTTTCTCTCAAGTTTCTCTCAAGTTTCTCTCAAGAACAAGCTAGGGTTTCTATTGGGGATTCAAATTCAAGAAGGTTTTAACGTCAATCCTCAAGAAATCACATCCCAGGTATGCATAGTTTTGGTTCATGGACTCCTTTCACTTATGAAGCCCAAGAATCTATTTTATAAAGTCAAGATTTTAGATTTTCTTTATGGGCTTCATGCTGGGTTTATTTTGTTTATGTTGAGAATGCTCAATTGAATTCAAATCCATGTTTGGTGATTAATGTTATGTGGAATTGATTTGTATGGATGTATATTCATGTGAACCTATGATTAAACCCTAGGATGATGAAATTAGATGTTGAATAATGACGTGTAATTGTTGTATAAGGTGTCTAAATATATTATGCCTATCATATGTTTGATTAAATGCCAATATGAATGAAAAGTGCCCAACTAGCATGATATTATGAAATCCACATGTTTGTACAAGTTTATATATATCACATGTTTGATGAAGTGCTTCAATATATGAATTATGAATTGTGTTGTTGGTCATGTGTTCACGTAGGTCATGCTATGTCAGTTTCTTTCCATTGAGCCCTGGGGTACTTGTACCCAACAATTTAGCTGTGTGCCTAGATCCATGTCCTGTTTTCAAGATATTCTTAGTCAAGCTATGAGTCATAGAACTCAGTCAGTCATGTGACTCAGGAAAACCCAGAAATCTCAGAAATCTTAGTCATCTTAATAGTTCAGTAATCTCAATGATCTCAGTACTCAGTAATCTCAATAACCTCAGTATTCCCAGTCAATCTCAATAACTTCAATATTATCAGTCAGTCCTCAAAACTAAGTACATTTCGTCAGTCAATGGAACTCAGTAAATTCAGTCTAGTTTAGCTCCGCTATATAATACCTCTAGTATCAGTTCAGCTCAGTCCTGTGTCTTTCATATGGGAGTAGGAGTCAGCATCGAGTGACTCCAAGGATGGGAACTCACCTGTTAGTTTGAGGCTATGATTCTTAGAAGTCATCCTTGCGTTCCAGAACTATGTAGCCAGCGTAGGTTGAGACATCGTAGCCTATTTTATGAGGGTAGATATGGTGGACTAACCTGCTATATGAAGGTTCCCACCATTCTCATTAGAGTAACCTGTTATATAAGGGTCACTCATAGTTGTCTTTACCAGTGGCGCGGTATTGACACCCTTCCAGTCAGGGCAGAGATTGGACCCCAGCTTAGCTATAATGGCATATATGGGGAATATCGGTTAGATGACTACCTCACCTTCCACAGTTACTGTTTTAGTCTTAGTCTCAGCCTCAGTAAAAGAACTCAGATAGTTCTTCAAATTTTAGGACTGTCCGATACAGTCAATTCAAATATAGAACAGAACTCAGATAGTTCCATCAGATTCAGGACTGTCAGATACTGTCATTCATGTTATCGATTATATCAGTTATCAAAACTCATGTCATCAGTATTCATCTTCAAGACTGTAAGATACAGTCGATCAGACTAGTTCTTTATAATCAGAACTGTCAGACACAGTTATTCATGTATCAGTAACATAGTATCAATCCCTCAGATATCAGTAATTCCATATTATTAGTAAAATTTTTTAGTCAGAACTCAGTATTCAGCCTAGCATGATCTTAGTTACAGTTATGTATGCATGCATGTATTCTCACATTCATGTTAGTCAGTCAGTTAGTATTGGTCATGCATATAAACCTATTGCATTCAACCTACCTCACTTGCATACCAATACATTAAAAGTACTGATGCATTTATGCTATGGTGTCTTATACCATAGAGTTCGAAGCACGGGCTCAGAGAACTAGTTGCATCCCAGTTCAACGATCGGAGTTAGCAGTGAGTCCTCATACTTTGAGGATATGATGATCACTTTACTATTTTAGTTTTCAGTTTATTTCAATAGTTGGAGTTAGTTGGGGGACATGTCCCATCAACTCCTTACTCAAATAGTTTAGAGGCTTTCAAATTACAGTACATTTAGACAATTATCTCAGTAGTTTTGGTATTGTTGTACCCTACTTTTCAGTTATGTACTAGTATTGAACCTTATGGCCTTTCAGTTTATGTTTCTACATTGACGATATTATTACTATTATTCAGTGCTCAGTTTACAGATATCAGTCATAAATTAGCTTGTGGTCCATTGGGGTCGTGGGCACCATGTAGTGTTTTGGGTACCAGATTCAAAATGTTACAGATAATTGGAGAAGAAATGAAAATTATGCCCTAACTAATGCCCAAGTTGTGCTATAAATGATTGTGTTAAAGGGAAAAGACCCAATTGCCCCTCTAACATTTAAATTTGTAACTGGACATAGCAAGCTTACCACAATGCAGTTTTATCAGGGTAGTGCATTTCCCTCACCGTGACCAAATATGCATGCCATCGGGACTAATGCTACATCACAGGATTATCACGGTAACTCATTGATTTCGTGATCTAAACATGACCCAAACTCCATCCGAACAATCCAAAACTTCTTTGAGACATGCTCATTACACCCCTGAACATGAATTAACTCAAAAACCAACATCTCGAGGTCGGGAAGACCAAGTTAAAAATCCTTCATGACTGGAAACTAAGATCACATACTAAACATGCATAATAGGAAAAATAATTACATAACCGAGTCTAAAATATGATATGTGAACTAAACTTATACCGTAAATACATGAAATAACATGAGAATGTTTAAATAGTTGGAACGGAGAAAGGATAAAAGTCAATCTAAGGAAAACTATTAACTCAAGCTGAGCATGAGTTTGCGGAGAAAAGATGAGGGTACTTCATACGCATATCTACTTATGCTTCCCAAGTTACTCACTCAACGTACAGGTACCGCCATAGAACTTTAACCAAGGGAACTTCTTTATTCCTTAGTCTACGAATCTGACGATCAAGGATCTCACCTGGGACTTCATCGAAAGAAAGGCTATCCTGAACAAATATGCTTTATGAAGGAATAATAATAGATGAATTTCCAATACATTTCTTTAACAATGAAACATGAAAAATCGAATGCACTGAAGACACATTTACAGGAAATACTAGCTCATAAGCTACCTTCCCAAAATGGCTTAAAAAATTCTATAAGGGCCAACAGCGGGGACTGAGATTCCCTTTTTTGTTAAATCTCTTCACACCCTTCATGTGTGATATTTTTAAATAGACTAAGTCACCAATATAAAACTCAATATCTCTCATCCTCTCATCCATATAAGATTTCTAACGACTTTGGGCTGCCTTCAGCCTCTCCCTAATTAATTGAACTTTGTCCATCGCATCGAACACTGAATCTAGACCTACCAAAGAAGCCTCACCTACCCCAGACTAACCAATAGGATATCTACATCTTCTCCTATTGAGAGCCTCAAATAAATCTATTTGAATACTAGAGTGATAACTATTATTGTAGGCAAACTCTATCAAAGGTATGTGGTTATCCCAATTACCTTTAAAATCAATAACATAAGCTTTCAACATGTCCTCTAAGGTCTGAATGGTCCTATATGCCTGACCATCTATTTAAGGATGAAAAGCTGTATTGAAATGAACTTAGGTACCAAGACCCTTCGAAAAGCCTCCCAAAAGTTAGAGTAAACTGAGTACCTCTATAAAAAATGATAGACAAAGGAACTCCATGCAACTTAAACAACTCTCTAATATAAAGTATGGCATAATCCTCAACTAAATATGATGTATGAACTAGCAACAAATGAGCTGATTTGGTCATTGTGTCTACAATAATCCAAACTAAATCAATATGACGATGCATACAAGGCAAATCCCTCACAAAATCTATGTTTTTCATTTCCCACTTCTAAGCGGGGATGCTGAATTTGGTGAAAACCTGATGGGATCTAAGAGTCTGTAATAAAATTCTTAGATGGTCTGCATGATAATTCTCACTATAGGAATATACAAGAATATTTTGAACAAAGACTATGATGAACATGTCTAAGTATTCCTTGAACACTCTATTCATCAAATCCATGAAAGTTGCAGGGGATTCATTAGTCCAAAAGACATAACTAGGAATTCAATGTGACCATATCAAGTTCAAAAAACTATCTTCGGAATGTCACATTCTCTGACTCTGAGCTGATGATAGTCAGATTTGAGGTCTATCTTAGAGAAATACCTGGCAGTATGAAAATGGTTGAACAAGTCATCTATCTTAGGGAGTGGATACTTAGTCATGATTATGACTTTGTTCAACTGATGGTAATCAATGCACATTCTAAGAGAACCATCTTTCTTACAAACAAACAAGACTGGAGCATCCCATAGGGAAAAACAAGGACAGATAAATCCCTTTCCTAAGAGATCCTTCAACCGTTCCTTTAATTCCTTAAGTTCATCTGGAGACATTCGGTAGGGCATAATAGAGATATGATGGATATCTGGAGGAAGAACTATTTTGAAGTTAATTTCCCTTTTGGGAGGAACTTTGGGATGGTATTCAGGGAAAACATCTGGAAATTCCCTTACTACTAAAACTTACTCGGGACTTGGAGTCTCAGAACTAGAGTCCTTAACTCGAACAAGATGGTAAACACACCCTTTAGATATCATCTTTCTTGCCTTAAGGTAAGAAATAATCTATCCCTAAGCACAGAGGCACTACCTTTCTATTTTATGATTGGTTTATTGGGAAACTGAAACTGAACAACTCTATTTCTTCAATCAACTGAGGCATAACATGAGTGGATCAAATCTATGTCGTGAATGACATCAAAATCAATCATCCCTATATTCATAAGATAAACTAAGGTAACTTTTTGAGATATTATAATAGGAAAATTTCTATATACTCGACTGGTTTTAATAGATTTACCCAATGGGGTAGACACTCAGAAAGGTTCTGTTAAAGATTTGGGATTGTCACTAAAGTTGATAGCTATATAGGCAGTTACAAAGGAAAGTAAAGCTTCGGGGTCTAATAAAACATTAACATGGAGGTGAAATACCTCTAACATACCTATAACTACATTAGGAGAACTTTCCAGACCATGCCAGGTCAGGAGGGAAAATAACCTGTTCTGACGCTTTCCACTGGTTGTACTTGAGGTTGCGCCCTACTAAGTCGGGCGACCTGCTGGAGCTGATGGAAGATTAGAATGACCTTAATGGCATGAATACTTTCTTATTTGAGAAACTAATCGACATTCTTATATCCTATGGCTTGGCTTTCCATATTCAAAGAATATATCACTACCAGCTCTACACTTACCCTGATCATTCCTACCACATCTTTAGAAAAGATGATTAGTACGATCACTGTTCATGCTACCCTGGGATATAGAGCTTGGCACCCTATTCCGACTGTCTTACCTAAACTTAGGCATTGGATAAAGAGGGAGCTAGGGCTGAAAATTTCTAATGCAACTGAGAATGATTACCACATTCTGACTTTGGTTGAGAAAAGTTAAAACTACCTATTCTGGTCCTTTTATTCTCTCTCTTTCTCCTTAAGCATCTCTTCCTCAATATAGTGAGCATGAACTATAAGTATGGATAATTCCATCTTCTTAATCAACCTGGTAGTCCTACACTCTTTAACCATAGTATCATCTACATGAGACACAAACTTACTCATTATAGACATAGGGTCTAGAATGACATTAGGAGCATACCTCACCAACTTAGTAAACTTAAGCGAGTAGTCATTCATACTCATATTACCTTGATTCAAATTGATGAACTCCTGCACCTTAGCTTCCCTTAAATCTAACGGAAATAACCTATCTAAGAAAGCCGTGGCAAACTTCTCCTACTCAACAATCCCTGCATCAACACCACAATCCTCCTTTCACTACTTAAACCAGGTGTGGGCTACATCCAACAATTGATATGAAGCCAACTCTGCACTCTCACTCAAAGTGATTCCCATAATATCTATCACCTTCTGAACCATATCAAAAAAATCCAGTGGATCTTTTTCAGACTTGGATCCTATTAACAAAGGGGGATTCTTCAGGTGAAATGCCGAATCCTAGCTGCAACAGTATTTTCCACTAGATTAGTTGGGGAAAAATCTCACTGGTTGTTCTGAGCTACTAATGAATGAGATAAGGTAGTAAAAGCATCTCTGAATTAAGCATGAGAGACATATACATTCAGGGGATCCTCATAAACAGGCGGAGTTATGGGATGGTCCCCATTCTTTCTTCTGTTGTTTCTTCTGGGAGGCATGGTTTGTAAATGGAATGAAGGATGAGTTATAAAGATAGTTTTAACAGAGCTCATGTTCATTTGCATGACATAAATACTGAAAGAAGGGAAACATTTCCTAAAACATCTCTATCCTTTTGTACATAAGTGTGTTGCATTTCCCGCCCATTCATAAGACTCTACTCAATATGTCTTTTAGGCACCCTAGGACACTGTAAAACCTTAGGCTCTGGTACAAGTTTTCTCATGACCCGAGGCTACCCCCTAGTCATAAAAACAGTGCTTATGGTCACAAATGAACACAAGCTAACCTATGAGCTGGCACCTGTTGTGAGAATTAAATAAAATGACAATAGTATATGTGTGCAAAAGATAGTATCCTGAAAGAAATACTAATCTAAATACTGAAAATAAGGTTCAACAAAAATTTTTATGAAAATACTAAAAATCTACCTGTCTATTTAAAACATATATGAACACTCAAAAGATTGATATACTGAAAATTGTCTAACTGCCTATCTAATTGTCTTATTATTTTAAAAGCCTCCAAATGATAGACTTAGGAGTTGATGGGACAAACCCTCAAATAACTCTAACTGATTGAGAATAAGGAACTACTAAAATAAATGAGATAATCAATCCTGCCTTCGATGGATTAGGACTTACCACTACAACTGTTGGTTACATTGAAGTGTCTTTGCGCAGTCAAGAAATTAAGCATTTGAACATATGATATAAGACATCATAGAGTAAACATGAGTATGCAATCATTACTTTGAATGTAATGGAATATGAGATGAGGTCTGGCTGAAATGCATAGGGTACTGTACTCATGAGATAAGGACTAACTGAAAACCATAAATATCTGTCCATGAATGCATAAAAACTGTAATCTGAGTATGAAAGACCAAGCATATATATATTTCTGCAATAATCTACAGATTGAAAGACTAAAATCTATATAACTTAATAACTATAAGTCTGTATGCTTTGGTCAGGAAAACCTAAACTGAATATACACTGAATACTATATTAAGACTGTGGGAGGTATCATATAACCGACATGCTCCAATATGATCTAATCAAGGTCAAACCTATAACACCAGTTAGAAGGGTGTCAGTATCATGCCATGGGTTATAACATTGGCTAACGATGTGGATTCCATAAGGCTAATGTCCTATAGGACTAAGGAGTCAGTCCTTACGGGCGGGTGATCCCTAAGGAAGTGTCAGTCCTGAATTGGCGGGTGATATCTCGTAATCTTACACTATCTATGTAGATATGGAACTTTGGTACTACTACTAAGGACCCAGTTCTAACTAGAGGGTGAGACCTCATCCCTAGGTTTGGTCAGTGCAAAATTCTACTCCAACTGAACTGACACTGATACTGAGCTATATTTAGTTTAATTGAATATCATTTCTGATAATGCTCATTCTGATTATAATAACTGAGTAAATAGGAATATTCATGGTTTAATTATATCATACTTGAAAATCTGAAAATCATGTAAAACACGCAGGTATCAGTTATTCATAACCCTCCAGCACTAAGTGATCATTAAAACATGACATTTAAACTTAAACTGCAATATTGAATCATGGTTCAACTCAAAACCTGGGCATTTCATCAAATTGTGGAAATCATAGACTTGTACATCGGGGTATTTTAAACATGAGAATTCAACCACATGAAGTTCACTTGGCAAAGACATGGGAAACTGAAATTCATAGAATGAGGAAATCAAATCTTGTATGGAATCATACATGGACTGAATTTCATTCAAATTACCACAGAAACATGAATTAAGCAAATATTAAGCAATTTAAAATACAATAATGATAAAAAAATCCATTCTTTAATTGAAAAGAGGGTTTTTGGGCTCCATGGGTTAAAGGGACCCATGGATGAATACCCCACATACCTTAAACTTTTAACTTAAAAGAAAAACAATAATTTTGATGGTTTGTTGAAGGTTCATGAGCTTAGGGAACTTGAATTCTTGATTTCTTAGGGATATAGGAATTGGATTTGTGTTCTTGGTGAAAGGGCATGGTTTTCTTTGGAGGATTATTGCAGAAGAAAGGCAAAATTATGCCCTAATTGATGCCTAAGTCATGATATAAATGATTGGGTTGAGGGGGAAAAGATCCAATTACCCCACTGATATTTATATTTGAAATTGGATGTAACAAGCTTACTGTGATTCATTCTTATCGTGGTAGTGCATTTCCCTTACCGCGACGCGGTCTGCATGCCATTGGGACTAATGCCGTATTGTGGGCTTATCGCGGCAACCCTCTAGTTTTATGATCTAAACAACACCCAAACCCCATCTAGAAATTCTTAAACTTCTCCGAGACATGTTCCTGACACCCCTAAACATGAGTTAACTCAAAAACCAACATCTCGGGGTTGGGAAGACAAAGTTAAAAAACCTTCAAGTTTAGAAGCATTAAAAATGACTGAGTCCCCAATACTTAGTGAATTTTCAGGCCTTAATCCCTTTATGCCACTAGAAGCTGAACTGAGCTAAGAATAATACGGGGTGTTACAATATCTACCCCTTGGGAACATTCATCCTCGAATGAGTCTGGTTAGACTGAGAGTACTGAACTAAGGTAACTAAGATCACATACTTAACATACATGAATGGAAACATGATTACATAACTGATTCTGAAATATGATATATGAACTGAACTGATGTCGTGAATGCATGCAATAACATAAGGATGTTTGAATAGCTAGAACTGAGAATGGAAAAGAGTCTATCTATTGAAAACTTTTACCTCAAGCTAAACCTGAGTTTGCGGAGAAAAGATGAGGGTAGTTCATACATATATATGCTTCTAATTCCTAAGTCACTCCCTCAATAGACTGGTTCTTCCATAGAACTTTACCCAAGGGAACTTTTTTGTTCCTTAGTCTACAAATCTGATGATCAAGGATCTCAGTTGGGACATCATCGAAAGAAAGGATACCCTAAATACCTATGCTTTCTAAAGGAATAACAACAGCGGAATCACAAATATATTTCTTTAACAGTGAAACATGAAACACTGGATGCAGTGAAGCAAAATCTGTAGGCAACTCTAGCTCATAAGCTACGTTCCCAAAATGGCTAAAAATTCCATAAGGGCCAATATAGCGGGGACTGAGATTTCCCTTCTTGCCAAATATCTTCACTCTTTTTATGTGTGATATGTTTAAATAAACCAAATCACCAATATCAAACTCAAGAGCTCTCTTCCTTACATCTGCATAAGATTTCTGATAGATTTGGGCTGCCTTCTGCCTCTCCCTAATTAACTATACTTTTTTTTTATCATATCAAACACTAAATATATCCCTATCAAAAAAGCCTCACCTGCCTTAAACCAACAAATAGAAGATCTACATCTTCTCCTATAGAGATACTCAAATGGAGATATTAGAATACCGAAGTGATAACTATTATTGTAGGCAAACTTAATCAAAGGTAAGTGGTCATCCTAACGACATTAAAAATCAATAACACAAGCTCTCAACTTTTCCTCTAAGGTATAAATGGTCCTATCTGTCTAACTATCTATCTAAGGATGAAAAGTTGTATTGATATGAACTTGGGTACCAAGACCATTCTAAAAGGCATTCCAAAGTGAGGTAAACTGAGTACCTCTATCTAAATTGATAGACAAAGACACTCCATGTAACTTAACTATCTCTCTAATAGAAAGCGTGGCATAATCCTTATCTGAATAAGAAGTACAAACTGGAAAGAAATGAGCTGATTTGGGCATTTTATCTATAATAACCCAAATCGAATCATGATGACAACGCGTATGAGGTAAACCCATCACAAAATCCATGTTCACCACATCACACTTCCAAGCGGGGATACTGAACTCCTACAATATATCACTAGGCCTCCAGTGCTCAATTTTAACTTACTAAAAATTTGAACACTTCGCTACAAATTCTGCAATGTCCTTCCTCATAACATTCCACTAATATATTTCCCGCAAGTCACGGTACATTATAATGGCTCATGGATGAACGAAATATCATGTAACGTGCTCTTCTTCCAAAATTCACTGCCTTAAATCATCAACTAAAGGAATACATAACCTTCCCTATCAACGCAACACATCACTCCTCCTTAGGAGAAAATCTCTACTTTTTGATCTCTAACTATTTTCTTCAACTTAACAAAAATTGGATCCCTATCTTGCATCATGGGTTAAAAAACTTAACCCATATACTACCCTTAATGGAATATCATACAACGTGCGCTTCGGCCAAAATTTTCTGTCTTAAATTATCAACTCACAGAACACATAACCTTCCTTGACAATTAATACACCATCTCCCACTTGGGAGAAAACCTCTACTTTCTGATCTCTAACTGTTTCCTTCAACTTAACCAAACTGGGATCCCTATCTTGCTTTTCTTTTACTTCAACAACCAATGAAGATATCAAACCATTCTGAACCCATATACTACTCACAGCTGAATCAACCAACCAAACACCTAATCTAGAAAGGTGATGAACCTCCCTAACAAACTTTTTCCTATCATCCTCAAAATGAGCAACACTACCCATAGACAATATACTAAGGGAATATGCCATTACATTAGCCTTACCCGAATGATATAACACACTCATAAAATGATATTTTAACAACTCTAGCCACCTTCCTTGATAAAAATTCAAATCTTTCTGGAATATCAGATACTGCAAACTTTTGTGATCTGTGAATACATCAACATGAACCCCATAAAGATAGTGCCTTAAAATTTTCAAGGCAAAAATAATAGTTGCCAACTCAAGATCATGGGTAGG
Source organism: Capsicum baccatum var. pendulum (assembly GCA_030864225.1). Classification (NCBI taxonomy): domain Eukaryota; kingdom Viridiplantae; phylum Streptophyta; class Magnoliopsida; order Solanales; family Solanaceae; genus Capsicum; species Capsicum baccatum. The sequence continues at coordinate 200,721,160 of CM061553.1, forward strand.
ATAATTATTTTTATGGGGCTTAAGCTATATAGAGACATAGGATATGACCTTACTTCTCTGTATCAATACACAACCAAAACTAACTCTAGAAGCATCACAATAAACTACAAACCCATCTAAACCATCTGGCAAAGTCAATACTGGGGATAAAGTGAGTCGAGTCTTCAATTCCTAAAAACTCTTCTCAAATGAATTCGACCACTGAAATTTATCTTTCTTCTAAGTAAATCATGACATGGAGGATATAATAGAAGAAAACCCTTTAACAAACCATATGTAATAACCAGCCAAACCTAAGAAGCTCCTGATTACTGAAGGAAATATGGGTCTAGGCCAGTTTCTCACTACTTTGGTCTTTTGAGGTTCAACTCTAATGCCATCAACGGAAATAATATGGCCCAAAAAAGCTGCTTATCTTAGGAAAATTTGCATATACTAAATTTTGCAAAGAACTGATAGGCTCTAAGATTTTGCAATACAATTCGAAGATAATTTATATGATCATTCTCACTACAGGAATAAAAAGAAATATCATCAATAAAGACTATGATGAGCATGTCAAAGTACTGCTGGAACACTTTATTCATCAAATCAATAACTATTCTGAAGTTAATCTCCCTTTTGGAAGGAAATCTGGGAAGGTATTCAGGTAACACATCTGGAAATTCCCTTACTACTAAAACTGACTCGAGACTTAAAGTCTCAGAACTAGAGTCCTTGACTCAATCAAGATAGTAAACACAAACTTAACATATCATTTTCTTGCCTTAAGGTAAGAAATAATCTGTACCTAAGCTCACAGAGGTACTACCCCTCTATTTAATGATTGGTTCATTGGGAAACTTAAATTGAACAACTTTATTTATTCAATGATATGAGGCATAACATGAGTGGAGCCAATACATTCTAGCAATGACATTTAAATCAGTTATCTCTAACTCCACAAGATCAACTGAGGTAACTTTCTAAGATATTGTAATCGAGTAATTTCTGTATACTGGTCTCGCAATAATAGATTTACCCACTGGGGTAGACACTTAGAAAGGTTTTGATAAAAATTTAGGACTGATACTAAAGTTGAAAACTATATAGGGAGTTACAAAAGATAGTGAAGCTCTGGGGTTTAATAAAACATAATCATGGAGGTAAAAGACCTATAACGTAACCGTAATTAGATTAGGAGAACTTTTGTAATTATGCCAGGTAAGGAAAGCATACAACCTATTCTGATGCTGCCTACTAGTTGCGCTAAAGGTGGTGCCCTGCTATGTCGGGCGAATTTTTGGAGATGATAAAAGATTAGATTGACCCTGATGGCGTGAATCGTTTCCTTTCAGAACAACTAATTGATATTCTTGAATCCCGTGGCCTGGCTTGCCATATCCAAAGCACATATCACTACCAACTCTACACTTACCCTAATGGTTCTTACCACATCTCTGTCAAAGAAGATTAGTGCAATTTCTATTCGTGCTACCCTAGGAAATAGAGCTTGGCACCCTATCTCGATTGTCCTGCCTATACTTAGGAACTGGAGCACTGGCTGAAGAGGGAGTTAGGGCTGAAAATTTCTGACAGAACTGAGAATGGCAACCACCTTCTGACCATGGCTAAGAAAAGCTAAAACTACCTATTCTGGCCCTCTTATTCTTTCTCCCTATCTCCTTATGCATCATTTCCTCAATTTATTGAGCATGAACCATCAGTCTAGATAATTTTACCTCCTTAATCAACATGGTAGTCTTACACTCCTTAACCATACTATAAGTTACACCAAACATGAACTTACTCATTCTAGACCTATTGTCTGCAACCACACTAGGAGCGTACCTTGCCAACTAAGTAAACGTAAGCAAGTACTCCTTCATACTCATATTACCTTGCTTCAAATTTACGAACTCCTGCACCTTAGTTTTCCTCAACTCTAATAGAAATAGTCTGCCCAAGAAAGTCGTGTCAAGCACTTCCCACTCAATTGGCCCTGTAATAATAACACGGTCTTCTTTCCACTGCTTAAACCGAGTATAGGCTAAATCTTGCAAATGATATATTACCAACTCTGCACTTCCACTCAAAGTGATGCCCATAAAATTTGTCACCTTTTAAACCATATTAAAAAACTCCTGCGGATCTTCTTTAGACTTGGATCGCTTTAACAAAGGGGGATACATTCGGGTGAAATCCCAAATCCTAGCTGCAGCTGTATTTTTTGATAGATTGGATAGGGAAACAACTCAATGGTTATTTTGAGATGCTACAGAATGAGCTAAGGTAGTGAAATCAGCACTGAATTTAGCATGAGAGAAATGCTCATTATGGGGATCTTCCTGAATAGGCAGAGGTGCGGGCTGATCCCTATTCCTTCTTTCATTATTTCTTTTGGGAGGCATGGTCTATAAATAATATGAAGGATGAGTTAGAAAGAGAGATTAAATAGATATCATGCTTATTTTCATAACATGAATACTGAAAGAAGGGAAAATTTTCATAAAACATCTCATAGGCTCTTGTCCATAAGTGCGGCACGCTTCACACCTATGCACAAGTCTCTATTCAATGCATCATTCAAACACCCTAGGACACTGTAAAACCTTAGTCTCTAATTTCAAATTTTATTCATGACCTGAGGCTACCCCTAGTCGCAACAATGGTTCATACGGTCATAAATAACCACAATCTAACTGATGAGCAGGTACCTATTATGAGCATTGAATAAAATGACAATAGTAAATGTGTGCGATAGATAGTCTGCTAAATTTAATACTAATCTAAATATTGAAATTAAGGTTCAACCATAAGTCAGAGGAAAATACTAAAAATCTAAATATCTATTTAAAACACATGTGAACACTGAAAAGACTGATAAGTTAAAAATTGTCTAACTGACTTTCTAATTGTTTGATTGTTTAAAAAGTCTCTAATGATTGGTTGAGAAGTTGATGGGATAAGCCCACAACTTTCTCCGACTGACCAAGAATAAGGAACTACTAAAATAACTAAGATAATTAATCCTGCCCTCAATGGATGAGGTCTCTCCACTACTGTTGCTGGGTATGCTCAATTTTCTAAGGGAAATTAGAAAACTGAGCATCCGAACTAATGATATAAGACATCATAGCACAAAGAAGAGTATGCATTCAGTACTTTAAATGTACGGGTATATGAGATGAGGTCTGGTAGAAATGCATGGGGTATTTTAAACATGAGATACAGACTAACCAAACAACAAGAAATTACTATGCATGAATGTATGAAAACTATAATATCTGAGAATGCAAGACCAAGCATATACATATCTCTGAAATAATCTGTAAACTAAAAGTCTAAAATTTGTATAACTTAATAACTATAAGTCTATATGCTTTGGTCAAGAAAACCTGAATTGAATATACAGGAATACTGTACTGATACTGTAAGAGGTATCATATATCTAATATGCTCCAATAAAAGCCAATCGGGGTCCAACCTGGAATCCCAGTTAGAAGGGAAATAGTATCATGCCACGGGTACTAATACTGGTTTATGATGTGGATTCCATAAGGTTAATGTCCCGTAGGACTAAGGAGTCAGTCCTAACTGGAGGGTGACCCCTAAGAGAGTGTCAGTCTTGAACTGGCGAGTGAAATCTCATAATATTACGTTGGCTACATAATTAAAGAATTTAGGGACTGCTTCTAAGGACCCCATCCTAACTGGTGGATGATACCCCATCCCTAGGTTCGCTCGGTGCTAAATCCTACTCTCAACTGAACTGACACTGATACAGAAATGTATTAAGTTTAATAGAATATTATTTCTTATAATGCTTATTCTAAACATAATAACTGAGTAAATAGGAATATTCATGGTTTAACTGTATCATACTTGAAAATCTAAAAATCATGTAAAACACATAGGTATTGGGTATTCATAACCCACCAATATTTAATGATTATTAAAACATGACATTTAAACTTAAACTGTAATATTGAATCATGATTCAACTCAAAAGATGGGCATGCCATCAAACATGTGGAAATCATGGACTTGTACATAGGGGTATTGTAAACATGAGAATTCAACCACATAAAGTTCACTTCGCTAAGACATGGGGAACTGCAATTCATAGCATAAGGATTTCAAATCTTGCATGGAATCATGCATGGACAGAATTGCATTTAAATTACCATGGAAACATGAATTAAACCCATATTAAGCAATTTCAAATACAATAATGATAGAAAAATCTGTTCTTTAATTTTAAAAAAAGGGTTTTAGGCTCTACGGGTGAAAGGGACAAATGGATGAACACCTCACATAACATAAACTTTTGACTTGAAAGAGAAACACCAATCTTGATTCTTTCTTAAAGGTTCTTGAACTTGGGAAACTTGAATTTTTGATTTCTTGGGGATAAAGGAATTGATTTTGTGTTCTTGGGGAAAAGAATGGTTTTCTTGGGAGGATAATTTGAGAAGAAGGGCAAAATTATGCCCTCAATGATACCCAAGTCATGTTATGAACAATTGTGTTGAGAGGGAAAAGACCCAATATCCCCTCTTACATTGAAATTTGAAATTGGACGTAACAAGCCTACTACGATGCAGTCTTATCGCGGTAGTGCATTTCCTTTACCGCGATGCAGTTTACATGCCATCAGAACTAATGCCGCATCTCGTGCTTATAATGGTAACTCACTATTTTTGTGATCCAAACATAACCCAAACCCCATCCAAAAAATCTAAAACATTTTTGAGACATGCTCCTTACACCCTAGATAAAGAATTACCTCAAAAACAAATATCTCAGGGTCGAAAAGACCAATTTAAAATTCCTCTAAGTTTAGAAGCCTTAAAAATGACTAAGTCCCCAACACTTAGTAAATTTTTAGGCCTTAATCCCTTTATGTATGCAACTAGAAGCTGAACAGAGCTAAAAATAGTAGATATATTAGAATATCTCCCCTTTGGAAACATTCATCCTCGAATGAGACTGCTTAGACCGAGAGTACTAAACTAAGGTTGATGAGATCACATACTGAACATGTATTACTAGAAACATGATTACATAACTTAGTATGAATCATGATACGTGAACTAAACTGATGCTATGAATGTATGCAATAACATGAGAATGTTTAAAACGATGGAACTGAGAATAGAAAAAACTCGATCAATAGAAAACTGTTACCTCTTGTTGAGCCTGAGTTTGTGGAGAAAAGATAAGGGTACTTCGTATGCATATCTTCTTTGGATTCCAAAGTCGCTGGGACTTCATCGAAAGAAAGGCTATCCTGAACACCTGTTCTTTCTAAAGGAATAACAACAACTGAATCACTAATACATTTCTTTAACAATGAAACATGAAACACCAAATGCAGTGAAGCCAAATCTGCAGACAACTCTAGCTCATAAGCTACCTTTTCGAAATGGCTAAAAATTTTGTAAGGGCAAACATAGTGGGAACTATGGTTCCCCTTATTGCCAAATCTCTTCACTCCCTTCATGTGTGAGATTTTTAAATAGACTAAGTCACCAATATAAAACTCAAGATCTCTCCTCCTCACATCTACATAAGATTTCTGACAGCTTTGAGTTGCCTTCAGCCTCTTTCTAATTAACTGAACATTCTCCACCGTATCTAACACTGAATCTGTCCCTATTAAAGTACTCACCTGCCTTAAACCAACTAATTAGAGATCTATATCTTCTCCCATAGAGAGCCTTAAATGGAGCTATTTAAATATTAGAGTGATAACTATTATTATAGGCAAACTCAATCAAATGAGCTATAGTACCAAGACCCTTCTGAAAAGCCTTCCAAAAGTGAGAGATAAACTGAGTACCTCTATCTGGAATGATAGAAAAAGAAACTCCATGCAACTTTACCAACTCTCTAATATAAATCATGGCATAATCCTCAAATGAATACGAAGTATGAACTGGCAAAAAATGAGCTGATTTGGTTATTCTATCTACAATAACTCAAATCAAGTCATGCTGATAATGTGTACAAGGCAAAACCATCACAAAATCCATGTTCACCACTTCCCACTCCAAAGAGGGGATAATAAACTCCAAGAATGTACCACTAGGCCTCTGGTGCTCAATTTTAACTTGTTGAAAGTTCGAACATTTAGCTAGAAATTCTGCAATGTCCTTCTTTATCATATTCCCCCAATAGATTTTCTGCAAGTCATAGTACATCTTTGTGGCTCCTGGATGAATGAAATATCATGCACCGTGCACTTCTTCCGAAATTTGCTGCCTCAAATCATCAACACACAGAACACATTACCTTCCTTGACCACGCAACACACCATCTCCCAATGGGAGAAAATCTGTACTTTTTGATCTCTAACTGTTTCCTTCAACTTAATAAAACTGGGATCCCTATCTTGCATTTCTTTTACTTTGGCAACAAATGAAGATTTTGAACCATTCTTAACCCATATAATACCCTCAACTGAATCAACCAACTGAACATCTAATCTAGCAAGTTGATGAACCTCCTTGACTAACTTTTTCCAATCATTCTCAACATGAGCATCACTATTCATAGACAATCTACTAAAGGCATCTACAACTATATTAGCCTTGCCTGAATGATACAACACTCTTATATCATAATCTTTTAGCAACTCTAGCCACCTTCTCTAATGAAGATTCAAATCATTCTACAAGAACACATACTGCAAACTTTTGTGATTTGTGAACGCATCAACATGAACACTTTTAAGATAGTGCCTCCAAATATTCAAGGCAAAACCAATAGCTGCCAACTCAAGATCATAGGTAGGATAATTCTTTTCATGGGGCTTAAGCAGTCTAGAGGCATAGGCTATGACCTTACCTCTTTGCACTAATACACAATGAAGGCCAACTCTAGAAGAATTATAATAAACTAAAAACCAATCTGAACCATCTGGCTAAGGCAATACAGGGAATAAAGTGAGTTAAATCTTCAATTCCTAAAAACTCTTCTCACATAAATCCGACCACTGAAAATTGACTTTCTTCTAAGTCAATCGATACATTAAGGATGCAATAGAAGAAAACCCTTCAATAAACAATGTGTAATAGCAAGCCAAACCTAAGAAACTCCTCATATCTAAGGGTGATATAGGTCTAGACCAGTTTCTCACTGCTTTGGTCTTTTAAGGGTCAACTCTAATGCCATAACCAAAAATAATATGGCAAAGGAAAGCTATTGATCTTAGCCAAAATTCGCACTTAATGAATTTGGCAAAAAACTAATGGGCTCTAAGAGTCTGCAATACAATTCTGAGATGGTCTGTATAATCATTCTCATAATGGGAATAGACTAAGTTATCATTAATAAAGACAATGAAGAACATGTTTAAGTACTGCTTGAACACTCTGCTCATCAAATCGATAAAAGATGTAGGGGCATTTGTTAGTCCAAAAGACCTAACTAGGAATTCAAAGTGATCGTACCGAGTTCTGAAAGCTGTCTTTGGAGTGCCACATTTACTGACTCTTAGCTGATGATAGCCAGATTTGAGGTCTACCTTAGAGAAATTACTGGAACCCTAAAGTCGGTTTAACAAGGCATCAATCTTAGGGAGTAGATACTAATTCTTGATTGTGAATTTTTTCAATTAACGGTAATTTATTCACAATCTGAGAGAACTATATTTCTTATGCATGAATAAGACTAGAGTACCCTATGGGGAAACACTTGGACTAATGAATCTCTTATTTAACAGATCCTTCAATTGTTTCTTAAATTCCCTAAGTTCAGCTGGAGCCATTTTGTAGGGCAGAATAAAGATAGGATAGGTAGCTAAAAGGAGATCTATTTTAAAGTCAATTTCCCTTTTAAAAAGAACTCTACGAAGGTCTTCAAGGAACACATCTAGAAATTTCCTTACTACTGAAACTGACTTGAGACTTGGAGTCTCAGAATCAGATTCCTTGACTCGAACAATATGGTAAGCACACCAGTTAGATATTATTTTTCTTATCTTAAGGTAAGAAACAACCTAACCCCTAAGCATAGAGGTACTCCCCCCCATTCAATGACCGGTTCATTAGGATACTAAAACTGAACAACTCTATTTCTATTATCAACTGAGGCATAATATAGGTAGAGCCAATCCATGCTGAGACTGACATCATAATTAGTCATGTCTATCTCCCCAAGATCAAATGAGGTGAATTTTTGAGATATTATAACCGGGCAATTTCTGTATACCTATATGGCTCTAATAGATTTACCCACTGGGTTAGACATTGAGAAAGGTTCTGCTAAAGATTTAGGACTGATACTAAAGTTGACAACTATATAGGGAGTTACAAAGAAGAGTGAAGCTTTGGAGTCTAATAAAGCATAAACATGAAGGTGAAAGACCTATAACTTACTCGTAGCTACATCAGGAGAACTTTCTTGATCATGCTGGGTCAGGAGAGCATATAACTTGTTCTGATGCTTCTCACTGGTTGCGATGAAAGTGGAACCCTACTAAGTCAAGCGACTTGCGGAAGCTGATGTAAGATTAGACTGGCCCTGATAGTGTAAATCATTTCCTCTATGAGAAACTAATTAATATTCCCAGATATTGCGGTCTGTCATGCCAGATCCAAAGCACATATCACTACTAGCTCTACACTCAAGATGGTGATTCTTACCATATCTTTGACAAAGCTGGTTAGTGCGACTGCTGCTCACGCTACCCTGCGACTTAGAGCATGGTACCCTATCCCAATTGTCCTGCCTACACTTAGGCACTGGCACACTAGCTGAAGAGGGAGCTGGGGATAAAAATTTATGATAAAATTGAGAACGGTTACCACTTTTCGACCTTGGTTTAGAAAACTTAATACTATTTGTCCTGGCCCTCTTATTCTCTATCTCTTTCTCCTGAAGATTCTCTTCTTCAATCTCCTAAGAATGAAACATAAGTATAGATAAGTCTATCTTCTTAATCAACATGGTAGTCCTGCTCTTCTTAACCAAACTAAACTAGACATGAACTTACTAATTCTAGACCAATTGTCTGTAACCACATTAGGAGCATAACTCGCCAACAGAGTAAACTTAAGCGAGTAATCCTTCACACTTATATTACCTTACTTCAAATTGATGAACTCCTATACCTCAGCTTCCCTCAACTCTAATGGTAAGAACCTGTATAAGAAAGACGTGACAAACTTCTTCCACTCAACTGGCCCTGCATAAACACTGTGGTCCTTCTTTTACTACTTAAACCAGGTATGGGCTACATCCTATAACTAATATATAGCCAACTCTATACTCTTACAAAAAGTGATGCCCATAATATCTGTCACCTTCTGAACTATATCAAGAAACTCCTGCGGATCCTCTTCAGACTTGGATCTCATTAACAAAGGGGGATTTATTTGGGTGAAATCTAAAATCCTATCTGCAACTGTATTTTCCACTGGATTGGCTGGCGCAACAACTTACTGGTTGTTCTAAGGATTCTACTGAATAAGATATGGTAGTGAAAGAAGATCTAAATTTGGTGTGAGAGGCATGATCATTTAGGGGATCTTCCTAAATAGGCGAAGGTGCGGGCTAAGCCCCATTCCTTCTTTCATTGTTTCTTTTAGGAGGCAGGGTCTATATACGGAATGAAGGATGAGTTAGAAAGAGAGTTTAAATAGAGCTCATACTCATTCGTATGACATAAATATTGAAATAAGGGAAAATTTTCCTAAAACATGTCGTAGCCTCTTGTCTATAAGTGTCGCGCTTCACACCTATGCATAAGAATCTACCTAATATGGCTTTCAGACACCTTAGGATACTATAAAACCTTAGGCTCTATTACTAAGTTAGGATACCCCTAGTCGCGACAACGGTGCTTACGGTCACAAATGACCACAAGATAACCAATGAGCAAGTAGCTGCTATGAACACTAAATTAAATAACAATAGTACATATGTGTGGAAGATAGTCTGATAATTGGTATACTAATCTGAATACTGAAAACAAGGTTCAACCTAAAGTCTAATGAAAATAATAAGAATCTAACTATCTATTTAATATACATGTGAACACTGAATAGACTGATAAGCTGAAAACTATGTAACTGACTATCTAATTATCTGAAAAGCCTATATGACTAACTGAGAAGTTGATGGGGCAAACCCCCAACTGAATCCAAATGACTGAGAATAGGGAACTACTAAAATAACTGAGACAATCAATCCTACCCTGAATGGATAAGGACTCACCACTACTTCTGCTGGGTATACTGAACTGTCTAAGTGTAGTACGAAAACTGAGCATCCAAACCAATGATATAAGACATCATAGCACAAAGAAAAGTATGCGATCAGTGCTTTGAATGTAATGGCATATGAGATGAGGTTGGCTGAAATGCATGGGATACTGTACACAAGAGATAAGGACTAACTAAACAGCTTCAAATAACTATGCATGAATGCATGAAAACTGTAAATCTGAGCATTCAAGACCAAGAAAATACATATATGTAAAATAATCTATAAACTGAAAGACTGAAATCTATATAACTAAATTACTATAAGTTTGTATGCTTTGATCAAGAAAATCTAAACTGAATATACACTAAATACTTGTACTGTGTCTGTGGGAGGTATCATATAATTGACATGCTCTGATTTGAGCTAATTTGGGTCCAACGTGTAACCCCAATTAGAAGGGTCTGAGTACCATGCCACAGGTACTAATACTAGCTGATGATGTGGATTCCAGAAGGCTGATGTCCCGTAGGACTAGGGAGTCAGTCCTAATTCGCGATGACCCCTAAGAGAGTGTTAGTGCTAAACTTATGGGTGACACCTCATAATCCTGCACTGGCTACTTAGTAAAGAAACTTAGGGACTGCTATTAAGGACCCAATCCTAATCAGCGTGTGAGCCCCCATCCCTAGGTTCGCTCGATGCTAAATCCTACTCCTAACTGAATTGACACTAGTACTGAACTGTATTAAGTTTAACTAAATATTATTTCTAATAATGCATATTCTAATCATAATAACTGAGTAAATAGTAATATTCATGGTATAATAATATCATACTTGAAAATTTTAAAATCATGTAAAATATGTAAGTATTAGGTATTCATAACCCACCAGCACTGAGTGATCATTAAAACAATACATTTAAACTTAAACTGTAATATTTAATCATGGTTCTACTCAAAACTTAGGTATTTCATCAAACATGTGGAAAGCATGGACTTGTACAAAGGGGTATTTTAAACATGAAAATTCAACCACATGAAGTACACTTGGCTAAGACATGGGAAACTGAAATTCATAGCATGAGGATTTCAAATCTTGCACGGAATCATACATGGACTGAATTGCATTTAAGTGACCATGAAAACATGAATTAAACCCATATAAAGAAATTTAAAATACAATAATGATAGAAAAATCCATTCTTTAATTAAAAAAAGGGTTTTTGTGCTCCATGGGTTAAAGGGACCCATGGATGAGCATCCCACATACCTTAAAATTTTAACTTGAAATAGAAACACCAATCTTAATGCTCTCTTAAAGGTTATTGAACTTGGGGAACTTGAATTCTTGATTTCTTGGGGATAAAGGAATTGGATTTGTGTTCTTAGGGAAAGGGAATGGTTATCTTTGGAGGATAATTGGAGAAGAAGTGTAAAATTATGCCACAACTGATGCCCAATTCATGTTATGAATGGTTGGGTTGATGGGGAACAAACTCAATTGCCCCTCTTATATTTAAATTTGTAACTAGAAGTAACAATCTCACTGCGATGCAGTCTTATCATGGTAGTGCATTTCCCTCACCGTGACGTGAAATTCATGCCATCGGGACTAACGCTGTATTGCGGGCTTATCGCGGTAACCCATTGGTTTTGTGATCCAAACATGGCCCAAACCCTATCTAAAAAATCTAAAACTTCTCTAAGACATGATCCTAACACCCTTGAACATGAATTAACTCAAAAACCAACATCTCGGGGTCGGGAAGACCAGGTTAAAAAACCTCCATATTTAGAAGCCTTAAAATTGACTAAGTCCCTAACACTTGGTGAATTTGTTAGGCCTTAAGCCCCTTATGCATTCAACAAGAAGCTGAACGTAGCTAAGAGTAGTATGGGGTATTACAATATCTCCTCCTTGGGAACATTCATCCTCGAATTAGACTGGTTAAGACTTAGAGTACTGAACTAAGGTAGCTGAGATCACATATTGAATGTGCATGACTGGAAACATGATTACATAATTGATTCTGAAACATAATACGTGAAATAAACTGATGTCATGAATACATGCAATAACATAAATATATTTAAATAGCTAGAACTGAGAATGGAAAAGAGTTAATCTAAGGAAAACTGTTATCTGAAGCTCAGCCTGAGTTTGTAGAGAAAAGATGAGGATACTTTGAACGCATATCGGTTTCTGCTTCCCAAGTTGCTCTTTCAACGAACTGGTTCCTACATGGAACTTTAACCAAGGAACTTCTTTGTTCCTTAGTCTATGAATCTAACGATCAAGGATCCCAACTGGGACTTCATCGAAATAAAGGGTATCCTAAACACTTGTGCTTTCTAAAGGAATAACAACAGCTGAATCACCAATACATTTCTTTAACAATTAAACACGAAACACCGAAAGTACTAAATCCAAATCTGCAAGCAACTTTAGCTCACAAGCCACCTTCCCGAAATGGCTCAATATTCTATAAGGGCCAACATAGCGAGGATTGAGACTCCCCTTCTTGCCAAATCACCAATACCAAACTCAAGATCTCTTCTCTTTATATCTGCATAAGATTTTTGATGGCTATGGGTTTTCTTCAGCCTCTCCCTAATTAACTGAGCTTTCTTCATCGCATCAAACACTTAATTTGTCCCTATCAAAGCAGTCTCACTTGCCTTAAACCAACAAATAGGAGATCTATATGTCATCCCATAAAGAGCCTCATACGGAGCCGTTAGAATACTTGAGTATAACTATTATTGCAGACAAACTTAATCAAGGGTAATTGGTCATCCTTACTACCTTTAAAATCAATAAAACAAGCTCTCAATATGTCCTCTAAGGTCTGAATATTCCTCTCTTCCTGACCATGTGTCTGAGGATGAAAAGTTGTGCTGAGATGAACTTGGGTACTGAGACCCTTCTGAAAAGCCTTCCAAAGGTGAAAGGTCAACTGAGTACCTTTATATGAAATGATAGACAAAAGAACTCCATCCAACTAAAGCAACTCTCTAAAATAAAGCTTGGCATAATCCTCAGCTGAATAAAAAGTATGAAATGGTATGAAATGAGATGATTTGGTCATTCTATATACAATAACGAAAATTCAATCATTCTGATGATGCGTATGAGGCAAACCCGTCACCAAATCCATCTTTACCACTTCCCAATTCCAAGTGGGGATACTGAACTTCTGTAATGTACCACTAGGCCTCTAGTTCTCAACTTTAACTTGCTGGCAGCTTGAACACTTAACTACAAATTCTGCAATGTCATTCCTCATAACATTCCACCAATAGATTTTCCGCAAGTTACGGTACATCTTAGTAGCTTCTGAATGAATGGCATATCATGCATCGTGTGTTTCTGCCAAAATTTTCTTCCTAAAATCATCGACATACCGAACACATAACTTTCCTTGACAACACAACACACTATCTCCCACTCAGGAGAAAACCTCTACTTTCTAATCTCTAATTGTTTCCTTCAACATAACCAAACTGGGAACCCTATCATGCTTTTCTTTTACTTTGGCAACCAATGAAGATTCTGAGACATTCTGAACCCATATATTACCTGCAGTTAAATCAATAAACTGAACACCTAATCTAGTAAGCTGATTAGCCTCCTTGACTAAATTTTTCCTATCATCCTTAACATGAGCAACACTACCCACAGAAAATCTACTAAGGGCATCACCACTACACTGGCCTTGCCCGAATGATACAACACATTCATATCATAATTATTTACAACTCTGGCCACCTTCTTTGATGAAGATTCAAATCTTTCTTCGAGAATACATATTGCAAACTTTTGTGATCCGTGAACATATCAACATGAACCACTTAAAGATAGTGCCTCCAAATTTTAAAGGCAAAACAATAGTTGCCAACTCAAGATCATGGGTAGGATAATTCTTTAAATGGGGCTTAAGCTGTCTAGAGGCATAGACTATAACATTACCTCTCTGTATCAATAAACAACCAAGACTAACTCTAGAAACATCACAATAAACTACAAATCCATCTGAACCATCTGGCAAAGTCAATACTAGGGCTGAACTAAGTTAAGCTTCAATTCCTAAAAACACTTCTCACATGAATTTGACCACTAAAAGTTGACTTTCTTCTAATTCAATCAAGACATGGAGGATGCAATAGAAGAAAATCCTTAAATAAATGATCTATAATAGCTAGCCAAACCCATGAAATTCCTAATATCCTATGGATATATGAGTCTAGGCTAGTTTCTTACTGCTTCTATATTTTGAGGGTCAACTCTAATCCAATCACCGAAAATAATATTTCCTAGGAAAGCTACTTATCATAGACAGAATTCACACTTAATTAATTTGGCGAACAACTGATGGGATCTAAGAGTCTACAATACAATTCTGAGATAGTCTGCATGATCTTTCTCACTATGGGAATTGACAAGAATATCATCAATAAATACTATGAAGAACATGTCCAAGTATTGCTTGAACACTTTGTTCATCAAATCTATGAAAGCTACAGGGGCATTCGTTAGTCCAAAAGACATAACTAGGAATTTGAAGTGACCATACCCAGTTCTGAAAATTATCTTCGGAATGTCAAATTCTCTGAATCTGAGCTGATGATAGCCGGATCTGATGTCTATCTTAGAGAAATAACTGGCACCCTGAAGATGTTCGAACAAGTCACCAATCTTGGGGTGTGGACTCTTATTATTGATAGTGACTTTGTTCAACTGATGGTAATCAATGAACATTCTAAGAGTACCTTCTTTCTTATGTACGAAAAAGACTAAAGCACCGCATAAGGAAACACTAGGCATGGTGAATCCCTTATATAAGTGATCCTTTAACTATTCTTTTAATTCCCATAGCTAAGCTGGAGCCATTCGGTAGGGCATAATAAAGATAGGATGGGTATCTGTAAGGAGATCTTTCCAAAAGTCAATTTACCTTTTGGGTAAAACTCTGGGAAGGTCTTCATGGAACACATCTAGAAATTCCCTTACAGCTGAAACTGACTCGAGACTTGGAGTCTCAGAACTAGATTCCTTGACTCAAATAAGATGGTAAACATACCTGTTAGATATTATTTTCCTTACCTTAAGGTAAGAAACAGTCTGACCCCTAAGCACAGGGGTACTACCCCTCTATTGAATGACCGGTTCATTAGGAAACTGAAATTGAACAACTCCATTTCTGCAATCAATTGAGGCATAACATAAGTAGATCTAATCCATGCTGAGATTGACATCAAAATCAATCATCTCTATCTCCATATGATTAAATAAGGTAATTTTTTGAGATATTATAATAGGGTAATTTTTGTATATTCATCTGGCTATAATAGATTTACCCACTATGGTAGATACTGAGAAAGGTTCTACTAATAATTTAGGAATGATACCGAAGTGGATAGCTATATAGGGAGTTACAAATTAGAGTGAAGCTCTGAGGTCTAAACATAAACATGGAGGTAAAAGACCTATAACATACTTGTAACTACATCAGAAGAACTTTCTTGATCATATTGAGCCTGGAGAGCATACAATCTATTCTGATGCTGCCTATTGGTTGCGCTGGAGGTGGCGCCCTATTGAGTTGGGCGACTTGACCGAGCTGATAAAAGATTAGATTAACTCTAATGGTTTGAATACTTTCCTTTTTGAGCAACTAATCAACATCCAAAGATCCTATGGCCTGGATTTCCATATCAAAACTACACATCACTATCAAATCTATACTCACCTTGATGATTCCTACCACATCTCTATCAAAGAAGATTAGTATGACTACTATTCACACAACCGTGGGACTTAGAGCCTGGAACCCTATCTCGACTGTCTTTCCTAAAGTTAGGAACTAGCACACTGGTTGAAGAGGCAGCTAGGGCTAAAAATTGGTGACCAAATTAAGAACGAACCACCTTCTGACCTTGGATTAGAATATTTAAAACTACCTATTCTGGTCTTCTTATTCTCTCTCTTTCTTCTTAAGTTCCTCTTCATCAATCCGTTGAGCATGAACCATAAGTCTAGATAGGCCCGTATCCTTAATCAACATGACAATCCTACACTTATTAACCACATTATCAACTACACTAGACACGAACTTACCCATTATTGACCTATATTTTGCAACCACATTAGTAGCATACCTCGCCAATTGAGTAAACTTAAGCAAGTACTCTTTCATACTCATATTACATAGCTTCAAATTGATGAACTTCTGTACCTTAGCTTCCCTAAACTCTAATGGAAAAAACCTATCTAAGAAAGATGTGGAAAACTCCTCCCACTCAATAGGCCCTACATCAGCACCACGATCCTCCTTCCACTGCTTAAACTATATGTGGGATACATTCTATAACTGATATACAACCAACTCTGCACTCTTACTCGAAGTGATGCCTATAGTATCTATCACCCTCTGAACCATATAAAAAATCTCTTCCAGATCTTCTTCAAACTTGGATCCCATAAACAAATGGGGATTCATTTGGGTCAAATTCTAAATCCAAGCTGCAGCTGTATTTACCACTGGATTGGATGGGACAATAACTCTCTGGTTATTTTGCACTGCTACTGAATGAGCTAAGGTAGTGAAAGTAGCTTTGAATTCATCATGAAAGACATGCTCATTCAGAGATCTTCCTGAACTGGCGGAGGTGCAAGTTGATCCCTATTCCTTCTTCCGTTATTTCTTGTAGGAGACATGATCTGCAAACGGAATGAAAGATAAGTTAGAAAGAGTGTTTAAATAGATCTTATGCTCATTCACATGACAAGAATACTAAAAGAAGGGAAACTTTTCCTAAAACGTATTGTAGTCTCTTGTGCATAAGTGTGGCACACTTCTTACCCATGCATAAGACTCTACTCAATGTAAATTTCAGACACCCTAGGACATTATAAAACCTTAGGCTTTGATACCAAGTTTTGTCATGATCCAAGGCTACCCCCTAGTTGTGACAGCGGTGCTTATGGTCATAAATGACCATAAGCTAACCCTAGAGATGGTACCTGCTGTGAGCATTGAATAAAATAATAATAGTACATATGTGTGGAAGGTAATCTGCTGAATTTAATACTAATCTAAATAAAGAAAATATGGTTCAACCACAAGTGTGATGAAAATAATGAATATCTAACTGTCTATTTAAAATACATGTGGATACTAAATAGACCGATAAGATTAAAATTGTCTAACTGACTGTCTAATTGTCTAAAAAACCTCTAACTAACTGACTGAGGATTTGATGGGACAAGCCTCCAACTAATTCTGACTAACTAAGAATAAGGAACTACTAAAATAATTGAGATAATCAATCCTGCCCTCGATGGATGAGGACTCACCACTACTACTGATAGATATGCTAAATTGTCTAAACGCAATCAGAAAAGCATCCAAACCTATGATTTAAGATATCATAGCATAAAGAAAAGTATGTGATCAGTTTTTTGAATATACTGGTATATGAAACGAGGTCTGGTTGAAATGCATGTGGCACTGTACACATGAGATAAGGACTAACTGAACAACATCAAATAACTCTACATGAATGCATGAAAACTGTAATATCTGAGAATACAAGACCAAGATTATTAATATTTCTAAAATAATCTATAAACTGAAAGATGAAAATTTGTATAGCTGAATAATTGTAAGTTTGTATGCTTTGGTCATGAAAACCTGAACTGAATATATACTGAATATTGTATTGAGACTGTGGGAGGTATCATATAACTGATATGTCCCAATCTGAGCTAATTGTGGTCTAACCTGTAACCCCAATTGAAAGAGTGTCCATATTATGCCATAGGTACTATCACCGGCTGACGATGTGGATTCCACAAGGCTGATATCCCATAGGACTGAAAGTCAGTCCTAATAGGTGGGTGACCCTTAAGAGAGTGTCAGTCCTAAACTGTTGGGTGAAATATATTAATCCAATGCTTGCTATATAGTTCTAGAACTTAGGTACTGCTACTAAGGACCCAATCCTAACTAGCGGGTGAGCCCCCATCCCTAGGTTCGCTTGGTGCTAAATCCTACTCCTAACTAAACTAACACTGGCACTAAACTGTATTAAGTTTAATAGAATATTATTTCTAATAATTCTTATTCTAATCATAATAACTGAGTAAATAGGAATATTCATAGTTTAATTGTACCATACTTGAAAATCTGAAAATTATGTAAAGCACGTAGGTATTGGGTATTCATAACCCACCACACTGAGTGATCATTAAAATATGACATTTAAATTTAAATTGAAATATTGAATCATGGTTCAACTCAAAACATTGACATTTCATCAAACATGTGGAAAGCATTGAATTGTACATGGGGGGATTTTAAACATGATAATTCAACCACACGTGATGTTAACTTAGCTAAGACATGGAAAACTGAAACTCATAGCATGAGGAATTAAAATCTTGCATGGAATCATACATGGACTGAATTGTATTTAAATTACCATGAAGACATGAATTAAACCCATATTAAGTAATTTAAAATACAATAATGATAGAAAAATCTGCTTTTTAATTGAAAAGAGGGTTTTTGGGCTCCATGGGTGAAAGGGACCCTTGGATGAACACCCCACATACCTTAAACTTTTAACTTGAAAGAGAAACACCAATCTTGATGCTTTGTTGAAGGTTCTTGAACTTGGGGAACTTGAATTCTTGATTCCTTTGGGATAAAGGAATTGAATTTGTTTTCTTGGGGAAAGAGAATGGTTTTCTTGGGAGGATAATTGTAGAAGAAGGTCAAAATTATGCCTTAACTAATTCCCAAGTTGTGTTATGAATGATTGGGTTGAGGGGGAAAAGACCCAATTGCCCATTTGACATTTACATTCATAACTAGACATAACAAGCTTACCGCGATACGGTCTTATCTTGGCAGTGCATTTACCTAACCGTGATGCGGTCTGCATGCCATTGTGACTAATGCCACACCGTGGGCTTATTTAGGTAACCTACTGGTTTCGTTATCCAAAAATGGCCCAAACCTTGTCTGAAAAATTTGAAACTTCTCTGAGACATGCTCTTTACATCTTTGAACATGAATAAACTCAAAAACCAATATCTCATGGTCGGGAAGACCAAGTTAAAAACCCTCCAAGTTTAGAATTCTTAAAAATTACGAAGTCCCCAACACTTTGTGAAATTTTTATGCCTTAATCCCCTTATACATGCAATTAGAAGCTGAACTCAGCTAAGAATAGTATGGGGTATTACACTTATGCTCCATTACCAAGTCATGGGACAAACCAG
Organism: Capsicum baccatum var. pendulum; assembly: GCA_030864225.1. NCBI lineage: Eukaryota > Viridiplantae > Streptophyta > Magnoliopsida > Solanales > Solanaceae > Capsicum > Capsicum baccatum. The sequence goes on from CM061553.1 coordinate 200,740,644, forward strand.
AAGCAAACTTTCTCATTTTGGATCACATAGTAGACCCCAACTCTGGAGCATAACGAAACAAATACTTAAATTTTAATGCATACTCTTTCACACTCATCTTACCTTTCTTTAAATTCACAAATTCCTCTGCCTAAGCTCTTATCAATTCATGAGGAAAGAAGTTATTAAGAAAGTCACTTTAAAACTCATCCTATACCACAGGATCAACATCACAATCTCTCAGCTATTCCCGCACCTCACACTACTAATAAGCTACATCTTTTAATTAATAGGCAATAAAATCCACACCCTCAGAATCAGTAGCATGCATCACCTAAAATTTTTATCCTTCTTATCCATAAACCCTTGAGGATCCTCCGAAACCTTAGAGCCAGTAAAGGTTGGGGGATTCAACCACATAAATTGTCCAACCCGAGTGACCTTAGATGAAGAACCAACAAAACCAACATGATTTGACTGACAAGACTGAGATGTCACCAACTGAGTAAGTAAATAAATGGACCGATGGAACTTCGCATTAGAGATGTCTCTTGGAGGTGGATGACCATAGGTGTAACTATCCCGGGAGCCTGAGTAGGACTAGTGGGGACCAATAGAACTCCATGTGGAGTAGTATAATTAGGAGTAGGGACCTTAGACCCGGTCTGCACTCTATAAGCTAGAAGAGTTCTCTCCATATCATCCTCAGGTAGGATAAAGGGTACAGTAGAGTTTCTATGAACATTAGATCTTCGGGGAGTCATAATTTGAAATGAGTATAAATCAAGAGTTAGAGAGTTTTTAAGACACTAAAATTTATAGCTCGAACTAGAACATAAGAAAGGGAAACATTCCTAAATTCCTTTTAGTCCCCTCTTATGAGTGTGGCATGCTACACGCCTATTAAAGGGATTGTACTCAACATGGATTTGTGGACACCCAAGAATCCTGAATCATGATCCGATACCAAGATTGTCACGACCCAAATCAGGGACTAAACATAATAGGAATCTCAGGCCTATCGTGGGTAGGAGACCACCCCCAGCCTAACCACCTGAGCATAATAAAATTATAGCAGAAGCAAAATCAAACAATTAGAAGGATATAAAAACCAATAGGAAGTTTCTAAGATTCCAAAATAGATATTCAACCCACAATATTTGTACACAAAAGCCATTAAAATAGAAATGCCAATTTTGGTCGGGACATGCCTCTATCATGATAATGAAACTCTTCAATTCCCAAAATATGAAAAGAAAACTGATAAAATGGTAAAGATTCTTAAAAGATAAAGGCTCATCATTTCACAACAAATCAACGAACAACCATACCACCTAATGCTGCACAGGGGTAATAGAAAAGTCTTTTGACTCTACATAAAGAAATGATAAAGCATTTTAGGATAGTCAGTGGGATAAGCATTGACATGTAACTCAAAGAAAGTGATAAAAAATGCAATATTCAATATCAATCTTAAACACATGCACACATTCTTATATTATATATAAGATGCCGGTATAAGCTAAAAGGGTCACAAATATAAGCGTTTAGAAATAATTAACATGGACTATGTAGCTTCATTCGTCCTAAGGCACACAAGGGTTATATGGATTCAAATCCATCAGCAGAAAGGGCCTTTGTGCATATAGCCACAGAAATCAAGGAAATCTGATAAAGGGCTATAACAATCAAGGCTCCAACTTTACCATATATATATATATACACACACATATATACATAGTATGAACCAACCATGATAATGAAACTCTTCAATTCCCAAAATATGAAAAGAAACATAATGAAATAGTAAAAGTTTATAGAAGATGGAGGCTCACCACTTCACAATAACTCAATGGACAACCTCACCACCTAAGGCTGCATAGGGGTAATAGAAAAGTCTTCGAACCCTACGTAAAGAAATGATGAAGCATCTTAGGACAGCCAGCGGGATAAGAACTAGTATGTAACTCAAAGAAAGTGTCAAAATAATGGCATGTACAATATCAATCATAACCACATATACATATTCATACATACATATATAAGATACAGAGATAAGTTAAAAGGGTAAAAAAATGAGTATTTAGAAATCATTAACCTAGATTTTGTAGCTTCATTCGTCCTAAGGGACCAAAGGGCTATATGGATTCATATCCACCAACTAAAAGGGCCTCTGTGCATTTAGCTGCAAGAACTGAGGAAATCAGAGAAAGGGCCACAACCATCGAGGCTCCAACTATTACAATAATATATATACCTATATACATGTATATATATTATATATATACGTGTATATATATGTATACATATATATATATATGTATGTATAGATGTACATATATATATATACATATATAAATAGTGTGAGCCAAGCACACGGTCATATATAGCCCCATGCAGACAAATGTGGTTTTCAGTATTGATCCCTATGGGACCTCCATATTCATTGTAAGATACAGAACCCCTTTTAAGCCCAGATAAAAACCATTATGAACATAAACATATCCATTAATCTAGGACTAATTTATTAGGGCATTTACTATTTGGTATCGTCATATCAATTATTCTTGCAAGATAAATTCCATTATACCATAACCAATCTGTTAATCATTTGACTGATAATGCCCAAACTACAACTCTCGTAAGAGTGTAAGCGGTCGCTGTCAAATATAGAACCCAACTGGGTTGGGTGTCGAATCCCACAGGGAATACTTGGTCACTAAGTGTTGTAATTGTTATCAGACTGTTGGTCGAAAATTCTACGGAAAGGGGGGATTTCATTATGGCGTGAATTACTGATATTAAAGTAACGACAGAATGCTTTGTTTAGTAAGATTTAATCATAGAGAGTAATAAGTTAGGGTTATGTCCACCTTATGAGTTCTACGTATCTATTAACTATGAGTAATGTGGAGTTGAGACATGCATGCACTTATAGAGATTTGTATTCTAATAGTAAATCCTAGTGTTTCTCAACCATCAAGGATTATTTCACTTTACCTCTCTCGAGCCTAAAGCGTATAACTAATGGTACGAACTCTCTAAGAAATTAGTCCTGTTAAGGCATTAATGTGTAAATAGGGGTTGGTAGCCCTATTTCCTTGTCACACTCTCTTTTCCAAACATGTAACTTTTCTCTCGAACAAGTTAATGCTATAATGGCGTATTCTATATGTTTGCAACCATAAGAATTCAATTAAAACGAAGAGAGTAATGATATAAGTAGCATACGCATCAAGAATTCACAAACTCATAGTAATAGATAGTATATCAAAAGGTTTCCATAACCCTAACAGAGAAGTTTAGATACTCATGATTACAACGGAAATCACAATAGACATCATCATCGTACCAAAGCTAGAATAATCTCATGATGGGGATGGCTTTTTGGCGTCAAAAGGAAATCACGTTGTTCTCCTCAGGCCGTTCCTCGTAGCTTTTGCGTTTTCTCTGTAAAAGTCGAATGAAAGGAAAATAGAAATCCTAATGATAATCAATCGAATAGAATGCTGAAAAATTCAGCAAATAAGAATTTTATAACATCCTTGTCCTAGTCCTACTAGGTTACTGCTGCACCCCTAAGTATTAAGTAATACTGATTTTGCCCGGGACAGATTCTCCATGCATCACATTCAGTCCACAAGCTTCCAAAAGTTGCCTTCCTTCTTACGTGAAGTTTCCCTTTGCTGCCCAAAGGCCCACAAAGTGCTGAAATCTTCATCATTAATACCTGAAAAGATGCTAATCACGTAGGTTAGCTCACTTACAGGAAAAAGGACTAAAAGTGCAGGAATTATATATTTTATCCTCCAAACTTAGCCTAAAATATGGGTAAATTATGGTTCTTAGGGGTATAAATACGCCCATCATCACCACCCCACACTTAAAGCATTGTTTGTCCTCGAACAAAATATTATTTCCATGCAAACATCTACTTAGACTTTCACAGTAACAGCACAAAATGTTCAACAAGACATGCACAACAATCATTAACAAAGAGTAGTTTTCTTGATCGCTACTAGAAACAATTCAACCTCCAACATAGACTCGTCATGATGGTTAATTCGTGTCCAGAAGTTAAGGCACAAGGAATCATACAAAACTACCCAAAACTCATCAACCATGTGTGTCTCACACAAGATATCACCCATAATCACTCACAAGTATTTTTAGAAACATGGGTATAAGATTCTCCTTGCTCTCACTCTCACAAAGAATTCATATGTTGCAACTGATGACCATAGGCTTGACCTTAGTGTAATGCTCCACTAATATCAGAATGCTAAGCTTAGGATCAACTAGGTCTTTACAGGTTGTAACGTAGGCTAAGGGACAGGTAGGACTATTTTGGCCAGAAATAGTGACTATGTTCCCTAAGCACTTTAATACATCACATTATGCCATTAACACTCTCTTTTAAACAACCCTGCTACCTTTCTTTCATATACCACCCCTTTTTACCTATTTTGCTATTCAAACATAAACACAACTATCTTTTTATTTTTCTATTTCTTTTTCTTTTCTTTCTCTTTTTTTTTTCATATTTTATAAAGCACCTCTATGATAGCACCTCTTTTTCACAACAATTTCAAGCACCAATACACTCTGATGCATCACTCTCACCCAATTTCCTCTTATTTTGTCACATGACTCTTCTATTTAAAGCGCTTAGGAATTTGGATCAAATTATGGTCTTGAAAAAAAAAAGATTAGGCTACATATGAGGCTATGAAAGAAAATATCTAAAGGCTCAAAGGGGGTTAACTAGGATAATGTACACGGGTAGGTAAAACGAAGGTAACCAATCACAGACTATCAAAGAAATGCCTAAATCATATCCTAAACTCACACTCTTTATTTCGCTTTACACACTCACCAGGCAATTTCTAGCATCAGTCGTAACACAGAAGATACTATAACCTTACACACAAAAGGCACATGGTCAACTTTATTGGGAGTGGTATAGACTCTTGACCCAACAGATAAAGGAATTAAACCACACACTTATCACACAGTGAGTCACACTTAGAGCCTAAACATCTCAATAGTAATGATTTTAGCACAAACTCTTGTCATAATACCATGCCATCTATCAGAACAATTTCATGCAAAACCTAAAAAAAATCTAAAAATTTAACTACAAACGAGAATAAATGCAGGCAAAGAAGTACCATACAACATACAAATACCATCACCCCACACTTAGACGAGACATACTGCCCTCAATGGAAAATAAATAAGGAAAACCTGATTAGTCGGACTCCTCTATGTCTGGGGTCATACCCCCTGCATCGGAATCATCATCAGAGTCATCGTCATCAGAGTTCTCCTCCACGTCTGAGTCTGGAATTCGGCGATCATCATCAGTCGACACGTCATCATTGAGAGGTTCCTCAAAATGTATCCCTACTCCGCACATAGCCCGCGTATGCTAATTCATCGGGTAGTCATAATCCAGCTGCTGAAGCTCTGCATCAGTTGGAACATGACCCCCACTCATCATGGTAAAACTCGTCATGCCATATAAACGATCGTATAACCGCACCAATGTTGATGGGAATATTAGTCATCAGATCATACACCACGCATACTCTATCACGTGTGAACTTTGTGTTCTGTGTCCCAGGAATGAGGCAAGAGTTGACTATCCTCAACCATATCCGAGCTTCTCTGTTTAGGGAAGCATACGAGAAGGTATTGTTCCGACCGGTATCCTTATGACGATTCTAGCGTGCCATTGATCTTGTTCCGCACAGTGTGTGTCTGATTGCCCTGTATGGAGGTCTGTGATAAAGCTCCTTGAGCGGTGATAGATCTACAGATGGAAGACCCAGAAAAGTATTGAAGAACACCGCATTCAGTTGCAAAACTTGGCCCCGAATCTTTACTTCACTTCCGGTAGTCTTTGGGGACCAATTTGCATAAAACTCTCGCGTTAGATCAAGATTGAATTCTCCCATGTCTCAAAAAATGAAATCAAGATTTAGCGCCATGATTTTAGACAAAATGTGAGGTTCTCTCTTCGCTAGACTCTCCTTCTGTATCAACTCCACGTGAACATACTTTTTCACTTTGTTGTTCTTGTACCACTCCTTTCCTTCCTCCTCTAGGACCCACTTTATCCCGAACATGCATCGCGGTATTTGCAGCGGGGAGGATTTAGCTTGCTCTTTTCTTCCCCTTTTCTTAACTTTCTGTGAGGTGAACGCTTTTTCTTTTCCTTGTCGTCCTTTTGGTGCCATTCTACCTGAGATTAAAATAGATTCATGTTAGCTCATCTCAGAAGATTTAATCGGCAAACAAACAATAGTGGTACCACCCCACACTTAATTTGTTAGCACAAGCTAATTAAGTGAGCGATGTCGATTACTCAGACTTCATCGACATACAGATAGGCGACATGTTCCACAACAAGTTTAGCACAATCATACTTTCATGTCATCTTAACTATCCTTTCCAACCCTATTTCATGTAATCTTGAATATACTTTCATGTTTGAATTGATGCACTTTTTGAAAAAGACTACTACATAGAGATCGTATCAAGTTATTGCAGAGAAATAATCACAACATCTCTTACTTGTATTCAATCATGATCTTTATCTCGATGAACGAGTCATTCAAACATTCGAGCTTTTAATTTTGAAGATTATGCAATTAAATTCACCATGTCGATTCCGCAAAGGTATGACAGTGTATCAAAATCAAATACAAGTTGGAACCAAGTCAATAACACCCACACGTATTCTTTCACTCAACTAGATGTATCATAACAAACCAAGCACATTCAAATCACCAACACCACATCAAGATCTAGCAAATCATTATAAGCGTAGTATTGTAATACATACGGAATATAAAAGAAGAACTTACTTGGTGATGGACTTGGAAGATGATCTTGCAAGGTTAGATGAGCAAAAAGAAAAGTTTTGAGAGATTTGGGAAGGTTAGGCGGCGCTTAGGTTGAGCAAACAAGTGTGTTTTGTTCTAATGTTTAAGATCTATTTATAGAACAAGCTATGGATTGGGTTTGACCCATGTAAAATCGGGTTAGGAGACCAAAAAGTAAGGTTAGGCGGCGCCTAATGCTTTGACTATGCTTAGCATAGGCGGCGCCTTTAGCAAAGCCTAGTTGGACATAGGTGGCGCCTATGCTATGGCCTAGTTGGGCATAGGCGGCGCTTATGCTATGGCATTGTAGATTCAGAGAGCTTAGGCAATGGAATAGGCGGCACCATTAGCTTTTCCTAGTTAAGCATAGGCGGCGCCTATGCTATGGCATTGTAGATTCAGAGAGCTTAGGCCATAGCATAGGCCTTGCCTTGTTCGTTGCCTAGATTTACATAGTCCTTGCCTTGTTCGTTACCTAGATTTGTATAGGCAATGCCTAACCAATAGCCTTTGCTTCTTCATTCCTAATTTACCACCTTCAACATGACACACTTCCAAATCAAAATTTGGGCTAGATCTTCTCCTTTATGCGTCTTGCACCTACACTTACTCAAAAACAGCAAAAACGATTAGAACGATGGGTTGCCTCCCACCGAGGGCCTTAGTTTTGGTCGTGGCTCGACTCTTCTTTTTGGATTTTTATTTAACAAAAACAAACTCTTAGTAAAACAAAAATATTAAAAATGATGGGTTGCCTCCCACGTAGCGCTTGATTTATTGTCGCGGCATGACATAGTTACCTCGATTACTTAGACTTCATCGAGATAGATGGTGGCCATGCATTTTATTGAGTCACGAGGACCGATATATGGCTTCACTCGTTGGCCATTCACCTTAAAGACACCACCATTATTGTCTTCTAACTCTACTACTCCAGACGAGTAGACTTGGCTGATTCTGAACGGACCAGACCATTTAGACTTCAACTTACCTAGAAATAGCTTCAGTCTAGAGTTGAAAAGAATTACCATATCACCCTTCTGAAAGTTTCATTGGATAATCCGCTGATCATGATACTTTGTCATCCGTTCCTTGTAGAGGTCTGATCTTTCATACGCATGTAGACGGAATTCATCCATCTCATTCAGCTGCTCCAATCTCAGATTAATAGCATCATCCCAATTCAAATTAAGCTGCTTCAACGCCCACAATGCTTTATGTTCGAGCTCAATTGGCAAGTGACAAGCCTCCCCATAAACTAGTTGGTACGGGGACATGCCAATTGGTGTCTTGAATGCAGTCCTATAAGCCCATAAGGCATTGTCAAGCTTCTGAGACCAATCTTTCCTACTAGCATTTACAGTTTTAGCAAGGATCAGCTTGATCTCCCGATTAGAAACCTCTACCTGCCCACTAGTTTGTGGGTGGTAAGGTGTGGCTACCTTATGTTGCTAGACCCCATATTTCACCAACACGGCTCTGAACAACTTGTTGCAAAAGTGTGATCCTCCATGGCTTATGATGGTACGTGGTACCCCAAAATGAGAGAAGATATTTCTCTTCAAAAATGCTACAACATGCTTACCTTCATTATCAGCTAGCGCTACTGCTTTGACCCATTTGGATACATAATCCACAGCAACTAGGATATATTTCATCCCAAACGAACTCACAAATGGGCCCATGAAATCAATACCCCATACATCAAATAGCTCTACTTCAAGAATTTTAGACAGGGGCATCTCATGGTGCTTCGAAATTGCGCCTTGCCTCTGACACTGATCACATCTTCTTACAAAATCATATGCATCCTTAAATAATGAAGCCCAATAATAGCCGCTTTGCAATACCTTCTTGGTTGTCCAATCACCTGCATGGTGACCCCCAACTTGGGAAGCATGACTTGCTTCCAATATACAAGGCAGCTCTATGTGAGATATGCATCGCCTAATAACGCCATCCACGCACCGTCGAAAAATATATGGTTCATCCTAGAATTAGAGTTTTACATCATGCATGAACTTCCGCTTTTGATGAAAAGAGAGATTCTCAGGCATCGCATTAATTACCACGTAGTTCGCAAAGTCTGTGTACCACGGTAACTTTTCCACCATCGTGGCTAGGATCTCTTCGTCGGGAAATGCGTCATCAATCTCAAGATCAGGCTGCGCTATGTGCTCATTCTCAAGTCTAGATAGATGATCAGCTACTTGGTTTTCGCAACCTTTTCTATCTTTTACCTCGAAATCAAATTCTTGCAGCAATAATACCCATCGAATTAGCCTTGGCTTTGCATCCTTCTTTGCCATTAAATATCTCAGGGCAGCATGATCTGTATGAACGACCACTTTGGTTCCCAATAAGTAAGCACGAAACTTTTCAAAAGCATAAACAACCGCTAGAAGATCTTGTTCCGTGACGGTGTAGTTCTTCTGAGCTCCATTCAAAGCCTTGCTCGCATAGTAGATTGGATGAAATAACCTTTCTCTGCTCTGACCAAGTACAACACCCAAAGCTACCCCGCTTGCATCACACATTACTTCAAATGGTAGAGACCAATCAGGCGCTACAATGATAGGAGCTTCAACTAGGTTTCCTTTGAGGCATTCAAATGCCTTCAAACAATCTTCACCGAAGTCGAACTTTGCATCTTTCTCTAAAAGTTTGCATAACGGACTAGCAATCTTGGAGAAGTCTTTAATAAACCTTCGATAAAAACCTGCATGGCCGAGGAAACTACGAACTCCCTTTACAGAAATTGAAGGTGGTAGCTTCTCGATAACTTCAATCTTAGCTCGATCAACCTCAATTCCTTTTTCCAAAACTTTGTGCCAAAGAACAATACCTTCCTTAACCATAAAGTGGCACTTCTCCCAATTTAGTACCAAGTTGAATTCAACACATCTCTGCAACGCCATACTCAGATTCACCAAGCACGATTCAAACGACTCACCCACGACTGAAAAATCATCCATGAACACCTCCAAGGTGTCTTCAACCATATCAGAAAAAATGGACATCATACAACGCTGAAAAGTGGCAGGTGCGTTACATATCCCAAATGGCATACGTTTGAAGGCAAACATACCATATGGGCATGTAAACGTTGTCTTCTCTTGATCTTTGGGAGAAATACAAATCTGATTATAGTCGGAATAACCATCTAAGAAACAAAACCATCCTTTCCCTACCAATCGATCAAGCATTTGGTCCATGAATGGCATTGGGAAGTGATCCTTAAGCGTCCACGAATTCAGCTTTCGGTAGTCCATGCACACTCTCAACCCTGTGACAGGTCTGAGTGGAATTAGCTCATTCTTTTTGTTTGCAACTACCGTCATGCCCCCTTTCTTGGGCACACACTGTTCTAGACTCACCCATTTAATGTAGGAGTTTGAAAGATTCTCTCTGGTTCTGGATCAAACGGGAGCAAGGGATTGCCTCTACTCCAAGTACTTGGAATTCACCGACGTATGCCAAAGAAAAAAGAAAAATTAAAATAAACCCATAAAATTCACCAATTCAATTCACTACTCAACTGACTTCCCCTACAACGATGCCAAATATGATATCACCCAAGACTATACTCCACTTAGAAGTTTAATGCAATAAATTGATAATATAATAACCCAAAAAGGTTAGGGTCAATCCCACAGGTAAAATGTGAACAATTTCTTGCTTTGATGTAATCTACGAGCAGTACAGGAAAATAAATGGGGGGATTTATAGTATTAATTATTAGTAATAACCAAATCTTAAGTGCTGTTGAGTTGTAATCAATATGAGATGAATGCTAGGTATCTGTTCCCTATGACTTCTTAACTGTGCAGATTTCTCATGATCAACCCAATTATTCTGCTATTCTGTATGGAATCCTATAAGATAAATCTTATCAACTACTGGGTAAGCTTGAAGATAAATTTCACCCTTTATCAGGTAAGTCTCAGGGTGTTGCCTTATTTTCCCTTGCTACGGTCTTAGTTACACTTGTCAGGGTAGGATCAAGTGATAAAATGAGATGCAGGGACTAAATGGTGAAGGTAGAAATGTCAAATCACCACCTTAATCATCTATTCCCAATCACAATCTTATTGGTTATTGAATGGATGCGAAATAGTCTATCTCAAGCATTTGCAGCTGCTATGAGATTAATTATTGCATAGAAGAATTCAGATACATTCAAAAAACCTAGAACAATTGAATCTCACACATTCTTTGAATAACTAATCCACCAGAGTTACCATACCCTAGTTAAGGAGATTAGCCGCACATGTTTATGCAAGAAATCATGATTATCAATGATGAACACATAAAATTGATTGCACAAGAATAAGAAGAATAAACTCTAAGTCTTTAATTGAATAAACCCTAAAATCTCAAGAACAATTATCAGAATATTGTAATAGTATGTAAAAACATGTGAAATAATGTTCAAAATTTTAACCTAATAAAAAAGAAACCTAGGGTATTTTTAGTATCTCAAAATAACATAAAAATCCTATTAAAAATGGGAAAGGTAAAGTTAAGTTGGCAGTCAACATTCGGTACTATTCGGTCTTCTCTCGTATCCTCAGCTTACGAGTCGTACCCTGCCTTTTCGTATCCATTCAAGTGTCTGATCTTCCCAAGGTTTCAACTCTCTTTTCAAGATACAAATTCCACTTATGAGTCGTACTCGAATGTGAGAATCGTGCCTTTCCTCCGTATTCACCTGGGACTTTAGTCTTTTCAAGTCTTGAACACTGGTTTTTATATGATATATATATAGGAGTCATACTCAGACTTCCGAATCATATATTTTTGACACTTCAATTCCTGAAGGGTAGCTTCGATTCTGTTATGCTCACAACTTCAATATATGACTCGTATCCTGGCTTACGACCAGGATACTTAATTCGTATCTTCCTCACACTTGGATCATTGATTTTGATTTTTGTTCTGTTACTCATACTATTTAGCATACTAGTCGTATCGACTGGTTATGGTTCATGAGCTGACTTGTATACTGATAAGAGTTGGTCGTTTTCAAGTCTTCTTATACTCTTTTTGTTCCAATACTGTTGTAGTCCTATTTTACCTACATTTCATACCAAAGTGCATGATATATAACTAGTCACCCTAAGTTGACACATAAATTTGCAGTTTTAAGCATCAAAAGTGTCGTGTTTCCATACCACATCACTAACTTAGACCCACAACTACATTGTTGAGAGGGGATGTGAGAACTAGGTTAAAAACATTTATATTTCATCCTGTATCTGAACAAAATGGTTTTAATTAGGTATATTACTATCCTAAATGAAAATTTTAACTTCAATCCCTCTCCCTATAAGATCCCACACCACATATCCCACGTTCTAGTCTATTGTTCTTTCTTCTAAGATCACATTAAAAGTATAAATTTATCCTAAGGGTCAAGAATTAATAGAATAGTAATAAAAAGGATATATGAATAACCTATAATGATAATAAACACAAACCAACTCAAATATAATCTTAACTAGTCATGTTCTTCGCCTTAACCCTAGATGGTGGTGTTTGGCTACTCATAGATTTTCCATAAATTATAATAGTGAAATTCATATATGTAATCCAAAAGTGAGCTAATAGAAAGGATTAAAAACATAAGATAAGTCTCCTTCAGTGTATTTCAATCCGCAAAGGTCTTCCAAGATGTGCACAAAAACATAGGAGTGTCCTATTTATAATTGGAACCAAGCGCCTAATTTGAAACTAGGGGTGTGCCACGCTCTTCCATTAGCGCGATAAGGGCATGGCACACCCTTATCACAGAGGATTACTAGAATTTGACAATTTTGGTTTGTATTATAAGGGTGTGTATTTACCTTAATGCGGAGATCCAAGGGTGTGGCACGCCGTTGTGCTCAGAATTTCCATATTTCATCCAAGTAAGCTCCATCTCATTTAGTTATTGAGTTCCTACATCATGGGTGTTCTTCCATCATAGTTAGACCTTGTTTTCTCTCATATATCAACCTTAAAATCTCAAGTGACCTCCTATATCATCAAACACCAAAAATTTGTGCTTAACTACAATAGCATCCAACAAGATCAACTAGAACAGCACATAGCACAAGCTAGTAATACTAATTTTCTCATCTAAATTCTAACTGCTAATTTTTATTTCAAACATGTATGTATTTATGTATCTCTCTCTCTATATATATTTGGGCACACCATAAACACCATAAACAAGTAATTTAATATATAGATGCCCAATTACATGAATATAAACTCATTATGAACACAAAAAGTTGTCAAAACTAGACTAAATAGTAAAGATAATGACACATAGGTTCATAAATCCACCTAAGATCATCACCCCACACTTAAATCCTTGTTTGACCTTGAACAACTCTTTACATTATGCATCATATATGAGGAATACACCAATATTACTACTACAAATAAGACACTAAATCTAACACTACATGAATAGCAAGTTGCAAACCAAGCAAGTCATATACATTTGAAAGCTCATGAAAACTACAAAACATCCTAGCCTCATGAATTGGATCAACCAAATTGTAAACTCATGAATATTAGTCAATCAAATAGATCATACAAGTCCTCACTATGATAAAACATGCACTTTCACAAAAGAGAGTTACCCATCTCACTTATAGAGATGCAATTTATCACTAAAGGGTAGACGAATCAAATAACTCACATGCAACATAAGTGTTATAATGTAGGCTAAGGGATGAGTAGAAGATATTCTGGTTAGTAATAGTGACTATGTTCCCTAAGACCTTTAATGCATCACATCATATGTTAGACTTTTATCAAAACAACCAAATTTTCACCACTTCTAACTACTAACACTCTTTTGTTTTGTCCCATCTATTTAAGCTAGTTCACATATAGAAATGAGGGAGTATTTTCTATCAACATGTAATTTAATTTTGATCAATTTTACCTTTTCATTACATTACTCCAAACCACACCACATAAACTTTTTCAACACTAATAGTTACTATTTCGAGGCTTCACATTTACCTTTTCCTTCTTCAATTTTACACTCCTTAATCATATTAGGTTTTCAACTAAGTGCTTGGGAGCTTTGGATCAAATTTTGGATGATTAAAGAAGGGGATAGTCTTCATATGAGGCTTCCAAATAATAAGTTAAAGGCTCAATGGGATAACTAAGATTATGCACAAAGGTACGTAATCGGGGGTATGAAGCATGGTTATAAAGGAAATTCCTATATCACCTCCCATACTTAACACTCTTTGTGTCATTTTGTACACACACAAGATAAGTTCTAGACATCACTATATAATAAGGAAGAAAACAAGAACCTCACTCACATATGGCACATGTCCAAATCAAGTAGGACCGTCATAGGTTCTAAACGAAAAAGCAACACAAAATCAAAATTAAGTCAACAATGCATAAGAGTCATATAAATGAGCGTAGGTGTCTCAAAAGTTGTTATTCAATGAAACAAACATGTTTTAATATTCAAACCCACTTGCATAATGTAATCACATAAAACACTATCAAGAACATCTCACTTATTCCTAATATAAAATTTAAAAATTTACTCCTATAAATTAAATAAGTGATATTGTGTTTAAAGGGCGCCCCTTCAGAGAAGAACAAAAAACCAATGGGTGGGTAAAGTGTGCCCCTACTATTGACACCACAAACTAAAGATAAATAAAGAGAAAAAGAAGTGTTTTTGTATTTTCTTCAAATTTAGTCAAAAACTAGAAAAACAAATAAAAAAAATCCTATAGAAATACTTCACCATATACTATGGGTAGATTCCCCACCCCACACATAAAAAGAACACTTTGTCCCAAAAGTATAATTCAAAAGCAAGGATAAAAATACTCCCTGATGCCTCTAGGCCTAGAAAGCAGAATCTTTAGTCATCAATGAGGTCTGGTGGACCCCACACCTAATGTTTGCCATGCTCCTTAGCTTAGATCTCCGCTACTCAGACTTTTTGTCAACCAGTGACTAAAACAAACAAAAAACTATGTGATACTAAAAAAAACTAAGAAAATAATTTCCCTACCTTTACTTGGATTTCCTCCCAAGCAACTCCTGATTTAGTATCGCAAAATGATCCATATTACTACATCAACTGTATTTCTTTATCCTCTTCCTCCTACTCGGAGGTCATCTTCTCACTCTTTTTTAACCTTTTGAGTATGTACTCTCAAGGTATTCATCTTTTTTAACAATAGCCTTTTAAGAGTTTTTCTCCATCTTCACCCCTTTATACATAGTTGGTGGCTTGGACAACTCTATGAGATGGTCTGAAGGGGTCTTCTATGGTACGCACTCTATTACCCTATATTTATCCACTTACATAGCCATAATCATACATAAATACTTATAGTTCGAAGGTGGATTAAGTGGTTTGTATACTTTGAAGAACAACTCCTTATCATCCAGTCTTATTTTAAGAGTACCCTCTCTAACATCAATGTAATGCCTAGCAAAATCCTCTTCCAGTCTGAGCCTTAGAGTGTATTCAGTAAAGCGGAAATCCAAGTTTAAGAGTTTTAAAAATATCTTCCCAAGTATGAAATACTTTGAATCGTGTGGAATTTTTCTAATTTCTACTTTTTGTCATGTAGAGCATTAATAAGCTTTCCACCAATACCAAATTTGCTCAAATCGGACACTCGGGTGAAGAGTTAGAGCTATTTTAGTAAGACAATGTACCACCTGGCACCTTAGCGCATCACGAAGCCATCCAAAATGGATATCATCAAAATCCAGTGAGCCTCTGCAATTCCACCTTATCGCGGTATAGTTCCAGCTCCCAACCAAGATGGCAATGCGACTTTCAACGAGTCACGCCATCGTGCAGTTTCCCAATTATCCATTTTTCCAGTGAACTGGCGTGATTATGGTATGTTGCGCCAGCATAAAAATTTAGGATTTTCAATTTAATTCCAAGGACGAAAAGGGGCTTTTCCCAACCCCTATATATACCCCCTTTACCCAAGACTTGGCCTCATTTTCTATCTTTCTACACCAAGAATTAGGGTTTTCAAAACAAAAATAAATTAAAATCTCCTTTCTCTTCAAGAAAAAATCAAGAAAAAATCTAGAAAGATCTAGAAAAATCAAGAAATCCTTCCAAAGGCCTTCAAGAAAAGAGTCTTCTCAAGGTATGTAGATGTTGATTCTTGGGTCCTTTTCATCCAAGAAGCTCAAGAACCTTTTTAAAACTTAAATATTTTTTGTTTGTGAGATTTCATGATTTGTATGAGTTGAAATTGATGTTACATGTGTTGTTTAGTCTCGATTCATGTTTTTTTACAAGATTTATTGGCTTTGACGCTACTATGTGGGATTTATATGATGTTTGTGATAAGCCCTCTTAAAGTTGTTTTCTATCTGATGTGTTCATGATATTTGGGTATATAAATGGTGGAATAAGCGATCCATGTCCCCCATAGGTTTGATGAAAGCTTAGGTGAAACATAAGGGCCATTATAGTATGTTGAATAGGAAACCCCAAATTGTGAGTTAGTTTATGCATGCCTAGTGTTTGATAAAATGCCCAAGTGGATGAATTATTCCATAATGGTAAGAGATCCCCAAATAAGTGTGAACCCGTGCATGTCTAGTGTTTGTTGAAGGACTTTAGTGAAAAAGTTGAGATGTGATAGTGGTAAATTCCCAAATTATATGCTCTTTGATATATGCTAAGTTTTTAATACATGCCAAGTGGTTAGCAAGTAAGTTGAGACATGATAGTATGAAGTTTTCCCCAAATCATATGATGTCAAAATATATGTCAAGACTGATTTAGGTGTGAAGTACTTGAGGTAAGACCTTGTTGAAGGAAGTATAATCTAGTAGCATATTTCCCTACGCTAGTATATGTTGATGTTTCCTAAAGGCTTGACGCGATGCCTAAATGATTGTAAAGGTGAAGGTATGCTATGTTTCCCAAATACTTAAAGAGATGCTTTAATGATAATGACGAATGAATGATTGTGATAATGATGATGAATGGCTGACTGTGATGATGGAGGAATGATTATGCTTTATTTATGTTATCGAGTCCTGGGGGTATTTATACCCAATAATTTAGATGCTATCTAGAGCCCGTGTCAGTTTCACGATAATTTCAATCAAGCCACGACTCTCAGAACACAGTGAACTATAGAACTCTGTATCCTCAAACAATTACAGAACTTAAGAAATCTCAGTAATCTCAATTATCTTTGTAATCTCCATATTACTAGTAATCTAGCCTCAGTCCTGTAATCAGCTCAGATATAATAGTATGGAAGTATTTAATTCTGATCTCAGAAGTGATTCGAATAATCTATTCAAGCTTTGTCTCATCAGTCAGATATTGTAATTTAATACCATTTCTGTCAGATATAGAACTAAGTGATCTCAGTGAAACTCAGTCAGATCTTTTGAGAAACATGATAAGTATAAGATTCATTTCATTTGTGTTCAGTTAAAAATTCAGTCAAAGTATTTCAATTAGAGTAGAAACCAGCACTGAGCGAGGGAAGGAATGACGGCTCCCCCCGTTAGAGAGAGAGAGGCCAGAGTTGTTAGTAGAAATCCCTGACCTCCAGAACTATGTAGCCAGTGCAGGATACAGGAGTTACAATTAGGAAAAGGCTATCAACTCCACAGAGAGAGTGTTTGACTATTTTATTGCCTTAGGTCGACTGCCTGGTAAGGGATATCCGGTAGAAAGGATTTACCAAAGAGAGGTCTTTACCCATAGCATGGTATTAACACCCTTCTAGATGGGGTTACAAGTTGGACCCCACCTATGGTAGGTTAGGGCATGTCGGTTAAGTAACTACTTCCCACAGTTTCAGTTTCAGTTTCAGAATCAGTCTCAGTTTCAGTATAAATCTTTAGAAATTAGGACTGCCAGATATAGTCATCTATTATTATAAGGAAATCAGATAGTTCCATTGATTCATGGACCATCCCATCAGATAGGCTTGGTATTATATACAATTATTTGTTATCATATTCGAAGATAAGCCGCCAGACAGGCTTTATTCACAGTCTCAGATTCTATTGAGTATCCTTGCTGTCAGATTCAGATATATTCATATTGCTTATCATTGATAATAGTTTCTAAAATCAGCCATTAGAGAGGTTGATCTTTAATCCTGTCAGTTGAAAGTAGAAAGATCAGAATTCAGTCCTTGATGTAAGTCCATCCAGATCCTTAGTTATTAGTATCAGATTAGTCAGTGATTCAGTATCTCAGTGTTAGTAGTGAGTTCAGTCTGCAGTAAAGTGGTATCTGAGTTTTCACATATAGAGTTGCGTTGATTATGTTTATGGTCTGTGTAATTATGTATGTGTTCTCGTGCGGTATTTTCATGATTATTAAGTTTAGATATTGTGTACGCATGAGCCCTTGCATTTAGCCTTGCCCCATCTACATACTCAGTACATTCCTGCACTAATGAATTTGCACTATGATGTTTCATTTGGAACCATAGGTTTAGAGGCACAGGACCTAGAGTTCCCTCGGTAAATCAGTCCTATTCAGCAGCAATAGTCATAACAGTGAGTCCTCTTATTTTGAGGATGAATTTCAGTTTACTATTATTGCATCAGACCTTGTTAGTTTTAGTTGACGGAGTTAGCTGGGGACCTGTCCCATCAAATCCATAGTTCAGACAGTTTAGAGACTTTTCAGACAAATGTCAGATGTATTAGTATTCAGTTTTCTATATTTTGAGTATTCCTAGATATGTTGAACCTTAAGGATAGTTTCTGTATTTAGTTTAGATATTATACAGTGTACAAGTATAGATATCAGTATAGGGTTAGCTTGTGGTCCTTCGGGTCCATAAGCACCGTGTGATGTCTCGGGATGGGATCTTGGGTCGTTACAATCAATCAGTTCTCCTCTTGTTTCCAAGAATAGCCATCCCAATATGACCAGTACCCTATAATCTACATCATAATAAGAAATAATAAAGGCAATAGGAATAATAAACTTACCAACCATAATGAAAATAACTTTAATTATTCCTTTAGGATGCACTCTTATTCTATTCGCCATTTAAAGCACCACAGAACATGGCCACAACTTCCCCAAATTAAGAGTAGTAAAATAGATAGGGCCATTAAGTTTATGCTTGCCCCTAATCCACTCAAAACATAGACCTCATCATTATCACCAATTTATATAGGGAGGGTAAATCTCATTAGGTCTTTCAACTTCTTTTGCATCTTTCTCATCACAATCTAACTGTATTTCTCTGTAAGTGTCATTTTCACAATATCACTTAGCCTTGTCTTATAAGTAACCACATTCGAGAATCTCTAGCATTACCTAGTATCTGTCAATTCCAGAAACCCTTGGTGAACATAGCTCAGGTTTCCCATTTATGTTGATTACAAACATTAATATTGAAGTGGAAACATTACTTGATACTTTCAAAACCCCCATCTTAATTTTATATCTTCGTACCATTTGGTTGAATTAAACTTGTAGCTATAGCTTCAAATTATCTTAATCGCCACTTATATTGTTCCCTGTGGATTCTACCCCGACTCCAAAGTTGGGTAAATATATTGACGACGACCAAATTACACTAATTTGAGGTGTAATTTGAGCATTATCAAAAATGGCACTGTTGTCGAGGGACAATTTGGCGTATTGAGTTAGTTTGGAATTTTAGCCTACGTGCTTGAATTCAAACTTTAAAATATTTGTTTTTAGTTTTCTTTTATTTCTTGTGTTAGGTAAATTTTTATTCTAATATACTTATTACTATGGCATCTTGGAATGAACATAAGTTGAATGGTTGGAAATCGTATCTTGATGATCCATGTCCATATTGTGATGGACCTCACTTTTGGCAAGATTGTAAATATGCTCCTCGGAGAAAGATGTGTTCACCATCTCCAGCCTACTGGGAGTATAATTTTTCTTTATGTGGTGGTCAAGATGGACTTTGGAGTGATTGCCCAAATGCCCCTTCCCATTATTGCACTAACCCAGGTTCTAGTTTTCCTTATGAGTATAATAGGTCTTATGGTCAAGAAAAGGAAGAACGAAGCACTGAAAAGAGTGACATTAAACTATGCTTCAACTAATGTTGGATCATAAAGACATAATAAATAATACCATATGTGACATACGTCAAGACATTAGGGCATTTAACGAGGGAAGAGAAAAGATAGAAGAGATAGATATCGAGGTCAGTTATCTCAAACACTTTTCTACATTATGTTTAGATGATATCTTGTCTGTGGAATCATTTAAAATAATGGAAGAGTGTGACGATGAAGAGCAAGATTCCTATACTGATGATGAGCTTGATGTTGATCAACCCTTGGAGATTTCCCAACCAACCGAGCCAACCATGAGGGATGATGCCAAGATTGAGGGAATGGTGCTAGAGGCAAAATAAGAAGCCAATCCAATCTCTTATGAAGACTCTAGCCCAATTCAAAGTAAAAATATTGAGAAGATGAATAAAAGAGAGTGTGTAGAGGATAGTGTAAATTTTTAAGTAGGATTTGTTGGGCCATACTCGAAGCATTTTCCATAATATGTTTAAATGATATCTTATATGTGGAATCATTTAAAATAGTTAAAGACTATGAAGATAAGGAACAAGAATCCTATATTCTTTATTTTACACTTGATAAGCAACACAAAAACACACCTCATTTTAAAGCTGAGTTATTTACCATGCATCATCCATTACTTGGCTTCTTAATCTTTGTATCACCTCCCTATGAGCGAGGCAATAAGATGGGCTCTAAGTTGGGGGTGAAATTCATATCTTCAAGGTGGAGGAAAAAGCCGAGTTGGGTCATGCCACGACGTTAAACTAGGCGCTTCTTGGAGAAACCCAAGGTATTTGGTTGTTTGTATTTGTATTATGTGATTGACATCATATCGTCACACCCATGGTGCCACAGGTATGTTTCTAACTCTATTGTTTTGAATTGACGTGTTGGGAACAATGTATGATATTAAGTTGAGGGTAGGGCTACTTATGGGTGTTGATGTCCTCCTAGGTTTTTGTTGCCGTACCTCTTTTCCCTGGAGTCTTGTTCCTAGTAGAGCCGACATGTTTAGGCGTATTGTGTTTTGTTTTGTGATATGTTGTGGTTAATTAGGAGAAAAATAAGTATCTAGGATAGTTGACATATTTCGGTTGATTTTTGAGACTGATAAACACCTCTCCGTTGGTCTATTTTATAACTGTGTGATATATATTTATATGTGACCACTGTGCATCTTGTTATGGCATTAGTACTAGTTACATGATATCCACTACTAAACAATTGCATGAACTGGATAGGTAGTAGCTTTTGGTGCACCTTTGTGCCATGTGTGTGTGAGATACTACTTAGTTCTCTTTGTGTGTTAAATCTAGAACTTGCCCGGTTAGTCTTACTTTGGTTGAGAGATAGGGGTTAGGAAAGGATCATAGGCCATTGATGTTATTCCACTTTTAGCCTAAATGACCTTCCCTGTTATGCATGATATCTCTTGATCCCTAGTTTGAGCCTGAATTGACCATTTCTTTCTATGACACCTATCACCTTCCTATTTATATCATAATGAACTTGTTTTGGCCCTGGTCCTTCTTGGACACTGTGCACCTTGACTTAGGCAAACAACCTAAGTTGATGGTGGCTATCATAGGGGTGTGTAATATAAAATGAGTATAAGGAATGGTCGAATAAAAGAAAAAAGAATAAAAAGTAGGGTGCTGTGGAAAAAGAATAAGAAAAGAATAGTTGTTAAAAAAAATGAATAAGAAAAGCCACATCCATCTTGAATAATGTGTGATCAAGAAAAGAAGAAAAAGAAGAAAAAGGTTAATAAGTGAACCGCAAAAGTTAAGGCAGTGCCAAAGAGGCTTAGTCACTCTAAATTCCATTGATTATCATACCAACCCTTAGCCTGTATTACAAAATGAAGAAAAGACCTATAGTGATCCTAACTTATCTGTCTGGACACCTTGGTAATGAAAATAAGGGCAAGCATATGGTATTTTACATGCACTGATTGGAATTTCTTTCTGAGAGTGAGTGTCTCTTGACCATCCCTGCAATGACATGCTTTAGTTCATATATGAGTGAAGAGGGACTTTTATGTTGTAAGGGTACATCGGTTGCATTGCTAGCTATTCACTTGTTTGGGTAGTGTAACTTGTACATATGCATGGTTATTATTGCTGAATTGATGCCATATCTTGATTCCTTTGAGTTACATTATTAATCTTCATTGATATGCACGATTGGATTTATAAGTAATTGAACATGGAGAGTGGAATGAGTGTTGAGCTAAACTAGATCATCAACTGTGATAGGTATCTTATATGCCTCTTGGTTAAGCATCGTAGTATGGTGTTGTGTAGTTGCTTGAGGACAAGCAATTGTTTTAAGTTGAGGGTGTTGATGTGCTAGATTTTTGTAGCACATTTAAAACTTTTTAACTTGAAATAATTGTATGTTCTTAAGTAATTATTAGTGTTTTTGATGTTATTTCTTAAGATTTTGTAGGAAAGTCAAGTATGGGAGGAAAACATAGGAAAGATGAACAAAATAAGTTAAATCTGGTACAAGGGAGCTAATATGAGTCTGGTGACATTTCTCGCAAGCCGTCGGAGATGTGGCAAGCTACCAAAAAAAGGCGTCCAAAATAACAGTGAAGAAGAGTTGTAGGATGAAGGTGACGACATTATTAATATGTCGTCACAAGTGTGGTAAGTCGTCAGAAGATTCCGTCAAGTGGAACAAAACATGGTGAAATAAGCTGAAGGTCTATCGACATTTGCTACACGCCGTCACTCCTCTGATAAGCCATTGAAGCACATCGTCAGAGTAAGGCTGAACAGGTTAAGAAGGCACGACTTTTGACGACATATCTGTGACGCCGTCAGAAGCCTGACAATCAACACCAATATGCCGTCACCTGAATCCGAGCCAAGATATGATTTTTTTACTTTATTTTATTAATTAGGCTTTAGTATAAATAACATATTTTAGGGTTTTTAAAGGGGGGATTCATAATTCATCTATCAGACATCAACTCTAAGAAGAGAGACACATATTTTTGCTCTCTTTCATAAAATATTCTTGTGTTTTCATATCAACTATTTTTGGGGTTTCTACCTTGTTATTAAATCGGAGGAACTACTTGTTGTTTTCTATCCATTTGTAAGTTTATCATTATAATCATGAATTCAACTTGTTATTTTATCCATCAAATCATAAGTGACTAATTTCATTAGCTGGAGTTATGGGATCTATGGATTAGGGTTTGATATGATACTAGGTTTTTAACGGATTCAAAGAGTAGTAAAACATCTTAAATTTCTGTTGTTTTAACTAAAATCTAGTGGTTACAAACATTAAGTTATGCCTTAGGTTTTATTTGTTTCTAACGAAAAAATAGACTAGAGGATGTGAATTATGAATAGGGACTCGGAAGCTACCAACCTTCTTTTTAATGATTAATGTCATAACTAGATTAATCAACCTGAGATAACATCCTATTGGAAATAGATAAGTTATATAAGTTGAGAGAATTAGATAATAAATCATTTGGTGAGGTCGAGAGATAAGTCAGATAGTATAATCGTCAGGGATATTCTGTTGTTCTAATCATTCCGAGAATCTCTAGCATTACCTAGTATCTGTCAATTCTCAAAACCCTTGGTGAACATAGCTCTGGTTTCCCATTTATATTGATTACAAATATTAATATTGAAGTGACAACATTACTTGATACTTTCAAAACCCCTATCTTAATGTTATATTTTCATACCATTTGTTTGAATTAAACTTGTAGCTATAGCTTCAAATTAGCTTAATCGCCACTCACATTATTCCCAGTGGATTCGACCCCGACTCCAAAGTTGGGTAAATATATTGACGAGAATCACCTTACACTAATTTGAGGTGTAAGTTGAGCGTTATCATCCCTAAAGGAAACAAAAAATTCTGTGAAATTGTTGTTAACATTAACTTAATCCAAAGTATTTACTTGTGAATGTCTCTCACAAAATATATAATTGATAGGTGCAACATGCTCTGTAGCAAATTGTTTAAGTATATATGTTTCATAAGTTTGTATGGTTAAAACGTACTTGCTCACACGATATATTTTTAAATTTTTCTATAGATTATAGGTGCATTTTTTCAAAAATTATATTCCATATGCTTATATGTCATAATCAAGTTATTTACATGCTATGTGTTTTCATAATGTTAAAGATTTAAGAATAAAGTATTTCCATAATTTATTTGTTTTTATAATTTTATGATAAATGTAACAATAACCCATTTGTCTACATGCTATACGTGTCGCAGATTATTATTTATTGTTTATGGGCTTGACAGATTATCAAAATATCACCCTATTCATGGTATATTTATTTAAGTATTATTATGTTTTACAAATTATGTGGTTAGAAATGTCAAGGGTCTATTTGTTCATATGATATACGTGTATTTACTTATAGGTATATATTTAGCTATTTGACTGTTATAACAAAAAGATTCATGTGTTGTGGTTAGATTACCTGTTACATACGTTCACAATTTTAAAGCCAATGCATTAGGTTCTCTTATTGTTTATCCGCTAATATATTGCAAATAACTAACTTATATGGTTATGTTCTGTTTAGAAAGCCCTGTATTATATATATTAAGATTGTAGCTGCCTATAGATTAAATAACAGACTTTGTATTATAGCTCATTTGCTTGCATATTCATTTTTTTCCACATGTTCACATGCTATTTATGGATTATATATGTTCATATATCATAGATGTTCACAATTTACTTGTATATCAATTATAATCCTGCATTTTATCGGTTCATAAGTTACCCTTCTGCTAAAATTGGCGTGTTTATGAGTGAAAGTCCTTTCTGAGCCTTGCATTCTCACATGGGTACTTGCCCTTGTGTTAATCTTCCTACATGTTACAATATTTATACGACTCGATTGATTAGATCGGTATTGCCTTAGAAAAGTATGACATGATTCTGCGGGAAGGTTAAATTAAGCTCTATGTATATAGCTCCTATATTAGCTTATAGAGATTATCCAGGAGGCTGGAGTGGGATGTACCTTCAGATAGAATCATTATGCACCCGACACTCCATGAGTTCATACCACCATAATATTCAAATGATATGATTTATGCCTTTGTGAGTTACTTCAATGCAAGGACACAAGGTGGGATACTTCACTCGTTTTTATCTTCCTGAAGTTTAGGGTCAAAAGAGCCCCATTTGTTATTTGTTTATGTTCTGTTGTTAAGGTGGCTCCCTATGAGGCTTGTCTCCATGTTTTTGGTCAGTTGGTGGTGTATGAGAAGTTTTGGAATAGGCCTATTTACAAAGTAAACTCTTGTAAAAATTTTTGGAGAATATGGAAGTTAGTCAAATCTTAGGACCCTAACAATGTGAGGAGTAAATTCAAAATCCAAGAACGAACATTGATTTTAGAATAGAAACAACTCATCACCCATCATTCGAGGACAAATGTTTCCAAGGGAGGGATAATGTAAGACCCCATGAGTTTGAAATTTTTAAATGAAATCGTATATATTATTTTGGTGTAGGATATTTTAACTCGAGTTGTATCTCTTAGTAATGACTTGATAAGTATGATATTAAATAATGGTTACTAAATTTTTTTTTAGTCATATGATAGTTAAAGGATACTATGTCGGTTACTTCACTGGAGTAGTATTTAAATTTTTTTTTTATGAAATATTAAATGCTAGTATTCCTTTATGTTTATTCATATAATAAGAATGTTAAGAGTGATCAGGAAGAGGGGCTACAGTACTTACCCACATCTATTAAACATTAGATGTATACTTCTTGATATATCACCACCTCTTCATTTCCTTTCAATTAACCATTGTAGTGGTTATTATTAGCTCTACTTTAATCCCATGGATTTCTAAGACCAAATAAATTTGGTTACTATTTATCTACTACACAATACAAATGTCCTTCTATTATTTTTTATGGTTCAAAATCAAGCGATGACTTAGGGTGGATTTAATGCTTTTCAAAGAAACAATCAGATAAGATCAACTTTAGTGATAGCCAAGGTAAGTTAAGTTTAAGATTAAGAATGGTGATCCTTATATTTATCACATAGTATTAATGTTAATTATCCGCCATAGTATAGCATGGGTTAAACATAATTTTTGTGGAGAAACATATCAATTAAAGGGTCTTGCGAGCTTGTCGCTCTCCTAGTGTCTGTTTGACCTGGGCATGTTTTTGAACAGGTTGTAATAGCTGTTGTACTTTCCATTTATATAGATATCATGCCTTAAAATAATGGATTCTTATACATAAGCGTTACAAGGCAGGGCCTAGGGTAAGATCCTTTTTTTCGTTTGGGTTGGATTCTCGTTTGTTGTAATAGATTTCTAATGGAAGCTCCTCCTTTAATTTTTTGTTTTGAGATGAGATTTGCAGCAGTTTTTGAGTAAG
Organism: Capsicum baccatum var. pendulum; assembly: GCA_030864225.1. Lineage (NCBI taxonomy): Eukaryota > Viridiplantae > Streptophyta > Magnoliopsida > Solanales > Solanaceae > Capsicum > Capsicum baccatum. The sequence goes on from CM061553.1 coordinate 200,767,002, forward strand.
GAAATCATTAATATGGACTGCAAAATATAGATTTTGGATTAGAGTGAAAAGAGGATTGGCATGTCATGATATTAAGGCAAAACTCAAGGTATGTAAAGCTAAAACCTCCTTCTCCTTTAAGGCACGAACTGTAATCGTTTGTCATTCCTAAAATAGCCGAGATAGTCTACTCGATAACTGTTAATATAGTTTTCAATTTTTATATGCCGAACACATGACCATATATCCTTTTCATTTGAAATTACGCATACTCATGCTTCTTGTGTCAAATTGTTGAGGTCAAAATATTTGTACTACTCCTATCAAGTCAAGTATCTATAGAGTTTATTCATCTTCATTAGGAATTATTATAAGTCACCTAGTATATCATCATATGCTATGAATTAGAATAAATGGCCATACTATAGTCGCACTAATATATCAGATCACATAGCGATATAGTCATATGGTGATATAAAGTACAAATGTTGTAATAGTTCGATACCATTAAAGAAGTTAATTGTATATGGAAAGAACTACTTGAATAACTAGACAGTATTTTCCGTAATATATACTTACATAGGCATACGAATCACTATTTGATAAAGGTTAACGACGGGAAGGTATCATAGGTTTGGTTTGGCACACGCGCGACATTATTCTGTGCACAGAATTAAGACCAAACCACTATAGCGAGCCCGAATGCGTGGCGTACCTACCCTTGTGACATCATTTGTATTTGGAGTCTGTTGGACTAGTTCCCCTGACTCAAGCCAATATATAGCATATATGGCCTGCGGGTAGGCCCTTATAGTTATTTCCAAGGAGGGGCGTACCCTGCATCAGACCGCGATTACAGTTATGCGTATAACATCAGAGTCAGGCATATCTGGGCAACACATATGGTACACTTGACATAGAGTTTCCTTGGTGGACCATCATATGATTATTTGTATCAAAAGTAGGCACAAGATATCACTTAGGAAAATTGCTAGGACCTTAATAACTATGATTTATTCATAAGCGGTTATATGAAAAGTTAATAAGGTAAATACATAGGTAACAATCTTATATAGTGTATTTTCACCCGTTTTTTCATAACTTATAGTTTCATATAAGAGGTTCTAGTGTTCAGTCATCTGAAGTTGCTCATTCTACTATTTGACTCATTGAGCATCCTTATACGTTTACTTGTTATTCTGTTTTCTTTACATACTACTAAACATTTTATATGTACTAATGTCCCCACGTTTGGGGGAATTGTGTTCTGTAAATATAGGATCAGATATATCGATGAGAAGACTTCTATACAAGGAACTCATCCGTATTTAGCAAAGCAGTCAGTGAGCTCCTCTCTTACCAGGAGCGAATAAACATCTAGTACTTTTAATTATGTTTTTGGTACAATTACAATTTCTATTAGAGGCTTCGTAGACAGTGTATAGTTTTCACACGTTGTCATAGTTGTATATAGCCCCTTATCATTGTTTGTAAATTGTAACTCCTCCGCACTGTATATTTGTCAGCGACATAGCTGACACTCATATGGTTCTTGTTCGCTATGCCTAGGCTATCTAGGGGCGTTACACTCACAATAGAAATAAAAGATTTATCATAGGAGTCGTGAATCCATAGAATAGTAATATAAAGGATATATGAACAACCAATAATGATAATGAACATAAACCAACTCAAATTTAAGCTTAAGTAATCATGTTCTTAGCCTCAACCCTAGATGAGGGTGTTTAGCTGCTCATGGAATTACAACAAATTGGAATATTGAAACTCATGTATATAATCCAAAATTAAACCAAAGGAAATTACTAAAACCCTAAGATAAGAATCATCAAATATCCCAAATTAGTGCTTAAAAACAATAGAATCCAAAAAGATCAACTAGAACAACTCATAGCTCAAGCTAGTAACACTAGTTTTCTCGTCTAAACACTAAGTGATAGTTTTAATTCCAAACTTGTTTTAAACACACCATTAACATCATAAAAATAATTTACACTTATATTCTCAATTATATGAATATAAACTCATTACGCACACAAAAAGACCTCAAAAAATAGATTAAATATGCAGAGATTATGATACATAGGTGCATAAATCCACCTAAGATCATCTGTGGTATTCTAAAGGGAGAAATTTCAAGATTGTACGCTATGTTGATGCTATTTATGTAGGTTATATGGTAGATCAAAAAATTACCAAATGTATGGCACACTTCCTTAGATTATGTTTGATCTCCTGGTCCACCAAAAAGTAAATTTTTTTAGCCTTGACAACTGTTGAGGTTGAATATGTTGTTGTTGGATTATGTTCTACTCATCTGTTTTTAGATTGTACAGTAATTGAATGATTTTGGTGTTGATGTTTGTCACGACCTGAACTTGGGCCTTACCGTGATGGGTATCTCAAACCCACCATAGGACGGAGACCACTCCCTACCCTAAGCACCTGAGCATAATACAATAATATCAGAAGAAAAAAAACAATAAGTATGATATAAAAACCAATAGGCAGGTTCTAAGAATCCAAAACAAATAAAAAAACCCACACTTTGTCCACAAAACCTCTAAAACAAGAATACCAAATTAGGTCGGGACATGCCCCCGACAATGACAATAGGACTCTTTAATTCTCAAAATCTAAAAAAGCCCTAATAAAATAGTAAAGCATTCTGGATGATAGAGGCTTACCAATTTACATAACCACAATCGATATCCGGTTAACCTAAGATTGCACATGAGTAAACAAAGAATCCTAGGACCCTACATCATAAAATGATGTAGTGTGCAGGGACGGTCAGTGGGATAAACACTAATATATAATTCAGGGAAGGCATAAAAGAATGTCATCATCAAAACCAATCAAAACAACATGTACACATTCATATGTATATATATATATATATATAAATAATGTTGGAGTAGTGCACAAGGTTATAAAGATGATATTTAAAAACCATTAGCCTAAATTGTGTAGCTCTATCCATCCTAAGGGCATCCACGATCTATTTGGGTGAAGTTCTTCTTGCTGAAAGGGTCCAAGCCCTTACTAACCGCACGAACTAGGAAAATTTATGGAATAGACAAAGACATCAAGGATCTAACTATGTCAATAAAATATGTATACTGTGTGAACCATGCACACGGTCATATAGACTCCCACACCGACAGATATGGTTTCCAATATTGGTCCCCTTAGGACCTCCACCTTCACTGCGAGCTACAAAACCTTAATTAAGGCCAAATTAAAAATATTACACACATAAACCCATCCATTAAGGCAAGAGTCATTTATTAAGGCATTTACCATTATGGTATCGTCATACTACTTATGCTTGCAAGCTAATGTCCATTATAGCATAACCAATCCATTAGCCATTTGAATCCCAAGTTCCATGTTAAAACCAAACCATGGCCACTAAGGCCCATCAAAAAACAATTTGTATGTTCCATTAACCTTTTATACAATGTAAGATTCCAAGAGTGAGTTAAATTATTTAATCCATCTGTGTTTCAAAAACAATTAGAGGTTTATGTAAATTCCATACCAAAATCCATAAATTTGGGGAAACCCATATTCCCTAGTCTAATTCCCATAACCATGTAATAATTTAGTTCAAAACCATAAGTAAAGCATGAATGATAAGTTCAAAACCATGGGAAAATAATCCAAGTAAAAACCATTCAAATCCCTCAACCCAATTTCAAAACCCAATAATTAACTTCACATGAATAATAATTAAGCACATGATTTTATGTAAAATAAAATTAGGGAAGAAATACTTTCCTGAAAAATCAAGAAATATAGAGAGAAAACCACCAATTGAAGCCTAGATGATTAATCCCTTTAAACCGTAGCTTTCTCTTTACTTTAGAAGTTTAAGAGGAGAGAAAAATGTTTGTGATATGGTATTTGATGAAACATCGATCCTTGGGTCGTTTTAGGTTGTGGTTAAAGTGTAAAGGAAGGGAAAAATCCTATATGACCTTAATGAAAAACGTGCAGGAAAATTGCTTCCAGGCATTATGTATCGGGTAACCTCTCGTGGTCTGGTCAGAAACTTTGGGCACCTTCATTATTAGGTCACGAGTCCCTTCACTATAATTTGTGACCTTACCATATGATTGGTGGGGTCTAGTTTTAATCATGACAATGACCTAAGATGACCCTATTGGTTAGTCAATGAATGGCACCATACGACTCCTGATGAGTGGTGATGACTTTTCATCTAAGTCATTGCCTAGGTCATGCTCTATTTTGATTTTGAAATTTTAGAGTCTATAACCTGGGGTATTAAATTATCCCCCCTTAGTATCATTCGTCCTCTAATGAGTAGTTAGGATACCACTTGGAATGAAAATAAAAAAGAATACACACACAACCAAATGACATATTCAATGTACCACAAGAAGGAGAATGAAAATCATACCTCAAGTATTTCAATAAAATGCGGAGAGCAAGAATATGTACTTGACCTTCATATCTTGCACAACTTCCCATGTAGCTTCTTCCACCTTTTGGTTCCTCGAAAGAACCTTCACTAAAGCCACATACTTAGTTCTCAATCGATGGACTGGCTTATCTAAAATCTTCATTGGGACTTTCTCATAAGATAAGGAATCGGAAATACCAACTTCTCTATAGGAAAAATCAAAGAACGATCACCCACAAAGTTTTTCAACATAAACACATGGAACACAAGATGAATAGAGCCCAAACTCACAGGCAAATCCAACTCATAAGCAACACTTCCTACCCTCCTCAGAATTTGATATGGGGTAATATAATGAGGACTTAGCTACTCCATTTTCCAAAACCTCATCACTTCTTTCATAGGAGAAACTTTCAAGTACACCTAATCACTAAACCCAAACTCCAACTCTCTTTGCCTTACATCTGCATAACACTTTTGGCAACTACGTGTAGTCTTAAGTCTTTCTCTAATCACCTAAACCTTCTCCGTGGATTGGTAAACTAAGTTAGAAAAAAACAACCTAGTCTCACAAACCTCAAATGACCCTTTACGTGACCTACACCTCCTATCATATAGAGCCTCCAAAGCATCCATCTAAATACTCGAATGATAACTATTATCAATATAAGAAAATGTTTTATTTATGAATAACATATAGAGATGGATTAATAATCTCGTCCCTAAAAGTATATAATTAGAATGAGACTATATACTGGTCCTTTATATAGTACTTTATTGCAGAGGTATAAAATATGGTCCCTAAAAAATTTATAACCGGTCCCAAATTATAATTCATAGACTTGAGCGAGAGAAAGTATCGCTAATATTTTAATATTAAAATTCTAATAACTCTTTTTATATCTCTAAATATATATATATATTATGACCAAAATCTTTTTAATCTCTCAAAAAAACTAATCAAAACTCTATTTTCCTTATTAACATGCTGTTGGTCAAAAATATGTACCCTGATATCAATTGTATATATGCAATTAAGGGATCTGCTTGTACGCAACTTTAGCAATTCGAGTATAAATTATGGGTTCTCTATTATTGTATTCTTTTTCCTTGGTTCATCTCTCTAGCATCAATCATATATGCACAATTGTAGGGATCCTAATTGTAAACAACTTTAGAAATTGGACCAATAATTGTGGGTTCTCCATTATTGTGTCATTTTTCTTGGGTTTGTTTCTCTATCATCAGTCATATATGCTCAATTGTAGGTATCCAAATTGTACGCAACTTTAGCAATTGGAGTATTAATTAAGGGTTCTCTATTATTGTATCCTTTTTCTTGGATTTATCTCTCTCAAATGCGATAAGGTATGCTTTCATCTAGTTTCTCATTTTCTTCAAAAATTGTTCTAAATTCATTTTATTACTTGATTGTTTGAGCTACTCTTATTCTTCCGATTCTCTATAAATTCAGAATCTATAGGGGTAAGGTCCATGAGCTATGTACATACTACTAGTAATGGTAATGAGGTGCAATGGGTGTAGAGTGTGGTGGGGTCGTGGGAAGGGGCAATATTTAAGTAAGGAAAGATGGGTGTTGAGCGTTAGCTTTTTAAAACTATGGGGGTGTGGTGCGGGAGCGAGTCTTGGTGTCCTTTCTCTATTTTAGTGTGAGAGTTCCAATCTATTGTGGTTTATACATGTGACGCCTTAAAACCTGGTCTCGAGATGTCACATGGTGCTCAAGGCTATGAGTACCCTTAAGCTATTATATCAAAATTGAACTGGAATAAATTGAAGAAACTTCCTGAATAGCTAATACTAATAATCTGGATAATAGCTTGTAGTTCGATAATCCTTTACTACTAATAAACTAGAGAGACATTGGGACAGACCCCCAATTGACTCGAACTAAACTGTAAGAAGCTAATCAAATACTATGAAAGCTGGAAGTCTGGATAAATAGGCCCTCAAACCATGAGGAATCACCAACTATAGGGATGCAGATAGAGATGCCTAAAATCACTTACGCTGCTGAGTTTGAGAACCTGAACCTATATTATGAGACAAAGTAGCACATAGACATATATGTGGATCAGTACTTTGAGGATGTATTGAGTATATGGGGGTGAATGTATAAGTAAATGTAATATCTCAATGTTATTAGAATCATAGAATATGGATGCTGTATGTAATGACTCACGTGGTTGGAATAAAAAAAATTGAAAATCACCGATCACGAATAATATAACACATTGTATAAAACTGGTGATCCATCACATTTCAAGTCTAAAAACTGAGTTGTTAACTGTCATTCTTGTTTGTAAGACCATAGGAAAATACTTTTAACACTATCCTAAAGATTTTTACTATTAGGGAAATTTACTCAAAAGCTGTTTATTTACTTTCACTAGAAGAGGTTCTCTTAACTGATATAAACCATGTGAGCTATCATGGAGTCCAATATCTCGTTCCCCTAAGGGGAAAACCTCATGTTGGGGAGAGGTGTTATACTCTTGCCAGGGAGTATAACCTGAGCTAAGTGATCATATCTGTAACTATCATCCATATAAAAATGGCAATACTGTATCTATACTTACTCTGGCTCGTAGTTCTAGGAAAGTAGGGCGCGCTAAAACCATACCTCCCGCTCGGTGCTAAATACTACTCCCTTAATTATATGCTCATTCTGTAGGAATCCACTTTTAAAAATCATAATGTTTCATATTGAAAGTTAACTATGCATCTATTAATTCAAAATTAAAATTAAGCTGTAAAGTTGATTCCATATCTTAGCTAAAGATCAAAAGATCAAAGCTTTATCAAAATATGAAAATAACTAATAATGGGATGCTTAAAAACATAGCCATTTTTGAATTTTCAACATACATACTAGGGATTAGTAACCCATGCTTCAAATTCATGCCAAAACATCATAATCTTCATGTTTGATAATGTAAATATTGATAATTAAACTCAAAATCTAGAAATTTCAACAATACACATAAAAATACTAAAGAAAACATGCAATTCAACACCAAAAATACGTAAAACATCATAATCTTCAAATGGCAATAAACAAGTATGAACCATAAATTGAAATCCATGTAAAGTCATGTAAATTTTTAATTTAAAACTAGTTTTGGGCACAAGGATGAAAGATTTATCCTTGTTCAGAACCTCACATATATTAATTGATGAAGTAGATTAAGAAGCTTGGTTTTGAGATCCTATTTGAGCTCTTGAATGTTGATTCTTGGAATTCTTGAATTGGGAACCTTGAGTTTTGAACTTTTTTGGGAAAAGAATGGTGGAATTTTGGGGATTCTTGAAGTTGAAAGTTGAAGCCAAGGGTTTTAATTGAGAGGGATTTGATGAACAATGTGCATATTTTGCTCAATAATGCACTTAATCATCTGTTTTCACAGTTTGGGGATGTGGGTAAAAGACTAAACTGCTCTTGGGATTTAAAATCTATAACTGGGTTGCCGATTGAGGCTTTACCACAAAGTGGTGAGTGGGTCATCATGATACCCACTGCAATGCAGTGGAATCGCAGTGACTCATTGGATTGTGACAATAGTTTTTTTGGGTTCACCGCGACAGCAATCGCGGTGATCCTCTAGAAATTAAGGAATGTCAAAATAGACTTTATCGCGATGTGATGGCATGCTCATCGTGATTGCACCGCGTTGTGGTGAGTATCGTGATGAGCTACTATTTTGCTAATTTGAATATGATCCAATCCTTGTCTGAAAATTCTAAAACTTACCAGAGATATGCTATTTACACCCCTAAATATAATTCAACAAAAAATTTATTGTCTCGACGCCTGAAAGGTCAACTTAAAAATCTTTAAAGTATAAAGGGAGTGAAAATGACTAAGTCCCTTAACTCTCAGATTTATTTTTAGGTTCTAAGTTCTTCAAGTAGATACTAAGGGATGGACTGAGCTAGAAATATTCAAGGTATTACAATACATGTTCAGGGTGTAAATGCAACCTCACTTGCTTCTTTCACTCCCATAGTTGGTTTCTCTTGGCTATATCACACAAATAATCAAATGCGCTTTAAATTTGATGCCCACCTATTGTGTAGCTTGAGCTAAAGAGTAGGACTCCTTTAATGGATCTATTATATAGACAAATTTCGCCTTACATATAGGCTAGATATGTTTCTCGTGCATAGGAAAAACTTGTATTTTTTCTTGGTTCATTGTGCTAAATGCTCCCATAAGTATTCGGGGCAGTGTGTTTTCCTAGACACTATTAGTGACAAAGGCTCACATGGGTATTCAAAGTAATGTAGGGGTGCTCTACTTAAAAAACAGATGAATGAATTATCTGACTTTAAATAGGACTCTATTTTGTAGTCGTATAATTTTGTGACTCTTTGTCACCTCTTAAGGTGCAATTAACACATTTGTACTTGTAAGAATCCTAGAACATACCTCATATATTTTTTTAGCGTTGAGAATGACAATATTTTTCAAAGCTCTTAAGGATAGCACCCAAATATACCTAAGAAATAAAATATAACAGTATGAGATACAAATTGATACAGAGAGTCATATTAAGTTGAAATAGAAAAAATATTATGATTAGTTGGTTACACATATTTACATGGGAAGATATTTGGTGTTCATAATTAAAGAAATCAAATTATTTAGACATGCAATTATTAAACCTTTATTTTTGTTAGAATGGTACCTTTTGATGATATGCGACAAAGGGACATCATTGTTTTTGATGATATCATTCGAGGAACATACATAAAGATTCAAACTTTAGTCATATTGAGGGTACAAGGACAAGCATGGAGGACTCTTTTTGAGCTTATAATGGAGAAAAACCATATTTGGAAGATTACGTTAGACTTGTTTTGATGCCTACCAAAAGGTACCAAGAGGTTTCACATTTTGAAGCTTGAAGAAGAAGGAGGGACCCATGACTTTGAAGCAGTGAAGGGGCATCCTTAGAGTGTAAACACTCATTAAGGGTGTTTTAGTCTTTTTGTGCCTTTTTTTTACACCCTATAGGATTCTTTTTTCATTAGGGTATTTTGTTCGTTTATGTAATAAGCTATAAATAGACTCTTTAGGCTTATTTTCTCATTAGTTGATTATGGATATTTAAAAGTCATTGAAAGTCTTGTTCTTCTCTCTTTGAGAGTGTAGTGTAGGGCTTGAAAAAGCCAAGTAGTGTAGGTCTTGGAAAAGCCATTATAGATCTTTGATTAGAAACGGTGGTTGTAAGGCGGATTTGATTCCCTTAGTGGTCACCGTAAGAGTTTGGTATTGTTATTGTGGGTCTTAGGGGTCTTACCATTTGTTACATGGTTTTGTTCCTATTTCTTATAATCTTGTATGTTAAACTATCTATCATACTATATTGCATTTGTTTGTTATCTTGTTTCTCTTGGTTTTCATTTTTTAGTTCATTCTTATATCATTTGGTATGAAGAGCCACATTTAGAATTGCTCCTACAATTCTAAGTATGGATTGTTGTTACCTTGAGAAAATCAACATAAAAAGAGAGTCAAAAATCCAAAAATAAAAAAATACTGTTCATGTTTAGGGTTTTTCAATTTTTTGAGACTTGATTTTTGTATGTTTTGTGTGTTTCTAGTGTTAGATCCTTGTTCCTATCATTAGAAGAAGTGTACAAAATTGAAAATCTCACAAAAAAAAGTTTTTAATCCCATTTTTGTGTTTGGGCAGATTTTTGAAGTTTAGATCTACTTTGATTTTGTGTGTTTTGTGAGTTTCTAGTTCTAGATCCTTGTTCCCTAGTACTAATAGAGTCTAGATCTAAGATTTGAATTAGATTTGGGTTGTTTTGAGTTATCCACCATTGTTGAACTTGAGCTTCAATGTATTTGAGGTGGATCTCATTTTGGGCTATTATGGTTGTGGCATTTTTGAGTTGGTTTTATGGTATTTGTGTTTGGCTTGGCAAACTGACCTTGGATCATCAAGAAAATTCAAATTTGGAGGTCATTTGCCTAGTGGTCCGAACGTTGGTCAACTCTTGAATATTCTTGTTGTTCTTCATCACCTTCATATCTTGTTGAAGAAGAATATTCAAAAATGATTGTTTGATCTTGAAAAAGAAGGAAAGAGAGTGTAGTACTTTTTTAAGTAAATGTCCATGCACCTTCCTTGACATCCCAATGAAAGAAAACAACAAAAATAAAAGAATAATCAAGTGCAAGAGCAAGTACAATTGAAAGTACGGGGGGAGGGGGGGGCGACCAATTCAATTCAAACTTATTTTGAGCTTGAAAAAGGCTCCAAACCTTGCATTATCCCCCCAAAACCAATCTTCCTCTTTCTTGATTGATGAAAGGTCGAAACACAAAGTGAAGAACAAAAAAATTTGCAAAATTATCGTCTAATCACAAGTTGCCACATCAACACCCTTGGACAACCGAATTTGAGCTTAAATTTAGATTTCCTAGTTTCTATTCTTGTTTCGTTAGATAGATTTTATTGATTCTATCACTAATTAGCAAACTAGTAACTATCTACTAGGTTTAGAATTATTTTAGCGTCCTTTCTTCATGTTTCAATTCTTTTTTGTGTTTTTCTTGTTTTGATTCATTATAATTCTTTGTTTCAAGTTCATAAGTAGATTTTTCTATTTTTTTTATTGAGTCGATCAAACAAGAATCTATTCCAACTGCTAAGTAGTGATTGACACCTTATTGACTATGGAAATATAAGCAACTTTCAATATTTGTCGCTCTATTTTGAGTATCATAAAGATAAGTGTATATGAGTGTTGGTGAGGATCTTTTACTACTAATTTTGTTTATTCATTTTGTAGGTACAAGGTGATATACATGGTACATATCTTTGTAGCCTTGAATTACGGTGACTACAACGTGGGAGACTATGATTGTAGTGAGGGATTTTATGGCTATGATGATGTTGGAGATTATGAGGCCTATGAATATTGCCATGATCAAGACATGGGTAGATTTGAGAGTTATGGTTTTGAGGGAGAAAATGAGGTGAATGAAGTACCTAGTGCTTATGGTATATATGGAGATGGTGTAGGACCTTATGATGGTTCTTATGATGGAGTTGGGGCATGTGACGAGTCTTAAACTTCCCACTCAGAGATTAGAATTGGTGTAAGGTATAACCCCTTCCTTCGCAAAGCTTATGAGAGACATGGTGAGAATGCACGTGTGGAGCATGAAGAGTCATATTCTTCACCTTTTAGTACATCTTATCAAGGTCAAAATGGTGTGAATGGGTATAATAGCTATAGTGTATCTTATCCCATGAGAAGAAGAGAGAACACATCTCTAAGGCTGAGGGGTACTCATGTTCCCATGGGTTGTCCTAAACTCTATAGTATTGATCCTAGAAGAAGTGTTCACTCCAGAAAGGTAAGCATTTGTAGGGTACTAGGCTGCATCCTTGTGCTAGATGATTGGCACCATAAGAACTATATCATGCCACCCATGGTTGACTATTTAGGGTTGTTTCAAGAATCCTTACTTGTTCCATATAAATTGGATAGGTATAAGGTTACCGAGAGAGTAAGGATTGTCTTCATGCAAATTAGATACTATGACGAGGTGCGGTGCGATATCTTCCCCATAATACCAAGTCATGTATGCTTGGGTGCTGATTGGTTTGCATAACATAGAGTTCCAAAGAGCTAAATTAGCCTAAGGTTCTAATGGACCATTGGGGAAATTATCTCTTTATATCAATTCTTCCCAACCCATAAGAAGATGTGATCACTTACTCCAAGATGAATGATTATGAGAGAGTAAATATTAAGAGGAGTAAGGGTGTGCAATATGGCAATCCGAGAGTGGAAAAAGAAGAGGTTGTAAGGAGTGAAGTGAGGGGGTTTCCACCAAACCAAGCTAACTTTGTTTGTCCTTCTATTTCTAAGGACATTTGTGTAGGTACCAACATGAAAAACGGAGGAGAAAAGTGTTAAAGGAGAAGATTCCCTTTGAATACTTAACTAGGGAAATCCTAGAGATTGTCGAAGCTTATGGAGGACCTTCACACTAAGGTTAAGATGAATGTGCTCAACAACTTCACGGTAAAATGTCTTAACTCTTATACTTTTATGCATGTGAATGATGATTATGTGGCTAGTAGCTCATTGAGTGTGAATAGTAGCTTACCTATTTGTGAGTCTATTTATTATTTGACTATTATTGATGATGTATACATTGTGAGTATGGATACACTAGTTAGTCCTATTCATGACCGAATTTCCTCTTCTTGTAAGAGAAATTTATGTCCACCCAGTGTTGAAGCCATTGTGTTAAATGATAGTACATCATATATTGATTTTTTGCATCTTAATGATGATGTACATGTTGTGAGTGTGGATGTACTAGTTGATGGCCGAATTGACTCTTCTTGTAAGATCAATTTATGTCCACCTAGTGTTGAAAGAAAGAACATTATCTTGTGAAAATTGTATTGATCAACTTATGTGCAGAATTTTTCCACCACTTGAGGATGTGTTTAATGGGTTTCAAGTGAGTGATGATGTGGAAAATGTTGATCAAATGAATAGGAGTGACCCCTTTAGCATGACTCTAGTGAATGTTCTACTCTCGGTTTTACTTATAGGGATTATTGCGTGTTTGAAACTTTTTCGGAACTTGATGGTTGTCCTCTAGAGAGCGAACTTGCATGTTATAAATCTTCCCTGATGGTAGATACTCCTCTCTTTATGTATAACATCTTGTTCGAAGATGGTCTAATCACTCCTAATAAACCTAGTGATGAGAATGATGTTAAAGGTATAGGTTGTCTTGATGTTTATAGCCTATATACTAACCTACTATGATGTGAAAACATTCTTCCTAAAGATAGGAATCTCTTCTTGAAAGATGAGAGTACTATTAAGGGTAAGAAATGTGTAGCCTTGGAAATAAATGATCAATTGGGTGATGATAGCTTTGATTTGCTTAAATATTTAAGAAACCCCATAGGTGATTGTTCCTTGAAAATTTATTATGGTTGTGATCTTTTGTGTGGTACCCCACCCATGTTTGATGACTATGAGGATGAATTGCTTGCTTTTTGTGAAGACTTAAGTAATAATCAATTTGATTTTGGTTGTGGCGTGTGTCTACTTGAGGGTTCTTCCATAAAAAGAGAAAGTGTCCATTTCTTGGAAATTACTTCTTCTTCTACTTGGTGTTACCTAATTGTTGAGAGTACTCATGGTGATGATTTTGAAACTAGTATTGAATACATACATGAGGACACCTTTGTTGAAGTTGACTTGAGTGATACCTTTCTCTACTCTCTATTTACTTTTGAGTGTGTCTTATAGATTGGGTGAAGCCTGTTGGAAAAAACAGTGTCGTCTAGACCCATACGTATGACCACTCTTTCCATTTGACCCCGGTGCCAAATGTAGATATGATGATGTTTTCATACCCAACTTGTTGCTTGGTCTATATGACAAGTAAAGTGACATTCTTGAAAACCCGAGGGCAATGGTGTCATTGTCTCCTTGGGGTAATGCTACTAAATGTGCATCCTTGCTTGGCATACTTGTGCTTAAGTTGTATGATTCCCAACTTGTGGATTCCAAGTTAATACTTTACTTGAAAGGAAGAGGTAATATGTGCTTAAGTGCCTTAAATCCATCCATATGCACTTTATGTTCTATATCTTTTGGGCTAAATTGCATTCTTATAGATGATAGAGCCTTGGATGATGCCTTTACACATGATTCATTCCTATACTACATCTTTTCCAATGATGACATCCATATTAGTTTTGGATTTGTATAATCTAAAGGTAGGGATTTTGTTGGTTCATCTACTTATTTGAATGACAATGCTATGTGGGTTTGGTGGACTTTAAGACTAACAGTGGCACCACTTTTGATGAGGACACTTAAAGAGATAATGAAACAATTGTGTCTTATGGTTTTTAAGATAAAGGTAGTCTTACCTTTTTGATTTAGTTATACCATTAAGACCTTTGTAGTTTCTTTATCTCTTGATACTTGTCATAGCCGTCTCCTTTGTGACATTTTCACTAAACCTTTCATGACTAAAACAAAGGATTGATGGTTATATTTCAAGTGTGTACCCCCTTGGCATGATGTTGTTATTTATTGTACTAACCCTAAACCTCATGCCATAAGGATGTTGTGCTTGTTTGTCCTTTCTTTGTTTTTTAAGGTGTGGATTCGAGGTCAAATCCTTTTCAAGAAGGGAAGGATGATACGAGCCAAAGGGCCATCATAGATTTTGATGACATCATTCGAGGCCCATACATGACGATTCTAGCTTTCATTATATTAAGGGTACAAGGAAATATATGGAGGACTCGTTTGAGCTTACAATGGAACAAAACTATGTTTGGAAGATTGCTCAGGACTTGTGTTGATGCCTTAAAGGGTTCCAATAGGTTTCACATTTTGAAGCTTCAATAAGGAGGGACCCACGACTTTGGAGCATTGGAGGGGCGTCGTTGGAGTGTAAACACACATTAAGGCTGTTCTAGTCTTTTTATGCCTTTTCTTTGCACTTCATAGGAGCCCTTTTTCATTAAGGGTATTTTGGTGTTTTATGTAATAAGCTATTAATAGACTCTTTAGGATTATTTTCTCATTAGTTGATTATGGATATTTGAAAGTCATTAAAAGACTTCTTCTCTCTTTAAGAGTGTACTGTAGGTCTATGAAAAGATAAGTAGTGCAGGGCTTGGAAAATCCATTTTTTTCTTTGCTTAGAAAGGGTGGTTGTAAGGCGAAGTTGATTCCTTTAGTGGTCACCATAAGAGTTTGGTGTTATTATTGCGGGTCTTAGGGGTCTTATCAATTGATACAAGATTTGGTTCCTATTTCTTGTAATCTCGTATGTCAAACTATCTATCTTACTTTATTGCATTTGTTTGTTATCATGTTTCTCTTAGTCTTCATCTCTTTAGGTCATTCTTATAACATTTACTCTTGATCTTCTAGATGTTGCTAGAATTTCCTTCATAGCATCTATTATTTCTCTCCCTCCATAGTGTCCACCAAATGCAAGCTAGGATTATTTCCACCAATCTTCCTTTGAACCTCTTCTCCTACTCTCTTGCAAGTGAGTCAACAATTGAAAAGTTGTCCTAGGCATATTCCATAGATATTGCTAAATTTCAATGTAGGAACAGATGACCATTTTGCTGCTCCTCTTGTTCACACATAAATTACCTTCTAACTCTGAAAGATAAGGGAAAACAAATATTTTTTTCGTTATTTATAAGCATTTTATAGTTGAATATTATTTGTTATAACAAGAAAACATTGCTTATGAAATAGGGAGTTGGTATTTTCCAGTGAAGCTACACAGGTATGGCACTATTTTTATAATAGGAAAACATACATCATTAACATTTGAAAAAGAGAGTTGGAGTATAGCATACCATGAGCCCTATCATTCTCAACACAAGTGCACAATACTTGTTTTAGTCACCTTGGCATGAATGTGAAGCCCTACTACTTAGTTATATTATTTTTGTAGTGGAAACTTTTGTTATTGAAGCTAGACTGTGTTAAAATATTCTTAGGTTCTTCCTTTTACTTGTATAGATGATCATGCCATTTTAGTTATACAGTGTTATAGAATCACTTCTTATCATCTTATATATGTTATTGGAGATGAGTATCTTGCCTATTTATTTATCAGATTCTTTATAGAATTTTATTCTCTAAGAATCTTGCATATTCAGTTTACCAGTTTCAATAAAAAAGTAAAATTCTTGTATGTACAGTACAATTACTATTTCCTAATTATAGTAAACCAGAGTCATTTTGCACTAACTCAAGATTGACATTAGATTATATTATTTGTAAAGTTACTTACCATGTTATTTTGGAAGTAGGTAGATAGAACATACACATATAACTTAGAAACTATAGTTCCCAATGTATGTTCAACGTATGGGAGACTGGAGAAGAGCATGAAAAACAAAATTTCAGGGCATCAAGTTTGCAATGTCTTTCTACCATGGTACTTTGAAATTACTTTTATGGTTGGAGTAAAATCCATTGTTCTAACCATGCTTGCTCTATCTCTGACAACAATTCTCTAATGGAAGTTTGTTGATTGCTTAGTTGGATCTGGGTAATTGAATCCACCTTTGCAAGCTTGGTTCATAGCTGAGTTCTCTCATGTATTTGTTGATTTTGATGAGGTTAGTAAACTGATCTCGCTCTCTCCATTACAAAACACTTTAGTTCCTTGTAGATTAAGTTGGCGGTTCCCTATTTTTGAAAATATTACACACTCTTCATTTTCCAGAACATATTTCACGAGTCTTTATTATGAGATTCAATATGAAGGTTTCTGAAATAGACAATGATTTTTTGTGGATAACATTGTTTCTATGTTTCTTCACCTTGGGTGTTCCTAAGAGTTTCTATCCTTTGTTTGTTTACATTTATTACTGATTTAATACATAAGTTATTCATGATTATAACTTTCAAGTAAAAAAATAACACAAGTAATGAAATGAAATGTTCATGAACAAACTCAACAAAAGTAAGATATGTTTCTTAGTTAAACACAATAAGCTTGATCTTATTATGAAGCTTAATATTAAATGATCATAGATCAATATCACCTCTTTCCTATTCTCTTTTTGGAATAGGGAGTGCGTTTTTACAATTAGGAAGAAGTATTTTGTTTGTAGATGTACCTGTAGTCATAGTGTTATGCATTTGTCTTGTAGTTTCTTGGTCATGGTGTTTTGGTGATGTTTGTGATTTTCCGAAAGATAGTTCATATATATATATAGTGGTGTGTGTCCCTATTTTTGTTGCTTGTTTTTATGTTTTTTGCTTGTTATACTATCATTTGTCCTTAGTCAGGGGTCTATCAGATGCAAATTCTCTACTTCATCAGAGTTAGGGGTATGGATTATTCACACTTTACCCTCCCTAGACCCTACTTCATGGGAATACACTTGATATGTTATTGTTGTTATTGTAGTGTTTGAATGAAAGGTCTCTGACTCTTTCGGGGGTATAATCTGTTTTCTTTCCATTTCTATGTGGGGTTTTTACTTTCCCAAGTCAAAGTTATACAATAGAAAATGGATTATTTCTATTTACTATGTGAGTGATGTTTTTATTTAAAAAATGTACTAAAAAGTGAAGCTCTAACAAAATTCACAAATGAGTGAATAGGATCAATGTTTAACTAGTTTATTTAATGAATTTGAACCCCTGTTTAGCTCATTTTCTAAATAAGAAGAGTTGAACTTGAGCACAAGTAAATTATATCTAAACACACAGAGATGATCATGAAAATAACCATCCATCATTGAATATTATATCATCTCGCGCCGATTGTTCATGTGATTCTGTATAACTATGAGACTGAAATAAATAATAAAGACTTTGAACGAGGTAAGACACACCACAATTTGGTGGATGAAGTTGTTAGACCTAAATGAAGAGCAATTGGTAATGTATATGGTCCTTACCTAATTAGGCCCAGACCTGATAAGAAAGATCCATTGTTATTAACAAGGTTTGTACTGCTAAATCCATAAAAAAGTTATCTTTCTTACTAGATAATTTTGATTGTTGCCAATGTGTTGATATCTGTTTTAGTTACTTTATCTACCCACCTTTTTTTTAAAAAAAAAATATTTCTGCCTCAAATTGGTTGTACAATGAAGAAATTGAAACACCAAAAGTGTGGGCTCAAATTTGTCTTAAAAAATGGTTGACCTGGACAAAGAGAGTAGCAGTACAATGCGTATGGTGTTAGATCCAATGTTTGCCCATTTTGACCATGGGACGCTTTTGAGCATGGGACGCACTGGTTTTCTCTATATGGATTGCCTGTGATGGTTCTATTTTATATGACTTACTTTTTTGAATGTTCAGGTGATATGCTGATATACTGATTCTTGAACATTGGTGATATGCATACATTGGACAAATTTTCCTTTATCCTTGTCATATTGGAGATTCTTGGAATTTTTTTCCCCAGTGTACTATTGCATAACCATATGTGACATGGAAAGAAGGTAGTTATCTGATGGGTTTCCCACTGCATTTCTCCAGAGTATTATTTTTCTTCATTGACATTCATTTTGCATAGAAAAAAATAGTTACTACACCTGCTTTTCCATGTTGTGTTCTAGAGAAGATGGTGAATAACAAAAAAACACTGTTAATTATATTGTTTAAACTAGTGGGTCAATGACTATTATCTGTTATATCACCATATAATACTTTGCCATGACATTGTTTTCCTGGAAGTCATCAATAATTCCATGCATTTATGGCCAAATAGACTTGATGGTATCTAAATGTTATTCATTTGTAGATCCATAGGGAATCAACAATTGATTTTAACTGGTGTAATTCATCATTTAGTCCACAAGAGTGTGGCACATGATCCTCAAATGAAGTCTTATGATGTCCAAACTGCTACTTCTTTAGCTCAACTTTTTAGATTGGGAGCTAGTGTCTTAGATATACGACTTGTAAGTGGCTTGTGCAGACATTTGAGTAAGAGACTTCAAGCAACTGTCGAATCAGGTCAAGAGCAAAAGCAAAACTTCAATCTTCCACTTCAAATATCCATCTAAGAATGCTTCCTAGAAATTGCAAAAGGGGTAATTTATGTTGGTTAATGAATGATTTCATAGGCCTTTGTATTTATGATATTAAAATTTTTTTCTCTTAGACTGTTGATGCACGACCA
This sequence comes from Capsicum baccatum var. pendulum, assembly GCA_030864225.1. Lineage (NCBI taxonomy): Eukaryota > Viridiplantae > Streptophyta > Magnoliopsida > Solanales > Solanaceae > Capsicum > Capsicum baccatum. Next base: position 200,786,144 of record CM061553.1, read on the forward strand.
CCGTTTGATATGATGGGAATGATGCTGGAAAAGATGCAAACTCTTGAAGTTGTTTCTAGGGATACAATGGGATCATTGATCATTCTTGCTTATATGATCTCATAAGTATCTATTGTTTCACGATGTCAACAGGTAAGTAATGCTTGATTTGTTATTACATAATGGTTTATCTTACACTGCTGGCTAGCCTATTTACCAGCTTGAGCGTTAGGCTTCTTGTGTGTTTATTACTTGATACAAAGAAACCATTTCTGAGGTTAATCAATAAAATCTTCACAGAATGTTTAATGTGAGTTGTTCTTTATATGTATTCTAATGGAAACAAATATATTTTCTTCCATACATGATTTCTTATTTTTTTCATCGAAACTGACAAGTGATATCATTGGGGAAAATGAAATGTTCCCATTGATGAATTGACTTATGTGTTCATCTCATATATCATTTGTGTTTCAACAGGATTTATTTTGTACGTAATTATCTATTAATTCTTTTAGTTGTTCCCTTAGGAGCTATTTGTTTATCTACTGAACGTGACATTGCATCTAGATGTTAAAATATGGATTGGAGGACACCACATCTTTTCTGTTCTCCTAATCCCAAGTTCTAACCTTATTAGACATGACATAGTCAACCATACACAGAATTCCAATGGCTCATCTGTATTTGTGTCAATTACGTCTCTACTTGAGAAATTTCGGAAGGAAAAGGATGGAAGTAAGCTGAAGTATGAGTATACTATACAAGATGATTTAAAGGAGAGAGACTATGTGGATGAGGAACACAAGCAGTGTTGGGCCCTAAACAATTCATCGAAGTTTCAAAAAATTAGTTCTATGATTGATTGTATGGTTGTATTAGTTGGTAGCTTGAATGAGGGTGTTTCTTACGGATTCCACTGATGTCACCTTCTTATTGTATCTTTTCTTTTTTCTTTTTGCATTTTCACAATTATGGATCTAATGAAGGAATCTTTTACTGGTTGACACAGGAACCATACATTCTATATTTATCATCCTTCGACATTTTCAATAGAAATTTTATATTTAGTAATGAAATATATAAATTTTATGATTTCAGTAGCAATCTAGGCCGAGTTAGTTTCTCGTCTCTAAAGGTTAATCAAAGATGAGTTAGTTGCTTGTCTCTTAAGGTTAATTTAGGATGAGGCAGTCACTCCTCTCTAAAGATTAAGCTAGGATGAGTTAGATGCTTGTCCTGATAGATTATTTTAGGTCAAGGTAGTTACTCATCGCAAATAACATTTAACGACCAGATAATAGCTACTTTTAAAGATGAAAATCATCTATTAGGGATGAGATATACAGTCTCTAAAAGTGTTTTTGATACCAGATATGTTTCCATCTTTAATGACATTTAAAGACTAGCTAGAGTACCTAATCACAATAGGACTTTAGCGAAAGAGGCTATAAGGATGAGCTGCCACCAATATTTTATCATCCTAAAAGATCATTTGCTACTAGAATTGGACTTTTAGTGACGGGAAATCCATTTCCTGGCTGTTTTTCTTGTAGTGTATTGTACGTAAATTCAATGAGAGGCAAGTGATAAACCCAACTTTCCTTAAAATAAATCACACACGCACTCAGTAACCATATTATCTTTACCTGGATGGTAGTGCAAACTCATGTCATAGTCCTTGAGTAACTCAAGACACCACTAAGAGCATTAGAAGCAACATTATCTTTACCTAGATGCGGAAGTGCAACCTCATGTCATAGTCCTTGAGTAACTTGAGCCACTACCTCTGCCTGAGATTCAATTTATTTTGAGTGAGCATGTATTGCAAGCTCTTATGTCTGAATAAATATCCACATGCACTCCATACAGATAATGCCGCCAGATTTCCAAAGGAGAGGCCAAAACTGCTAACTCTAAATTGAGAATCGAGTAGTTCCACACATGAATCTTGTGCTTCTTAGAAGCGCAATACATAAACCTTCTATATTGCATCAAGACATAACCCAGTCCCACATGGGACACATCATAATATACCACAAATCTATCTGTACCCTCGCGCAGGGTCAAAACTAGTGCAGAAGTCAACTTATCCTTCAACTTCTCAAAACTACCTCCACAAGCATCTTACCAAAAAAATTTAACCTTCTTTTGAGTCACCTTTTTCAATGGAGAAGAAATAGAAGAGAAAATCTCCTATAATACCCGGCCAAGCCCAAGTAGCACCTAATGTCTGTTGGAGTCGTGGGTATATGGCACCTCTTAACCGCCTCTACTTTTAGTGGATCCACCTTAATCCCCTCAGTAGACACCACATGCATGAGAAAAGTCACAACATTCATCCATAACTCACACTTAGAAAATTTAGCATACTACCTTTTATCCTCAAGAGTCTACAATACAATTTAGAGGTGATTGGCATGATCCCCCTCAATATTAGAATACACCAAGATATCATCAATGAAGACACTAAAAATAGATCTAAAAACTACCTAAATACTTGGTTCATAAGATTCTTAAAACTAGCTAGAGCATTCGTCGTCCCAAATGACATTAACAAGAACTCATAATTGCCATACAGGGTTCAAAAGATAGTCATAGGAATATCAACCTCCTGAATCATCAACTTATGATAACCCAAATGAAGATAAATATAAGAGAAAAATATAACACCCTGAAGTTAGTCAATAAGATCATCAATCCTAGGAAGAGGATGCTTATTCTTCACCATCACCTTATTCAACTGCCAAAGGCCATACACATCTGAAGGGACTATCCTTCTTACGAAAGAAAAACACATGAATACCTCTTGAGGAAACACTAGGATGAATGAAACCCTTATCTAAAATATCTCTTAACTATTCCTTTAGCTCCTTTAATTCAGTCAGAGCCATTCTAAAAGGAATATTGGAAAAAAGATGGGTATCTGAAAGAAGATCAATTCCAAAATAGATTTCCCTATTAGGAGAAATTCTAAGAAGATCTCTGGGAAATACTTCAAGAATCTCACTAACCATGGGGAAAAATTGTAAACAAGGAGTTTCAGAGTTTAAAATCCATAACTATATGATACAAACACCTTTTCAAAATAAACGACTATGCTTTAGGATAGGTAATAAACCTCCTTTAAGTCACTAAAGAACTTCCCTCCCATTCAATTACCGTTTCATTGTGGAATTGAAATCTAATCTTTTGAGTCTTATAATTGAAGGATGCATAGCATGAAGGAATCCAATCCATCCCTAAGATCTTATCAAAATCTACCATTTCAAGTTCTATCAGATCCATCAATTTATCCCTAGGAAAGATAGATACCACACAACCCCTGTAGATTTTCCTAGTAATTATAGAATCATCCACCAGAGTAGAAATAGAGAAAAAGTTGGAGATAATCTTCATAGCAAAACCAAAATGCACCACAACATAAGGGGTAACATAAGAAAGGGTAGACCCTAGATCAAGCAAATATTAAACATCATGGGGAAGACCTATAACATACCACTAACAACATCAGGAGATGCCTCAGATTCCTGATGGGTGGCAAGAGCATAGAGAGGATTCTGGCCAGTGGCGGTACCCAAAGTGGCGCCCTTTGGTGCAGGAGCCAAAGAAGTTGTGATCAAAACCTTATTATCTCCAGTGGATACATTAACCACATGATAATTACTTTATATATGTCTAAGATAACCATAGTTGAAACATAAGTTCCTCCCCTCATTAGAATAACCATGGAGAATCTGTCTATAAAATCTATAAGAAGGATAAGGTAGGGATAACTATGCTCCACTATATTGAGGCTGGGCACTCTGTTCCTTACGACCACTACTGGAGTGAAAAAGACTATCTTCTAATGGCTTAGGATAACGAGTACTTGCCGCAAAATATGAAATGTAATTTCCCCAAGTCTTCTTTTAGGTCCATTGTCTGCTATCTTTCCTATTATTTTATTTATTTTCACTATGCTCTGAATACCTGAACTTCTTATTCTACCTCTCTCCCATTGCACCATGCTTTTTCATCTTATCTTCTACCTGCTTCATATAAACCACAAGCCTTGATATATCTATATTATTTTTCATATTACACCCTTACATTCTAATACCATGTTGTGGTACAACCACAAAGAAAACACCCTCATCTTGAATCTCGTGCTATACACCAATATACATTCTCATCTTAGATCTCATGCTAGAAATCAATAGTGGAGTATAGAGAGACAAGTGTTAAAATTTTAGGATGTACTCTTTCACACTTATCATACATTAGCCTTAGACTCCCTCATCTCCTGAGAAACAAAGTGATAAAGAAAGGCACCTGAAAATTCATCCTATATCAATAGCTCAACATCCTAACCTTTTGACTAATCCCACTCTTCATACCACTAATATGCTATATCTTTCAACTGATAAGCCGCAAACATCACACCTTCTACATCATTAGCATGCATTACCCTAAAAATCTTATCCATCTCATAAATAAACCCCTTAAAATCCTCATCAACCTTAGATCTTGTGAAGGTTGGGGGATTCAACCTCACAAACTAGCCAACCCGAGTGACCTCAAGAGAAGGAGCAATAGGACCCATATGATTAGACTAGTGATACTAAGATGCCACTAATTGAGTAAGCAAATGAATAAATTGTCCAAACTTTACATTAGAGATATCACCTTAAGGCATTGGTACTTAAGTATCATTAACCCAAAAAGGTCTAGTAGGGACCGGTGAGACTCTACATGGGGTAGTAAAATTAGGAGCAGGGATACTAGACCGGGTCTAAACCCCATAAGCAGGGAGAGTTCCCTTCGCATTATCCTCAGGTAGTATAAATGGTCCAGCTGAGTTTCTAAGAACATCAGAAATTCAAGGAGGTATAATATGAAACAAGAGTAAACCACGAGTTAGAGAGTTTTCATGACACTAGACTCTATAGACTGAACTAGAACACAAGAAAGGGAAACATTCCTAAATGCCTCATAGCCTCCTCCATATAAATGTGGCATGCTACATACTTATAAAAAGAACTCTAATCAACATTGCTTCATGGGCACCCAAAGACCCTGAATAATGCTCTGATACCAAGCTTGCCATCATAATTAGGGCCTTACTGTGATGGGTATCTCTATCCCACCGTGGGCTAAAGACCACCCCCATCATAACAACCTGAGTATAATACACTCGTAGTGGAAGAAAAATAAAATAATAAGAATGATATAGAAACCAATACGATGGTTTTAAGAGTCCAAAATAAATTACCAAACCCATACTTTGTCCACAAAGGCTCTACAACCAGAATTCCAAATTAGGCCCTTAATAGAACTTTCCAATTCATAAATTAGAGAATAAGCCTAATGAAATAGTAAAGATCTTCAGATGATGGAGGCTTACAACTTCTGAAAACTCAATCGATATACGCTCCACGTAAGACTGCACAAGAGTAAATAAAGAACCCTAGGACCCTACATCATGAAATAATGTAGCATCCTGGGACAGTCAGTGGTATAAGCACTAGCTTGTAACTCAGGGAAGGGATAGAATAATTCCATGTCCACTACCAATTAAAACTATATTCACATATTTATATGTATATTTATATGTTGGGGTAGGGTACACAGTTATAAACATGAGATTTAAAAACCATTAGCCTGGATTGTGTAGCTCTATCTATCCTAAGATCACCCACATTCTATATGGGTTCAGCTCCTATGCGAAAAAGGTCCCAATGAATGTTAGCCACACAAACCAGGAAAATTCAACGAATGAAGAAAGCAACTGAGGCTCCAACCATTCTAATAAAATAGGTATATTATATTAACCATGCACACAATCATATACCCCAACCTTGACAAATAAGGTTTTCAGTATTGGTCCAACTGGGACCTCAAATTTCACGACGAGCTACACAACCCCCACTAATCAAAAATTAAAACCATTATGCACATAAAACCATTTGTTAACATAAGAGTCATTTATGAAGGAATTTACCATCATGGTATTGTCAAACCAATTAAGTTTTCAAGATAAATTCTATTATAACATAACCAATATGTTAACCATTTATATCACATATACCATGTTAAAACCAAACTTTGGCTACCAAATCCCTTTAAAAAACCATTTTTATGGTCCATTAACCTTTTATGCAATGTAAGGTCCCAAGGATGAGTTAAATTATTTATACATCCATGTTTCACAACTAATTTCAAAAAGTGGGTTGAGGTTCTTATAAATTCTATATCAAAATCAATAAATTTAGGGAAACACATGTTCCCTAGTCCAATTCCCATTCCCATGCACTTATTTAGTTCAAAATAATAAGATAAAACATGAATGACAAGTTCAAAATGATGGGAAAACAATCCAAGTAATAACCATTCAAATCCCTCAACAAAATTTCAATACTCAACAATTAACTTCATATGGATAATGATTAGAAAAATGAATTTTTGTGAAATTAAATTAGGGAAGAGAGACAAGCCTAAAACACAAGAAATTTTAAGAGAAAACCACCAAGTTAAGCCAAGATGATTAATCCCTTGAAACCCTAGCCTTATCTTGACTTTCAAAGGGGACCTTTGTGGTGTTTTAAGTCATGGGTCAATTGTAAAGGATGGAAAACAACATAAATTCCCTTAGTGAAGAAAGTGCAGGAAAATACCGGCCAGTCATTACAGGTTAGGTAACAAATCTTGGTGATTGGTCTTAAGTCATTGCCTAGACTCTTGGTATGGGGTTCTTGGATACAAATTTTGGGTACTGTCACTTTAAGTTTACAAATCCCTTCACCATAAATTCTAACCTTATACTATGACTTCTAGGGTCTAGTCGTGATCATGACAATAGCCTAGGACAACCCTACTGGATAGGAAACACATGGAACCATACGACTCGTAATGAGTGGTGATGACTCGTCACGTGAGTCATTGCCTTGGTAGTTTTCAATTATGCTTTAGAAATTTCATAGTCCAAAACCTGGGGTATTATAATATTAGTTATGTTCCTATTTTGTATATCAATAATCATGCCTTCAATAAAGGAAAAATCCTCTGCGACATCAAAGAACTAAACATATTGACATACAACACCAATTTCTTAGAGACTATGTTAAAAAAGGTTATATATCAATTATGTTTTATTCCACTAAAGAAGAAATGACAGACATTTTTACCCAAACTAAATAGAGAACACTTTAAAAAAATAGGTTGGACTTGAGAATGATTATAATTGCAGAAATCCCCTTTATTGATTGGCTAGGATAATTCTTTTACATAATTAAGAGCTAAATTCTCATTAAATTCGGTCTTGTACATTTGGTTGTGGGTCCCAATTCTAGTTCAGGTCATTCTTAATTGTGTGTTAATCTATGAAGACATACACAACTAAACATAAGTAATTGCTAAATCTCTCTAAAGGTTTGTCCCAAATTAATTGAGTAAAGTACTAATTAGAATGAAACCCCTAATCACATCTGTTTCATGTATTAAATATTCACTTTCTATTCCTAAATTTCCAAAACATTAAAGAGTACTTTCCACTTTAAAAGATACAATCACCTATCTTTTCACTTTCACATCCTCTAGTTCTATTGGGTTTCCACTAATGAACCTCTTCATATTCCCTATTTCCTTCGCCTGAATACTATGTCTATTTAAGACATGTTTATCTCAACAAAAATTATCACACCTCTTTCGTTAATACTATTTTGCTATTTAATTTTACTACTCCAAAATCACCTCTCTTATCACCATATCTTCCTCATCACCTTTTTTCTCCACTTCTCAAAATTAGTGAAAATCTCTATCATCTACCTCCATGGAACAAGTTTTTCTAAAAACTCTGATCCTAGATTTACCTCCCATCCCAACCTTCAGAATGTCTAATTTTGATGTCTGGAATTAGTTCAGAGCAATGGTTTATTATTTAATTTGTATTCTTTCAAACCAAGTACAAGATATGGTTCTTATTCAGACTGTTCTCATAGAGACTCACCCTACCTCAAACCTCATTCCTAAAAGGGCTAGATATTATCTGAAGAAAAAGATTGGTTCTTCTATTCCTATCATAGCTGATAAGTTCATTACTAAACCTAATATTTCTCATGTTCTAATTCAAAATCCTTATACTCACAATTGCAAATTCCAAGAAGATGCAATTCTTGAAAAAACTTTAAGGCCACATAAGAAGAAATGACCTATGTCTGTTGCTCCTCCGTCTTTAAAGGATCTTTCCTCTGATGATGATTTGATTCTCAGTTAAGTTCTCCACATATAAGGGTAAAAAATATAATTCCTAAACCATCCTTCTTTCTCTCTTATCACTCTTCTTCTTTATCCAACTATCCCCTAAGAGAAAACCTCCTACTATACATAAATCATATTCTAAAGCTAAATCCACCTCTCATTCTCAAATGAAATAAGTCCCTCGACGAGATCCATCCACTATAACTGATTCTTCACCTCCTACTGATATCTCTCAAGAATTTTCTCCTACTCATGATCTTGATCACATCATCAAGTTTTAAAACAAATCATGGTGCATGGTATAGTTATCACTAGGTTTGGGGGTTTTGAAATGACTGTTTTACTTACTAAGATTATAGTGCAAGGTTGGACATCCCTATTTCTTCAAGGAACTACTCAACATAAGTTTTATAAAAGGAGGTTACTAAGTTTAGTATCAATGGTAAGTTTGATGGAAATTGTTTACATCAACTAGATTTGTATTCCTATTCATGTACAATTAATGATATTGCTCATATCTTAGATGTGCCTACTGGAGGTTGGGAGTCACTATGTGAAATATGAATGGCCTCCTCTAGTAAATATTCCCTTTGATATATATTAATATATTACTAATAAGTTTTTGGGTCAACCTACTCTTTTCAATGTCATAGATTTGAGAAATAAGAAATGTTTTCTCCGCATAAACTTTCTTTTAATATTATTCACCAAATCATCATTGAAAAGAAAAAGAGAAGGACTAAAGCCAACTACAGGGTCATGACTCTCATTTAGTTGATAAATTTTGAAGTCAATATTGAGTTACCAAGTTTGATTCTCAAGAACATGAATAAGATGCTTCCTAAGGATAAAAATTATTACTACTTAGTTTATGGCATCTGGTTTGTCCAAATTTTAGATTCCTGTGATATCTTAGTTTCTTTGTGAGAGCATCAGACCACAAAAGATGTGTTAGGCTAAGTACATCATTCCACTCTCCCTGAGTCAATAAAAGAAGATAACACTCCCCTTTAGATGGCATAAAATACTCTGGCTTAGAAGATTGAGGAGTTAAAGGATGCTAGGGCAATTCATGAACAAGAGATAACAATCCTTAGGGTAATAATTATAGATCTAGAAAATGATCTTTCCCAAGAGAGAACGACAAATGCAGTCACTATTCATCGTCTAACATAATTTGTCTTATTTGTACCATCAATATGAGAGTCCTTGTATCAGTGTCGTAGGGTTATCTTTCATCTATGTATGATTTGTTCTCAATAGTGTTAAGTTCTCATGAGTACTTTCTTACATTTTTTTATTCATCCTTATAAAGATAAATGTAATGGATCTCTATTTTCTCAATAGACTTTTATTTTCTTACTCAGATTCATACATTTTTAGTTTAAAATTAGTCATGTTCGGATTGTCTTGGTGACAGCTCTAGTGGCTATGAATGGTCTAACCACTGTTTTATCCTAATATAAATACATTTATATTTTTAATAATCCCAAAAGAGGAAATATAATAGAGGATTGTTCAATGTTTATAATCCAATGACTAACCTATTTCATTCTAGTGTTTCATGCTTAAATTTCTACAGGTAATGGTATTGGATGCACACAGACAAAAATGTTTATCATCACCCCAAAGGGAGAATTTGTTTGATTCTATGAAAACTTTGATGATTGACAAAATGAATGGAATATGTTGATTAAGCTGGTACACCAATGTACAAGTGTAACAAGGAAAGCTCATTGCAAGATCATTGAAAGAAAGGGCAAGGCTGCTCGATTGACCGAATGAATGAGTAGTTGAAATTGAAAAATTCAAAACAACTAATGATTTTCCATGGTTTATGAAACTTTAAATGCTAAAACCATAAATTATGCTAGTACTTTGGTCCTTTTTGTTAGATGTGATGTATTTTATGTTGCTTTTTGTAACACCCCGTACTTTTACCAAGATTAAATTCATCCCAAAAATGTCAAAGACTTTCTTTAAAGATGAAAAAACTTTATACATATGGAATTTTTAAGATTTTGTCTTTTCATTGAGTAGAAAATTCAATTAGCTTTCCAAAGATATGAAATTTGCCTAAATTAGATAACTGGGTAAGAAGTTATGGTAATTTTATGTTTCAGTTGTTAAACATCATCATTCAGGCCAGTGGCACATCACAGAGTGTGTCAAAATTGCAATTATCAATTTCCAGTGTTGCTCCACAATATTAGTGCATCACGCCATAGACCCGATTCACAAATATCAATTTCTACCGTACCAACGTGATTCCACTGCATCACAGTGCACTTAGAATTCACAAACAAACTAGAAATAGGATATCACTTCATTGTGCCACTAAGCAATTTCTTAGTTTTCCTTTTTCCTGTGACATGGTGCGATAACGTCACATCATGCCAAGGGCCCAAATTGGGATTTTTTAGTTAACTTCCAGTTTAAAATTCTGAGCTTTTAGATCATTCCAGGGGTACTTGAGTCTTTTTCCACTACCCCAATCAGCCTTTAACAGGAAAATCAACCCTAGTAAACCAAGTTACTCCATTATTTATTCAGTTTTCCCTAAATTAAACCATTCTCTCTTAAGAGGCAAAAACCCTTGTCCAAGAATCAAGGTCAATCCTCAAGAATCTGTCCAAGAACCTTTTAGAACTCTTCTTCTCTGGTATGTTTGATGTTCAGCCATGGATCCTTAACTTCCATGGCGCCTAAGAGTACCTTTTCAAAATACAAGATTTATGATTTATGATTTCCATGTTTGAATTAGATTAAATTAATGTTCATGATGTTGTTTAAGTTTTAATCTATGATTTAGATTACAAGTTCCAAGAATTGATTCCAATATGTGTTAAATTACATGGTATTCATGATAAACCTTTCAATTTGCAAGTTGATTGTTATATCCATGTTAACCCTTAGTGTTTATGATTTAATGAACCAATCATGCTTCCCATGTGTTTAAATAATTGTTTATGAGAATGAAATAATCCCATTATAGCATGCTAACATGTATTCCTCATTCATGTAAAAGATAATACATTACAATTATTTGATGAAATGTCTCTATAAGGGAATTATGAATAAGTGAACATTGTCATGTTATTCAGTAATATGCTTTGCTTTACTCTTTATGCTATCGAGTCTTGGGGGTATTTAATACCCCACAATTTAGCTGTCTACCTAGAGCCAGTGTCAGCTACAAAATAGTATCAGCCATGCCACGATCAGTAGTACCCTCAATATATTAGAGAACTCAGTAGAACTCATTCAGTTATAGAACTTAGGAAAACTCAGTAAACTCTTTATCAGTCTAGTCTAGTTCAGTATAATTAGTTAAGTGTCTTTTAGTTGGGAGTAGGATATAGCACCGAGCGAATCCAGGGATGGGGGCATTCCTATTAGTATAGGATTTGACCCTTAGTAGTAATCCCTAAGTTATAGAAATACAAAGCCAGTGAAGGTTGAGATGACTTCCTACTAGATAAGGGTTGACACATCTCTCATGAGTTTTCCTATTAGTGAGGGTTGACAAAATGTCTTTCTGCTAGTTAGAGTTAACTCACAGCCAATGTTAGTACCCATGGAACGGTACTAAAAACCATCCAATAGGGATTACAGATTGGACCCCTATTAGTTCAGATTGAGGCATGTCGGTTAGATGATTACCTCCTACAGTTTCAGTTTTAGTCTTAGTCTTTAGAATAGAACTCAGTTTAGTTCTATAGAATCAGGAGATTCAAATACAGTCACTTGGTTATCAGTAATTCATATTATCAGTGATCTCAGATTATCAGTATATTCAGTTATTATTTATCAGATTCAGTTCTAGTATACTCAGTTATAGCATGCATAGCATGTTCAGTAGTTACAGATCCTCCATGTATGCTAATCTAGCTCTTTCATATCATTTAGTTAGTTATTGTTCATGCATATAAACCCATTCATTCAACCTTACCTCATTTAGCATACCAGTACATTCCCATGTACTGATTACATACCCATTTCTTACACTATGATGTTTTATATCAAAGGTTCGGATGTCAGGTTCCTGACTACACTCAGCCAAATTCAGCCAGCAGTAGTAGATTTTGGAGTTAGTCCTCATCTACTGAGGATATGCTTTTTATTTTACTATTTCAGTTTAGCAGTAGCTTAGTAGTCGGAGTTAGTTGGGGGATTGTCCCATCAACTCTCTTTCAGACAGATTTAGTTAGAGTCTTTTTAGTCTAGATTTTTAGATAGTATATAGTTTTACAGATGTCATATTTTATCAGTATTTCTGATGTTTTGAACCTTATAGCATTGCAACCTATTTTTTTGCATTTTTTAGTATTATTGTTCAGTGTTCACAACAGATATCACTCATGAGTTAGCTTGTGGTCCTTTGGGATCATAAGCATCGTGTGACAACTAGGGGGTAGTATCGGGTCATTATAATTTTTCTATAAAATAATTTTAGGAGCCAAGGAGGAGAAAAAGATGATGAAAATCTATTAAAGCCACTTATGGACCTACTTATGGTCCATAAATGGTACTGACAAGAGGTGTAAGTAGGCCACATAAGTGACAGAAGAAAAGCTCTTAAAGTTTGATTTTGGCTCTAAGAGTTATGAAGGCTACCTAAAGGGCATAAGTACCACCTACTACCCTCGTAGGTACACCCGTAAGGGGATGTTCTAAAACCTGCGGATTCTTTCTAACACCTAAGACTAGACTAAGGTCCGTAGGTAGTACATACAACCCATAGGTTGGTCCGTAGGTAGGTCCCAACTTGATTTTTTCTATTTATTTTGGTTAGGATTCTTAGGATTTTGATGTATTCTATAAATAACCTTTTGATATTTTTGTATTATTTTGTGCACTCTTTATGCTTAGAATATTATATTGATTCTGAGATAAACTTTTGATCTAGGAATCCATTATTCTTGGTTTTTATGATTGGATATTAATTTGAGATTCTAGTTTTTATTCTTCAATTATTATAAGATTTTTCATACGCTTTCTTTAATGAATTCAGTGGATGGTATTGCAAAACATGAGTGGCTAAACCTCTTGACTAGGGTTGTGGGAACCTTGATAGAATAACAAAGTAGAGGAAGTGCAAAGTCAGTCTTGATTAGTGTTCTTGCATGTATTGTGATTTTCTTTGGTTTGGTTGCATTCTTAATTTCTACAGAAGTTAAGAATCTACCTGTTTCAACACCATCTCCACTATAGAGGTTGAGATTATGAAAAGAAGATTACAATAGTAATTTGATGCTATCAACCATTATCTAATTAACTTGAGACCCAAAAGAAGATAGTTAATCTGGATCCAGGACAAGGGTTAGTAAGGCGACACTCTAAGACTCAAAAAGTGATGAGTGAAATTCACCAAAGGCGTTCAAAAGATGATTTGTGATACATAAATTGTCAGATTTAGCATGAACGACATTGATATAGTCTGATAAAGCACAATAAATCTATGGATTTAAGAAGACAGCAAAGCAGATCCCTAGTATTTATTTTATAATGATTTCAACCTAAAGTGATCATGATCTATTACTACTGCTACTGTTCTCACAAAATCCCCCCATTAAATTTTTTTGCACTTTTTGGCTACTTTAAAAAGTTATTGACATATATTAGACATATTCTCTTTGCGTTCGAACCCAACCTTTGTTGAGCTATATGTATGACAGCAACTACATTATACTTTCTTAGAAGTGTAATCTTGGGCGTCATTAAATTTTAGAACTGTTACTGGGGAATACAATTATGGATTGATTGATTAAGGTGGTTGGTTTTAATTTTTCATATTTTCTTAGAGGATAAGTCAGTGTATGTCCAGTACATAGAGTTTAGGTAATCCCTTGATCCCACTTGATACTGAGTTAGAGCAAACCTTACAAAAAAATTGTAAGTTGGCAGAGCATGAGCATGGGGTTCCTAATGACCCTAATCTAATTCATGTACCTCAATAGGGTGTTCAAGAAATAATTGCACAAACCACTGGATGGTTGCTAGATAAAGAGAATGCTATAATGGGAGCAGTTGTTTGACATACAGCTCAGGAGAAAAGAGTAAGACAGGAAGAAGAGCATCGATTATTACTCGACAAAGAAAGATTCATTAGAGATAGAGCACCACAACCCCCAGCTTATCAGTACTTACCATCTTTTAATAATTTGAAAGAAGATTTTGGGTATGTTGATCTTGTCAATAAAATAGATAGCATTACTTCTGAATTATCCCTAGGTGTGGAGTTTGATATTACGAGTGCTATGATTTCTTTGCTTAATTTAAGAAATGTATTTTCTGGTATGCTGAGTGATGATGCAAACATGCACACCATGAATTTCATTGGGATTTTCACTTTTTATACTTTACCTGAAGTAAGTCAAGAAGTTTTGAGACTAACGTTATTCCCATTTCCTTTACAAGCTAAGTGATATTATAGTTATGGTAACTACCTTAAGGATCCATCACTAGTTGGAATGAGTTCGGATATAGCTTTTGAACCAATTCTTCACGTCTTTTAGAATACTGCAGTTAAAGGATGATATTTATAATTTTATGCAATTGTATTCTGAGAAATTCTATGAGACACTATTGTAGTTCAAGAACAGGTTGATGACAGTGCACAATTAAAAAACTTGAAGGAGGAATTTGATTGAGATACTCTATAGATCCCTAAATACTAACACCAAAGCTATTATGTATACCATTCCTGGTGGAGCTTTTATGATCGTTCATTGGGAGCAAGCTGTGGAGATCTTAGACTGGGTCTCTAATACCAACTGAGGGTGGCATACTTGGAATACAAAAAGTGGAGATGGTAATTATATTATTGGTGCTTACAGTGAGCAAATTATTCTAGATTATATAATGGCTCAAGACGTAGAACAACTAATGACAAAGATTGGGTTACTTACCAAGTAGTTTGAAACCATGAAGGATGAAAAGAGTGAATGTAGGGGGGATGCATGGTAAGTGGGCTAGACATGATAAGTCTAGCCTAAAGAGAAGGCTATGTATCTTGATAGAGAGATGACAGGTTTCTAAGCCAAGGGACAAGGGTCTAATAAGGATTCTTGGAACTTGAGGTGAGGGAATCAAGATTAGAACTATTATGTCACAACCTGAGACTAGCCCTAGTCATAACACTATGCTTAGAACCATAAGTGATCCTAAGCTAACCCATGAACTGGCATGATACTTGAGCAACTAATTTAGAATATATTAAATAGCTAGTTTTGTTGTGCAGAAACATAATCACGTTGAAATTTGAATATGTAATCAATTAAGTTTACAATATGGTAAAACTAAAGTGAGAACTAAAATTTATATTTCACGACACTGACTGACTATCTATGAAACTTGTACTATACTTAATATAAATAGCTGGGAAATGCCTCCAACTACCACTAATAATTACATATGAATAATAAATCAAAGTACATGAACTCCTACTGATTGGAGATTTTTGAACAAGGAGAACTTATCACCTACTAGCTGGAAGCTACAAACAATCTGATTATGATGTGTTTGTTACAACTGGTTCCTACATTATGAGACAATGCAACACACAAAAATATATTTTGATTCGTACTACTGGATTGTACTGAGTAACTGGGGGTGAATGAAATAAGTAAAACTGGTTCGGTACATAATCTTAGAAGATGCATGCTAAGTGCAAGTAAACTCACCAAGAGACTGAAATAAACGTAAAGGTGAAGTATCTTAAAACATGAGTAACAACAATAATCTGATAAGATGGTGAATTAGCAGACTTGGTTTCTTAAAGCTTTATCTTTGTAGAATATGTAGAACTGAAGCTGAGATACGGTTAAATAGGAGTACTGTATGTGAATCTCATGTAAAGCTGAACATGTTGTAAAAACTATACTGAGGATAATGTATGAATACTAGGTCTTAAACTAGAGGGTGGAAACTGACATGACTCAAGTATCTGAATATACAAATATACTGAGCATGAATGCATGAATGTCCAAAACCAAACATAACATTTATTTAGATAATTTGATTAACCAAATAACTGATGCCTATGTGACCGAATGATTGAAATCTAAGTAAAGGGATAACTAATGTCTATATACTAAGTATATAATATCTAAATATGGACTAACTGATTTACGAACACTGAATAATTGAATAGATTATTATTGAATACAGAATAACTAACATCTGAATACTGATTAAATGGTTTGTGGATACTTATAAGATGTTATTTATTTATTGATTAACTGACAACTGTATACTGATTAAGTGACTACTGAATATAGATCATGTAAAACTTAGAATGCAAGACCAAGCTTAAACTTGTTTCTAACATGAGCTGTAATCTAAAAAACTGAGATCTGTATAACTAAATAACTAAAAATCTGTACGCTTTGTGAAGCAAACCTGATCTGAGACATACTGAATACTGACTGAAACAATGGGAGCTATCATGTAACCGACATAAACCATGTGAGCTATCATAGAGTCCAATATCTAACCCACATTAAGGAGGGTTGCACTATACTTTCCATTAGAGTAGAACTTAAACTGGTGTGATCACTAAACTGATGTCCCAGACCAGAGAGTCAAGCCTAAAATGACGGGTGACCCCCGAGGGGAAGTAAATCCTAAACTGATGGGTGACCCTATATATCCTACATTGTCTATGTTATTCTGGAACACAGGTACTTGTACTAATAACTCTTCCTAACTGACGGTGATGCCGCCATCCTTGGATTTGCTCAGTGCTAAATCCTACTCCCAATAGAAATACACTAAAATACTAACTGGTGCATGGACTAATAACTGATAACTGATAAGCCCAGGTCAGGGTATTTGAAAATAAAAGTTCATACAGATTCTAAGGTAATTATAAACATATAAATTGATAATGCTATACATGATCATGGTGTTCTGCTATACCCTAAATCCAAACCAATGTTAGGTTCATGCTTTAAGATTGTGAGAGATAAATTATTGTGATTTGGTGATTTGATGATTGAGTTTGATGTGTATTAAGGCCTCAAATAAGTCCAAACTATTAGACAAATCAAAATATCCCTTATCGATTGAGTTCTTGAGAATGATGTTGCTATAGTAAACTTCAAACAAGTATATCCTTTGTTTTACTAAGAATTTTTGAGCTCATTACCCACGAACAAATATATAATTTAATTATCTTCCCAACGATACCAATTTTGGCTAAATTTGATATCCGAGTGAAAAGTTAGAGCATTTTTTTGTACGAGGCAATGGGATACTGCAATTACACTGCTCAACAATGAAGCCAATACCGCTTATAGGTAAACCTTCAAATCAGATTCATCCTAAGGTAGTAGGACAGCACTATTAGCCCGCTCAGCAGTAAGCCTCAAAATTGGGATTTTAATGTCCAGGGACCATTTGGTCTTTTCCCATAGCCCCAAATCCACCTCAACACATGATTTAAGACCCAATAGAGCCATATTTTCTCATTATTTAACCAATTATTTGAATTAAAGTAGCCCTCTTTCAAGAACAAAAACCCTAGCCTCCACAATTCAAGAACAAATCTCAAGAATTCACCATCAGCTCTCACGAATTAATCAATCCAGCCATGTTAAGTGTTCATCCATGGGTTCCTTTCACCCATGGAGTCCATGTATCCAATTTTAAATTAAAAGTTGTGATTTTTACAAGCTATTGTGTTTTCAATTGTAATTTTAACCATGACCTCCCATGAATTTTAATTCTATGCCATGTTTACATGAAATTGTTGTTGTTAACAATCCCCACATGTTTTAATGTTGTTATTCACTGATTTAAATCACAATTAGTGTTGTTGGGGTTGAATTCCTTCTATTACTACAAGCTTTAAACTATTCCCGTGCTTAGATTGAGCTATGAATATCAAGTGTTTGTTGAAATGCCTACTAGAATAGATTTTTGAATAATTGTTTCTATGTTATGACCCAAAAACATAGTACTATTTTACTATTATTTATATCGAGTCATGGGGGTTATGAATACCGGAAATCTTAGATTTTTAATTAGTCTCAGTGTCTTCAAAATAGTTTTAGAATATGTTATGACCATTATTAGTTGAGTCAGTCTTCATAATTAGTTAAACTAAGATTACTTTAGATTTCAGCGTCCTTCAATTGGGAGTAGGATATAGCACCGAGCGAATGCAAGGATAACGGCTTCCTCTTTAGTTAGGAAGAGTCATTAGTAAGAGTCCTTGTGTTCTAGTACGGCGTAGCCAGCATAGGATGAGGTGTCACCCGTCAGATTAGGCTTGACTACCTCCCAGGGGTCACCATCAGATTATCCTCAACTTTATCTAGGTATCACCCGTCAGTTTAGGCTTCACATCCATGTTTTTCAGTAGCTTAGTGGAGCTATATAGCCATTGTTAGTACCCATGGAATAGTATTAACACCCTTCAACTGGGATTATAGGTTGAACCCCAATCAGTTTAGAGCGGGGCTTGTCGATTTGAAGATACCTCCCACAGTCTCAGTCCAGTAATCAGCTCAGTAATTCAGCTTCAGTGTTGTTTGACAATAGCATACATATATTAGATATTCAGTAATTAGATTTTAATAACTCAGCTTACAAATTATATTCAGAACATGTTTTTTGCTTGGTCATAAATATTCAGTATTTACAGATTTCATGCACACTTAGTACGTACATATTCCATTCTTTTTAATTTAGTATTTCCTGCTATTCAGTCAGTTATTATTTATGCACATGGAACAATGCCATATCAACCTACCAAATAGTATACTAGTACATTTAAAGTAATGATTGCATGCTCTTTTCTTACACTATGTTGTATTATTTCATAGGTTTGGACACCCAATTCCCGAATCGTGCATAGACTTTCCAAATTATCAGGCATTGCAGTGTGAGTCCTTATAATTTGAGGACAAACTATATTTATTATCATTCTTTCAGTTCAGTAATCAGTTAGAGTTAGTTGGGGCCTTTTTGATCAACTCCTATTCAGTCAGTAGAGGCATTTCAGACTAGTATAGATAGTTAGTCAGTTTTTGGATTTCAATTGTCATTATCAGCATTATTATTTTTGTCCTACAGACTTATCAGATTTATGATTTAAATTCTTATGGAATTCCTTAATTTATTTCCATGTATGATCTTTTAAGATAATTTTTACTCTATGCTCATAGCAGGTACCAGCTCATGAGTTAGCTTGTGGTCCCTCGAGATTGTAAGCACCATGTGGCGACCAGGGTATACTCTTGGGGCATTACAAAATTTGTATCAAATCCTAAAGTTTTAAAGCTTCCTAATGAGTTTGAAAGTCTCATTGAGTAGAGTCTTGTGCATGGGTGTGAAGGATGCCACACTTATGGACAGGAGGATACGAGATGTTTTTGGAAAAATTTCCCTTCATTCAGTATTTATGTCATACAAATGAGTGTGAGCTCTTTTTAAACTATCTTTCTAATTTATTCTTTCTTCGGTCACAAACCATGCCTCCTATAAAGGATACTAGAAGAAGGAATGGGAATCAACCCGCACCTTCGCCCATTTAGGAAGATCCCCTAAATGAGCATATCTCTTATACCAAATTCAGAGCCTCCTCCCGTACCTTATCTTACTTAGTAGCAGCTCTGATGATCATTAGGATGTAGTTTGTAATGCCCCGATTTTCTGAACTAGAATTCTATACGGTGCTCATGACCTCGAAGGACCACAAGCTAACCCATGACTGATATCTGTAACTGTAAACTGCATAATATCTCATAAAATATGCGGAAACATGAACTGTAAGGCCATAAGTTTCAATACTAATACATATTTTTAAAAAATGGTATATCAATACCAAAAAGAAATATAAATACTGAAGTCTGAACATCTAATCTGAAATCTAGTCTAAAAGCCTCTAACTGAACTACATAAGGACTTGATGGGACATATCCCCAATTAACTACAACTATTGAAATAAACAGAAAACTGAAATAGAAATAAAGTCATCATGTCCTCAAAGGATGAGGACTCACGTCTAACTCTGACTTCTGATCTTGGAATCTACTGCTGGTTTGGAGTTCATGCCTCTAAACCTATGGTGTAACATAAAAGAAAGCACCAAAGCACAAATGCGTCTGTACGTCTGAATGTACTAAGTATACGAGTGAGGTAGGCTAAATGCAACGGGTTATAAGAATGAAAAATACTGACTGATATGAATGTGAGAGTACATAAATGCATACATAACTATAACTGAACTCGTGGAGATACTGACTACTGAGTCTGCATACTGACAACATGAGTGTACTGATAATGAGATTCTAAAAGACTGAGTTTATTGATACTGATATGTAAATCACTAATAAGTGATGGATCTGATACTACATTACTGAATACTATGAGACTGATATTACATTACTGCTAAATGAATGATTATTTCTGATAGTTGGAATTATGAAGAACTGGTCTGATTGACTGTATCTGACATTCCTGAAGCTGAGTACTAATAGCATGAGTTCTGATAACTGTTGTGATTGATAGCGCAAGTGACTACATCTCACAGTCTATAAATCTAAGGGAAACTATCTGAGTTCCATTCTATTTCTGAGTTGTCTGTATCAGACAGCCCTGATATTCTGAAATCTGAATAGCTAAATTCTTTACTGAGATTGGTAGCTATAGTTGACAGTCCTGAAATTTGTAACTGAAACTATGGGAAGTAGTTATCTAACCGACATGCCCCAAATAAGTTATAACAGCTAAGCTGGGGTCCAATCTTTGCCCCGACTGGAGGGGTGTCAATATCGCGCCATTGGTAAGGAAATCTGTGAGAACCTTATACTGGCAGGTACTCAATGAGAATGGTGGGAATCCTAAACTGACGGGTTAATCTACTTCATCAACCCTAATCTAATGGGTTAAGATGTCTCAACCTACGCTGGCTACATAGTTCTGGAACACAAGGATGACTACTAAGAATCACACCCTGAACTGGCAGGTGAGTTCCCATCCTTGGGTTCACTTAGTTCTAACTTCTACTCCCATATAAAGGACACTAAACTAAATAACTAAGCTCAACTGAATAACTGAACTGAACTGATTAGCTAAACTTATACGGATTAACTGGACTAATATTAGTGGTATTATTTAGCAGAGCTAAACTAAGTTTATTGGATCCCAATGACTGATGGATTGTACTCAGTTATGAGGACTGGTTGAGAGTACTAAAGTTACTGAGATTGACTGTGAATACTGAGATTGCTGAGGCTACTGAGCACTGATATTACTGGACTACTAATATTACTGAGATTTTTGAGTTTTCCTGAGTCATATGACTGACTGAATTCTATAGATCATGGATTGAAAAAGAGTATCATGAACACATGACATGGCTTTAGGCAAACAACTATATCTTTCGGGTACAAGTACCCCCAGGACTTGATGGAAGGAAATTGACACAACTTGAATTTCTTGAGTACGCGACCATCAATAAAAATCCATAATACATGAGTAGGCGATTTCATGTCATCATAATATCTATCATGAATAGGAATGCTTATAATCAAGTCATAAATCTTATATTCTAATATCATGGAAACCATTCAAGCCTAAGGGAACGACAACATGTAATGTTTAGTTCATATTGTAATGATTTGGGGATATTATACTTCATGTATTTATTCAACATCTCAAACATGGTAGGGAAAGGATGGATATATTTTGTGTACATAATTTATATCTCCATTATCTTACATGTTTTATACCACAACAATAACAACACATAATTTGCATGGAAATTCATATTGGAGTGTATGACTAACATGAACTTGTTATTTAGATATCATGAAATCATGTAAATATGAAGTTGTAACATACTAGGCATTTTATCGAACACCTTGCATGCATTCTTTAAGGCATAGGTGGATTTCATACTTTTATTCTATCAATCTATCTAAAGATTGTGTTTTCAAACTAACAATATAACTTTCATGAGATATACAGTCAAGATACTATTATATAGCAAAACAAACAAGCATCAACATGGGTATGATCATATCACCACAATCAACCAATATTTTGTATTTTAAAGATTGATTCTTGAACTCCACGGACGAAAGAAATCCGTGGATGAACACTAAGCATACCTTGGAAGGGTGGTTCTTGATGATTGACGAAGGAATTTCCTTGAAATTTTATCTTCAAGCTTGATTGTGCAACCCTAGTTGTTTTTCTCCTATGGTGCTCTTGGATGATGAACTTTGAGATGTTAATAGGGTTGTAACGTGTTCAGAAGCTATATATTTCGTAGGGTTAAGTTTAGGAAAGTGTAAGGAGTGTTAAAACACTTAGTTACCCTCAAAATAACTCAAAACAGATTTTTTTTGGCATTGGAACTGACTTAGACAGTGCCTAACCAATCTCCTAAGTTTGGTTGGGCGGCACCTAACCAATCGCCTATCCTTACTGTCTCTCACGAAAATGGGCATAACTTTTCGCTCGGGAATTAGAGTAAGGCAAAATTTGTATCGTTAGAAAACTAATTTGATTCTCTACAATTTGGTAGGTCTAAATCAGACAATATACCACATTAACATTGAGTTATACTTGTTGAAAGATGACCCTTGTAAAATCGAGCACTAAAACTTGATGGATTCAAAAACTCTTAACTTGTATTATCTTAAGTGACTCATATGGACATGCTTAATGTATCATAATCCATATTATTAGTAGGATACTCATTGTAAGTCATGCACTAAAAACATATGGTTCGTCTCCTAGCGTAGAAACATATGGGGTATTACAATATCTCCCCCTTGGGAACATTCGTCTTTGAATAGAAATTAACTGAGGTGGGAGAGATGATAAGATGAAGTAAGTACAAGACATACACTACTAAAACATAGGTTCATGACTGAAATGACTGAAAGCTGAGCATAACATACTGAATATGTATATCTGATGCATTGGAAGATGATTCATGAATATAAGACTTAGGATTCTAATAAAGTGCGTTTTCTCAAAATGAGAATGCATATCTGATGCACAACTGAAAGGCTGAATCCATGCATATCTAATGCATGATTATATGACTGACATGATACGTGAATGCGTAACTGAAAGTACTGATGGTATATCTGATGCGTGAATTCATGACTAAACTTACTCATAAACATGCAATGGTAAAGGTATTAAGTTTGAACTGAAAACTGAGCTTGGAACTGAATACCAAGTTTGGTACTGAAATATGAACATGAGAACGAGTAAGTTTAAGGAAAACTGTTACCTTGAACTGAAAATACCGATAAGTTTGAGATTAATTACTCCATATCCATGATCGGAAACATGAGAACATAACTGAGTCTAGGATGTGGAAGATATACTGAATATCATGATTTGAAATAAATCATGAAAACATGGCATACGACTGAAGTTGAAGCATGCGGGTTATCTTATGAGTACCCCTTCTCTAAACTGGATTCATCAAAAGAAAAGAGAGCAGCATGAATATGTCATGAAATTTTGGGGTTATGATGTATCTCCCCCTTAGGACACTATGTCCCTCAAAGAATACTGACTTGGATGAGCTACTGAGGGAAATTGAGGTGATGCGCAAGAGACCTAGGAACTGAGTCATGGCTGAATATCTAGGATCTAAAACTGAGACATGATACATGAACTTAGCTGAACACAAGTGCATTAATACACTAACTTATCTGTTTAACTGAATAACTGATAGCTGAATACTGGATCTACAAAGCTAAAATTTACTTAGTCTGAATAGCTGGGCTAAGATTTTTGAGTTTTATGCATAGGAGATAAGGACTAATTGAGTAGAATAAGGTATCTAAGCATAGATTCATGAAGTCTGTATTATTTTCGAATGCGAGACAAAGTGTACAACATGGCTCTGAGGTATTCAATAAACTGGGGCACTGAAACACTGATAACTGAGTACTAACAACCTAAATACTATGGTCAAGAATATCTGGAGCTGAACTGAGTTTCAAATCTGGTTACTGAACTAAAAATAACATTATAACTTAGCCTATAGCTAGTACAGAAGTGCTAAATTAAAGGACTGAACACTGATCACTGAGTGCTGGATACTGAAAGTCTATTGAGTTAGCAATTGAGTTTTTGATGGGTACATGCTGGGGACTGAGATAAGTCAAGGATCTACATGTACACTTATACTTTGTACTTTCCCAACTTCTAAATACGACCGCTTGCTAGACGCTTACTTGCACATTTATCATGACATTCAAGCCTATCTTCACAACTACACCCTCGTGCAAAGTAAGCATGCAACAATCTTCTCTTATCTAAACAACTGCTCATCACTACACTGTTCCATAAGGAGAGCTAACTAGATGAGTAAATCAAGAGGACCTAAAACATGAATTGATACAAACTAAACTTGACACATTACTGAAACTTGAGGAATAAAATATCAATAGTTTAGATTTACCAATAAGGTCTGGACTGAGGATATACATGACATAGTTTAAATATATCTGATCTGTAGGGGCATAGCATGAGTCATGCAAGCTAAGTATACTGGAAAGCATGATATGCGTACATGAGTCATGAGTTGCATGACCTGAGTCTAAAGTTCTTTGTACTCATGGGATATGATTCGAATACTGAGGGAGCTGGAACAGAACCCCTTATACTGGGAACTGAAGGCGCACATAATCCCATGGAAAGTGTGTGAAAGTAGATTGTTCTCATGGAATATGACTGGTACTGTGGAGTAAAAGAGACTCCTTATGCTGGAAATTAAATTCATACATGATTATAGTTCGTGACCATAGAGTTGGTATGCAATGTCTGAGTTGGTTTTGTGATAGCTGAAGTGAAAAACTCTACACTGAGATGAGAATTGGTCTGGAGATGTCTTCCCTTACTGCTTTCTATACATACTGGCTCTACTACTGAAATTTGAGGGCCTGCCTTAGGTACTTGATGTACCATCACATACCTACATTATGTTCAACACCTGTCTATCTTACTAAACAGATCATCTGATTCTATTTCCTCATATACTGCTAATATCACATTCACGCCTTTATGCTTCATTTTGAGTCAATAAACTTAAGTGTTTAGTTCGTACTGTTCAAGCCAACTGATCTAATCCCTATGAATACATAATCTGATCAAATAGAATAATACTATCCCAACTCTACTACAGTTAAACTTCTGGGTTGAAGAATGAGTTCTCAAGATCATGAATAAAATCTGTATGACGTTGGAACAATAATAAACTAATGGGATACTGTTTGAGTGTGTTGCTATTCTCATAACTTACCGTAGGGACTATCTGAGAAAGCCCTGTCTTAAGGACTTTGAACTTCACTGTTTCTATTACCTTAACAGTAAGGTAAAGTAAACATGAGGGGTGCATGATAAGAATCTACATGGTTTCCTTAAAGAAACTTGCTATAGCATGATCTTGAGACATGAAAGAAAGGAAACTGTACCTAAAACATCTCATAGCCTCTTGCACATAAGTGTGGTATACAACACGCCCATGTACTAGACTCTACTTGATACAACTTTCAGACTTCCTAGGACACTATTGAACCTTAGGCTTTGATACCAAGTTTGTAACACCCCAATTTTCTGAACCAGAATGCTACACGGTGCTCATGACCCTGAAGGACCACAAGCTAACCTATGACTGATATTTGTACATATAAACTGCATAATATCTCATAAAATATATGGAAACATGCACTGTGAGGCCATAAGGTTCAATACTAATACATATTTGACAAAAATGGTATAACAATACTAAAAAGAAACATAAATACTGAAGTATGAACATGTAATCTGAAATCTAGTCGGAAAGCCTCTAACTGAACTGAATAAGGAGTTTATGGGACATGTCCCCAACTAAATTCAACTACTAAAATCAACAAAAAACTAAAATAGATATGAAATCATCATATCTTCGAAGGATGAGGACTCACGTCTTACTCTGACTACTAATCTTGGAATCTACTTCTGATTTGGAGCTCATGCCTCTAAACCTATGGGGTAACATAAGAGAAAGCACCATAGCGCAAATGTGTCAGTATGTCTCAATGTATGGAGTATACGAGTGAGGTATGAAAAATGCAAAGGGTTATATGCATGAAAAATACTAACTGATATGAACATGAGAGCACATACATGCATAAATAACTATAACTAAACTCATGGAGATACTGACTACTGAGTCTGAAAACGGACAACATGAGCGTACTGATAATGAGATTCTGAAAGACTGAGTTTACTGATATTGATATGTAAATCACTAATAAGTGATGGATCTAATATTATATTTCTGAATACTGAGAGACTGATATTGCATTACTGATAAATGAATAATTGTTTCTGGCAGTTCAAATTATAAAGAATTGGTCTGATTAACTATATCTGACAGTCCTGAAGCTGAGTACTGATAGCATGAGTTTTGATAACTGTTGTGATTGATAGAATAAGTGACTATATCTCACAATCCATAAATCTGAAGAAAACAATTTGAGTTCCATTCTATTTCTGAGTTAACTGTATGTGACAGCCCTGATATACTAAAATCTGAATAGCTATGTGAGTTCTTTACTGAGATTGGTAGCTATAGCTGACAGTCCAAAAATCTGTAACTGAAACTGTGGGAAGTAGTTATCTAAACGACATGCCCCAAATACGCTATAATAGCTAAGCTGGGGTCCAATTTCCGCCCCGACTGGTGGGGTGTCAATACCGCACCACTGGTAAGGACATCCATGAAAACCCTATACTGACAGGTACTCAATGAGAATGGTGGGAACCATAAACTGACGTGTTAAGCCACCTCATCAACCCTAATCTGACGGGTTAAGATGTCTAAACATACACTGGCTACGTAGTTCTGGAACACAAGGATGACTACTAAGAATCATACCCTGAATTGGCGGATGACTTCCCATCCTTGGGTTCACTCGGTGCTAACTTCTACTCCTATCTGAAGGACACTGAACTGAATAACTAAGCTGAACTGAATAACTGAACTGAATAGATTAGCTGAACTGATGCTGATTAACTGGACTGATACTAGTGGTATTGTTTAGCAGAGCTAAACTATGTTTATTGGATTCCAATGACTGACGGAATGTACTGAGTTCTGAGGACTGGTTGAGAGTACTAAAGTTACTGAGATTGACTACGAATACTGATGTTGCTGAGGTTACTGATCACTGAGATTATTGTACTACTGATATTACTGAGATTTTTGAGTTTTCTTGAGTTACATGACTGACTGAATTCTATAGATCATGGCTTGACTGAGAGTATTGTGAAAAAATTACATGGCCCTAGGCACACGACTATATTGTTTGGGTACAAGTAACCCTAGGACTCGATGAAAGGAAACTGACACAACTTGAATTTCTTGAGTACACGACCATCAATAAAAATCCATAATACATGAGTGGGGGATTTCATGAAGTACATGGTTATCACAATATCTATCATGAATAGGAATGCTTATAATCAAGTCATAAATCTCATATTCTAATATCATGGGCATTCTGACAACATATACTATTCATAGCAATCGCATGGAAACCATTCAAGCGTAAGGGAACGAGAACATATAACGTTTAGTTCATATTGTAATGATTTGGGGATATTATACTTCATGTATTTATTCGACATCTCAAACATGGTAGGGAAAGCATAGATATATTTTGTGTACATAATTTATACCTCCATTATCATACATGCTTTATACCACAACAATAACAACACGTAATTTGCATGGAAATTCATATTGGAGTGTATGACTAACATGAACTTGTTATTTAGATATCATGAAATCATGTAAATATGAAGTTCTAGCATATTAGGCATTTTATCGAACACCTTGCATGCATTCTTTAAGGCATAGGTGGATTTCATACTTGCATTCTATCAAACCATCTAAAGATCATATTTTTCAACTAACAAATCAGATTCATCCTAAGGTAGTAGGTCACCGCTATTAGCCCGCTCAGCACTAATCCTCAAAATTGGGATTTTAATATCCAAGGACCATTTGGTCTTTTCCCATAGCCCCAAATCCACCCAAACACAAGATTTAAGTCCCAATAGAGCTATATTTTCTCATTATTTAACCAATTACTTAAATTAAAGTAGTCCTCTTTCTAGAACAAAAACCCTAGCCTCCACAATTCAAGAACAAATCTCAAGAATTCACCATCAACTCTCACGAATTAATCAATCCAGGCATGTTAAGTGTTCATCCATGGGTTCCTTTCACCCATGGAGTCCAAGTATCAAATTTTAAATTAAAAGTTGTGATTTTTACAAGCTATTGTGTTTTCAACTGTAATTTTAACCATGACCTCCCATGAATTGTAATTCTATGCCATGTTTACATGAAATTGTTGTTATTATCAAACCGCACATGTTTTAATGTTGTTATTCATTGATTTAAATCACAATTAGTTTTGTTGAGGTTGAATTTCTGCTATTACTACAAGCTTTAAACTATTCCCGTGCTTAGCTTGAACTATGCATATCAAGTGTTTGTTGAAATGCCTACTAGAATAGATTTTGAATAATTGTTTCTATGTTATGTCCCAAAAACTTAGTACTATTTTACTATTATTTCTATCGAGTCCTGGGGGTTATGAATACCGGAAATTGAAGTTTTTTAATTATTCTCAGTGTCTTCAAAATATTTTCAGAATATGTTATGAGCGTTATTAGTTGAGTCAGTCTTCATAATTAGTTAAACTAAGATTACTTCAGAATTTAGCGTCCTTCAATTGGGAGTAGGATATAGCACCGAGCGAATGTAAGGATAACGGCTTCCTATTTAGTTAGGAAGAGTCATTAGTAAGAGTCCTTGTGTTCTAGTACTACGTAGAAAGCATAGGATGAGGAGTCACCCATCAGATTAGGCTTGTCTACCCCCCAGGGGTCACCATCAGATTATCCTCAACTTCATCTAGGTATCACCCGTCGGTTTAGGCTTGACATCCTTTTTTTTTAGTAGCTTAGTAGATCCATATAACCATTATTAGTACCCATGGAATAGTATTAACACCCTTCAACAGGGGTTACAGGTTGAACTCCAATCAGTTTAGAGCGGGGTATGTCGGTTAGATGATACCTCCTAGAGTCTCAGTCCAGTAATCAGCTCAGTAATTTAGCTTCAGTGTTGTTTGACCATAGCATACATATATTCGATATTTAGTTATCATATTTTAATAACTCAGCTTACAAATTATATTCAGAACATGTTTTGTCCTTGGTCGTACACATTCAGTATTTACAGATTTCATGCATACTTAGTACTTACAGATTCCATGCTTTTTAATTTAGTATTTCCTGCTGTTCAGTCAGTTATTATTCATGCACATGAAAACATACCATATCAACCTACCAAATAGTATACTTAACTTTTAAAGTACTGATCGCATGCTCTTTTCTTACACTATGTTGTATCATATCATAGGTTTGGACACCCAGTTCCCGGATCGTGCATAGACTTTCCAGATTATCAGCCATTGCAGGGTGAGTCCTTATATTTTGAGGACAAAATATATTTATTTTCATTCTTTCAGTTCAGTAGTAAGTTGGAGTTAGTTGGGGCCAGTCTGATCAACTCCTATTCAGTCAGTAATGGTTTTTCAGACTAGTACAGATAGTTAGTCAGTTATTGGATTTCAGTTGTCATTATCAGCATTATTATTTTTGTCCTACAGACTTATTAGATTTATGATTTAAATTCTTATGGAATTCCTTAATTTATTTCCATATATGATCTTTTAATATAAGTTTTACTCTGTGCTCATAGCAGGTACCAGCTTATGGGTTAGCTTGCGGTCCCTCGAGACTGTAAGCCCCGTGTGATGCCCAGGGTATACTCTAGGGGCATTACAAAATTTGTATTAAGGCCTAAAGTTTTAAAGCGCCCTAATGAGTTTCAAAGTTGCTTGAATAAAGTCTTGTGCATGGGTGTGAAGGATGCCACACTTATGGACAGGAGGATACGAGTGTTTTTGGAAAAATTTCCCTTTATTTAGTATTTATGTCATACAAATGAGTGTGAGATCTTTTTCAACTATCTTTCTAATTTATTCTTTCTTCGATTACAAACCATGCCTCCTACAAAGGATAACAGAAGAAGGAATGGGAATCAACCCGCACCTTCACCAATTTAGGAAGATCCCCTAAATGAGCATGTCTCTTATACAAAATTCAGAGCCTCCTACCCTACCTTATCTTACTCAATAGCAGCTCTGATGATCATTAAGATGTAGTTTGTAATGCAAGAATTTTCTAAACTAGAACGCTACATGGTGCTCATGACCCTGAAGGACCACAAGCTAACCCATGACTGATATATGTACCTGTAAACTGCATAATATCTCATAAAATATGCAGAAACATGAACTGTCAGTCCATAAGGTTCAATACTAATACATATTTTTAAAAAATGGTATATCAATACCAAAAAAAAAATACTGAAGTTTGAACATCTAATCTAAAATTTAGTCTGAAAGCCTCTAACTGAACTGAATAAGGAGCTGATGGGACATGTCCCCAACTTACTTCAACTATTAAAATAAATAGTAAACTAAAATAGAAATGAATCATCATGTCCTCGAAGGATGAGGACTCACGTCTAACTATGACTGCTGATCCTAGAATCTACTGCTGGTTTGGAGTTCATGCCTCTGAACCTATGGTGTAACATAAGAGAAAGCACCATAACGCAAATGCGTCAGTACGTCTGAATGTACTAAGTATACAAGTGAGGTAGGCTAAATGCAAAGGGTTATATACATGAAAACTACTGATTGATATGAATGTGAGAGTACATAAATGCATACATAACTGTAACTGAACTCGTAGAGATATTGACTAATGAGTCTAAATACTGACAACATGAGTGTACTGATAATGAGATTCTAAAAGAGTGAGTTTACTAATATTGATATGTAAATCACTGATAAGTGATGGATCTAATACTACATTACTGAATACTAATAGACTGGTATTACATTACTGATAAATGAATGATTGTTTCTGACAGTTGGAATTATGAAGCACTGGTCTGATTGACTGTATCTGATAGTCCTGAAGCTGAGTACTAATAGGATGAGTTCTGATAACTGTTGTGACTGATAGCATAAGTGACTATATCTAATAGTCCATAAATCTAAGAGAAACTATCTAGTTCCATTCTATTTCAGAGTTGATTATATCTGACAGCCCTGATATACAAAAACTGAATAGTTATCTGAGTTCTTTACTGAGATTGGTAGCTATAGCTGACAGTCCTGAAATTTGTAACTAAAACTATGGGAAGTAGTTATCTAACCGACATGCCCCAAATAAGTTATAATAGCTAAGCTGGGGTCTAATTTCTGCCCCGACTGGTGGGGTGTCAATACCGCGCCACTGGTAAAGAAATCTGTGCGAACCCTATACTGGCAGGTACTCAAAGAGAATGGTGGGAACCCTAAACTGATAGGTTGAGACACCTCATCAACCCTAATTTGACGGGTTAAGATGTCTTAACCTACGCTGGCTACGTAGTTCAGGAACACAAGGATGACTACTAAGAATCACACCCTGAACTGGTGGGTGAGTTCCCATTCTTGGGTTCACTCGGTGCTAACTTCTAATCCCATATGAAGGACACAAAACTGAATAAATACGCTCAACTGAATAACTGAAGTGAATAACTGAACTGAACTGATTAGCTGAACTGATACTGATTAACTGGTTTGATACTAGTGGTATTGTTTAGCAGAGCTAAACTAAGTTTACTGGATTCCAATGACTGACGGATTGTACTGAGTTCTGAGGACTGGTTGAGAGTACTGAAGTTATTGACATTGACTGTGAATATTGAGGTTGCTGAGGGTACTGAGAACTAAGAATACTGGATTACTGGTATTACTGAGATTTTTGATTTTTCCCTAGTCACATGACTGACTGAATTCTATAGATCATGGCTTGACTGAGAGTATCATGAAAACATGACATGGCTCTAGGAACACAGCTATATCTTTTGGGTACAAGTAACCCCAGGACTCGATGGAAGGAAATTGACACAACTTGAATTTCTTGAGTACACGTCCATCAATAAAAATCCATAATACATGAGTGGGGGATTTCTTGAAGTACATAGTCATCATAATATCTATCATGAATAGGAATGCTTATAATCAAGTCATAAATCTTATATTCTAATATCGTGGGCATTCCGACAACATATACTATTCATAGAAATCGCATGGAAACCATTCAAGCGTAAGGGAACGACAACATGTAATGTTTAGTTCATATTGTAATGATTTGGGGATATTATACTTCATGTATTTATTCAACATCTCAAACATGGTAGGGAAAGAATGGATATATTTTGTGTACATAATTTATATATCCATTATCATACATTCTTTATACCACAACAATAACAACACATATTTTACATGGAAATTCATATTGGAGTGTATGACTAACATGAACTTGTTATTTAGATATCATGAAATCATGTAAATATGAAGTTGTAACATACTAGGCATTTTATCGAACACCTTGCATGCATTCTGTAAGGCATAGGTTGATTTCATACTTGTATTCTATCAATATATCTGAAAAACGTGTTTTTCAACTAACAACATAACTTTCATGAGATATACAGTCACGATACTATTATATAGCAAAACAAACAAGAATCAAAATGGGTATGATCATATCACCACAATCAACCAAGCTTTTGTATTTTGAAGATTGATTCTTGAACTCCACAGACGAAAGGAATCAGTGGATGAACGCTAAGCATACCTTGGAAGGGAGGTTCTTGATAATTGACTGAGGAATTTCCGTGAAATTTTATCTTCAAGTTTGATTGTACAACCCTAGTTGTTATTCTCCTATGGTTCTCTTGGATGATGAACTTTGAGATGTTAATAGGGTTGTAATGTGTTTAGAAGCAATAAATTTTGTAGGGTTAAGTTTAGGGACGTGTAAAAGACTTAATTACCCTCAAAATTACTGAAAACAGAGTGTTTTTGGCATTCGAACTGACTTAGGCGGCGCCTAACCAATCGGCTAAGATTGGTTGGGCGGCGCCTAACCAATCGCCTATCCTTACTGTCTCTCACGAATATGGGCATAACTTTTCACTCGGGTATTGGAGTAAGGCAAAATTTATATAGTTAGAAAGCTAATTTGATTCTCTACAATTTGGTGTGTCTAAATCAGCCAAAATACCACATGAACATCGTGTTATACTTTTTCAAAGATGAACCTTGCAATATCGAACACTAAAAACTTGATGGATTCAAAAACTCTTAACTTGTATTACCTTAAGTGACTCATATGAACATGCTTAACCTATCATAAGCCATTTTATTAGTAGGATACTCATTGTAAGTCATGCACTAAAATGCTACCCATATGATAAGAGGTTTTATACGTAGGAAAAATCATTCGTCTCCTAGCTTAGAAACATACGGGGTATTACAATGTCTCCCCCTTGGGAACATTCGTCCTCGAATGGAAATTAACTGAGGTGGGAAAGATGATAAGATGAAGTAAGTACAAGACATACACTACTGAAACATGGGTTCATGACTGAAATGACTGAAAGCTGAGCATAACATACTCAACATGCAGATCAAAATGAGAATGCATATCTGATGCACAACTGAAAGGATGAATCCATGCATATCTGATATATGATTATATGACTGACATGATACGTGAATGCATGACTGAAAGTACTGATGAGTTGATCACATATATCTGATGCGTGAATTCATCACTAAACTTACTCATGAACATGCAATGGTAAAGGTATCAAGTTTGAAATGAAAACTGAGTATGGAACTTAATACCAAGTTTGGTACTGAAATATGAACATGAGAACAAGTAAGTTTAAGGAAAACTGTTACCTTGAACTGAAAATACCGATAAGTTTGAGATTAATTACTCCATATCAATGATTGGAAATATGAGAACATAACTGAGTCTAGGACGAGGTAGACATACTGAATATCATGATCTGAACTAAATCTTGAAAACATGGCATATGACTGAAGTTGAAGCTTGAGGGTTATCTTATGAGTACCCCTTCTCCAAACTGGATTCATCAAAAGAAAAGAGAGCAGCATGTTTATGTCATGAAATTTTAGGGTTAGGATGTATCTCCCCCTTGGGACACTATGTCCCTCAAAGAATACTGACTTGGATGAGCTATTGAGGGAAATTGAGGTGATGCGCAAAACACCTAGGACCTGAGTCATGACTGAATAGCTAGGATCTGAAACTGAGACATGATACATGAACTGTGCTGAACATGAGTGCATTAATACACTAACTTATCTGGTTAACTGAATAACTAAAAGATGAATACTGGATCTGCAAAGCTAAACTGTACTTAGTCTAAATAGCTAGGCTAAGATTTTTGAGTTTTATGCATAGGAGATAAGGACTAACTGAGTAAAATAAGGTATCTAAGCATGGATTCATGAAGTCTGTATTATTTTCCAATGCGAGACAAAGCGTACGACATAGCTCTGAGGTATTCTATAAACTGGGGCACTAAAACACTGATAATTGAGTACTAACAACCTAAATGATATGGTCAAGCATTTTTGGAGCTGAACGGAGTTTTAAATCTGGTTATTGAACTAAAAATAACATTATAACTAAGCCTATAGCTTGTACAGAAGTACTAAACTCTACGACTGATCACTGATCACTGAGTGCTGGATACTGAAACTATAATTGAGTTGGCAATTGAGTTTTTGATGGCTACATGTTGGGGACTGACATAAGTCAAGGATCTAAATGTACACTTACACTTTATACTTTCCCAACTTCTAAATGCGACCCCTTGATAGATGCTTACTTGCACATTTATCATGACATTCAAGCCTATCTTCACAACTACACCCTCGTGCAAAGTAAGCATGCAACAATCTTCTCTTATCTAAACAACTACTCATCACTACACTGTTCCATAAGGAGAGCTAACTGGAGGAGTAAATCAGGGGACCTGAGACAAGAATAGATACAAACTAAACTTGTCACATGACTGAAACTTGAGGAATGAAATATCAATAGTTTAGATTTAACAATAAGGTCTGAACTGAGGATATACATGACATAGTTTAAATGTATCTGATCTATAGGGTCATAGCATGAGTCATGGAAGCTAAGTATACTGGAGAGCATGATATGAGTACATGAGTCATGAGCTGCATGACCTGAGTCTAGAGTTTTCTATACTCATGGGATATGATTCGAATACTGAGGGAGCTGGAACTGAACCCCTTATACTGGGAACTGAAGGCGCACATAATCTCATGGAAATTTTGTGAAATTAGATTTTTCTCATGGAATATGACTCATACTTTGGAGTAAAAGGGACTCCTTATGCTGGAAATTGAATTCATGCATGATTATAGTTCGTGACCATAGAGTTGGTATGCAATGTCTGAGTTGGTTGCATGATTGCTGAAGTGAAAAACTCCACACTGAGATAAGAATGGGTCTGGAATTGTCTTCCCTTACTGCTTTCTATACATACTGGCTCTACTACTGAAATCTGAGGGCCTGGCTTAGGTACTTGATCTACTACCATCACATACCTACATTATGTTCAAGACCTTTCTATCTTACTAAACACATCATCTGATTCTGTTACCTCACATACTGCTAATATCACATTCACACCTTCATACTTCATTTTGAGTTAATAAACTTAAGTGTTTAGCTCGTACTGTTCAAGCCTACTGATCTAATCCCCATGAATACATAATCTGATCAAATAGAATAATACTATCCAAACTCTACTACTGTAAAAATTTGGGTTCAAGAATGAGTTCTCAAGATCATAAATAAAATATGTACGACCTTGGAACAATAATGAACTGATGGGATACTGTTTGAGTGTGTTACTATTCTCATAACTGACCGTAGGGACTGTTTAAGAAAGCCCTATCTTTAGGTCTTCGAACTTCACTGTTTCTATTACCTTAAAAGTAAGGTAAAGTGAGCATGAGGGGTGCATGATATAAATCTACATGGTTTCCTTAAACAAACTTGCTATAGCACAATCTTGAGACATGAAAGAAGGGAAACTGTACCTAAAACATCTCATAGCTTCTTGCACATAAGTGTGGTGCACAACAAGCCCATGTACTAGACTCTACTTGATGTAGCTTTCAGACATCCTAGGAAACTATTGAACCTTAGGCTCTGATACTAAGTTTGTAACACCCTGATTTTCTGAACCAGAACGCTACACGGTGATCATGACCCCGAAGGACCAGAAGCTAACCCATGACTGATATTTGTACCTATAAACTGCATGATATCTCTTAAAATATATGGAAACATAAACTGTGAGGACATAAGGTTCAATACTAATACATATTTGAAAAAAATCGTATATCAATACCAAAAAGAAACATAAATACTGAAGTATGAACATGTAATTTGAAATATAGTCTGAAAGCCTCTAACTGAACTGAATAAGGAGTTGATAGGACATGTCCCCAATTGACTCCAACTACTAAAATAAACAAAAAACTGAAATAGAAATGAAATAATCATATCCTCAAAGGATGAGGACTCACGTCTTACTATGACTACTGATCTTGGAATCTACTGCTGATTTGGAGCTCATGCCTCTGAACCTATGGTGTAACATATGAGAAAGCACCATAGCGCAAATGCGTCAGTATGTCTAAATGTACTGAGCATACGAGTGAGGTATGAAAAATGCAAAGGGTTATATGTATGAAAAATACTGACTGATATGAACATGAGAGTACATACATGCATACGTAACTGTAACTAAACTCGTGGAGATACTGAATACTGAGTCTAAATAATGACAACATAAGCGTAGTGATAACGAGATTCTGAAAGACTGAGTTTACTGATATTGATATATAAATCACTAATAAGTGATGGATCTGATACTGTATTACTGAATACTAAGAGACTGATATTGCATTACTAATAAATGAATGATTGTTTCGGGCAGTTCAAATTATAAAGAACTGGTCTGATTAACTGTATCTGACAGTCCTGAAGCTAAGTACTGATAGAATAAGTTCTAATAACAGTTGTGATTGATAGCATAAGTGACTATATCTCACAATCCATAAATCTGAAGAAAACTATCTGAGTTCCATTCTATTTCTGAGTTGACTGTATCTGACAGCCCTGATATACTAAAATATGAATAGCTATCTGAGTTCATTACTGAGATTGGTAGCTATAGCTGATAGTCCTAAAATCTATAACTGAAACTATGGGAAGTAGTTATCTAACCGACATGCCCCAAATATGCTATAATAGCTAAGTTGGGGTCCAATATCTGCCCCGATTAGAGGGGTGTCAATACCGCGCCACTGGTAAGGACATATATGAGAACCCTATACTGACAGGTACTCAATGAAAATGGTGGGAACCATAAACTGACGAGTTAAGCCACCTCATCAACACTAATCTGATGGGTTAATATGTCTCAACCTCCGCTAGCTCCGTAGTTCTGGAACACAAGGATGACTACTAAAAATCATACCCTGAACTGGAGGATGAGTTCCCATCCTTGGGTTCACTCGATGCTAACTTCTACTCCCATCTAAAGGACACTGAACTGAATAACTAAGCTGAACTAAATAACTGAACTGAACTGATTAGCTGAACTGATACTGATACTAGTGGTATTGTTTAGCAGAGCTAAACTAAGTTTATTAGATTCCAATGACTGACGGAATGTACTGAGTTCTGAGGACTAGTTGAGAGTACTGAAGTTACTGAGATTGACTACAAATACTGATGTTGCTGAGGTTACTGATCACTGAGATTATTGTACTACTGATATTACTGAGATTGTTGAGTTTTCCTGAGTCACATGATTGACTGAATTCTATAGATCATGGCTTGACTGAGAGTATCGTGAAAAAATTACATAGCCCTAGGCACACAACTATATTTTTTGGGTACAAGTAACCCCAGGACTCGATGAAAGGAAACTGACACAACTCGAATTTCTTGAGTACACGACCATCAATAAAAATCCATAATACATGAGTGGGGGATTTCATGAAGTACATGGTCATCATAATATCTATCATGAATAGGAATGCTTATAATCAAGTCATAAATCTCATATTCTAATATCATGGGAACTTCGACAATATATACTAGTCATAGCAATTGCATGTAAACCATTCAAGCATAAGGGAATGACAACATGTAACGTTTAGTTCATATTGTAATGATTTGGGGATATTATACTTCATGTATTTATTTAACATCTCAAGCATGGTAGGGAAAGCATGGATATATTTTGTGTACATAATTTATATCTCCATTATCATACATGCTTTATACCACAACAATAACAACACATAATTTGCATGGAAATTCATATTGAAGTGTATGACTAACATGAACTTGTTATTTAGATATCATGAAATCATGTAAATATGAAATTCTAGCTTAATAGGCATTTTATCGAACACCTTGCATGCATTCTTTAAGGAATAGGTGGATTTCATACTTGCATTCTATCAAACCATCTAAAGATCATATTTTTCAACTAACAACATAACTTTCATGAGATATACAGTTGTGATACTATTATATAGCAAAACAAACAAGCATCAACATGGGTATGATCATATCACCACAATCAACCAATCTTTTATATTTTAACGATTGATTCTTGAAGTCCACAGATGAAAGGAATCCGTTGATGAACACTACGCATACCTTGGAAGGGAGGTTCTTGATGATTGATGGAGGAATTTCCTTAAAATTTGATCTTCAAGCTTAATTGTGCAAACCTATTTGTGTTTCTCCTATGGTGCTCTTGAATGATGAGCTTTGAGATGTTAATAGGGTTATAATGTGTTTAGAAGCTATATATTTTGTAGGGTTAAGTTTGGGGACGTGTAAGAAGTATTAAAAGACTTAATTACCCTCAAAATAACTCAAAACGGAGTGTTTTTGGCATTGGAACTGACTTAGGTGTCGCCTAACCAATCGCCTAAGTTTGGTTGGGTGGCGCCTAACTAATTGCCTATCCTTACTGTCTCTCATGAAAATGGGCATAACTTTTTGCTCGGGTATTAGATTAAGGCAAAATTGGTAACGTTGGAAAGATAATTCAATTCTATAAAATTTGGTGGGTCTAAATTAGCCCAAATACCACATTAACATCGAGTTATACTTGTACAAAGATGACCCTTACAAAATCGAACACTAAAACTTGATGGATTCAAAAAATCTTAGCTTGTATTATCTTAAGTGACTCATATGAACATGCTTAATATATCATAAGCTATTTTATCACTAGGATACTCATTATAAGTAATGCACTAAAATGCTACGCACAGGATAGGAGGTTTCATACGTAGGAAAAATGGTTTGTCTCCTAGCTTAGAAACATATGGGGTATTACATTGTCCTACTTAGACTTATGGCTCTTGATCATCAGATTGAGGTATGGAAGCATAGGGAGAAAAAAAGAGTAACAGGAATAGGATAGGTAGATTTAATTTTTCTTAGTTTGAGGGTAGTAACCATTCTCAGTTTAGCTAGAAGTATTTAACTTGAGTTCCATCTTCAGCTAGTGTGCCAATATCAAAGTTCAGGAGTGATAGTTGAGAAGGGGTGCCAGGCTAAAAAACCTAGGCTAGTGTGAGCAGTGGTCGTAACAATCTCCTTTGTAGAAAGTGTGGTAAGAATCATAAGGGCGTATGTAGAGCAAGCAATTATGTGTATTTTGGATATGGTGAGTCAGGCCACAAAGTCAAAGAATGTAATAAGGCTGGTCCACAGAGTCAACATAGTCATCCTCTAGTCTCATCTAGTCGCCTGACTTAGTAGGGTGCCACTTCCAGTGCCACCAGCGGTCAACGTCAAAATGGAATTTATACACTCTAGTCTTGACATGATTAGGAAAGTTCTCCTGATGAGGATATGGGTACATTACAGGCCTTTCATATTCTTAGGTATGTTTTACTAGACCCCAGAACCTCGCTTTCTTTTATAACCCCTTATATAGCTGTCAATTTAAGTGTTAATCATTAAAATTTAGTAGAGTCTTTATCTGTGTCTACATCAGTGGGTAGATCTATCCTAGCTAGAAGGGTGTACAAATACTGCCCGATTTTTGTATCCCAAAAAATTACTTCAGTTGATTTCAGAAATAGAGCCATTTGGTTAAAGTTATCGAATGAACCGATCATTGAATAAAGTGGTAGTACATCAGTTCTTAGGAGTCAGATATGTCTTTCGATTCTTTCTCATAATCCTATTATAGTATATGATCTAGAATTAGAGTAGTGAAACTAGGAGTTTAGCAACAGTAGTAGAGTTGGGATAGTATTATCTGAATTCGGGCAGATTATGTTTCATAGGGTTAGTTGTATGAAAAGTGAATCAGTAGGTTTGAAGCGGTGTATGCAAAAATTTTGGTTTTTTCATTCAAAACATATTTTGTGGATATGATAGTTGTAGGCTATGATGAAAGTAGTATGGTTATGAAAGATTTGGTGAGATTTTTGTTATGTTTTAGAAACAAAGTTTGAATCTTCG
Source organism: Capsicum baccatum var. pendulum (assembly GCA_030864225.1). Lineage (NCBI taxonomy): Eukaryota > Viridiplantae > Streptophyta > Magnoliopsida > Solanales > Solanaceae > Capsicum > Capsicum baccatum. Next base: position 200,826,959 of record CM061553.1, read on the forward strand.
AAGGTTGAGCTAATGTAAAGAGGATTTGAAAATTCTATGTTAGTCAATTTGAAGTTGTTACATGATTATTGTTGGGGCTTTAGAGTGCTAAGAGTTGTATCTCAGAAGAAAGTGCTAGCAACAAGTTTTACATCATCGGGCATAGTCATTCAGGGTGAGTTTACCAAATATGAGTATTAAGATACCCCAGATTCTAGATTAAGGTGGTGGTATTTCAGCTTAGAGTTTTTGATTAAGTAGTGCACAGACTTAGAATCATGGCTTTTAACTATAAGAGATATGATAGGGCAAGCAACCAAGTCAGGCTCTCAGATTCTAGTAGTGATATAATGTATTATAAAACATCAGTAGGGTGGAAGATGTCCAAACCATTTGTATTTATGTTCAAAGTTTTGTACTTTAGTTATCATGATATCTACTCACACCTTACATGTCAGCCTTATAATCACAACTCATACTCGTGCACATTATAGAAAATCATGTGTGCTTCCAGTTCCTAGTATAAGGAGTTCCAGTTCACCCAATAATTCAAATCACATTCCATGAACTTATGAACTTCAAACTCAGGTCATGTAGCTCATGACTTATGTATTCATGTTTTATAGTATGCTCAGTTCCCATGACTCATGCTACACTCTTAAAGATCAGCGAAATTCTGATTTATGTTATGTATGTCATCAGTTCAGGCCTCTTTGATGATTCCATGTCATTGATACCTTATTCCCCAGACCTAAATTATATGTTGAAGTCATTCTATCATGCTTCCTGGTCCTCATGTTCTAATTTTTTAGTGACCTTTCCCTATGGAATAATGGTGATGATGAGTAATTTGTTTAGAAGTTCATATCTCTGTATGAAGATAGGCTTGAATGTCATGTTTGTATGTAACTGGATAAATGCATTGTGCATAGTGGATGGCTAGTAAGAAGTTGAATGTAATTGTTGTAGAGGTAATAATAATTATTCATGAGATGAGGAGTTGTGAAAATACTGGGTGTGATGGACTTAGGTTTCAGAATAGTGTTATAGTGTGATGTATGCATTTTGTAGGTTCGAGTAGACTTGAACATAGTGGAAGAATTTAGTCCAGATCAAACCTCAGTAGGTAGAGTTATCGGTGCCCATATGAATATTTCAGTAGCCTCAACGGATGTAGAAAGCATAGTTAAGGGAAAAAGTTGGGAAGCGTATGTAAGATTGCAAGTTAGTAGTTGCAGTGTATATGGATTAGAAACTCTATCCTAGATAATGTTTTGTAGGCCTGTGTCCTATATTATAGAATTTTAGCCATGATGTTACTTCTTATTCAGATGCCTTATTCAGATCGTTCCAAGATTCCTTGCTTCCTAAAGTCCTTAGAACGTTATAGAGAGAGTGTCAAAGAAACCCTGTAGTTAAGTATAAGCTTACAGTATGAGTTAGTTTATATAGCCAGTAATTCGGTTTAGCAATCAGGCAAATAATATCCTATGGTTTTGATCTCTCCTATTTATCAGGAAAATCCTTCACGACCAAGCAAGTCATAAATTTAGTTTAGTTTATGCATTAGCCATCAGTTTCAGATCCCAGATATTTAGTTATGATTTAGTTTGTAAGTGTCTCGTGCACCATCTCAGTATTTTAGCCAAGTCAGTATCTTCCAGGGGATATAATGTCCCAAAGGGAAATCCCCCTAATCTTACATGTCTTAAAATCTTCCATCTTCTCTTCACGTAATAAGATCCATGTTGAAGAAATGGTACACATAAGTTGACGCTCTCGACTCTAACTCAACCTTATAACCATTCTCATGTCATTCATGAATTCATGAAACTAGTTCAATCATATTTTATGTTTCAGAATCAATTACATAATCATGTTTTCATTATGTATATTCAGAATGTAACCTCAATTCCTTAGTGTTCTCAGCTTAAACAACCTCATTCGGGGACGAATGTTCCCAAGAGGGAGATATTATAATACCCAAAAAATTCAACCATGCTTCAAGCTCATGAGAAATAAATAATAATTCTTTGATAGTTTTATGACTGAGTTTGATGTGTAGTAAGGCCTTAAATACGTCCTAGCGATTAGACGAATCAAAATATCCCTTACCGATTGAGTTCTTGAGAAGGAAGTGTCTATAGTAAACCTAAAATGAGCATATCTTTCTTTTTACTAAGAATTTTTGAGCTTATGACTCACCAACAGATAGATAATTGAATTAGATTTTCGACGATACCAATTTTGGGTAAATCCAATATCCGAGTGAAAAGTTATAGAATTTTTTGTGTGAGGTAGTGGACTGCCGCGATTACACCGCTCGACAGTATAATAGCGGTGATGCCAATACTATCAACGGTAAGCCTTCAAATTGGAGTCATCCTAAGCCAATACTATTAGCGGTAACCCTTCAGATATTAGATATTCATTCATCATATTTCAGTAACTCAGCTTACAGATTATATTCAGAACATGTTTTATGCTTAGTCATGCACACTCAGTATTTACAGATTTCATGCTCACTTAGTACCTACGGAATGCATGCATTTCTATTTAGTACTTACTGCTATTAAGTCAGTTATTATTCATGCACATGAAACCATGCTATATCAATCTACCTGATTTAGCATACTAGAACATTCAAAGTACTAATCGTATACTCTTTTCTTGTGCTATGATGTATCATATCATACGTTCGGATGCTCAGTTCTTGGATCGCACATAGACTTTCCCAATTATCAGCCGTAGTAGTGGTATGTCCTCATATTTTTAGGATAGACTGTATTTATTTTCATGCTTTTAGTTCAGTAGTCAGCTGGATTTAGTTGGGGCCTGTCCCATCAACTCTTATTCAGTCAGTAGAGGCCTTTCAGACTAGTAAAAACAGTTTGTCAGTTTTCATATTTCAGTTGTCACTATCAGCATTATTAGTTGTCTTACAAAGTTATCAGATATATGATTTAAAACCATATGGAATTCCTCTTTTTATTTTCACATATGATCTTTTAATATTAGTTTTACACAGTGCTCACAGCAGGTACTAGCTCATGGGTTAGCTTGTGGTCCCTTAGGACTGTAAGCACCATGTGTCACCTAGGGTGTACTCTCGGGGTAATACATGTTCTAAAGTTCTATTAAAACCATGGTTTGACTTACTTGTTACTTGAAAAATAGAAATTATGTAAAACACATGGGTATCGTGTTTTCATAACCCACTAGCACTAGATGACCATAAAACATGATATCAACACTTAAAACTATAAGATGGGAATCATGGTTCAAAGACCAAAAATATTGACATTTCATCAAACATGTGAGGATCGTGAACTTGAACATAGAAATATGTTAAACATGAGAAATCAACACGATTACATAGGTAAGTAACTCTACATTGTAACATGAAATTCACATGAACATGACATGGGATATTGACACTTGAAACATGCGATAACCTAACATTTCATGGAATCATACTTGGACATGAATCGAGTTCAAAATACTAAGGAAGAACACGAATTTAACTTATCTTGAACATAATAAACTTCACAATATAGGAAGACTCATACTTTACTTGAAAAGAAGGGTGTTGGGCTCAATGGGTGAAAGGACCTATTGATGAATACCCATATACCTTAGTAGTTGGATTTTTGATGATTTCTTGAGGTTTTTTTGAACTTGGAAGCTTGATATCTTGATTTCTTGAGAAAGGGGCTTGAATCTTGTTCTTGGAAAGGGAGGAGGGTTTTGAATCATGACACGAGTGATTTGGGGCTTAGGGAGTGGAAATAATGTGTCTACAAAACCCTTGTAGAAATTAAGAGTGATTAGGGATGGTTTTGGTGTGTGAAAAGACTTCAACGACCTTGATTCAAGTCAAAACGGAGAACTTTTTGCACTATGCAATCACCATATGATGCATGGACAACCACACCACCCTTAAGTGGGAATTTCATTGCCAATAGTATTGCCTTTAAGTGGGAGTCGCATGGACAATCACACACCCTTTCCCGAGGCCCTTTGCGATTGTCATGCAACGCATGACCTTTGTATGGCCATAACTTTTTTCTCGGATATCGGATAAAGGCAAAGTTTGTATCATTGGAAAGATAATTCAACTATATACAATTTGGTATGTCTTAAGATTAAAAATTACACATATGTAAGAAGTTATACAGGTTCAAAGATGGCCCTTATGGAATCAAATACCACAATTTGGCCGCATTAAAGGGTTTTAGCTCACTTTGCTCTAGTGATTCTTATGAACATTTTCCAACCTCATAAGCTCTCTTCATACTCGGATAATGATCATAAATCATGCATTCAAATATGAATCATGGGATTAAAGTTTATACATATAGAAATGACAACTCTATTTCTATCTCAAAATGTGGGGTGTTGCATTATCTCCCCGTTGGAATCATTCTTCCTCGAATGAGACTAATTAGACTAAGAGTACCAGGACTACTAAGATCATATTCTAAACAAGCATGACTTGGAACATAATGGCATACCTAAGTCTGGGCATGATACATGAACTGAACATATTTTGTGAATACAAGCAATAAAATGAAAATGGTTATAAGGATGAGATAGAAAAAAAAGAGTCAACTTATAAGTAACCATTACCTCAAGATGGATCTGGTTTCATGAAGAAAAGATGAGAGGTTTAGGACATCAAAACTCCGGGTATTAAAATATCTCTACCTTGGGATCATTCGTCCCCCGAATGATACTGACTTTGCTAAAATACTAAGAAAAGACTAAGATGATGCATAGGACACTTTTGAACTGAATCATGACTAAATATCTAAATCTAAAACATGATGCATGGACTGAACTAAATTTGTAACTTTCTTGGATGTGAATGAATTACCTCATGAATAGAAAAGATGGAAAACCATAGGAACTTGTCTATCTGATTGCTAAACTGGATTGCTAGCTTTATAGACTAAATCATACTAAAAGCTTATACTCAACTAGAGTATTTATTTAACACTCTTTCTAATAAGTTACAATAACATTAGGGAGAAAAGAATCTTGGGCATCATCTGAATAAGGAATCGCAAAATGTCTATAATTCTATAACATGGAATATAGGCCTATGAAACATAGGCTAGGATAGAATTGTCATGCCTTAGACAATACAACTACTACTTTTAAGATTAGACATACTCCTCAAATAATCCCTCAAATATATATTCCTCTTCAATACTACACTCTACTTGAGTCTACTTATAATCTTCACATGGCATTGATAACTCTATCTAGTAAAGTCTGACATGAACAAAATTCCCTCACTATGTTAAAGCCTACTCGAATCTACTAAGTACACACATAAATCTATATTACTTCAATACGACATGTATTTTAACAATATCACATCTCAAGAATAATTCTTATTACCACTTCAACAACTATATTCAACCTCTTATTGGGAATTCACTAACGCACAATATGATATTAAACCCTCTCTTCATAACCACATATGAACGTCTAAAAAATCACACATAAAAGAATCTTTCTCATATTCTCTAATACCTCTATCAATAACAACTTCCATGCACTATTCTTAAAAGGACACGCATAGGATTTTAAACTAACCATGACATCTACCAAAAGCTTTGTCTTAATATTTCTTCAACCTTATAGACTTAGATAAAAGAAGCATACAATAATATTTCCTTTACAAGAACATTTACTCTCTCCTATCTAAACCATTGATCATTGAATTTTTTTCATCATATTTATCTGAATGTCAAGAAGAGGTCACTAAAAGGTTAGAACATGAGGACCTGAAGCATGAAAGAATACTTATACATAACCTTGAAACTTAACTGAGGCTTGATGAATAGAGTAAAAATGGCATGTATTCATTAAAGAGATCTAATATGAGGACATACATGACATAATCTCAATTTCACTGATCATTAATAGTGTAGCATGAGTACCTAGAACTGAACATACTATAAAGCATGAGTACATGAGTCATGAGTTGTATGACTTAAGTTTTGATTTCATTATTTCATTGAACATGATTCATATAGCTAATCAAAATGGAACTCCTTATACTAGGGACTGGGAGCAAACATGATTTTCTATAAAGTGCATGAATATGAACTATGTGCATAGAGATGACTTTTAATAAATGAGTAGATATCATGATGACTGAAGTACTAATAATTTTCATTGAGATAAGAATGGGTCAAGCATCTTCCGCCCCTACTGATATTTTATAACATACAGATATCACTACTAGAATATGAGAGCTTGACTTGGTTACTTGTTCAATCATCTCCCCCTTAGCTTTAAGCCATCATTCTAAGTCTGTAGGCCCCTTTAATTAACTCTATACGGAGCTACAACCACTTTACTCTAGAGCCTGAGATATCACAATACACATAAATAATAAACTCATCTCAAAAGACCATATCGTAAAGAATAAAATCCATTGCTAAATATCATTCTGAGATAGAACTTTGAACTTTGTATATCCCTAATAATCATCATATAACAACTTAAACATTTAATAACTTAGAATCTTCTTGAGCATCACCATCTATAATTTTAACTCTTCTTTCTATTGGCTCAACCATCCACAATTCAAACTTAGATTCTAACACTTAACATGGATATCCCCAAATCTTTAATGAACCATTCTAACTTATTCATAGCCTACTAACATCTCATCTCTAAAATTATATTTTTCCTAAACAAGGAGAATTACCATTACCCCAACATACATAACATCAACAACATATAATTTTGTATTAACAAACTTAAATTCTTGCATACACTATTTCAAGCCTACTTGTTCAACGTTAATACATCTCGCCCCATGGATATAAAATCTACTGAATCTAGATAAACATTATACCCAATTTACTACTGTTAAACTTCTAGGTTCATGATTCTAACTCTAGATCACATGCTATCATAGGATTTTTAAAAAGGGATCTAAAAGTACACTTGACTATGGATTATTGAACGATTTTTATGAACATGAATAAAATCCTTCATACTTTGGAACATAACTAAACTGAAGGGATACATTCGAGCCTACGTACAATCACATAACTGTCTACTAGGACTGCCTAAAAAAACTCTATTGAGAGGAATTTAAGCTTCACTATTTCTATTATCTTAAAAATAAGGCAGAGTTGACATGAATGAAGAATGATGAGAATTTGTATGAGTTTCATAGAGAACCTTTCTAAAACATGAAACAAGGGAAATATTTCTTAAATTCCCTGTACCCTCTAAAAAAAAGTACAGATATCTCCGTACCATTCCATAATACTCTAATATACATGGCTTTATTGACACACTAGGACACTTGAACTCTGGGCTCTGATACCATTTTTTTCACGACTCGAGACTAACCCCTAGTCATAACACAGTGCTTGAAAGTACAAGTGATCCTAAGCAAACCCATAAAATAGCATGATACTTAAGCAGCAGATTTAGAATATATTAAAAAACTAATTTTGCTGTACGGAAACATAATCATAAGGAAATTTGAATAAATATGTAACTTATAAAGTTTACAATCTGGTAAAACTGAAGAGAGAACTGAAATTTACATTTCATGACCCAGACTGACTATCTATGAAGCCTGTACTATACTGACTATAGATAGCAGGGGCTTTCCAACTACTACTATTCTATATATATGAATAATAAATCAAAGTACATGAACTACTATTGATTGGTGATTTTCAATCTAGGAGAACTCATCACCTGCTGGTTAGAAGCTACAAACTGTATGGTTATGATATGTAGGCTATAATTGGTACCTACGTTATGAGACAATGTAGCACATAGATATATATATGGATCAGTACTTCTGGAATGTATTGAGTAAGTGAGGGTGAATACAATAAGTAAAATTGGTTAGGTACATAATCTTAAAACGTGCAAGCTAAGTTCAAGTATAGTCACCAAGAGACTGAAATAAACTAAAAGTTGAAGTATCTTAAAACATGAGTAACAAACATAATTTGATAAGCTAGTGAATCACTGCACTTAGTTTCTTAAGCTTTATCTTTGTAGAATTAGTAGAATTAAAGCTGAGATATGATAAAAGAGGATTACTGTATGTAAATCTCATGTAAAGTTGAACATACTATAAGAAATGTACTGAGGATGATGTACGAATACAAGGTCAAAAACTATGGGGTGGAAGGATCTGAATATACAAATATACTAAGCATGAATGTATGAATATCCAAAACCAAACATAACATGTACTGAGCTGATTTGATTACTTGAATAGCTAATGGTTATGTGATTGAATGATTGAAATCTAAGTAAAGGGATAACTAATGTCGATATATTGATAGCTGATATCTGAATATGGACTAACCGATTTTCAAATACTGAATAACTAAATAGATGATGACTGAATATTGTATAACTAATGTCTAAATATTGATTAACTAATATCTTGATGCTTATTAGCTTGTATCTGTATACTAATTAACTGACAATTGTATATTGATTAAATGACAACTGAATACTAATCATGTAAAATTGAGAATGTAAGACCAAGCATAAATATATTTCTTACATGAGTTGTAACCTGAAAGATAGAGATTTGTATAATTGATTAACTGAAAATCTATATGCTTGGTCAAGTAAACCTGATCTTAGACATAGTAAATACTGATTGAAATCGTTGGATCTATCATGTATCCGACATAAACCATTTGAGTTATCCTGAAGTCCAATGTCTGACCCAAATTAAGGGGGGTTGTTCTATCCTTTCCATCAGAGTAGAACCTAAGTCGGCGTGATTACTAAACTGATGTCTCAAAGGACTAGGGAGTCAAGCCTAAACAAATGGTGAACCACAAGAGAAAGTCAAGTCTAAATTGATGGGTGACCCCCCATATCCTATATTAGCTATGTAGTTCTAGAACTCAGGGACTGTTATTAACGACTATACCTAACTTATGGGCAAGACACCATCCTTGCATTCGCTCAGTGCTAAATCCTACCCCCAACTAAAAAACACTTAAATACTAATTGGTGCATACACTAATAACTTATAAATAATAAGCTCATGTCATGGTATCCTAAAATAATAGTGCATATGGATTCTGAGGTAATTATAAACATATAAACTGATAATTCTCAACATGATCATGGTGTTCTAAATATGATATTAAAACCATGGTCTGACTGACTAGTTGCTTAAAGAATGGAAATCATGTAAAAACACATTGTTATTGAGTGTTCATAACCCACCAATATTGAATGACCATAACGTAGGATATCAATACTTAAAACTATAAGATGGGATTTATGGTTTAAAGATCCAAAATACAAATATTTTATCTAAAATATGAGGATCATGAACTTGAACATGGGAATACATTAAACATGGAAAATCAACATAAATACATGGCAAAGATCATAACATAACATTGTAACATTAAATTCACTTGAATATAACATGAGAGATTGAAACTTTAAACATGAGATAACCTAAATTTTCATGGAATCGTACTTGGACTTGAATTGCATTCAAAATACTAAGAAAGAAAATGAATTTCACTCATCCTAAAAATAATAAACTTCATAATAGAGAAAAACTAATAACTTACTCAAAAATGAGGTTTTTGGGCTCAATGGGTTAAATGATGCATTTATGAGTACCCCACATACCTTAATAGATGGTTTCTTGAAGATTTCTTGAGGGTTTTTGAACTTGGAAGCTTGAATTCTAAATTTCTAGAGAAGAGGGCTTGAATCTTGTTCTTGGGAAAGGAGGATGGTTTTGAATCATGACTTGTGTGAATTGGGGCTTAGGGAGTGGAAATAATGTGTTTAAAAACCCTTATAACAATTAGGAGTGATTAGGGATGGTTTAGAGGTGTGAAAAGACTTTAACTCCCTTGATTCAAGTCAAAACAAAGCAGTTTTTGTCACTATGCAATCACCATGCGATGCATGGACAATCGCACAACCCTTAAGTGGGAGTTGCATGGACAATATCTCAACCCTTAAGTGGGCTTTTCATGTCCAATCACACACCCATTCTAGTATCCATTTGTGATTGTCATGCGTCATATGACCTTTGCATGGCCATAACTTTTTCCTTGGGTATCAGATTAAGGTAAAATTGGTATCATTGGAAAGATAATTCAATTATTTACAATTTGGTGGTTCTTGATGTGAAAAATTTCACATATATAAGATGTTATACATGTTCAAATCTGACCCTTATGGAATCGAGCAAGAAAATTTTGCCAAATTAAAGGCTCGAAGCTCACCTTTCTCTAAGTGATTCTTATGAATATTTTTCCACTTTATAAGATCTCTTTATGATATGCTATTAATCATGAATGATGCATTTAAATATGAATCATAAGATTAGAGTTTATACACATAGAAATGAAAACTTTATTTCATGCTCAAAATGCAGGGTGTTATATATTATGGGCATAGGTATAGGGATCGAAGTAGAGACAGATATTTACTAGAGAAGAAATGATGACCATAAGGAGAAGAGTGGTGCGTAGGTTCCACCTAGAAACTAAGATACTTTTTCAAGGATGGAAGTATTACTTACAAAGTTGGTAAAGGGTTTAGAGAATCAAGAGAGTTTCCTTAAGGAGATTAAGGCAGATATTTTTGGACTGAGACAGATGGTAGAATTAGATGCTACAATAATTAAGTATTTAGAGCACCATCTTGGTCTGATGTCGTGTATGTTGAATTAGCGGCAACCAGACACTCTTTTGAGTACCACCATGTAAACTCTAAAGAATAAAAATCATTATTTGGCCATCACCACATAGAGTGTTAAGGCTACTACTGATCCTCCTATACCGATAGTTGATGAGTTAAGGAATGATACTATTGATCTTTATGATATATTCGAAGCTAAAATTGAAAAGTTTATGACTGATGGTGAGTCATCACAGAAGTTGATGGGTGCTGAGATAAGAATTTAAACATATAAATAAGAGGTTAAGGTGTTTAAACTAGTTTTAAAGACCATTCCATGACTTCCCCATTCTTTCGCTCAAAGTTTGAAAAAAAAGTAAGAATAAGGAAAGTATCAAAAATTTATGTCGATGTTTAAAGAGTTATCTGTGAATATTACTCTTATATAAGTATTGGAATAAATATGCTATTATGAAAATTCATGAAAGACTTACTGATAAATAAGTGGTCGCTGAGTTTTGAGCTCGATGATAATATGAACTATAGCAGTGCTATTGCTTTCCTATATTTGATTAAAAAGAAAGAGGATCCCTGAGCATTCAGTATTCCATACACTATTGGGTGTCTCAATTTCTCATGAGCATTATGTGACTTGGGACCTAGTATTAATCTGATGATGTTAGTTGTATTCAAGCAGTAGGGTTTGGGTCATGTAAGTTGACATTGATGAGATTATTGATGGCTGACTGGATTGTCAAGAAACTGAATTGTATTTTGTGTGACATTTTGGTGAAGGTAGCTTCCTTCATATTCCTAGAAAAAATTTAAATTATTGATTATGAGGTGGATTTCGAAGATCTTATTATCTTAGGAAGGCCTTTCCTTAGCCACGGGTAGGGCATTAATTGAAATAGATAAGGTACATATGAAATTTAGAATTAATGATAAACAAGTTACTTTTAATTATGGCCAGTCAATGCGATAGTCAAAAATTATTAATATGGTGTCTGTGATTGACACTATTGAGAATAATGCAGCGAGTGCGCCCTCTGAAGAGAGACTTAGTGTTTAGGCACTAGCAGCGGTGATCTTTAACTTTTACAATGACAACATTGATGAGTATGATGAGATGGTGAGTACTCTTATTATTAGAGGTTCTTATACTTATGCACCAAATAATTTAGATTTGGACTTGAAGAATAGAGCGACTCTACCAGCGAAGAATAGAGCGACTCTACTAGCATGACCATCTATTGAGGAGTCACCAGTCTTGGAATTGAAGACCTTCCCTTTTTACTTATGTTATGCATTTTTTAGGGGCCAACAATACCTCGCTAGTTATCCATGCATTCGATTTAGTTGATAAAAAAGTTGTGTTCTTGATCTCGTTATTATAGAGGTTTAAATGGTCCATTGGTTGGACCATTGCAAATATTATTGGGATTTCACCTATAATTTATACTCATAAGATTCAGCTAAAACTAGAGTATGTGCCTAGAATGAAGCACCAATATCATTTGTATCCACCAACGCAAGTGGTGGTAAAGAAGGATATCATTAAGTGGTTAGATGCAGGCATGGTTTACCATTATCAATAGGAAGTGTGTGAGGCTGGTTTAGTATGTACTTAAGAAGGGTAAGATCACTGTGTTCTTAAATAAGAAGCATGAGTTTGTGCCCATGATACCAGTTATGGGATAAAAAATTTATATAGATTATTAGAACTTGAACACTTGGATGTAGAAGGATCACTTTCCTATTCTATTCATGGACTAGATGCTACACTATCTTGAAGTAAAAGGATGGTATTGATTTCTTTATGGTTATGTATAGGTATTATCATATTTCTATTTCCCCTAAAGACCAATAAAGCTACTTTCACTTGTCTATATGGTAGTTTGCATTAATGAGGATGTTGTTCAAACTTTCTAATGCTCCTGCCACCTTCCAATATTGTATGATGTCCATCTTTTCTTATATGGTGGAAGACACTATAGAGGTCTTTATGGATGATCTATTAGTTATGGGTGAGTATTTTGAGGATTGCTTATCCCATTTTGCTAATGCACTTCAGAGCTGTGATGAGTAAAACTTAGTGTTAAATTAGGAGAAGTGTCACTTGATAGTGAAAGAGGGCATTGTCTTGGGACACATGATTTCAAAGAAGGGTATAGAGGTTGACCAGGCTAAACTAAGGTGATTGAAAAATTACCTCCACCTATCTCTGTCAAAGATATTTGACATTTATTGGGTCATGTAGGGTTCTATAGGAAGTTCATAAAGGACTTCAAAAAAATTACCAATCCATTGTACAAGTTATTGGAGAAGGTGGTGAAGTTTGTATTTAATGATATTTGTCTCAAGGACTTTGAGTGCCTAAAAGAGAGGTTAATTTCTCTTTCTCTCATTGTGTCTCTAGATTAGTCTCTTCTATTTGAGGTGATGTGTAATGCCAGTAGTGTAGCCTAAGGAGCTATCCTAGCACAAAGATGCGAGAAAGTACTTTATCCCATATACTATGCCATTAAAGCACTTAATCCTACATAAAAAAATTCTATTGGGACTGAACTGGTGTAACTTACGATAGTGTTTGATTTGAGAATTTTGGTCCAATTTGATTGGGACCGAAGTCATTGTGCATACTGATCATGCAGCTTTTAGTTACCTTATGGAAAAGAAATATGTGAAGCCTAGGTTTATTAGGTGGGTACTATTGCTACATGAATTTGATTTTGAGGTCAAGGACCGAACTGGTACAGAGAATCATATCTTAGACCATATATACCACATAGAAGAAGAGGTGATGATCAAATTATGGAATGAAGTTGTTATTGATTATACTTTATAAGACGAGCGAGTCTTGGCAGCATCAAAAGACTTAATACCATGGTTTGGTGCTTTTTCCAATTATTTGGCAAGTGACCTTGTCTCGAAAGTCTTGTCATTTCAGTAGAAAAAGTGGTTTATGTATGAGGTACAAAAGTTTTTATATTATGAGCCATTCTTATTTTGGATGTTTGAAGATGGTGTGGTTTAGAGGTGTATTCCCAAAGTTGAGATGATGCATATTCTTGATGCCTATCATTCATCTCTAGTTGAAAGTCACCATGGTGGTACTTGATGCCTCCCCTCCAAAGAAATACCAACACGGTCACAATCAAATATAGTAACCTAATAGAGGTTGGGTTCGAATCCATGGGAAATAGGTCAAATCTCTCTTACGAATATACTAAAGTAGCGAAAAAATGCTGAAAAGTAAATATGGGGATTTGGTGAAAACAATATCAAGAGTAACAAATCTTAGTCGCTTTTGGGTTGAAATCAATCTGACATGAATACTAGTACTGTGTTTCCCCTGACTTTCTAACTACATACACTTCTCGTGCTCTGTTTACCTAACTTAATCCTTTGCATATAGAATCTAACAAGATATGTATCCCAAACAATCTTGTGAATGCCTTTGGTAAATTTCAGTCTTGACCTTGTGAGTCTTAGAGTGTCGCCTTACTAACCATTGTCTTGGACCGCAGTTTAACTATCTCTCTTTGGGTGTCAAGATAATTAAACTAGGATGGGCAGCCTAGAATTATTGTTCCAATCTTTTTCTTGTAATCCCAACATCTCTTGTGAAGATGATATAGAATACAGGAAATTTCTTAACTTCTACCATAGTTGAGAAATCAATCAAATCAAAGATGACCACAATACATGCATTAACACTAATTTAGAAGGACCTCATACTTCCTCTACTTCGTTATTCTAACAGGGTTCCCACAACCCTAGTCAGGTGTCTTAGCCGTTCATGGTTATAATAACATCCATAGAATTCATCAAAGAAAACATATGAATAATATTTCAATAATTCAAGAACAAAACCCAAAATATCAAATTAATAATCACCATAAAAACCAAGAACAATCTATTCCAAGATCAAAAGTTAAATCTAAAAATCTCTATAGTGTTGTGATTGCAAAGATTTCCTAAACTAATACAAAAACATCAAAAGTGTATTTATAGATTACATCAGAACCCTAAAAATCTAATGAAAATAAGAAAAGCTAGGTCGATTACCACTTACGAACCCATTTATGGGCCGTAAGTGGTACTTACAGACCCATAGGTAGTTCATAAGTGTCAGAAGAAATTAAAAGTTTATGAAATTCCACATATAAAGGAACTTACGAGAGGTGTAAGTGGTACTTACTAATGTTGGGTGTATTTATGTATTATAGTATCACGATTCTAGTCTTTTTAGCCTTGTTTTGAGGAAGATTCAGATTATATATGTTTTGATAATGATATAAATGTGCATCTAAGTGTTAAATTACATGATTATAATGTTTAAAGTGAATTCCAAACAAGTTTATACTTAAATGAGTCATTTAGAGTTCAATCGTGGAAACTAGTGTTACTAGCATGAGATAGGTTCTTGTCTAGTTGATCCCATTGGATTCTATGGTATTTAATGTGTTCCAAATGTTTTTAATATGTAATTATGACAGTAATAACTTATTGGTAATTTGTAATGTTCAATTTGATTAAGTTAAGAGTCAGAACATAAAGTTACAGATCAATACAAATTAGCCTTACCTCTTGTTTTGATTCATCGTCATGGATATTGTGTTGTGATTATCTCTAATTTGCGGTGTGTGATTATATAGGAAGCTTAATGAGATGAATATGATGATATTTTGATGTTGAATAAGCTTAAAATTAAATGGAAACAACACCACAAGACAAGGGAGGAAGGAGGCACTCAACACTTAGCCAAAGTTTTGAAAGCAACTTCCATATAGACCACGTAGATAAGCCTGCAGATCCTTGGCTGGAGTGGCGCTCCATAGCAGGCTCAGCCTTGGATGGAGTAGTGCTCTACCTATGGCGGCGCCCCACCTACTACACTGCTCAATTCTTCATTGGTTCCAACACACGACTTTGGCTGACCTTATTTTATAGATACAATATTGTACATGTTTTAACACATCTTTGGACGTCTTGGATAAATTAAACGGCAGCTACAACTTAAAATTTTATGTTTTTATTGTTTTAATTCAGTTCATTCATGTTCTTATTTGTTAATTACAACCTTGTGATTACAATTATGACTATGTGTGGCTAAGCACCCTCTTTCCAAGGTTAAAGCTAATAACATGAGTACTACTATTTTTAATTAAGTTCATTTAATTTTTCTTATCATTATTGGTTGTGTGTTCATCTTTGATTTAATTATTTTATGGATTGATCACCCAGAAAATATATCAATTGTCTACCTTTTGAACACGGGTGAGGGAATAGGGGATTGAACATGGAGATGTACTAAGTATGGTTTTTATTCATTTATGAAATAAGGAAATTAAATTAGTTTCTAGGAAAGGGATGTACTTAGACCCCTTTCTTGATTCAAACATAGGATGATAGCTTAATGAACTAAATTATATTATTACATCCCTGCTCAATGATGTAGTTGTAAGGTCCAAATTAGGTAAACAGTTAGAGGTCTGGAGACCATGAATATTTTATTAAACCAACTAATCAATGACTAAGATAAGAAAGTTAACGAATGAAATTCAATAACCTAGTATGATTGTTCAAAGTTCTTTAACCCTAGGCTTTACCTCATTGATAGTTTCAAGACTATACTTTATGCACTATTAGTTTACTTGTAATTACCATATCAAAAACTCTCTTTTAGTTACTCTTACACCAATTTGATCTAAATTGTGAACTAGAATTGAATTTTTTTTGGATCACGTTCCTGTGGCATCAATATTTGGCTTTCTTTAAGTCCACTTTACTACTTGGTAGACCACGTACACTTGTGTGTGCGCTTAGGCGCTTTCAACTTTTTGGCATTGTTGATGGGGACTTGTTATTTGGAAATTTCTTATTTTAGTTTTATTTTTAGATTTATTTGGTTTTTTTATGCTTGGTCTTGGTTATGTATTTGCAGGAATCAGGTTTTCAAAATAGTAAAATAGCAAGGGATTGGGATTTGGTGGAACAAAGCTCCTAACCTGAGCAACTTTTTCATCAATGAAGGATAAATAAAAACCTTCTCCGTGAAATTCCATAAATCCAAGAAGACCAAGAGAATCCTTCCATTGTGGGTGACGAACAAGTAGCCCACAGGACAGTCAGAGAAGTGAAAATCCCACTGCCAACTAATTTGACCTCCCTATTTCAGAAGCCGGCAGCTGGAGGAAATTTTGAGCTTAAACAGAATATAGTATAACTTTAATTAGCAGTGGACAGTTCACATGAAGATCCACTTGCAAAATTTTCTAGAAATTAGTGACACATTTATTCCCATGGGTATGAATACAGACTATTTAAGGATGATACTATTCTCCTTTTCACTAATTGGGAAAGAAAAAATATGGTTGAATGCAAAACTGGGAAATTCAATCACATCATGGGATGACATGGCCAGAAAATTTCTTATTCGGTTCTTCCCATCTGGTAAGACTGGGGGACTTCATAGTGGGATAGAGTGCTTCAAACAGAAGCCAGACAAAATATATTTATCATGCTTGTGAGCGGTTTAAGGCTCTTCTTCGATTCTGTCCACACTATCAATAGTCCAATGAGGTACTTGCTCATATTTCTATAGAGGCTCTTGATCACAATATGAAAATTTTGCTAGATTTAGCTGCAAGTGATCAAGCTCTTGAGATGACTTATGATAAAATGTACACTTTATTGAATCATATATCTTAAAGGAACCCAAAATGGCAATCAAACTTGAGGAGTTCCATGAAAAGAATTGCAGGATGAAAGTTGGAATTACATAACCTGTAGCCATAGTTAATGCAATCCAATAAGTTACAGGTTGGTGTGAAGTTTGCGGTAATAATGACCATTCAATAGCTATGTGTGCTTCCAATCCAGAATCGATGATGTGTGTGGGTAATGTTCAAAGGACTAATTATGGTAGTGCCTGCAGAAATAAAGTGGCAGACTCAGCCACCAATGCAGGCATGGAATGCCCCAAAACCATAGGCTCAACAAAATCAGTTAACTAGCAACTTGGAAGAGATGATGAAATATGGTCTAGCCAATCAGAAATAGTTGGCAGCTGATGTAAAGAACCAGCAAGAGACATGGAAAATCTTAGAGTTATAGTTGGGGCAGTTACAATAAGTGATGAATACTAGGCCTCAGGGTGGGTTTCCCGGAGATAAGAAAATCCAAAATAAGTTATGGCAAACACCTTGAGGAGTGGTAGAGAGCTTCATAGATAACCTACAAAGGTAACCAAGAAAGTTGATAATAAGGTGGTGACCCAATAGGTATCTCATAAAGTTGCTGATAATTCAAGTAAGTCTGAGTACTTGAAGACTAAAGTTGCCAAGCTAGAGAAGAAGTATATGCCTCCACTTTCATTCCCTCAGATGTAAATAAAATCGAAGGAGGATTCTTGTTTCCAAAATTTTGTTGATACGTTCAGATAGCTTCATGTTAACTTACCGTCGTTTGATGATTTTCAAGGTATGCCTAGGTATGATAAGTACTTGAAGGATGTGGTTGCTGATAAGATAAAGTTGTAGGATATGGAAATGGTAGCATGCACTGAAGAGTGTAGCGCGGTGATGACAGAAAAATACCCAATAAGCTTAAGGACATAGGGAGGATCACCCTCCTTATTTAGATTGGCAATAGTGAAAAGGTCCATACTCTGAGTGACTTAGGGGCTAGTATTAACTTGATGCCCCTATTTTTGTTCAACACATTGGGCTTGGGAAAGCCTAGATTGAGCTTTATGTTATTGCAGTTGGAGAATGGGATCATAGCCCATCCAAAAGTAAAAATAGAGGACCTCCTCAAAAAAGTTGGTGAATTCATTATTACTGCTGACATTATTAATCATGATTTTAAGGCAGACGAACAGGTACCAATCATCCTGGGGCACCTATTTTTAGCAACAGGCAGAGCTTTAATTGATGTAAGAGAGGGTACGCTAAAAATGAGGTTGGAGGATCAAGAGGCGATATTTAAAGTGTATGAATTGCTTAACATACCATACAATTGTAAAGAGTTCTGTATGATCACAGATTGAAGGGGATGAGTGTGGGGTGGTTAATTCATTAAGGACCTCTTCGGATGCCCTCATTGAGAAACCTAAGACACTACCACCTCAACCTAACATGATGCAAATTGATGAGCCTAAAAAGGATATTTTTGAAATACCAATTACCTTTGAGAATTCACACACAATAGGGGTGAAGAGAATAAGAAGATGGAGACCAAGTGTGGGAAAGAGAGGAAAAAAGAATGACTAAGTCGTTAAGTGGGTCATGCCACGACACTAAATCAGGCGCTGCTTGGTAGGAAACCCAAGTTAAGTAGGTATGTTTTATTTTTTATTTTTTTTATTTTTTATTTCATAAAGTTTTTGTTTTGTTGGGTCGCAGGTTATTGGGAAGTCTGAGTACTGAAAACCTAAGCTAAGGAGCATGGCAAAAACTAAGTGTGGGGGTCCCCCAGACCCTCTTGATATTTAAAAATGCTACTAGCTAGGCCTAGAGACCTCGGGGAGTATTTCTATCTCTTACTTTAAAATTTCACTTTGGGGACAAAGTAGATTTTTAAGTGTGGGGTGGGGAAATTTTCAATTTTTTGCTTCATTTAAAATGTTTTGTGTAAGATATTCTTGTTGGTGCTATTTTTGATTGAATGGTGCAACTATTTTTTTTGGGAAAAGCATGTTGAATTGAGTGAATTACAACTTTTGAGACTCCTAGGCATAAGTTTTTGACTCTTGTACTTTTTGTCTTAAATTTGAATTCTTGCTATTGTTTGGTTGGGAGTCTATGATGATCCTATTAAGTCAAGCATGTTCCATGTGCGAGTGGGGTATTTGTATATTCATTGTGCATGTTATGTCTATAACTTTCCCGGTGTATGTACAAAGCAAAATAAAGAATGTGTGTTTAGGAGATGATTTAGGAACTTCTTTGATAGCCTTATTTTCTACCTTCTTTTTGACCTACCTTTGTGCTTAATCCTAGTAAGCCCCGTTTACCCTTCATCTTTTTCTTTGTCATCCTTATGTGTAGTCTAATCCCTTCTTTGATAAACCTTAATTAGATCCAAAGCTCCTAGGATCTTTAATGAAAAATTAGTTGTGGTAAGGAGTAGGAAATTGAAGAAGAAAAAGTTGAAATTAAAGACCCGAAGTGTTAGCTATTGGTGTTCAAATTTTTTTTTATGTGTTGTGGTGGGGAGTTAAGTAATGAAAGAATAGAAATTTGTTCAAATTGAATGAGTTATGCATAAAATACTCCCACCATAGTGTTGAGAATGAGCTTAATAATAAAAGAAAGTGGTAGACAAAAATGGTGTAATTTGGTTGTTGAAGATTGGTTTTAATTGTAAAAAGTGATTTATTAAAACTCTTAGGGAAGATAGTCACTATTATTTCAAATAGTTCCTACCCATCCCTTAGATTACATTACAACCCGAAAAAGACCTAATTAATCCTAAGTTCAACATTATGATATTAGTGAAGCAGTACACTAAGGGAAAGCCTATGGTTAATTGTGTGTACCTTGTGAATTCTTTGTGAGAGTGAGTGTAACTTGATTCTTGTACCCATCATGTTATAAATTGCTTAATTATGAATGATTATGGGTAACTCTCTTGTTCTGAGGGGCATATGTTTGATGAATGTGGGTGATTTGTATGATGTCCTTGATTGAAAAATATACATGAGTTTGCAACTTAATTGAGTCGATTCTTAAGGCTAGGAAGTTTTCAAGCAGTGTTCATGAGCTATCAATTGTGTATATAATATACTTAGTGTAGAAACTTGCATTTTGTGTAGTAATTATGGTACTAGCTTGAGTGTCTTGCACATAATAGAAGTGTAGACTCTCCTCAGCTTATGATTCTTAGAGTAAATATTTGTTCGAGGAATAACAATGTTAGTGTGGGGTGGTGATGTTAGGTGTATTTTTGCATTCTAGTGTCACGATTCTATTCTTTTTAGCCTCATTTTGAAAATTATCCGTATGCTATATGTTTTGATAATGAGATAAATATGAATCTAAGTGTTACATTACGTGATTACAATTTTCAAAGTGAATTCCAAACAAGTTTGTACTTAAATGAGTCATTTAGAGTTCAATCGTGGAAACTAGCGTTACTAGCTTGAGCTAGGTGCTTGTCTAGTTGATCCCATTGGATTTATTGTGTTTAATGTGTTCAAAATGGTTTTAATGTGTAATTATGAGTGGAGTAACTTGTTAGTAAGGTTCAAGTTTCAATTTTATTAAGTTAAGAGCTGGAACATAAAGTTAAAGATCAATACGAATTAGCCTAGTCTTAGCTCTTGTTTTGATTCATCATCGTGGATATTGTGTTGTGATTGTCTTTAACTCATGGTGTGTGATTATGTAGGAATCTTGATTATATTATTATGATAATATTTTGATGTTTAAAAAGCTTTAAATTAAATGGAAATAAAACCACAAGACAAGGTATGGAAGGAGGCACTAAACACTTAGCTAAAATTGCGGAAGCAACTTCCAGAGGGACCACGGAGATAAGCCCATTGTGCCCTAGCTGGAGCGGGGCTCTAGAGAAGGATTATCTTTGTACGGAGTGGAATTCCACAGTAGGATATTCTTTTTCTGGAGTCGTGCTGTTACTAGGGCGGAGCCCTCTCCACTTTATTGCTCAATTCTTGTTCGGTTAGAACTAACCTTGTCCTATAAATACGACAATGTACATGTTTTTTTACACATCATTGGACGTCTTGGAGGATTAAGGGACTGCTACAACTTAAAATTTTAGGCTTTTATTATTTTAATTTAGTTCATTTATGTTTTAAGTTGTTAATTACAACCTTGTGATTAGAATTATGACTATGGGTGGTTAAACACCCTCTTTCCGGGGTTAAAGATAAGAAAAAGCATACTATTGTTTTGAATTAAGTTCGTTTAATTTTTCTTATCATTATTGGTTGTTTGTTCATGTTTTATCTAACTATTTGATGGATTGATCACCTGGAAAATATATCAATTGTCTACCTTCTGAATTTGGGAGAGGGAATAGGGGATAGAACATGGATATGAACAAAGTATGTTTTGTATTTTCTTATGAAATAAGGAATTCAAATTAGTGTCTAGGATAGGGATGTACTTTGACGACTTATTTGATTCAAACGTGGGATAATATCTTAATGAACTAAATTGGATTATTACATCCCCGCTTAATGATGCAGTTGTAAGGTCCAAATTAGGTAAACATTTAGAGGTCGGGAGACCATGATCATGAAATTAACCCTACGAATCAACAACCAAAATAAGAAAGTTAACGAATGAAGTTCAATAAAATAGTATGATTGTTCAAAGTGCTTTAACCCTAGGCTTTACTCCATTTATTGTTTCAAGACTTTACTTTACGCACTATTACTTTACTTGCAATTACAATATCCAAAACTCTATTTTAGTTACTCTTATACCAATAGAATCTAAATTGTGAACTAGAATTGCATTGTTGTTGGATCAAATCCCTGTGGGATCAATATTAGGCTTTCTTTAGGGCCACTTTACTACTTGTTATACCATGCAGACTTGTGTGTGTGCTTGGAAGCTGTCACTTACGCTCCGTAAGTGAGTATCATAACTCTCAGAGAAGATCTTCACCTTTCAAAATTTTTTGTCTGACACCTACGACAGGACCTACGACCATTGTAGGTAACACTTACGAGCCGTAAGTGGCCCCATAAGTGGTCCTTCTGTACTTTTTCATAATATTTTCTTCTCATCAACTCCAAAACATAATTTCCTATAAAACAAACATAAAAACACATCATATCTAACAAAACAAACCTAAGTACTTGCATTTTTTTCCGACATTAAGAATTGAAAGTGCCATTAAACCATGGCACATCTACTCCCACACCTCAGAATATTTGCATGTCATAAGGAAGTAAACATAATAACCAAATAACACGATGCTTAACATAGAAAATCCTAAGCTACCTACGGTAGTAAACTTAATTTCAGCTCAAAAATATTACCCCCTCCCATTTCCAACTTTTTAAAACTAATGTCTGGATATATGTAGCACAAAAATGGGAAACTAAAGAATCAAGTTATTGCATTACATTAGCAACAAACAATAAAGGAAATAATCAGTATACACTACCCAGAGCGATAGTTAGATATCAACATGATCAATCCCCAAACTACACCTCCAATTGAAGATAAAGGGGTCGTTGTCAAGTAAAGTAATCCAACTCAGGTTGGGGTCAAACCCATAGGAATATGTGGACTTGTCTAACTAGCTTGATGGAATAAACAGAAAGTACTAAAGAAAATGGGGCATTTGTTGTAGTAATCTTGAACAAGTAACCAAACTTAGAAGCTTTTGCTGTAAATATTCAAAAACGAGCACTGGGCATGTGTTCCCCCAGGCTTTTAACTCTATAGGATTCTTTTTCTCAAACTAACTATCAAACTGCTGCACATATAGAAAATAGTAAGTTAGGTATCACTAACCGCCTCTCAGCCTACTTTGGTGAATTAATCTCATCTCCTCTCGATGTTAGTGCATCGCTTTACTAACCCTTATGTTAGACCCCAGTTTTAACTATCTCCTCTTGAACTTAAGATGAATAAATTTATGTTAATCATCATAAGTAGATAATATAGGTAAGGTTATTTCAGCAATTAACCCCAAATCACTATTGTGATCTCCTTTTCCTAATCACTACCTCTCTCTTGGGTTCATATAGGTTGGATCCTAATGTTTGAAACTTTTAAGAACGCACTAAATATGAAGAAAACCACAATGTATGATACAACAACTATCTTGAAGGATTGAACACTTCCACTTCTTAGTTAGTTTGCCAAGGTTTCGACAAACCTAGCTAAGGGAACTAGATAATCATGGTTGTAAAATGATCAAAGGAATTCATGATTCAGTACATTCAAGTAATATCACAATAATAAAAGAAAAAACCCAGTGTTTTACTGAATAAACAACCAAAATTAACACAAAGCAATCCCAATATTAAAATTGAATCCTTGAACCAAATATATGTTTTGTAAGTATATAGAGTACGTAAACTAACTAAAAGAAATCAAAATGATATATATATATATATATATATATTATAAGGAAACCCTAGGAAGCAACTTTTGAACAAAGAAGGAAATCAAGGTCGGTGGCCACTTACTAGGCCACCTACGGGCCTTGGTGCCACCTACGGCGTTGTCCCATATAGGTGACCTGGTCCTCAAATACTTCAAAAAATTTCTAGAATTTGCTCTTATACAACCTATTATGTCACCTACGGACTGTTGGTGGAACCTATGGGCCGTAGGTACCCTCCGTAACTAACAGGGTCTTATTTTCTAAACTTTTGAGTCTCTAGATCTCAATTTCCGAAACATACTTTGGCACCTTCGGCTCATAGGTGGAACATACGGGTTGTAGGTGCCCACTTTTGTTGTCCAAAACTTCAAATTTAACTCTTTTCTAGAATAGTCCAAAAACCTGATTTCGTGGAAAAAAAATAAAGCAAAACACATTATATCTCACAAAACAGGTTGTGTAACTTGCATATTTTATCATTCTAAGAATTGAAAGTTCTATGAATCCATATCACATCAACACCCTCAACTTAGAAAATTTGCATGTTCTCAGCTCTTGTAAGAGTGTAAAGCGGTCGTTATCAAAAATTGGCATCGTTGCCTATATTTTCATAAGCAATGCCTAATCCCTAGCCTTTTGCTTCTTCATTACTAACTTACCACCTTCAACATGCAATACTTCCAAATCAAAATTTGAAACCAATCTCCCCCTTTACACCTCTTGCACCTACATTTATTCAAAAACAACAAAAACAATTAGAACGATGGGTTGCCTCCCATCAAGCACCTTAGTTTTGGTCGTGGCTCGACAAAATCCTAGGAAAACAAAAACAACAAAAACAATTAAAAATGATGGGTTGCCTCCCATCAAGCGCTTGATTTATTGTCGCGGCACGACATAGTTACCTTGAGTACTTAGACTTCGTCGAGATAAGTGATGGCCATATAATTTATTGAGTCGAGAGGACCGATATAAGGTTTTACTCGTTGGCCATTCACCTTTAAGACAACACCATTATTGTCTTTCAACTCAACTACTCGAAACGAGTAGACTTGGTTAACTTTGTACGGACCAGACCACTTGGACTTCAACTTACCTGGGAATAGCTTCAATATGGAATTGAAGAGGAGTACCATATCATCCTTTTGAAAGTTTCGTTGAAAAATCCGCTGATCATGATACTTTTTCATCCGCTCCTTGTATAGGTCTGATCTTTCATAAGCATGTAGACGAAATTCATCCATCTCGTTCAGCTGCTCCAATCTCAGATTCATTGCATCATCCGAATTCAAATTCAATCGCTTCAACGCCCATAATGCTTTATGCTCGAGCTCAATAGGTAAGTGACAAGCCTTCCCATAAACTAGTTGGTAGGGGGACATTCCAATTGGCGTTTTGAATGCAGTCCTATAAGCCCATAGTGCATCGTCCAACTTTCGAGACCAATCTTTCCTATTAGCATTTACCGTCTTTGCAAGGATTTGCTTGATCTCTCGATTGGAAACCTCTACCTGCCCACTAGTTTGTGGGTGATAAGGTGTGGCTACCTTATGTTGTTTGACACCATATTTTTCCAACACGGATTTGAATAGCTTGTTACAAAAGTGAGATCCTCCGTCGCTTATGATAGTACGTAGTACTCCAAAGCGGGAGAAGATATTCTTCTTCAAGAATGCTACAACACGCTTTCCCTCATTGTCGGCCAACGTTACTGCTTCAACCCATTTTGAAACATAATCTACAGCGACTAGGATGTATTTCATTTCGAACGAATTTACGAATGGACCCATGAAATCAATACCCCATACATCAAAGAGCTTGACTTCAAGAATTTTCGACATAGGCATCTCATGGTGTTTTGAAATCGCACCTTGTCTCAGACATTGGTCGCATCTTCTCACAAATTCGTAGGCATCTCTAAATATCGACGGCCAATAATATCCACTTTGTAATACCTTTCTTGCTGTCCGATTACCTGCGTGATGTTCTCCAACTTGGGAAGTGTGACAGGCTTCCAATATATTAGGCACCTCTACATGGGATATGCATCGCCGGATAACACCATCCGCGCATCGTCGAAACAAATATGGCTCATCCCAAAAGTAGTGTTTTACATCATGCATAAACTTCCTCTTTTGATGGAAAGATAAATTTGCAGGTACGACATTACTTACCACAAAATTCGCAAAGTTGGCATACCATGGTAACTTTTCCATTATCGTGGATAAGATCTCCTCGTCAGGGAATGCATCATCAATCTCGATTTTAGGCTGTGCCATATGCTTGTTCTCAAGTCTAGATAGATGGTCAGCCACTTGGTTCTCGCAACCCCTTCTATCTTTTACCTCGAAATCAAATTCTTGCAGCAACAATACCCATCGAATTAGCCTCGGCTTTGCGTCCTTCTTCGTCATTAGGTATCTCAGAGCTGCATGGTCTATCTAAACGATCACTTTGGTTCCCAACAAGTAAGCACGAAACTTCTCAAAAGCATACACAACCGCTAGGAGCTCTTGTTCTGTGACAGTATAGTTCTTTTGGTCTTCGTTCAGGACCTTGCTCTCATAATAGATAGGATGGAATAACTTTTCCCTTCTCTGGCCAAGTACAGCGCCCAAAGCTACCACACTGGCGTCACACATGACTTAAAATGGTAGGGACCGATCTGGAGCTACCATGATAGGAGCTTCAATTAGCTTCCCTTTGAGGCATTCGAATGCCTTCAAACAATCTTCATTGAAGTCAAACTTTCCATCTTTCTCCAGAAGTTTGCATAATGGACTAACCACTTTGGAGAAGTCTTTGATGAACCGCCGATAGAAACCTGCGTGTCCGAGGAAACTACGAACTCCCTTTACGAAAATTAGAGGTGGTACCTTCTCGATGACTTCAATTTTAGCTCAATCTACCTCAATTCCTTTTTCAGAGATTTTGTGCCCAACAACGATGCCTTCCTTAACCATAAAGTGGCACTTCTCCCAATTCAGTACTAGGTTGAATTCTACACATCTTTGCAATGCGATACTCAGGTTTACCAAAAATGATTCAAACGACTCACCCATAACTGAAAAATCGTCCATGAATACCTCCAAAGTATCTTTAACCATATCAGAAAAGATGGACATCATACAACGCTGAAAGGTGGCAGGTGCGTTACATAGCCCGAATGGCGTACGTTTAAAGGCAAACGTACCATATGGGCATGTGAACGTTGTCTTCTCTTGGTCTTAGGGGGTAATACAAATCTAATTATAGCCAGAATAACCGTCTAAGAAACAAAACCATCCTTTTCCCGCTAATCGATCAAGCATTTGGTCCATAAATGGCATTGGAAAGTGATCTTTGAGCGTCCATGAATTTAGCTTTTGGTAGTCCATGCATACTCTCCATCCGGTGACAGGTCTGAGTGGAATAAGCTCATTCTTCTCATTCGCTACTACCGTCATGCCTTCTTTCTTGGGAACACATTGTCCCGAGCTTACCCATGTACTATCAGAGATTGGATACACTACCCCCGCATCTAACCACTTAATAATTTCTTTCTTTACCACTTCTTGCATAGGTGGATTTAGACGCCTTTGATGTTCAATAGTGGGTGTGCAATTTTCTTTAAGATGAATCTTGTGTGTATAAATCCCAGGGGGAATACCAATAATATCAGCGATAGTCCAACCAATGGCTCTTATACACTTCCGTAGAATAGCAATGAGAGCTACAACTTGATGCTCACCCAAATCTGCCGCCACAATGACTGGAAGTGTATTTCCATTTCCTAAGAATGCATACTTTAAATGGCTAGGCGTCTCTTTCAGTTCTAACGTGGGTGGCTCTTCAATAGATGGTTTAGCTGGTGGTGTGGGTCGATTTTTGAGATCAAGGTCCAGCTTTTTGGGAGCATGAGGATATGACCAAATCCTGTTAGAGCATCAATAGTTTCTTCATAATTTTCAGCATCCTTATGCTCAACATTCATGAGCACAACTGCCAATGGGTCATCAATAATTTTCTCCTCTTCAAGTAATTCTTTCTCATCATCAAAGTAAACATCATCAACCGAGAATACTTTCAGCTCTTTGGGTTGCTTCATTGATTTACACACATCAAAGCGAACTACTTCATCATTTATCCGGAATAACAGCTCATTAGCTCTTAAATCAATAAGCACACTTCCTGTTGCAAGAAAAGGGCGCCCCAAGATTATGGGAACTTATGAATCTCCCTCACAGTCCAAAATAACGAAGTCTGCCGGAAAGATGAATGAAGAAACCTTTACCAATACATCACATAGAATACCAACAGGTCATTTTACCGACCTATTCGCCATTACGAGCCTCATATTGGTTGGAGTAGGATCACCCAACCCCAACTTTTTGTAAATAGATAATGGCATCAAATTAATGCTGGCTCCTAAATCGCATAATGCCTTGGCAAAATTTAAAGAACCAACTGTGCATGGAATAGTGAAAGCATCGGGGTCGGCCTTCTTCTGAACTAGTGATCGGGTAGCAATTGTACTGCAATGATGCACAGTATCTTGCAACTCATAGCTTGCTGCCCGCTTCTTTGTCAAAAGATCTTTCATAAATTTCGTATACCCAGGAATTTGTTCTAGTGCCTCCACCAGCGGAACATTAATGGTCAGCTGCTTTAACATCGTCATGAATTTGCTGAACCTTGTATCATCCGCAATCTTCTTCAATCTTTGAGGAAAAGGTGGTGGTGGAAGTGGGATTGTTTTCTCCACAGCTTTCTTCTCTACTTGCTTCCGTATTTTAGTTTTTTTAGGATGTAATATACTTGGTGTGACATCATGGACGTTGTGGTTGGCTTCTACTGTATTTTCTCCATTAGCCTTATCATCGTTGTCCACTACATCGTCGACCACTTGCTTTCGTTTGGATGAAGTTTCCAGCACCTTACCACTTCGAGTAGTAATAGCCATGGATGATCCATCATTCCTTGGATTTTGCACGGTGTTGCTAGGTAAGGTGCCAGCCTTTCTTTGATTGAGTACTGTCAAAAGTTGGCTCAACTGTTGCTCTATTTGTTTTATTGAAGTGGAATGTGAGTCAACCAATTGCTTCATCAAGGATAAATCATTTATTACCTCAGTTACTCCCGCGTTGGTTGCCTCTACTCCTTTTAACAGTTTAGCCATCATGTCTTCCATATTTGCAGAAATAGATACTGTGGCATCACGTCTCCCTGGGGGAACATACAAACCACTCTTGTCATTCTTGTTCTTCCAACTACCTTGGTCCTTGTTTCCAGATTTATCATAATAGTTCTGACCTTGGTTTCCTTGGGTATTGCCTCAGAAATCCCCCTGATTGTTTAAGTAGTTGGCCTCTTCTTCCGAATCAGATTCGTCTCTTCCTTTTGACGCAATAGCTTTGACTTTTTCGGTCTTCCCTGATAAGAGATGCTTTGTAAGAAGATCCACTTGTGTTTTCATGTGCGCCATATCTTGATCGCGTTCTTCTTCTCTTCTTCTTTGGTCTGCAGTCATGCCAATAGATAAAGAGGGACTTGCTATCTCAGATTCCCTGGTATGCCGAGCTCTACTTTGCTTTGTCATCCGGTCTAGCATATTGCTTGCCTGACCAAAGGTGAGGTCCATAAAAGATCCTCCAGTCGCATTATCCACCACTGTTTTAGTTATTGAATTCAAGGATCTGTATAGTATCTCCATTAGGTGAACATTGGTAATATGGTGGTTTGGGCAACGCATTAGCTTCGTCTTGAACCTCTCCCATGTTTCATGAAGAGCTTCGGTTGGAAGCTGCCAAAAGTTGCTGATTTCATCTCTTAATTGTGCTCTTTTGGATAGCGGAAAGAATCTTTCTAGGAAAGTGTCTTTCAATTGCCTCCAATTAGTGATAGAATCAGGAGTCAGCCCATTCAACCATAGAGTTGCCTCCCCAGATAGAGACAATGGAAATAAGCGCAACCGAATTGCATTCTGTCCAACGCCAGGATTGTTGAATGACTTGCATGTAGACATAAAGTTGATCAGATGCATATTCGGATCATCGCCTGCTAGTCCAACGAATAATCCCTTGAGTTGCAATAACTGAATCATGGTGCTTGTGATGTTGAACTTGGCTCCGGGTGCTAATGGTGGAGGAATAATGGCTCCTGTGGCTCCGGCTCCATCAAGATCATCATCATCATCGTCGAAAGCTGGTTGTACAGGTCAGCGTTCATGCCTAAACCTAGCTTGACAATCTCTTCTGTTAGCAGGTGTTGCTATCTCAGCATTACGCCTTGGGTTTAGTAACTCGTCATCACCTAGGTCCTCATCGTCAGGATTTGTCGCTATCCCAGGGTTATCAATATTCTGTTGATGCACTTGAGCGGCTGCAAGGGCAGCTAGTATCGCCTGTTCCTGTTGAGCATCCATCCTTTCAATTTCGTGTTGTGCCTCCATTCTGCCAATACGTTGTGGTTCAGGATTGATAGGTAATAACGGTTGACCAAAACTTCGAGTATGGGGCATGCACTAAATAAAAACCTGCAGAAAACAAAAACAAAAACTAAAAGTAAAAGTACGAGAATCTTTGACCAATGGGTCTAGTAATTATCACAAACTTAGTTGACAACCGTATTCCCCGGCAACGGCGCCAATTCTTGATAAAGCTCAATCTACAGCTCTTGTAAGAGTGTAAAGCGGTCATTGTCAAATATATAACCCAACTGGGTTGGGTATCGATCCCACAGGGAATAGCCGGTCAATAAGTAAGCAAAGATTATTAGACTTTTGGTGAAAGTCTCGTAAAAAGGGGGGATTGTAACGTGTAACCAAAATAATAGAGTAAAAATGGAAATTAGCAAAGTAAGAAAAAAGAATGTTTGGTACGATGTTAACCAATGAGAATTGAGAGTTGGGGTTATGTCCACCTTATGAGTAATACGTCTCTATTGGCTATGAGTTATGCGGAATTCAGACATGCATGTGCTTATAGAGAATTGTATTCTATGGTAAATCCAAGCGTCTTTCGACCTAACAAGGACTATTTCACTTTAACTCTTTCGAGCTTGAAGCGTATCTAACGGTACAAATTCTCCAAGAGGTTAATCCAGTTACGGCACTAAATTTTTAATAGGGGTTGGTGCCCTATTACCTTGACATTATCTCTTTTCCAGACATATAACATTTCTTTCGAACAAGTTAATGCTATACTGGCGTATTCTATGCATTTGCAACCACAAGAATTTGCATTAAGATGAAGAGAATAATGATATAAGCAACATACGTGTCGCGAATTCATAAACTCATAGCAATAGATAGCATCTCATACGGCTTCCATAACCCCAACAGAGAAGTTTAGCTACTCATGAGTACGATGGAACTCACAATAGACATTATTATTATACCACAATAAAGATATCACATGTAGTATGGTGTGGTATGGCTTTAGGCGTGAACTCCCTTTCAAAGTAGCGTTTCTCTTGTTGTGGAATTTAAGAATTGAATAGATGAATAGAAGAATAAAAAGTAGAATTAATGGAAGAATTAGAAGTAGTAGTGAATTATGAGAATAATGATGTGTCTAAAAACTGCAGCAAAATAGGGTATTTATAATACCCATATCCTATTCCTACTAGGCTACTGCGTACTTATCCTAATCCTAATAAATTACTGCATCTTTATCCTAATCCTAATAAGTTACTGCTGATCCCCAAAGTCTTGAGAAATGTTGTTTTTGCCCGGTACAGGTTTTCCATGCGTCACTTTTAGTCCTAGGCGTCCAAGCTCTCCTTCCCTTCTTTCGTGAAGCTTCCTTTGGCATCAAGTTATCCATAAAATGCTGAAATCTGCATCATTTATACCTGAAAACTTGCTAATCACGTTTGTTAGCTCACTTACAGGAAAAAGGACTAAAAGTGCATGAGTTATATATTTTGTCCTCAAAACTTAGCTAAAATATGGGTAGACTATAGCACTTTAGGCGTGTAAATACGCCTATCATCATGTAACTTGCATATTTTATCATTCTAAGCATTGAAAGTTCTATGAATCCATATCATATCAACACCCTCAACTTAGAAAATTTGCATGTTCTCAGGTAACACAACGAAAAAAATGAATAATGACACTTAACAAGGAGAACTATAAGCTATCTCAGGCAGTCAATCGTCAATGTTAAACTCAAACACATTACCCCCTCTTATTTCAATACTTCAACACGAACTGTCTGTATACATGAAGCACAATAGTGTGAAACAAGGAAATCAAGATATGGAATTACATTAGTAACAAACAATCATGCATATATACAAGTTACACTACCCAAACAAGTAAGCAACTAGTAATACAACCCATGTGCCCTTACAATAAAGAAGTTCCACTTACTTATATGAAATAAATCATGTCAATGAAAGGAAAGTCAAGAGACACTCATGCTCACAAGGGAGGTTTCACCAATGCACATTAAATACCATAGGCTTTCCCTTATTTCTTCACCTTAGCTTTCAGACAGTCAAGTTAGGATCACTATAGGACTTTATTCAGCTAGTAATGTAGGGTTGGGGGTTGGTATGGTACATAAAAATATATTTAGTGACTAAGCCTCCTTGACACTACACTTACTTTGGGGTCCACTTAACAACCAATTTCCTTTTTATTTCTCTCTTTATATTTTTTTATTGCATATTCAGGATGGGTGTGGTTTCTTTTATTCTTTGTTTTTCTTTTTCAGAATTTTCTTTAGTTTTCTTCTTTTTCTTTTTATACCACACCCAACCCTACTTTATCTCTCATTCTACGATTCTTCAAACCCACTTCATATTATGCAGCCTTATGATAGCCACTCTCAACATAGGCAATTTGCTTGAGTTGAGGTGCATAGTGTCCAACGAGGACTAGGGCCAAAAAATGTTCATTGTAACATAAATAGGAAAGTGAAAGGTGTATAAAAATAAGCTATAAAGATAAAAAAAATTGGGATAGAGGGATATTTATTCCCACATGAAAGGTCATTCAGGCTAAAAGTGGACTAATATAAAAAAGGCCTATGACCCTTGCCTAACAGACTATCTTACAACCTAGTCAAGACTAACCTGGAATGTTCTGGATTCAACACACAAAGGGAACTATGTAGTATCTCACACACACACATGGCACATGTGGTCACATCACAAGCTACTACCTATTTGGTTCATGCACAATTTAGCCATGATTATCATGTTAATCCTAATGTGATAACAAGATCCATAATGGTCACACATACTTACATTCACACAGTTGTAAAATAATTTTTTGAAGGGTTATCAGTTTTTTCAAAAATCAACAAAATACATGTCAACTTCCCTAGATACTTAAAAAATCTCCTAATTACACAAAAATACACAATACCAAACTAAACACAATAAGACATAAAATTAACCTAAACATGTATGTTCTACAACCATACCACGGCCGACAAGAAAAAATGCACTAAAATAAAAACCTGCGGTGGATATAGTAGACCATACCCCCAACAAAAAACGGTGTACTATCCTTAGTACGTGTAATCAATATAAGCTAAGGGAGTGAGGACATACCTAGGACGCATTAGGCATTCGTGTATATCGCAACAAAATTTACCATATACCTTAGGTTGCCTCTTAAGTAGTGCCTAATTTAACTTCACAACACGACTTAGTTAACTTGGATACTTAGACTTCATCGAGGCTGACCTCATCAATTACCTCATCAAAATTACCCTAATAGTGATTCAGACGCTTTCCATTAACTTTGAATGGGGCTTTACCATCTCTTTTCATCTCTATAGTACTATGAGGAAATTCCCTCACCACGATGAATGGTCCAAACCACCTAAACTTCAACTTGCTAGGAAACAAGCAAAGTCTTTAATTATACCACAACACAAAATCATCGGGTTTAAATACCCTTTTATTGATCTTCCTATCATGATACAACTTCATTCATTATTTGTTTATATCAAAGATCTCATACATACAGAGTCAGAATTCATCCAACACAATCACTTTGCTCAACATCATCTTAGTTGCATCATGCCTCTAAAAATTCAGCTTTTTCCATGCCCATAATGCCATATGCACAAGTTTGTCCGGAAAGTGACATGTCTTTCCATATATAAGATAATGTGGGGAAGCATTTATAGGGGTGTTAAAAGTTGTCCAGTAGGCCTATGAAGCATTATCTAATTTCATTGACCAGTAAGTCTATTGACATTCAAACTTTTTTCCAATATGGACTTGATCTATCAATTGGACTCAACTTGCCCACTTGTATGAGGATGATAAGGTACTGCCACTCTATGCTTTATTCCATATTTTTCAAGCAGGGACTTAAATAGATGGTTGCAAAAGTGGAACCCACTATCACTGATAATCGCATACAAATAAATAAATTGAGAAAATATGTTTTTTTCAAAAAGATGGTAACACTTCTACCTTTATTATCTTAAAGCACAACTGCCTCCACCCAATTTGAAACATATTCAACCACCATCAAACTATACTTACTACCATAAAAGCTCACGAAGAGGACCATGAAATCAAGCCACCATACATCAAACAGCTCTTGTACTAAATTAATTGTCATAAAGATTTTATGGCATCATGAAATATTTCCTTAACTCAGACACTAGTCACAGCCTTATGTAAAATTGTGAGAATTATTCTATATTGTCGGATAATAGAACCCTCCTTGTAGAATTTTATGGGTTGTTCAGGTACCACAATGATGAGCCCCAACTAGTTATGAATGACAAGCCTAAAATATGCTTATCATCTTCATATCGGGGATACATCTACAAATCAGGCCATCTGCATAAATTTGAAAAAAGTAAGGCTCATCACAGAAAAACTTCCTTAGCTCATGCATAAACCTCTTGCATTGCTAGAAGTTTAGGTCTTCTAGGTCAAGATCACTTAATAAATTATTGAGAAAAATAAACAAACTAGGGGATTAAGCCTTGAGATGCTGAAAATACTCGCTCATCTGGAAAAGTATCATCTATTTCAAGCTTATCCACCACTTTCTAAATTGCCTCATCCTTAAGCCTAGGTAAGTGTCTTTGTTTTCAGTGTCTTTCCGGTCTTTCACCTCAAAGTCAAAAACTTACAGAAAGAGAACTCAACGAATTAATCTCGGCTTGGTATTTTTTTACATCAGATACCTCAAGACTACATGATCTATTTGAACTATGACTTTGGTCCCAATAAAAAAAGACCAAAAATTTTCAAAATAAAAAACTACTATAAACACCTCTTGCTCTATAACTATTTATTTCTTCTATGCGAGGTTTAATGCCTTGCTGGCATAATATCGGATAAAGGATCTTCACTCTCATTTATCCTAGGACAACAGCAAAGTCCACTCCTAATTGCATCATACATGAATGGTATAGACAACCAGGGACATAATGATAGGAGTTGAAAAAAAATGCTCCTTAAGGAACTTAAAGGCTTTGAGACATACATCATCAAATAAAACCTATGTAAGGATTCAATCTATGCTAATGGTCAATACTGGGAATACATTCTGGCACAAGCTATATTTTGTGAGTACAAAAACCATGTGATGGTACCTGATATGAAGCCTGATGTTTACCCTTCTTAGACTAGGGTGTTGTTGATTATTGCTCCTAATCTACTACCTTTAACTCATCTTGTAACCTCTCCTCAAGTTGGGGGTCCTGCGTATCTACCTCAGGAAATGACTCAGACTCAATCTCATCGTCCTTCTTATCCTTTCCCTCCTAAGATTGGGAAGAGCATGGAGGTGACATCCTATCCTTCTTCATACTCGATATAGGTACTGATATATGGACAAGCTCTAGGCTGAGAAGAAGTAGTTATTATACCCCACTATGAATGTGTTGCAAGTGGTATACTCAAGGTTGCATTGATGATAGTCTCAATCGCATTATGATTTTGAGCTCTAGCCACTAGGTGCGTTACTCTGGTTAGGGCCGCTCTGGTCTTGGAAAGTGGGTAATTCTCCATAGAGCTATTGCTCTCGGAGGACTCATCCTATAATATAAATGGTCCAGTCTTTTTCTTTAAAGCCTTCATTTCCATATGTTCCTGAAAAACCAGGTGTTAGCGTCGGAAAGACAGTGAAGGAGTTCAAAACATAAAGAAAAATTCAAATTTAAAAAACTTTAAATGCTCCCTCAATTTTACATCTCTATAACTTATACTTAGTCCAAACATGTCCAATATGCACACATACTACTAGAATCAAATTTTTCTATACAAACTAGCATGCAAACTTTTGGAATTCCTCTACCTTTCAAACTTTAAACGTCTATTTAGGGCGTGATCATATATTTAATTCTAGAACAATGATCACTTTAGGATTTTTAGGTTAATTCAAGGATCTTACCAAAAAATTTGTTGATTTCAACATATTTTGCAATAAAATAAATGTAGCAACTCATTTATTTTTAGTTTTGCATAAGATAGTACAATTAGGAGCCAAGAATGTCACCTTATATTTGAAGAATAAAAAGTTAAATTTGAAAAGATAACGTAAAAACCTATCTTGAATGCGTAATTAGTTCCTTTGGATAAGTTGGTACCGAGAACAAGTGATGTTATTACCTTTTATCATGTGAGCGAAGTGGGGAAATTTTAATTTGAGCGGGAAGAGGAAATTTTGAAGTTAAATGGGGTTGTAGGGGTGGTTTAGGAGCTTAAAATCTCTAAGAGGGTTTCTTAGAGTTGGTTTAGGCCCTAATTTTTAAATAGAACTAGCCCTAAAAATTGGCCACTTATGAAACCATCTATGGACCGCAGGTGGAACCTACTGGCCATAGGTTCCAGTCTGTAGGTGGGACCAATTTTTCAACCTTTTTCCCTGCACTCTAGACTTTGTATTCTGACATATATTGCACTTCTTATGAAGTCATAAGTGGTATTTATGGTATTATAACTAAACTCGCAAGAGCAAGTCCCGAATGTCCAAAAAATTCCTCAAAATTTCCTTTTAACATTCAAAACAGAACTTACTTAGACTGCAAGGGACTTATGACCTTCATGAGGTTGTCACAAAGACCCCTTACCTAGAATATTCTAAATGAAGCAATGTACTACCATGTTCTAGTCCGTTCCTCAGGCTACTATACCTATAAAAAAGAAAAAAACAATCATGAACACTAAATTAGTGGGTTGTCTCCCACCCAACACTTAATTTAACATAGTGACACGATGAGGCCAAGTTGTTTACTCAGACTTCACCATAAATTCCATGGGTTGCCTCCCATTCAGTACTTAATTTAATATCGCGGCATGATGTGGGTCCCTTGATTACTCAAAATTCATTAAGGTACACAAAGGAATACCCTCCTAGGTCATCAACACAATGAACAACCAACACCACCCTCATGTCGGTTGGCTTCTTCATAGTTCTTCAAAGGTTGAATGTGACTTCTTCATTATTAACTCTGAAATTAAGCTCCCCCTTCTCCATATAAACCATCATTCTACTCGTGGCCATGAATGGTCTTTCCAATATGATGGGCATCTCAAAGTCAATCTCATAATATAAATAACAAAGTCAAAAGGAAAAATAAAGTTTTCAACCTTCACCAACACATCAAATGATATGCCCATGAGTTTCTATACTGTATGGTTTGCCATCAAAAACTATATCATAGTTGGTTCAAGAGGGATTAAGACTAATTGCTTGAATACAACCAGAGGCATCAAATTAATGTTGGCTCCCAAGTCATATAACGCTCTAGTAAATCTATGTGTCACTGTGGTGCATGGGAACGTCAACACTCTGGGATCGCCCTTTTGCTGGACCAAAGAATTAAAAGTGATTGCACTGCAATGGTGCAATCCACCAACGTCCTCGAAACTAGTATCTTATTTCTTCATCACCAATTCATTTATATACATGGCATACCCAGGAATTTGCTCTTAAGACTTGAGGAGAGGGATGTCAAGCTCAAATATTTTAGCATCTTAATGAATTTATTGAACTTTCCTTCCTCCTTCTTCTATTTCAGTCTTTGAGGAAAAGGCGGGGGAATTCATTGAATTTTCTTCACTATCACCTCATCAACCTTCCCCATACATATCCTCACTAATGCTAACATCAACACCTGTCGCCTTGTCTGACTCCATGGCAGGTGTCTCATCAACCATATTACGATTATTACACAACATTCCACAGTAAGCAATGGGGGATAAATAGTAGACTTACCACTTTGAGTGGAAATAGCGAGACAAAGACCATCATTCTTTAGATTCTAGACTGTGTTTCTGGAAAAGATACCTAGCTTCCTCTGGTTCAAAGTAGCAGACATCTACCAGAACTGCTTCTCTAACTGTTGATTGCAGTCGCATGAGATTCAACCTTTTGGTTCAGACCTCGAATGTCAGACTTAATCTCCTTAAGGCATGTTTCCTAAGTTTCTTGACACTTAACCAGTTTGGACAACAATGCCTCCATTCCTGATTTAGTATCATGACTGTCCAACAAGACATAACTATCCTTCTTATCCTCCCTACTACAATCTCAATATCAATCTCCATAATAGTTTTAACCTTGGTTTCCTTGACCCTTGGCTTGAAACCTTTGCAATTCTCAATAAATATACTTATCCTCCTCTTCCAAGTTAGACTCATATACTCTAGAGGCTGCATCCTATAAACCTACCACATTTACCTTCTCAAAATTTGTTATTTTGAATAGCCCATTAGTAATCCAATATTATTTCTAAGCTATGGAATCTCTCGTACCACAGAATCTTCACCCACTCTATAGTCACCAAAGCTCTAATGGCATAAGTACCAGCACATCTCTCTGCCTCTCGAGTATTTCACCGTTGGTTGGTAAGAGAGATCTAATTTAGAATATCACATGCTAGTTCATAGCATTATGACATTAAAGCTCCTATTGTTATAGTACTTTCCATAGCTTTGTAACTGATGTTAATGGCTCTATAGAATATCTCTAGCAAGTGTATTCCTGAAATATGATGATTGGGTACCATGCTCAACTTCTTCTTGAACTAGAACCATGACTCATACACTGACTCAGAATGTAGCTACCTGAAGTTGTATATCCTTGATAGAGGAAAGAAACGAATCAATAATTTCCTACACAACTCATTCCAAGTGGTAATTGATCCTATAGGAAGTTCCCTCAACCATAAAGAAGCTTCTTCAGTTAACCAAAACGGTGAAAATCTCAGTGTAAGTGCCTCCTGATTCCTGATTTACCCCATAAACAAACGTTTCAAGTTTCATATTTATTCTAGGCATAGAAAATCCCTCAAATACACCTTTTAAGTTTAAGAGTTGGATCATGGAACTGGTTATGTCAAATTTAACACCCGGTGTCAAAGCGAGAGGAATTAGAGCTTTTGTTTCTGTCAGCTCAACGTATCCTATATCTTTTTCATCATCGTATGGTTGAAAGTAATGTTATACTGGGATTACTTGAGCCCACCCACCTCAAACTCTATCTCAATTAACACCCAGTATTACTCAATGATCAACTACTACTCTTGGCCTGGTTGGCTCTGCCTGCTGAGCTAACAATTGAAACTCTCCCTCCCTTCTCCATTTAGCAGCTACATTTTCTAACAACTGTTCCATTTGCCGATCAATAATGTTTTGAGGATCCCCTTGAACAGCGGGAGGTACCACATTAGGATCATCTTGAACCCCTTCAAGTTGGACATCATATACGTGTTCTATCATCTTATGATTTCTATGTAAAATTCTCTCTGGTTTCGGGTGTAGTGGGAGTAACGGATTTTCTTGACTGCTGGTGTTAGGCAAACACCGGAGTACAACCAATTAAAAAAAAACCACAAACTTAAGCAATATCAATAAACAACTCAACACTGTGTTCCTCAACAATGGCCCCAAAATATTGATCAACCACGAAACTACACCTCCAATTGAAGATAAAGAGGTCCCTGTCAAGTAAAGTAGCCCAACAAAGGTTGGGTTCGAACCCATTGGGAATAAGTGGACTTCTCTCTCTTGTTTGCTGGAATCAATGGGAAGTATTTAAAGTAAATGTGGGATTTGTAGTAGTAATCTTTAAAAAGTAACCAAACTCAAAAGCTTTTGTTGTAAACAACAAGAAATGAATACTAGGTTGGCATTCCCTTTAGATTTTAACTCAGTAAGCTTCTCGTGTTCAATCAAACTATCAAACTACAGTGCTTGTATGATCTGGTAAGCTAGGTATCACCAACCGCCTCTCAACATACTTTGGTAAATTTCAATCATCTCCTCTCGATCTCAGAGCATCGCCTTACTAACCATTACCTTGAACCCAGTTTCAACTATCTCCTATTATTCTCAAGTTGATTAGATGTAAGTTAATTGTCTTAAGTAGATAATACATGTAATCTTATTTCATCAATTCGCCCTAAATTAATTTTTAGGCCTCGTTTTCCTAATCTCTACCTCCCTCTCGAGTTCGTAGTGAAAACAAATTGGATCCTAATGTTTGCAACCATTAACAAAGCAATAAGTACAAAGAAAACCACAATGCATGCAGTAATAACTATCTTGAAGGATTGAACACTTTCCCTTCTTCGTTAGTTAGCTAGGTTTCCCACAAGCCTTGCTAAGGGAATTAGCCGTTCATGGTTGTGAAACGACCAAGGAAATTCTTAATTGAATACATTCAAACAATATCCCAATAATCAATTAATAAAATCCAAAGTCTTTTACTGAATAAATAACACAAATCAATACAAAGCAATCCCAAGATTAAAATCAAATCCTGGAATTAAATATATGTTTTGTAAGTATAAAAAGTGTGTAAACTAACTAAAGTCATCAAAAGGGTATATATAGATTACAAGGAAACCTTAGGAAATAACTCCAAAACAAAAAAAGGTGTCACCACCGAAGTGACGAGTCATGATGGTACCTACAAATTCCCACTAGTAGGTAAGCCAATACCATAACTGAAAGCTAACACAATTGGTTAATCCGGTAATAAAGGCCCAACAAAGGAGAATTTAAGAACATCAATTGTAAACATAGTGGTTCTAGATAGTATAAAAAGTCATACAAGATACCAATCCAAAAACCTGGTAGAGTTAGTGAAAAACAAACTAATAATATCAAAACGACTCTAAGTGTAGAATAGTCAATACATTTGTCTCAAATACTAAAGACTGAATACAAGAGATGGAAGGAAATTAGGTGACTCAAACTCCCAAAGCTCACACTATATACGGGAATCAATCACTATACAATCCACGATCAATGATGATAGTTGATAATCAGATCTACACCAAAAAGGTATAGAAGTATAGTATGAGTACAAAAACAAAGGGTACTAAGTAGGCATCATTGGTCGACTGAACTAAATCATGCTATAAGAATGATAAAATACAAAATAATCATAACTAAGTCAAAGTACAGAATCGAACCTAAATAATCTCCATCATCATTGTATATAATAAGAAAGAAATTTGGAATAATAGTGTAACATAAGGCATCAACACATGCCAATATCGTTGTACATAACAACCATTAAATATTGGAATCACAATATAACATAACGAATCAATGTGTACCAATATCATAGTACTTAACAAAAATTAAATATCGGAATCACAATATAGCATAAGGTATCAACGCATGCCAATACCGCTATTCTTAACAAGCATTCAATATTGGAATCACAATATGGCATAAGGCATCAATGTATGCCAATAATGTCATACATAAGATATAAAAAATTTGGAATCGTAAGGTAACACAAGTGCAATCACAAGAAAACATAAATACAAAGTGCGAGCCGATACACCAACCAGTGCACAATGTAAAGAACTCATCACGGCGTTCCATACAACCAGAGAGTACACCCAAGTGAAACATAATTAATCACCTAGTCAATATATCAAAACATCCTCATCTTCCATAGTTTTTCACAATTTCGATAAAATTTACGTTTGCCTACATTTAAAATTATCATCCATAATTGTAATTGAATTACATATACAAATATACTCATAACCTAATTGCACCATCATATAGGAATCTATCTCATCAATGAACCTTATCAACTCATTATTAGAAATCCAATTGTAACTTTACCATCATATAGGCATCTATCTCATCAATACACCTTATCCACTCATTATTAGCAAGCCAACACTTATTCATAAACCAATTACTCAGTAGTCATCATATAACCTCTAATTATTATCTACCCATTATTCATCACATAATCACTATTCATGGGTAAACAATTAACCATAATTCACTAACTAGCCAATATCTAGCATCTAGTCAAGATTCACCACAAGACCGAAGTCACTAATTAACCAATATTTATTTCTAGCCATCACTAACAAAAGAGCACCAATCACCATTTATTCACTATTCATCTATCAAATAATATCCTTTATTTACTAGCATCATTAATCAACAAATCCCCACTTAACAACTAGTCAACGTCATAAACTTAGTCATTAATTGCAACTAGTTACCACCATTGTTAAATCCATTATCAATAACCTCCATAATACGTTAATCATCACTATTAATAGCCATCAATTCCACTAGTCCCCTTTATCATGAAGGTTCGCTAATCCATTAATCACTGTTAGCCACTAAACAAATATCCACCACTAAGCATCTTTCATCATTAAATCAATAATTATACCACTTTAGTCTTTAAGTTATTAGAAGACTAAAGGCGACATCTCTAGTATCAATACTATATGAAACTACACAAGGGAATAAATAAACATATAATTGCCATAGTTAAGGCTAACTAAAATCAATCTGTAGATGTAAGCATAGGCACATCAATAATCATCTTCTGGCTTTGCTAGCTATATCTTTATATTATCAACCTATCATTCGACTGTACCGGGTATCATTGAGTCATTATAATATCATCCATCCGTATCGGGTATCATTATATCATCATAATATAATTCGGCCACACCAGGTATCATTATATCATTACAATATCCTTCAGACTTATCGAGTATTATCATATCATCACAATATCCTTCGTCCTTGCTGTCATCACAATATCCTTTAGCCTTGTCGGGTATCATCATATCATCATAATATTCTTCAACCTTGCGGGGTATCATCATATCATTACAATATCCTTCGACCTTACTGGGCTTCAATATAACATCACTATATCCTTTGGCCTCATTGGGTATCAATATATCATCAAAATACGTAAATTTATATCATTAATAAAGAACAATCCCCATGACGCTAAAGTAAATAACAAGACCCACAATGGCTAAAGTAAATGACAATCTCCACAAAGGCTAAAGTAAAAAGATATAAAACAAAAAAGGAAGAAGAGCATGCCTCTATAATCCAACATCCATCATCAATGTCACTTTATCAATAGATATATGTATACATAACTTTAATAATATAACTATCATCGGGTTCTTCTACAGAACTTATATGTTTAATACTAACATCTTCCTCTACCCCATATCTGAGAGGTGGGTATATAGATATGTATAAGAAATGGAAAAAATATAAGCATAAGTAATTATATAAGGAAGTATCCTGAGTCCAAGCATATTCTATAGAATATCTTTACATATTGTCAATAACCGTGACTTCTAGCACTATTAAAATCCTTTCCAATATCGATAGTAAGGAAGATTTTCAACATGGTTATTAGCATAATTATTAATCATGATCACAACTTGGGCAATAGTATAGGTAATGGCCTAAACACCAGCCTAATCACTGGCTTAATCAAGAGTATAATCAACGACTCATCAATACGAAATTAATAATCTAGTCATTTGGACAATGGACATAACCATAAGCGATTTCCTGAACAATGGCCCATTAGTAGCATGTTCATTAGCCCACTATTGGCCTAAAGATAATTTATCACTAGTATAAGTGATGGCAAAATCATGACATAATATATTGCTTATTCACAGTGGGGTCAATAATATCATTTACAACATAGGCTATATTATAGTCAAGGCTTATTCAATAGCACATTAATTAGCCTAAATAATAGTCAATCATAATAACATAATTAATAGCTTGACCTAAGTTATATCCAATAAGGAATACAAAGGCATAACCATTTGAGCATTA
The DNA here is from genome assembly GCA_030864225.1 of Capsicum baccatum var. pendulum. NCBI lineage: Eukaryota > Viridiplantae > Streptophyta > Magnoliopsida > Solanales > Solanaceae > Capsicum > Capsicum baccatum. The sequence continues at coordinate 200,870,786 of CM061553.1, forward strand.
CTCTCTATGCCATTCGCATAACCAAAAAGCACCATGAATCATCAATATTGCCTGAACAAGGAACTCTCGTCAATTACTAAGAAAAAGGGTTCATGGGAAAGAATCTTCAGACTTTCCTAAAGGTGGGTCAACTAGCCCACTTCTAAATCCCCGAAAGTCATTTAAGTTAATTTTTACCCCATACTAGGCTAAGGTATCTACATTAACTCTTGTAAGTATAAAAAGGCACCATAATACCTAAGGTAGATATTTTACTCAAGCACTTTTACTAAGTCCAATAGAACTCAGGCAACCTCCTCAAGTAGTAGAAACTACCCAAAACTTACTCTAAGTATGAGAAGCTAGAGAATTTCACCTAAGATTGAGTTTTCTAAGGCATTCTCATGCTAAAAATGAGTAATGAAGTCAATTCCACCTAAGACAGAGGGAAACAAGTCAAGCTTCTCAACTTTTAAGATTTACATAGACGAAATGGTCCAACTAACCCAAGTCTTGCATCTCATCAATCCAACACTTAAAATCCATACCAATCTAATAAGATTTCACAATTATATTATGGCATAGCTCAATCTAACAATGAATAAATCTAGCCTACCTTAAATACTAAGAATGCCCAACAATCCACTAAACATTCGTTTTTTCCTTCCAAGAAGCTTCTTCAAGGTGCCAAGCTATCAAAAACACAATATACATATCATTACACGAACATCGATAACTATATAGCGCTATTGTGCATTCGGTCCAAAAACGACACCAAAAACTCCAAATGGGTACCACTAAGGGAAAATAAATTTTTGAGGTCAACCTAGTGTTCATACACCATTAAGAAATCATAGCCCTCAAGAAATAGGTGAAAACCAAGCTTATGTGGGCTAAAATAAAGCCCTTAAGCAATATGGGGTTTTGGTAAAATAATTAAGAAATTCAAAAGTAAAATGGAAGGATTCATACCTCAAATCCATTGTGAATAATTAAAATATAAGTAAATCAAGCTTCGAAATTGCACCCAAAACTCAATTTAAGATTTACACACCATTTTAAGGTTCCTTGGTCTCACATATGGGTGGAATTGCCCAAAATTCAACCAAAGTCTCCTTTGAAAACCACCACAGGCAATTAGGTGTAGCGATCGACAATACACGGGCTATGATCGCTAAGGTCACTATTCAAACTTAGAAGACTTCTAAACAGGCAGTTGACTTTAAAATCAAATAAACTATCCGATAACTGAACTATCTATTTCGGCAAGTCATAAATGACTTGTGGCAGAAATGGAAAGGCTCTAACGACGAAAATAAGTAGGAACATAGGAAATGACCTACAGGGTCATTACAATATCCACTACTAAGGAACTTCATTCCTTGAAAGTTAAGAAGTATAATAAACCTAAAGTCTCAAATAGGTGAGGATATTGGGCTTGCACCTCCCTCTTCATCTTCCAAGTGGATCCTTCACTAGGCGATGCCTCTACCGAGCCTCAACAATTGATATTTCTCCGGGGCATAATCGTCTCATATTACTAGCCAAAATGACAAAGGCTCATCAACATAGGCCAAATGCCCATCCAACAAGACTGAGTCCTATATAAACATATGAGAAGGATCAGGACTAAATCGCTGCAACATAGACACATGGAAAACTGATTAAACTACTGGAAAATTCAAAAGTAAAGCTAATTCATGAGCTACCTCACCAACAACATGGAGAATCTCAAATGATCCAACATATCACGAACTAAGCTCATACTTCCTCTCGAACTTCATCACACCCTTCATTAGTGATACAAGGAGAAATACGCAATCACCAACTCCAAATCTCAAGGCACACAGTCCACAGTCTACATGGGTCTTCTGCCTACTCTAAGCCACTCTCAGTCTATCCTGAGTCACCCTAGATCTATCTAATGACCCCTGAAGCATATCCAAACCACGGGGTCTAACCTTTGAACTCTCAAAGAATTTGACCAGCGAATGATATCTCCTACCATATGGAGCCTATAATCTATCTCAAAAAATACTGTTGTACTCCAAAGATGGGAATTCAACTCCTTAAGATCAGCAGGATCAATATGGTAAGGTGCAATATAAATAGGTTGGGTGACAGGATTAAGGTTAATAGACAACTCAATCTCACGGACATGGGAAATACCAGGTAGGTCGGAAGGGATCACATTAGAAAACTGACAAACAACAAGAACTGAGTCAAATGATGGACTCTCAAGTCTAGCATCATAAACAAACATAAGATGATACTTGGAACTCCTAGAGATAAGTCTCTTATCATGAACATAAGGCATAATCCCCATTGTCTTGCAACTAACCATTTTCTGCCACACGGCTGAGGGTATGTTGGGCATGGCTAAGGTAATTTTCTGGGAAAAATGGTCTATTACTGCATGATAGCGGGATAATCAATCCATCCATAGAATCACATCAATATACAACAAATCTTGAATAATAAAATTTGCATGTGTCCACCTCATTAATAGCACAACACATGATCAGAATACTCAATCCACTATTAAAGAATCACCCATAGGAGTAAATTCATGCAATGGTAAAGAAAATAAATTAGTAAACAACTCCTACTATGGTACATAACAAGTAGATATATAATAATAAGTGGATTCCAAATTAAATAAATTAAGGGATGGCTGGTTTCAAATCAAAAATCACATCAGTAACAATAGTATTTGAAGTTTAAGCCTTAGGTTTACCAGGTAATTCATATAACTGACCATGCCTACCACTTGGCTGGGCACCTAACCGAACTCCTGTTCTATTTTTCTAAAACCCTCCTTGAGTACCCTAGAAATAACTCATCCGACCATGAGAACCACCTCTACCCAAGAGGTGAACAACTCTGATAGGGGAACACTCAAACTGAATCAACCATATCCCCATAACTAGGGCAATCCCACAAATAGTGACCATAAAGTCCGTAAGTAAAACAAGAAATATGAACAAAACTAGAATCAAAAGATCTGGTAGACCCAAAATGACCACCATATCTAAACTGACAAAGAAATAAACCTGTCAAAGACTAACCATTACCCTTACTAAGTCGATCTCTAGCACTAGACTAACCACCATCAGTATAATAAAAAGCTACCTGAATAGGACGACTCGGCTGATTTTAAGACTGAAAGGATAAACACGGAGGATCTCTACTCTATAAGTTCCATCTCTAAGTCGGAAACTATAATGGTTCCCACTGAGTCTACCCTGAAACCTAGGCCTCATATCACAGTCCTTACGACTCTCATAGTGTATCTTCTCTGTTAGTCTAGCATTATACAAAATCTCAGCAAAAGACCTACCTGCGACGACTAACTCAAAGTAGGCATGCTAATAAAAAGCCTCAACCCTCTAACAAAGTAGCGAATTCTCTCATACTTAGAAATTTTCATAGAGCGCTACTTCAATCTGAAGAACTAATATCTCAATCGATCTTTTAGGCTATGTGGCATATACTTCTCCAAGAACATCTTGCAGAACTTAGTCCGTGACAAAGGAGAAGATCCAGCTTGCCTAGAATCTATATAACCTCTCTACCAATGATGAGGAATAAGTCCAACTGAAATGTGGTGCAATCCACGTCACAAGTCTCTACAATGCTAATGATAGGCGAATTTACACGCCTATATCAATATATTTTGCCCATATTTTAGCCTAGTTTTGAGAACAAATTATATATTTCATGCACTTTTAGTCCTTTTTCCTATAAATGAGCTAACGAACATGATTAGTAAATTTTCAGGTATAAATGATGTAAAATTAAGCATTTTATGGCTTACTTGATGCAAAAGAAAGCTCACGAACGAAGGAGAAAGAAGCTGGACGCCTAAAGGACCAAAACTGCTGCATGGAAAATCTATCCCGGGCTAAAACAGCAATTCTGAAGACTTTGGGGACTTACAGACACAAAGCTGGATTTTGACAAAAATACATTAACCTAGTACAATTGGGTTATGTATTTCATTAGTTTATTTGGATTATGATAATGTTACATTAACCTAGTACATTTGGGTTAAGTGTTCCATAGGCCTAGTAGGATTTGGTTATTTATTTCATTAGCATAGTAGGAGTAGGATAGGAGTATTATAAATACCCTATCATGCTAGAGATTTCTATTCAATCCTCCCTTAGTGGAGAGATACATTCTACTTCTCAATTACAACTCTTCTAATCTTTCCATTAATTCTATTTTTCTTCTTCTACTCTTCTTTCCTTAAATTCCACAACAACAGAATTGTTACCAAGCCAAGGAAACACGCCACACGCCTATCACTTGATCTACACGCCATTACTCAATAATGTGATATAATAACAATGTCAATCGTGATCTCCTTCTCATTCATGGGTAACTAAACTTCTCTGTTGGGGTTATGGAAGTCGGATGAGTTACTATCTATTGCTGTGAGTTTGTGAGTTCGTGACACGTATATTGCTTGTATCATTATTCTCTTCATCTTAATCCACATTCTTTGCGGTTGCAAATGCAAGAATACGCCAGTCTAACATTTAACTTTTTCGAGAGAAAGGTGATTTGTCTGGAAAAGAAATAATGTCAAGGTAGTAGGACACCCTTTTCTATTAAAAAGCTAGTGCCGTAACTGGACTAACCTCTTGGAGAACTCGTACCGTTAGACACGCTTTAAGCTCGAGAGAGTTAAAGTGAAATAGTCCTTGTTGAGGTCGAGAGACGCTTGGATTTACCATCGACTACAATTCTCGATAAGCAATTGCATGTCAAAACTCTACACACTCATAGCCAATAGAGACATATACCTCAGAAGGTGGACATAACCCCAACGCTTCAATTCTCATTGTTTACAATCTACGTAATAATCTCTCTTTTTACTTTATTAATTTCAGCTTTTGTTTACATTACTTGCACAACAAGAATCCCCCCTTCTTACGAGACTTGCACCAAAAGATTAGTAATTTTACTTACTTGTTGGCCAAGCTATTCCCTGTGGGATCGACACCCAACCTAGGTTGGGTTCTATATTTGCTAACGACCGCTTTACACTCACAAGAGCTGTAGATTGAGCGTTATCAAAAATTAGCGTCGTTGCCTGGGAATAGGAGTGTCAATCAAGTTCGTGATAATTACTAGACCCTTTGGTCAAAGATTCTCGTACTTTTACATTTAGTTTTTGTTTTTGTTTATTGCAGGTTTTTATTTAGTGCATGCCCCATACTCGAAGTTCTGGTCAACCGTTATTACCTATCAATCCTGAACCACAACGTATTGGCAGAATGGAAGCACAAGCTGAAATCGACAGGATAGCTGCTCAACACGAGCAGGCGATATTAGCCGCCCTTGCTGCTGCTCAAGTCCAACAACAAAATATTGATAATCCTGGGCGAGCAACAAATCCTGACGATGAAGATTTAGGTGATGACGAGTTGATAAACCCAAGGCATGTCGCTGAAACCGCAACACCTGCCAACAGAAGAGGTCGACAAGCTCGGTATAGGTATGATCGCCAACCTTTGCAGCCAGCTTTCGACGATGATGATGATGATCTTGATGGTGCCGGAGCCACTGGAGCTATAATTCCACCACCATTAGCGCCCGAAGCCAAGTTCAACATCACAAGCACCATGATTCAGTTATTGCAACTCAAGGGATTATTTGGTGGACTAGCAGGCGATGATCCGAATATGCATCTCATCAATTTTATTTCTACATGCAAGTCTTTTGACAATCCAGGTGTTGGTCAGAATGTTATTCGATTACATCTATTTCCATTGTCTCTGTTTGGGGAGGCAACACTATGGTTGAATGGGCTGACTCCTGATTCTATTACAAATTGGAGGCAATTGAGAGACGCTTTCTTAGAAAGATTCTTTCCGCCATCCAAGAGGGCGCAATTGAGAGATGAAATTAGCAACTTTCGTCGGCTTCCCACTGAAGCTCTTCATGAAACATGGGAGAGGTTCAAGACAAAGCTAGCGAGGTGCCCAAACCATCACATGACCAATGTTCACCTAATGGAGATCTTGTATAGAGCCTTGAATTCAATAACTAAACCAGTGGTGGATAATGCAGCTGGAGGATCTTTCATGGACCTCACCTTTGGTCAAGCAACCAATATGCTAGATCGTATAACGAAACAAAGTAGAGCTTGGCATACCAGGGATTCTGAGGTAGCAAGCCCCACTTTATCTATTGGCATGACTGCAGACCAAAGAAGAAGAGAAGAAGAACGTGATCAAGACATGGCGCACATGAAAACACTAGTGGATCTTCTGACAAAGCATTTATTATCAGGGAAGACCGAAAAAGTGAAAGCTGTAGCGCTAAAAGGAAGAGACGAATCTGATTCTGAAGAGGAGGCCAACTACTTGAACAATCAGGGGGTTTCCGTGGGAATGCCCAAGGAAACCAAGGTCGGAACTATTATGATAAATATGGAAGCAAAGACCAAGGTAGTTGGAAGAAAAACAATGAAAAAAGTGGTTTGTACGTTCCCCCTGGTAGACGTGACACCACCACATCTAATTCTGGAAGTATGGAAGACATGATGGCTAAGTTATTGAAAGGAGTGGAAGCAACGAGCGCGGGAGTTAAGGAGGTGATTAATGATTTGTCCTCCATGAAGCAATTAGTTGATTCTCATTCCACTTCTATCAAGCAAATAGAGCAGCAATTGAGCCAACTTTCAGCAGCATTCAATCAAAGAAAGGCTGGCACCTTACCTAGCGATACGGTGCAAAACCCAAGGAATGATGGGTCATGCATGGCCATCACTACCAAAAGTGGTAAGGTGCTGGAAACTTCAGTAAAAGGCAAGAAAGTGGTTGACGAAATTGCGGACATGGACGTTACACCTAGTGACGTTGCAAAAGGACATGATGCCGCAGCAACTACTTGCAACATCAAGGACGTTACACCTAGTGATGTGCAGCCTGAAAAAATGGAAAAATGGAAGCAAGAGGAGAAGAAAGCCACGGAGAGAACACTTCCATACCCACCACCACCTTTTCCCCAAAGATTGAAGAAGGTGGCGGATGACACTAAGTTCAACAAATTTATGACTACATTGAAGCAACTGACCATTAATGTTCCACTGGTAGAGGCACTTGAACAAATGCCTGGGTATGCGAAGTTTATGAAAGATCTTTTGACTAAGAAGAGGGCAGCAAGTTATGAGCTGAAGGATGATGTGCATCATTGTAGTGCAATTGCTACCCGATCGATAGTTCAGAAGAAGGCCGACCCCGGAGCTTTCACTATTCCTTGCACCGTCGGATCTTTGAACTTTGCCAAAGCATTATGTGACTTAGGAGCCAGCATCAACTTGATGTCATTATTGATCTACAAGAAGTTGGGGTTAGGAGATCCTACACCAACCAATATGAGGCTTGTCATGGCGGATAGGTCGGTAAAACGACCTGTTGGTATTTTATGCGATGTCTTGGTAAAGGTTTCTTCATTTATCTTCCCAGCAGACTTTGTCATCTTGGATTGTGAAGCAGATTCTGAGGTTCCCATAATATTGGGGCGCCCTTTCCTTGCTACAGGAAGTGTGCTCATTGATTTGAGAGCTAATGAGCTTTCATTCCGAATAAATGACGAAGTGGTTCGTTTTGATGTTTGCAAATCAATGAAGCAACCCAAAGATCTGAGTGTATTTTCTGTGGCTGATGTTGTCCTTGATGATGAGAAAGAACGACTTGAAGAAGAGCAAATTCTTGATGATCCTTTGGAGGTTTTGCTCATGAAAGGAGAGATTGAGGATGCTGAAATTTCTGAAGAAGCTATTTGTGCTCTATCGGGATTAGGGACCTATCGCTATACTCCCAAGAAGCTGGATCTTGATCTCAAAAATCGACCCACACCACCAGCTAAGCCATCTATTGAAGAACCACCCATGATAGAATTGAAGGATCTTCCAAGTCATTTAAAGTACGCATTCTTAGGAAGCGGAAACACTCTTCCAGTCATAGTGGCAGCCGATTTGGGTGAGCAACAAGTTGCAGCTCTTATTGCAATCTTATGCAAGCATATTAGAGCCATTGGATGGACCATTGCGGATATTATTGGTATTCCACCTGGGATTTGCACACATAAAATTCAGCTTCAAGAAAAGTGCACACCCACCATTGAACATCAAAGGCGTTTAAACCCACCTATTCAAGAAGTGGTGAAGAAGGAGATTATCAAGTGGTTAGACGCAGGAGTTGTATATCCTATCTCTGATAGCACATGGGTAAGTCCTGTACAATGTGTTCCCAAGAAAGGAGGTATGACGGTGGTCGCAAATGCGAAGAATGAGCTTATTCCACTCAGGCCCGTTACTGGATGGAGAGTATGCATGGACTACCGCAAGCTGAATTCTTGGACACTCAAGGATCACTTCCCCATGCCATTTATGGACCAAATGCTAGATCGATTAGCGGGGAAAGGATGGTTTTGCTTCTTGGATGGTTATTCAGATTATAATCAGATTTGTATTGCTCCCGAAGACCAAGAGAAGACAACGTTTACATGCCCATATGGTACGTTTGCCTTCAAACGTATGCCATTCGGGTTATGTAAACCACCAGCCACCTTTCAACGTTGTATGATGTCTATTTTCTCTGATATGGTTGAAGACACTTTGGAGGTATTTATGGAGGACTTTTCAGTTATTGGTGAGTCTTTTGAAGCGTGTTTGGAAAACTTGAGCATGGCATTGCAAAGATGTGTAGAGTTCAACCTTGTGCTGAATTGGGAGAAGTGCCACTTCATGGTAAAAGAAGGAATCGTTCTTGGGCACAAGATCTCTGAAAGAGGAATAGAGGTTGATCGAGCAAAAATTGAGGTTATTGAGAAGCTACCGCCTCCAATTTTGGTGAAGGGAGTTCGTAGTTTTCTTGGCCATGCTGGGTTCTATCGTAGATTCATCAAAGACTTTTCCAAAATTTCTAGTCCATTGTGCAAACTACTGGAGAAAGATGCGAAGTTTGACTTTAATGAAGATTGCTTAAAGGCATTCGAATGCCTTAAAGGAAAACTCATTGAAGCCCCTATCATGGTAGCACCATATTGGACGCTCCCGTTCGAAGTCATGTGTGATGCTAGTGGTGTAGCCGTTGGTGCTGTTCTTGGACAGAGAAAGGAGAAACTATTTCATCCTATCTACTATGTGAGTAAGGTCCTAAATGAAGCCCAAAGGAACTACACTGTTACTGAACAAGAGCTCCTAGCGGTTGTGTATGCGTTTGAGAAGTTTCATGCCTACCTATTGGGTACTAAGGTGATCGTCCATACAGACCATGCAGCTCTTAGGTATCTAATGAAGAAGAAGGATGCAAAACCAAGGTTGATTCGATGGGTGTTGCTGCTGCAAGAGTTCGATTTTGAGGTCAAAGATAGAAGAGGTTGCGAGAACCAAGTGGCCGATCACCTATCTCGACTAGAGAATGAACATGTGGCGCAACCTGAAATTCAGATTGATGATGCATTCCGTGACGAGGAGATATTAGCAATAACAATGGAGAAATTACCATGGTATGCTGATTTTGCAAATTTCGTGGTGAGTAATGTGCTACCTGCCAATTTATCTTACCATCAAAGGAGGAAGTTTATGCATGACGTTCAGCACTACTATTGGGATGAGCCTTATTTGTTTCGAAGATGTGCGGATGGTATCATTCGACGATGTATATCCCATGAAGAAGTGCCCACTATATTAGAAGCATGCCACACTTCGCAAGTTGGAGGACATCATGCAGGCAATCGAACGGCAAGAAAAGTTTTGCAAAGTGGTTATTATTGGCCTTCGATATTCAGAGATGCATACGACTATGTTAGAAGGTGTGACCAATGCCAAAGTCAAGGTGCTATTTCAAAACACCATGAAATGCCCATGTCCAAAATTCTGGAGGTAGAACTCTTTGATGTGTGGGGTATTGATTTCATGGGTCCATTCATGAATTCGTTTGGAATGAAATACATCTTGGTTGCGGTGGATAATGTTTCGAAATGGGTTGAAGCTGTAGCATTGGCCGACAACAAAGGAAAGCGTGTTGTAGCGTTCTTAAAGAAGAATATCTTCTCCCGCTTTGGAGTACCTCGTACTATCATAAGTGATGGAGGATCTCACTTTTGCAACAAGCTATTCAAATCTGTATTGGATAAGTATGGTGTCAAGCAACATAAGGTGGCTACGCCTTATCATCCCCAAACTAGTGGACAAGTAGAGGTTTCCAATCATGAGATCAAGCAAATCCTTGCAAAGACGGTTAATGCAAATAGGAAGGATTGGTCTAGGAAGCTAGATGATGCACTATGGGCGTATAGGACTGCATTCAAGACACCCATTGGTATGTCACCTTATCAGCTAGTTTATTGGAAGGCTTGTCATCTACCCATTGAGCTCGAGCACAAGGCATTGTGGGCATTGAAGCAATTGAACTTGAATTGGGATGATGTGAAGAATCTGAGGTTGGAGCAGCTGAACGAACTAGATGAATTCTGTCTCCATGCATATGAACGATTGGATTTATATAAGGAGCGGATGAAGAAGTATCATGATCAGCGGATTGTTCGACGAAACTTCCAAAAAGGTGACATGGTACTACTCTTTAACTCCAGATTTAAGCTCTTCCCAGGTAAGTTAAAATCGAAGTGGTCTGGTCCATTTAAAGTCATCCAAGTCTACTCGTCTGGAGTAGTCGAATTGGAAGGCAATAAGGGTGTTGTTTTCAAAGTGAATGGCCAACGTGTTAAGCCTTATATCGGTCCTCTTAACTCGATGAACAACATGGACATCACTTATCTTGACGAAGTCTAAGCACTCGAGATATTACGTCGAGCCACGACAATAAATAAGGCGCTAGATGGGAGGCAACCCATCGTTTTATCATTTTATCATTTTATCGTTTTTCTATCGTTCTAGTACTTGTTTTGTTTTGCTAAATGAAAAATCCAAAAATAAGAGTCGTGCCACGACCAAAACTAAGGCGCTTGGTGGGAGGCAACCCATTGCACTAATCGTTTTCGTTTGGTTTTGAGCAAAAATAGGTGCAAGAAGTATTCAACGAGGAGATTGATTTCAATTGACGATTTGGACGCATTGTATGGTAAAGTTGGTAAGTTAGGAATGGTGATGCACAAGGCTATGGATTGAGCATTTCTCACGCCAAAAAAGGCTTCGAGGAAGGCTAGGCCTTGGTAAAACTAGGCCACGAATGATGCACAACCTATCCTATGGCCTAAGGTCTCAGAATCTAGTGTGCTATACACTATGCGCCGCCTATCCCTAGGTATGCTTTTGACTATGCGCCGCCTATGCTATGGCATTTGGTCTCAGTATCTCATATGCCATAGACTATGCGGCGCATATGTCCCATTATGCCATAGACAATGCGCCGCATATGTCCCATTATGCCATAGACAATGCGCCGCATATGTCATGTCTATGACAAGCATTATGCGCCGCATATGTGGGATTTTTGTCTCCAAAACCGATTGTAAATGGGTCATAACCCGACCCATTCTCTTCCTATATAAAGGGGACTTAGTTTTATAACACAACCACATTAGAAAATACCCTAAAGGCGCCGCATACTCTTCCAAATCCTCTCAAAATTTTCTTCTTTTGCTCTTCCAATTCACAAAACCATCTCCACAAGCTTCAAGCAAGTAAGTACTCTCTTATTATTCATTCATTTAGCGTAAATACTACGTTGCTATGTTGATTATGAATTGCTAAATCGTATAAGATCGTTGGTGATGTTCATGTGTTTGGATTGTTGATATAAAATCATGTGAGTGAACATGTACGTAGGAAATTCTTGACTTGTTTCCAACTTGAATATGGTTTCAATAGCATTGTTATGATATTTGCGGAATTATTATGGCTATGAACATGACTTAAGGTTGTTGTTTGGATACTTACATGTTAGACTATCCCGGCCGTCGGGATAAGACTTATAGGGCCTACCGACTTAGGAGGTTGTGATTGTTGTATGACTAACGATTCCATGTGGTAACCCCTATGTAGTAGTGTTGCCATATCTACCATGAAATTAGTCCAATAGCTGCAAGTAAGTGATGCATTGCTGATTTTCTTGTCGGAATACAATCCTAAAACGTATGTCGACGAAATCTGAGTAAATCGACTACTTTCACCTCACTGATTTGTGTTAACAAAACTAAGTGTGGGGTGGTACCCCTATTGCTTGCTTATAGATTGTATCAAGTGAGATTGTGCTGCAACTAACACTAATTCTAGTCTCAGGTACAATGGCACCTAAAGCAAGGCAAGGCAAGGAGAAGGCTACCACATCCCAAAAGGGCAAGAAGAGAGGTCGAAAGGACCAAGGAGAATCATCCTCAGCACAACTACCCCGCAGAATGTTTGGAATAAAATGGGTTCTTGAGGAAGAAGCCAAATCATGGTACAGCAACAACAAAGAAAGAAAATATGTACACGTCGACTTGATCAACAAGGAGACCTTATCAAAGAAGGAGCCGCGTATGTTGGCAAAAATAATGGCTTTGAAGCTGGATTTCATCTTCCGCGACATGGGAGAATGCAACCTTGATTTAACAAGAGAATTTTATGCCAACTGGTCGCCGAACACAACAGGCAATGAAGTCAAAATTCGGGGCCAAGTGTTACAGTTCACCGCGGATTGGATCAACTCTTTTCTTGGCTTACCTTCGGTCGACACAGCACCATTCAAAGAGCTGTACAGCAGGCCTACTTATAGAGCAATACGACACACACTTTGTGGAAGCATATCGATGGCAAGGTGGGGCAGACATAAAGAAACAGGCCGACACAACACCTTCCCCTATGCTCCACTGAATAGGGAAGCAAGAATCTGGATGCGCATTGTCAACTCATGTCTTATTCCTGGGACTCAATACACCAAGATATCGAGATATAGAGTGTGTTTGGTCTATGCTTTGATGAAGAATGTCCCTATCAACTTTGGGGCAATCATTCGCTCTACCATGAGGAAGGCCAGACTCCACAAAAGGTCCCATTTCACATTTGGAAATTTGTTGACAGCAATCTTGCGGAAGGAGGATATCGAAGAGGAACCAGCTGACCACAAACTCCCACATAACCCAAAGAAGGTTGACCTCACCAATGTCAAAGATGCTGAAACAACTCATGGTGTCAACCTTACTACTTCGGAGAGACATGCTCGTGATGAGAGTTTCTTCCGTCATCTCTATGGCATGACACGATTTACTATGATGAGTGGTGGACATATTCCAACTGCTGAAGAGCTCCAACAGCTGGACCACGACTACCCAATGAACATGCATGCACGAAAGATGTGTGGAGTAGCCGTATACTTTGAGGAACCTCTAGATGATGATGTGCCGACTGATGATGATCGACGCTTGCCTGATTCAGACGAGGAGGAGAACTCTGACGATGACTCTTATGATGATTCAGACGAAGGGGGTATGACCCCCGACATTGAGGAAGAGTCCTACTGAACAGGTTCTTCGTATTTATTTTCCACTGAGGGCAGTGTCTCGTTTAAGTGTGGGGTGGCGGTATCGCATGCTATACTTCTCTGTTTGCACCTATGTTTGTTTGTTTACTTTCTCTGTTTGCACCTATGTTTGTTTGTTTACTTTGTTTTTTTTAAGTTTTTTTAGGAGTAAAATTTTTTCTAGCTTCGCATGAAATTATTTTGACAGGCAGCATGAGATTATAACAAAATTATGTGCTACAATTATGACTATTGAGACGTTTAGGCTCTAGTTGTGACTCATTATGTGATATTTTGTGGTTCAATTCCTTCACTTGTTGGGTCGAGAGTCTATATTACTTCCAATCAAGTCGACCATGTGCCTTGTGTGTGTGAGATAATAGTATATTCTATGATTGTGGCTGATGCTAGAACTTGCCTGGTATGTATGCAAAGCGAAAATAAGGAGTGTAAGTTTAGGATATGATTTAGGCATTTCTTTGGCAACCTATATTTGTTTACCTTCAGTTTTACCTACCCATGAACATCATCCTAGTTAAACCCTTTTGAGCCTTTAGCCTATTTCTTTGACAACCTTGTATGTAAGCCTAATCCATTTTCTTTCAAGACCGTAATTTGATCCAAATTCCTAAGTGCTTTAAAGTGAAAAAGTCATGTGACAACATAAGAGGAAATTGGGTGAGTATGATGCTTTAAATTGTAATGGTGCTTGAATGTGTTATGAAAAAGAAAGTGCTAGCATAAAAGGTATGTTGTGAAAAGAAAAAGGAAAAGAAAACTGAAAAGTGAGTTGTGCTTAAAATTGAAAAACAAAAGAGGAGAACAAGGGTGGAAGAATAAAAGAAAGAAAGGTAGAAAGAAAAAAATGTCAATGATACAATGTGATGTATTAAAGCGCTTAGGAACTTAGTCACTATGTCTGGCCAAAATAGCTGATCCTACCCGTCCCTTAGCCTACATTACAACCATCAAAAGACCTACTTGATCCTAAGCTTAGCATTCTGACATTTAGTAGAGTATTACATTAAGGGCAAGCCTATGGTCATCAGTTGCTACATATGAATTCTTTTTGAGAGTGAGAGCAAGGATATTTTGATACCCATGTTTGAAAAATATGCTATACTTGTGAGTGATTATGGGTAATATATTGTGAGACACACATGGTTGATGAGTTTTGGATAGTTGTATATAATTCTACGCACCTTAATGTTTGCATGTGAGATGATCACCATTACGAGTCTATGCTAGAGGTTAAATTGTTTCTACTTATAATCGAAAAGCTACTCTTTGATTGAAAATTGTTGTGCTTGTCTTGACGAATGTTTTGTGTTGTTGCTGTGAAACCCTAAGTTGATGTTTATAGGGACATGATATTTTGTTCGAGGACGAACAAAGCTACAAGTGTGGGGTGTTTAGAGCGCCAATTTTTGATAACGCTCAATCTACAGCTCTTGTGAGTGTAAAGCGGTCGTTAGCAAATATATAACCCAACCTGGGTTGGGTGTCGATCCCACAGGGAATAGCTTGGCGAACAAGTAAGTAAAATTACTAAACTTTTGGTGCAAGTCTCGTAAGAAGGGGGGATTCTTGTTGTGCAAGTAATGTAAACAAAAACTGAAATTAATAAAGTAAAAAGAGAGATTGTTACGTAGATTGTAAACAATGAGAATTGAAGCGTTGGGGTTATGTCCACCTTCTGAGGTATACGTCTCTACTGGCTATGAGTGTGTAGAGTTTTGACATGCAATTGCTTATCGAGAATTGTAGTCGATGGTAAATCCAAGCGTCTCTCGACCTCAACAAGGACTATTTCACTTTAACTCTCTCGAGCTTAAAGCGTGTCTAACGGTACGAGTTCTCCAAGAGGTTAGTCCAGTTACGGCACTAGCTTTTTAATAGAAAAGGGTGTCCTACTACCTTGACATTATCTCTTTTCCAGACAAATCACCTTTCTCTCGAACAAGTTAAATGTTAGACTGGTGTATTCTTGCGTTTGCAACCGCAAAGAATGTGGATTAAGATGAAGACAATAATGATACAAGAAATATACGTGTCACGAACTCACAAACTCATAGCAATAGATAGTAACTCATCCGGCTTCCATAACCCTAACAGAGAAGTTTAGTTACCCATGAATGCGAAGGAGATCACGATTGACATTGTTATTATATCACGTTATTGAGTAATGGCGTGTAGATCAAGTGATAGGCGTGTGGCGTGTTTCCTTGGCTTGGTAACGATTCTCTTGTTGTGGAATTTAAGGATAGAAGAGTAGAAGAAGAAAAATAGAATTAATGGAAAGATTAGAAGAGTTGTAATTGAGAAGTAGAATGTATCTCTCCACTAAGGGAGGATTGAATAGAAATCTCTAGCATGATAGGGTATTTATAATACTCCTATCCTACTCCTACTATGCTAATGAAATAAATAACCAAATCCTACTAGGCCTATGGAACACTTAACCCAAATGTACTAGGTTAATGTAACATTATCATAATCCAAATAAATTAATGAAATACATAACCCAATTGTACTAGGTTAATGTATCTTTGTCAAAATCCAGCTTTGTGTCTGTAAGTCCCCAAAGTCTTCAGAATTGTTGTTTTAGCCCGGGACAGATTTTCCATGCAGCAGTTTTGGTCCTTTAGGCGTCCATCTTCCTTCTCCTTCGTTAGTGAGCTTTCTTTTGCGTCAAGTAAGCCATAAAATGCTGAATTTTACATCATTTATACCTGAAACTTTACTAATCATGCTCGTTAGCTCATTTATAGGAAAAAGGACTAAAAGTGCATAAAATATATAATTTGTTCTCAAAACTAGGCTAAAATATGGGCAAAATATATTGATATAGGCGAGTAAATTCGCCTATCATCAAATGCCTAAACCACAAAGCCTAACCTCACAACTCATTAGGAACTCACGTCCATCCTCTCCAGGAGCATAATAAAATATCAATGGAGCTAACCTGAGGAATCTTCCCAACATCTTCTACTCCTCAGAAGACATATCAGGTTGGGCAACCACTTAATGGGAAACTACTATTTGAGCAACAAATGGTGTAGGGGCAATCTCAAATCTGGGAGCCGTAATTACTGGTTGTGCCCCTGCCTCAGGACCACTCTAGTTTGCAACCTATGCACTATCAGAAGGCACACCACCAATAATAACTAACAACTAAACAAATGTTTCTCTAAGCATTGCAGAAGAAATGAACCTTGGTAGAGCTTGGGCTGGTGCCTGGACCACGACAGGCTGTGGTAGAAGAATCTCGGGCTCATGCATAGGAATAGGTTTGGGGAAGGCAACCTATCCGGTCCCTTAGCTAGGGACACATATCTAGGCTTTCTATGAATTCTAGTCCATCTACGTTCAATAAAAGGAGCAAATCCATGGTCTTAGTCTTGGGATCCTCTTCTTGTTTAGCGACAACATGTGTCCTGTCCTTTTGTGGAGTAGTAAAGTCAAAGGAATATTATATGAACTAACTCAGACTCTTGGCATGATATATGTGAAAAAGTGAAAAACTCTTAAGAATGTCTCATAGCCTCGCGAAGATAGGAAATGGACATAAACTTCCCAATCCACAAAACATTACTAGAAACTTGATCTTGTACCAATAATTTCGGTGAAACCTAGGCTCTGATACCAATTTGTCATGACCCAATTTATGAGTCATAATGGCACCTACCTACCAGTAGGTAAGCCAATACCACAACTCAGAGATAACAAAATGCATTAATCCAACAAGAAAGGTCCATCATTTGTAAAATTTAAGAACATCAATGTAAACAGAAGGGTTCTAGATAGAATAAATAGTCATATAAGATACCAATCCCAAAACCTAGTAGAGTTAGTGCAAGAGCAACTAATAGTATCAATAAAACTCCAAGTCAATAATAATCAATACATCTATCTCAAATACTAATAACCGAATACAAAATATGGAAGGATATTTGGTGACTCGAACTCCAAGAGCTCACCCTATCTTTAGGAATCAATCACCGTATGAACCATGATTAACAGCGATAATTGATATTCAAATCTGCACTATAAAGATACAAAAGTCTTGTATGAGTACCAAAACAATGGATACTCAAAAGGCATCATCGGCCAATGGACCTAAATCATGATAGAAGAATGTAAAATGCAAGATAATCATAAATAACTCATGGTATAGAATAGAACCTAAATCAGATCCATCATCGTTGTATATAATAAGTAAGCAATTCGGAGTAATAGTATAACATAAGGCATTAACACAGGCCAATATCACTATATGTAACAAGTATTAAATATAAAAATCACAATGTAGCATAAGGCATCATGCATACCAATAATGATGTTCTTAACACACATTAAATATCGGAATTACGATATAACATAAGGTATGAAAGCATGCCAATATCATTGTTCTTAACAAGAATTAAATATTGAAATCACAATATGGCATAAGGCATCAACGCATGCCAATGATGTTGTACATAAGAAATAAATGATTCAGAATCATAAGGAAACACAAGTACAATTACAAGAATACACAAATACAAATTTGGCACCCATACACCAACTAGTGCATAAAGTACAGAATTAATCACGACGTCCCATACCACTAGAGGGTACACCCAAGAGAAACATAAAGAAATCAAATCATCAATATATCCAAACTTCCTCATTTTCCATAGTTTTCCACAATTTCCATCAAATGACCATTTTCCAATATTTATAATGATTATCGATTATCGTAATTAAATAAGATAGACCAATATACTCATGACCATAATTGTACCATCATATAGGCATCTATCTCATCAATATACTCTATCCACTCATTATTAGCTAGCCAACGCTTATCCCAAAACCAATTACTCACTATCCATCATATAACCTCTAATTATTATCTATCTACTATTCATCATATAATCAATATTCATGGGTAAACGATTAACCATTATTCACTAAATAGCCGATATCTAGCATCTAGTCAAGATTTTCCACTAGACAACATTCGCGAATTAACCAATATTTATTTTTATCCATTATAATTCCACTAGCCACCATTTAACAAAAGACTACCAATCACTATTTATTCCCTATTCATCTATTAACTAACATCCTTTACTAACTAGCATCATTAATTCATAAATCCTCGCTTAACATCTATTCAGCATCATCAACTTAGTCATTAATAAAAACTAGTCACCACCATTGCTAAACCCATTATCACTAACCCATATAATAAATTAATCATAACTATTAATATCCATCAATGCCAGTAGTCCTTTTTATCTCCAAGGTTCGCTAATTCATTAGTCATAATTAGCTACTTAAGCAATATACACCCTAAGCATCTTCTTTCCTTAAGTCAACAATTATGTCACTTTATACCTTAACTCATTAGAATACTGAAACTCATATCTCTAATATCAACATTATACCCAAATACAAAAGATCATAAATAAACATATAATTGTCAAACATAAGGCTAGCCGGACTCGAATCGGTAGATGTATGCATAGGCACATCAATAATCATCTTTTGGCCTTGTGGGGTATATCATCAACCTATTCTCTATACATACTAGGTATCATCATATCATAAAAATGTCACTTGGTCACACTAGGTATCATCATATCATAACAATATCATCCAGCCACACCAAGAATTGTCATATCATCATAATATTCTCCAATCTTCCCTGGTATCATCATATTATAAAATTATCCTCTGGAATTGACGGGTATAATCATATCATAACAATATCTTCCAGCCTTTTCGGGTATCATCAAACAATCACAATATCCTCCAGCCTTGTCATGTATTATTATATCATCATAGTATATTCTGACCTTGTTGGGTATCCATAGAACATCACAATATCCTTAGGCCTCGCTTGGTATCAATATATAATCATAATACATAAATTTATATCATTAATAAAGAACAAGCCCCATGAGGGATAAAGTAAGTAACAAGCCCCTCGAGGGCTTAAGTAAATGAAAATTCTCATGATAACTAAATTAAATTAGAATCCCCCAAAGAGATAAATTAAATAAATATAAAGGAGAAGCAAAGAAGAGCATACCTCCATAATACCACATTCATCATTAGGTTCTTCCCTGAATCTTATAACTCTAATACTAACATCTTTCCTCCATCCCATACCAGAGAGGTGGGTATATAGATATGTATAAGAAGTGGTAGGTATTCTACTCAAGCACTTTTACTAATTCCAATAGAACTATGGAAAACTACTCTATTATTAGAAACTAGGGAAAACTTACGCTAAGTATGAGCAACTAGAGCATTTCAGCTAAGGTTGAGTATTCTAAGGCATTCGAATGCAAAACATGATAAATGAAGTCTATTCCACAAAGATAGAGGGAAATAAGTCATGATTTTTAACTCTAAGATTCACATAACCTAAATGGTCCAACTAGCCCAAGTCCTACATCTTATCAATCCAATACATAAAATTCATCCCAATCTAACAAGATATCATAATTACATTATGGCATAGCTCAATCTTATAAGGAATAAACCTAGCCTACCTCAAATCCAAAGAATGCCCAAGAATCTGCTACACCTTTACTTTTCCCTTTCGAGAAGCTTTTTGAAGGTGCCAAGCGATAAAAAACACAATCTTTACATCATTAAGAGAACAACGATACTCATATTGCACCATTGTGCTTCAGGTCTAAAAATGACACCAAAAATATGTAGAGGGTCCCACTCATAGAAAACATATTTTTGAGGTCAACCTAATATTCATACACCATTAGGGAATCATAATACTTAAGAAATAGATAAAAATCAAGATTATTTGGGCAAAAATAAAGCCCTAACACCATTTAGTGTTTTTATCAAATAATCAAGACATTCAAACATGAAATAGAAGAATTCATACCTCTAATTCATTTTTAATCATGAAAATATAAGTTAATCAATCTTCTGAATTACACCCAAGACTCAATTTATGATTTGCATAAGATTTTAAGGAGACTTAGTCTAACATACCAGTGGAAATACATAAAATTTGACCAAAGTTCCCTTTTATACCCACCACAGGAAATCAGATGTGGTAATAGCAAACATATAGGCTGCGATCTCCCTTATGCGATCCCAATGGCATTATTGTGATCAGGGTGATCCTGCCTTAATGCCATACACCAGTTCCAACACTTGGAAACTTTTCCAAGTGTCCAATGATACTTCAAGATTTATTCGGAATTTCATATAGGCAAATGAACTATGTAACCACACTAATTTGGATAGTTAGGATACATTGGCGAAGACAAATTTCCATCTGAGGCCATTTTGACAAAATATGAGGCGCACACTTAAATGCTTAATTTTCCAAACTTTTAGCCAATAGGTCAAAATGAGCATGGGTATGTTGGGACCCGAACCAAAGGCCTACCTAGTATAAAGTTGATATTGTGGATCTTCTGGCATAGTCGAAATTCTCATTTGAGATTTTTTGGCTAAAGTTTTTGCGCGGTGGCTATTTGGAACCAATAAAGAAATTTAAACAAGGAATTAACTGTAAAAACTAAATTAATTTCCCAATAGCCAAACTATCAGTTTTGGAAAGTCATAAATGACTTAGGAGAGCTATAGAAAGGCGTTAATGGCAAAAATAAGAAGGACAATGAGAAATGACTTGGAGATTCATTACAGAAGGAAAGTTAAGGTAGGTGGCCACTGCCACTTATGACCCATAAGTGGCCCCACATAGGTGCCCTGGTCCTCAAAAACTGTAGAAACTCTCTGGAATTTGCTCTTTTGCAACCTACTCTATCACCTATGGACCATAGGTGGTACCTACGGGCCATAGGTTCCCCCAATAATTGATAGGGTCTTTTTTTCTTAACTTCTAAATCTTTAGATCTCAATTGCTGACACCAACTTTGGCTCCTACGACATGGGTCGTAGATGCCCACTTTTGTGGTCCAAAACTTTAAATTTCAGTCCTTTCTTCCAGAATAGTCCCAAAACATAATTTCCTATAAAACATAACACAACACACGTCATATCTCACAAAACAACCTAAGAACTTGCATATTTTTATCATTTAAAGAGTCAAAAGTTTTATGAACACCTAGCACATTACAACATAGCCCATGTACCCTCATAATAATAAGTCCTACCTCTAAAACTATGATATAACACATGTCAATGGAAGGGACTATCTCAGTAGACTCACGCTCATAAAAGATGCATAGAATACCATAGGATTGCCCTTATTTTCCTTACCTTAGTTTTTCAAACAATTGGACTAGGATCACTTAGGAATTTAGTTTGATTGTAATGTAGACATGGGACTAGAATGGTACATTTAGGAACTAGTCATTCACCCTCCTTAACACTACAATTACATTAAGGGGTCACTTCTTAACAAACTTTCTTTTATTTCTCCCGTATTTCTCCTTTTTTTTTTATTTTTCAACTTTGTTGCTTTTTGTTTTTGTCTTTTTCAATTTTTTTTTACCATATCCAACCTAACATCCTTTTAGCTTATTAAAACCCTTATTTATACCCAATTCTAACTACACACCCCTGTAATATCCATCCTCAACTTAGGCTATTTACCTGAGTTGAGGTTCACAATGTCCAAGGAGGGACCATGATAAAAACAGGTTCATTACAACTAAATTGGGAAGGTGAAAGGTGAAAATGAGAAAATAGGTCTATGTAGGCTCAAATTCGGGATCAAGGGATAATATTTTACTTTTGGACGGTTATTTAGACTATGAGAAGATTAAATTAAGAAACACCCATGATCACATCCTAACCATTTATCCCATAACCTTGGCTAGACTAACAGAGAAAGTTCTATATTAAATTTAGAAAGAGAACTAAGCATATCTCACACACATGGTACAAGGTTATATTACCATGTACTAACTATCCAATTCTTGATAATTCTAAGATATGATTATTTTGTTCCTAATCTTAATGCCATAACAAAATTAACAATAGCCACACATATAATCACATAACACAGTTCACAAAACTTTTTCAAGGGGTGTCTATTTAAACAAACACTTAAAAATAAATCGAATATGTCAAATGCACTTAGGTAACTTATTTTTCTCCTAATTAAACATAAACACAACATAAAAAATATATGGCACACACCCAAAGTAATCTAACATGTCGTTCTACTATGATAGCGCAGCCGACAGGAAAAGAGTCATGGAAAGAAAAACCCTCGACTATGGTACACCCCCATCCCAACTAAAGATTATGTACTATCGGCAATATATAACTACAATATAAAACAAAAGATTAGAGACACACCTAGGATACTTTAGGCATACATATCAGACTCTCCCCCATTTAGGCATCTCATGGATCATCTTGTAAAGGGAGTGGTAGGGCATGACTAGAAGATGCACCTGGTGCTATCTTAGCTTGTCACCTCTTCTTAACTATTTGGGACACCCTAGAATCAATAGTTGCTATTTTTAGGGCCTGATCAAAAGGTATGATGGGGTTCTTTCGCTCAACCTCTAAACCTTTCTTTATTACAATAATCAAAATCGTATCCTCATACCCAAATAAATAAAATCTCATAGCTGGAGATGGAAGAAATGGCTATTTGAAAAATGGGATGACTAGAGGAATGATTGAAACTTGTCTCTCTACTAGTGATCGCATATCAGTGTATAATATAGCTATCTTTTCATGAAAGCTAGACAAATTAGGAGCCTCGACCTCACTTAAAAATGCAATTATTCTAGACTTAAATATATAAATCCAATAATTAATAATCCTTGTATACTTTACCATCTGTACCCATATTCCCACCTGAAGATGAGCCTCAGTAGTATAAAGTGTATTCTTGAGCCAAGGCCAGATTAGTTCAAAAAGTGCAGCCAAGTGAGACTCCATCTGTGTGAGGTGATATATAAACTCTTCCTAACACTCAAATAGGTTTTTATGGAGTGCTAACCAAACCAACAACTTTGGTGCAAGGGGGAAAATTGGATTCCCTAACTTGCTTAAAAGTAAAAGTCGAGGCTGATGTAGATGTAGTTGGAGCCCCCTCCCTACCTATAGCAATCTCACTTAGATCTTTGATCACTGATCTCAATATTTATACCAATACTCGACCTCTTAATAGGATCAACAGAAAAAGGGTCCCCCAGAATGGATCAAAAAAGCAGTAAGAGGTGGCGCACTTTTTGTGATAGAATTGGGTTTGATTGGTTCTTAATCAACTTATATCCAAAGTGCTCATCAATTTAATCCTATGATAAAAATAAGGAATAGTTGGAAAGACACCTATAACACATAACGTTTGGATCAGAAAAAGGAAATAGAGAGTTGTGATCTCACCAAATGCTCTAACATAAATCTCTAGCCGGATCAGCATCGTTAAATCTATATCATATCCATCAAGTAGTATGGAAACCAATGCAGATCTATCCTATGTAAGAATGTTTTCTAATTAAGATAGAATCACCTTGATATGTACCAAAATCCAACAAAATTTTACCGTAAAATTTGCACTCTACCTTTTTTATCTCCCCATTACCCGCTATTCATGGGGAATCAGTTCCCAAGTCAAAAATATGAGTGGAAATCCACCAATCCAAATTAAGTCTCCCTTACTAATACATGGCATCCCTCATAGTTCTCCTATACTGAAAAAGTCTCTTGCGAAAGTCAACCTCTCCGATCAATACCGTTCCCACATAATTTGGCCAAAATAATACACGACAGGTGGTCACCTTAGAAATATTTTCTCGCATCTCTCTGACCAAAGTATGGGTCAACAATGGATACTAAACCCTTCTACCCTTAATTGGGGTAGTCAAATATATAGTATAAGCTTAAGAAACATAAAAATCCCAAACAAGCATTGGGTTGTGTAAACCTTAGGGCCAAGTCATCAACCCCAATTGATATCTATAAAAAGAGGCCTACAGATTCGGTGCTCCTGCTAGACCCATCAAGTCAATCCTTCTCTCTTTTTCAATACTTATCTTTGGATAACCCTACTTTTTCGGGAATCCATCCCTCTTAAAAATGGGTTTCATCCTCTCTATACACTATTTCAGAGAATCCTCAACAATAGGTATAGTTGAGACATGTCTTGAATCAAATACTAGGGAAATAGTTGGTAGAATAGGACTCTAAGTGTCCTCCTATATAGTTAGTGGAGAATCCTATGCTATTAATGATGAAATATATAATGGGACCTAAGTTGTACCCTCCTCAAACTGGGGTGCAGCCGATCTCAAAGATGAATCACTAACTAAACTAGATGAATTCTCCAATCTTTCATCAGACTAGTAACCAGGTGCATCCTTCTCTTCTATAGAGCTGGACTGAACCTTATATCTAGACTCGGACTGTGAGTCAATCTCATCTTCTGCATCATCTATTTTATCTTTGGACTGGGAAGAGTGCATTGGTGTTTGACTTGGATTTTTCATCTGAAGTTCTATCCTAAATACTGGTGGTGATGAAGGTTGGGCCCTTGCCTTTGGGGCCTTTATGGACTAAACATATAATGTAGCAGGAACTGTCTTAGTTACAGCCTACCCTTGAGATCTGCCACTAGTATGTCTCGGGACCAATGGCCTATCTAGGCTCACGAGAAGTGCTTCACTAAGATACACCTTTTAGGAGATTTGTCTTAGAGTGTCTATGTACTCCATTTTTTGTGATGCTTTCAGTTCCATCTTATCTGAATAAGTAGTTGTTAGTGCTTGAATCAAAAGACATGAACAAGAAATGTTGAACAAAAACAAAATACCTAGGGCATGAAACCTACAAGTCATAAGTGCCACTTACAGGGGCCATAGGTTCCCTCGTAAGGGTCAAACATAGCTTTTAAGTTTTAGGGCTTCAGGTCTAACACCTAGGAGTCTACTTATGGCCTATAACTTCTACTACAAGGCTCGTAAGTACCTGTGTAAGTACACTCATGAGGTTACTTCAAATTTTTTCCAAATTCTTCATCCCAACACAGTGTATTTTGTAATTTTATGATCAATTACTACACTACAACCTATATTAATTGAATTTCCAACCAATATCATACGACCTCCATACATGGGTCCATAAATACACTTACTTGGATTTGTCTGAATTTCATAATTTTTAACAGCTTCTGGGTGTTTTCCTTTGCTTTAAACCTACAAAAATGAAAACAAAGTGGACATTAAAAATTAGGTTGCCTACCAACCCGCTTTTGATTAAATATTGCGATATAACTTGGATATATTGGATACTCAAACTTTACCAATACTCCCATGGTTACCACTCATGATGATCTTGATTTAATATCACAACATGACTCAGTTTCCTTGGCTACGGATGTTTGGTGTATTTACGAGTTCTAGAGTTACTATTCTAGCCTTGTTTTGAGGATGATTCTTATGATATATATATTGATAATGATATAAATGAGAATTTATGTGTTCAAGTCTATGTTTACAATGTTTAATGGTGGGTGTACATGAATTTTGCTTCAATTTGAGCATTTAGAAATCAACCGAGAAAACTAGTGAAACTAGCTTGAGCTAGGTGTTTTTCTAGTTTCTTGTGTGGGGTTATAGTGTGTTTTAATGAGTTAATAAGGTTTTTATTATGTATTTATATGTAAAAAAAACTTATTTATAATGGTCAAGGTTCAATTGGATCATTAAAAGAGTGAAAACAATGACTTAAAGCTCAATGTGAATTTAGCCAACCCTTAGTTCGTGTTTCTAGTACATCAGTGAGGATGTTGTATTGTTTAGAGCTCTTAATTGATGTGTTTAATGACTTACGATTCTTGTTGAATGGATTATGATGATGCATGAAGGATATGCAAGCTTCTAATCAAGTGAAAACAACTTAAAAAGGCTCTTAAATGACCACGGAAGCACAACATGCAAGCTGGACACAATTTGGACCCCTGAAAAGTATGGGAGGTGTGTAGACTGTACAGGTGTCCATTGGATGGGTTCAAAACATCACTAGATTCCTAATAGGACCAAGTGTTTGAAGACATGGCGCGTGTATATTATATTAGATTTTAAGGAGGCCCCATAATGCACTAAAATCACGAACAGCTACTAGAATTTGACAAGAGTTTTGACAATTGTGAATTTGCATGTCACTGCGTCGCACCGATGCGCAAAATCAGGAAAATGTTTCCCAGCTGAAGGAAAACAGCGTATAAACCTAATCTAACTTGGTTTTTAACTTGTCTACGATAAATATAATGTCCTAAAATACGTTTTAAACATCTTGGGACCTCTTGGAAACCCTAGATCATCTTAGAACATCATTGGAGGCTACCACAACTTCGTTTTAGGTTTTATTATTATTTAATTTAGTTTTTTTTAAGGTTTGTATCATCATTCCGAGGGATTGGATGATGAACATTTCCATTCAAGGTTAAACCCTCTTTTTGGGGTTAAAGCCAAGAACATAATTATTATTGTTTTGGATTAATTTTGTTAAATTCACTTATTATTATTGATTGTTTATTTATTCTTGTTTTAATTATTTTATGGATTGATCACCCATAAAATACATATATTGTCAACCTTTTGATCTCTGACAGGGATGTACTTAGATGCCTTAATTGATTCAAATGTAGGATGATAGCTTTAATAAACTAAATTGGATTATTACATTTCCCTCAATGATGCAGTTGTAACGTCCATATTAGGTAAAAGATTAAAGGTTGGGAAACCATGATCATGCAATTAACCCTACAAATCAACAACAAAGATAAGAAAATTAGTGGATGAGATTTAATAACATAGTATGATTGTTCAGAGTGCTTTAACCTTGGGCTTTTCTCCATTGATTGTTCCATAAATTTATTTTTACGCATTAGTTATTTTATTTAGAATTTTTAAAATTACAAACTCTTTTTTTTAGTTTTTCTAAATTAGTTAGACTAGAATTAGAAAGACGGCGAACACATGTCCCTGTGAGATCTATACTTAGGCTTTCTTGATGCCAGTTTACTACTCCGCAAGACCACATACACTTGCGTGTACATTTGGGCGCTGTCAAGTTTTTTGCGCCATTGCCAGGTATTTGTTATTAGACAACTATTTTATTATTAATTTTTCTATATTGGGTTGTAAATAGTTTTTGTTTAGTTTCTTTTTATTTTCTTTTATTTCTATTTTTCTCACACTCTTCTCGAGTTGTCAGCCTGGGATAGATGGTTTTATAGTGATGGTAGTTCTTTTTGTTTTTTAGGATGACACCACCTTGTGGCTTATTGTCTTGATTTTTATGGAAGTGCGTGGATGGAACCTTCACAAGATAATGTGGATAATTCGAGGAAGTCTGAGTACTCAAAAAATGATATTATGGAAATTATGATGGAGCCATTGCCGCCATGTGTACAGTGGCTAAGAAAAGAAATATATTAGAAGGATATTAGCCAATGTTTGGAGCAAACAGAAGAATCGCAGCCACTCGATTGTCATCTTGATCTTGAGATTGAAATTGTGAAGGTAAATAAAAGTGTGTGTGCAGTAGATTGTATAATTATGAAGTAGGATTAGTTGGGCCTCACTAAAAGTACTTTTCTACATTATGTTTAGATGATATCTTATTTGTGAAATTATTTAAAATAGTGAAAGAGTGTAAAGATGAGGAATAAGAGTCCTATATTCTTGATTTTACACTGGACAAGTAATATAAAAACGCACCTCACTTCAAGTTTGAGTGGTTTCCTATTCATTATCCATTACTCGGTTCATTAATTTTTATACCACCACCCTATGAGCGAGGCAAAAAGATGGATGCAAAATTAGGGGTGAAATTCATATCCTCAAGGTGAAGGAAAAAGTTGATTGGGTCGTCCTGCGACACTAAATTAAGGGATTCTTGGGAGGCAACCCAAGCTAAGGTATGTTTTCTTTTTAGTTTATTGTTTATTTTACTTCACTTAGTTTTTTTTTTTGGTTGAGTCACAGGTTAATTGGAAGTCTGAGTACCATAACCTTGATATTTAAGTATGGCAAGGATTGAGTGTGTGGTCCCATGGATCTCATTTATTGAATATGCTACTAGCTAGGCCCAGAGGCCTCAAGGAGTATTTCTATTTCTTACTTTCAAGTTCACTTTGGGTACAAAGTAGATTTTTAAGTGTGGAGTGGGAAAATTTCCAAATTTTGACTCAATTTAATTTTCTTTTAGGTTAAGAATAAGTGAGATATTCTTGTTGGAGCTGTTTTTAACTCCATTTTACAAGTCGGTTTGTTGGTAAAAGCATGTTGATTATGTGAATTGCTATTTTTGAGACTCTTAGGTTGAAGTTTGTGACTCTTTTATTTCTTGGCTTAATTTTGAATTTATGTTATTTTTGGTTAGGAGTCTATGATGATCATATTGAGTCAAGAATGTGGCATGTTCGTGTGAGGTAGTTTTTTATATTCCTTGTTGCATGTGATGTCTATAACTTTCCCGGTGTGTGTGTAAAACGAAATAAAAAATCTGGGTTTAGGAGATAATTGTGGCATTTCTTTGATAGCCTTTTTTTATACCGTCTCGTTGTCCTACCTTTTGAGCATTATCCTAGTTAACCCCCATTGAGCGATTAGCCTTTCTTTGGTAGCCTCATAATTAGCCTAATACTTTCTTTGATAGAACATGATTTGATCCAAAAAGCTCCTAAGTGCTTTAATAGAAAAAAATAAGTGAAAAAGGAGTTTAAGAAATTAAACAAGAAAAATGTGAAATTGATCCCCCAAGGTAATAGTTATTGGTGTTTATATTTGATGTGTGGTGGTTGGGATTGATATAAATGGTGTTAAAAATATTCCCATGGTTGAAGAGAATGAGAAAAATTAAATCTTAAAGGAATAAACAATACGCCCACCATGTGTTTGTGAAAATGCTTAAAAGAGATGGGGCAAAAATAAAAGGTATGGGTGGAAGAAAAAGTGTAATTTGGTTGTTGGAGATTGGTCTTAGATATTTAATGTAGTGTATTAATGCACTTAGAGAGGTTAGTCACTATTTTAAAATAGTTTCTACCCGTCCCTTAGCCGACATTACAACCCGAAAAAAGTCCTAATTGATTTTAAGCTTTAAATTCGACTATTACTGGAGCACTACACTAAATGAAAGTCTATGGTTCATTGTTTGTATCTTGTGAATTCTTTGTGAGAGTAAGTATAACTTTGATTCCTATACCTATCCTGTTATGAAGTGCATATTTTGAGTGATTGTGGGTAACTCTCTTTTTGTGATGGGCACATGTTTGATGAATGTGGTAGATTTGTTTTATAACCTTGATTGAACAAAATACATAAGTTTTCTAATTGTGGAGTCCATTCTTGTGGCTAGGATGCTTTGGAGTAGGATTCTTGAGCTTTCTATTGTGTATAACATACGTAAGTTTGATAACTTGCATTCCATGTTGTCATTGCAGTTCTAGCTTGAATTTCTTTCTTATAGTAGAAGTGTGGAGTCTCTTCAGCTCATTGTGTTTATAGTTAAGAGTTACTCGAAGAAGAACAAAGGTTGCAGTGTGGGGTGGTGATGTTGGGTGTATTTATGCATTCTAGAGTTACTATTCTAGCCCTTTTAACCTTGTTTTGAGGATGATTCTTATGATATATGTGTTCATAATGATATAAATGAGTATTTATTTGTACAAGTATGTTTTTAGAATGTTTAATGGTGGTTTTACATGAGTTTTGATTCAATTTGAGCATTTAGAAGTCAACCGAGAAAACTAGTGTAACAAACTTGAGCTAGGTGTTTTTCTAGCCTCTTGTGTTGGGTTCTAATGTATTTTAATGAGTTAATAAGGTTGTTATTATTTATTTATATGTATAACAACTTATTTATAATGTTCAAGGGTCAATTGGATCAATAAAAGAGTGAAAACAATGAGTTTAAGCTCAATGTGAATTTAGCCTATACTTAGCTCGTATTTCTAGTTCATCGGTGAGGATGTGGTGTTGTTTTGAGCCCTTAATTGATGTGTTTAATGATTTAGGATGCTTGGTGGAGATATTATGATTATATATGAAGGATATACAAGCTTCTAATCAAGTAAAAACCTCTTAAAAATGCTCGTAAATGACCACGGACGCACAAGATGCAAGCTGGACTCAATTTGGACCCATGAAAAGTATGGGGGGGGGGCGTGTAAACTGTACAGGTTTCCATTGTATGGGTTCAAAACATCACTAGATTCCTAACAGGACCAAGTGTTTGAACACATGGCACGTGTAGCTTATATTGGATTTTAAGGAGGCCCCGTGATGCACTGAAAACGCGAACAACTACTGGAATTTGACAGAATATTTGACAATTGTGAATTTGTGATAAAGCTCAAACTACAGCTCTCGTAAGAGTGTAAGCAGTCGCTGTCAAATATAGAACCCAACTGGGTTGGGTATCGATCCCACAGGGAATAGCCGGTCAATAAGTAAGCAAAGATTATTAGACTTTTGGTGCAAGTCTCGTAAAAAGGGGGATTTTAATGTGCAAATAATGTAAAAAAAAATAGTAAAGTAAAAACAAAAATAGCAAAGTAAACAGAAAGAGTGTTTAGGAAGATGTTTAACCAATGAGAATTGAGAGTTGGGGTTATGTCCACCTTATGAGTTATACGTCTCTACTGGCTATGAGTTATGCGGAATTCAGACATGCATGTGCTTATAGAGAATTGTATTCTATGGTAAATCCAAGCATCTTTCGACCTAACAAGGACTATATCACTTTAACTCTTTTGAGC
Organism: Capsicum baccatum var. pendulum; assembly: GCA_030864225.1. Taxonomy (NCBI): domain Eukaryota; kingdom Viridiplantae; phylum Streptophyta; class Magnoliopsida; order Solanales; family Solanaceae; genus Capsicum; species Capsicum baccatum. Next base: position 200,901,968 of record CM061553.1, read on the forward strand.
TTAAAGAGTATCTAATGGTACAAATTCTCCAAGAGGTTAATCCAGTTATGGCACTAATTTTTTAACAGGGGTTGGTGCCCTATTGCCTTGACATTATCTCTTTTCCAGACATATAACTTTTCTTTCGAACAAGTTAATGCTATACTGACGTATTCTATGCGTTTGCAACCACAAGAACTTGCATTAAGATGAAGAGAATAATGATATAAGCATCATACGTGTCGCGAATTCACAAACTCATAGCAATAGATAGTATCTCATACGGCTTCCATAACCCCAACAGAGAAGTTTAGGTACTCATGAGTGCGATGGAAATCACAATAGACATTATCATTATACCACAATAAGGCTCTCACGTGTATTATGGTGTGGTATGGCTTTAGGCGTGAATTCCCTTTAGAATAGCTTTTCTCTCGTTGTGGAAATTAAGAATTGAATAGATGAAGAGAAAGTAAATAAGAATTAATTGAAAGCAAATTGTTTAGAGTTGTAGAGGAATGAATTAGAATGTGAATGATGAGAATAATGTTGTGTAATCAGAATGAATAAAAGCTTCAGCAAAATAGGGTATTTATAATGCCCATATCCTATTCCTACTAGGCTAGTGCGTACTTATCCTAATCCTAATAAATTACTGCATCTTTATCCTAATCCTAATAAGTTATTGTTGATCCCCAAAGACTTGGAAAATGTTGTTTTTGCCCGGGACAGGTTTCCCATGCGTCACTTTTGGTCCTAGGCGTCCAAGCTCTCCTTCCCTTCTTTCGTGAAGCTTCCTTTGGCGTCAAGTTATCCATAAAAAGCTGAAATCTGCATCATTTATACCTGAAAACTTGCTAATCACGTTTGTTAGCTCACTTACAGGAGAAAGGACTAAAAGTGCATGAGTTATATATTTTATCCTCAAAACTTAGCTAAAATATGGGTAAATTAAAGAACTTTAGGCGTGTAAATACGCCTATCATCAACACCCCACACTTAAAGCTTTGTTCGTCCTCGAACAAAATATCATGTCCTTCTAAACATCCACTTAGGGTTTCACAGTAACAACACAAAATATTCATCAAGACAGGCACGACACTTATTACAAAGAGTAGTTTTCTGATCACTTCTAGAAACAATTCAACCTCTAATATAGACTCGTGATGATGGCTAATTCATATTCAAAAGTTAAGGCACAGAGAATCATACACAACCACCCAAAACTCATCAACCATGTGTGTCTCACAAAATATAACCCATAATCACTCACAAGTATTGTATATATTTCGAACATGGGTATAAGATTATCCTTGCTCTCACTCTCACAAAGAATTCATATGTTGCAACTGATGACCATAGGCTTGCCCTTAGTGTAATGCTCCACTAAATATCAGAATACTAGGCTTAGGATCAAATAGGTCTTTACAGGTTGTAATGTAGGCTAAGGGACGGGTAGGACTATTTTGGCCAGAAATATTGACTATGTTCCTAAGCGTTTTAATACATCACATTATGCCATTTATGCTTTCTTTCAAACAACCTTTCTACTTTCTTTTAATCTACCACCCTTTCTCACCTCTTTTGTTTTTCAATTTTGAACAGAATTAACTTTTTATTTTTCTTTTCCTTTTTCTTTTCATAACACACCTCTTATGATAGCAATTATTTTTCATAACAAATTCAAGCACCAATCCATTCTAAGGCACTATTCTCACCCAATTTCCTCTTATTTTGTCACATTACTTTACAATTTAAAGCACTTAGGAATTTGGATCAAATTATGGTCTTGAAAAAAAATAGATTAGGCTTACATATGTGGCTATCAAAGAAAATAGGCTTACCCCAGAAAATAGGCTTAAGGCCCGTCCCACACTTAGACGGGACACACTATCCTCAGTGGAAAATAAATAAGAAGAACCTGGTTAGTCAGACTCCTCCTCTATGTCTGGGGTCATACCCCCTTCGTTGGACTCATCATCAGAGTCGTCGCCATCAGAGTTCTCCTCCATGTCGGAGTCTGGCATTCGACGATCATCATCGGTTGGCACATCGTCATCAAGAGGTTCCTCAAAGTACACACCTACTCCACATATTTGCCTTGCATGCTCATTCATTGGGTAGTCATAATCCAGCTGTTGGAGCTCTGCAGCAGTTGGAACACGACCTCCGCTCATCATAGTAAACCGAGTCATGCCATAAAGATGGCAAAAGAAACACCCATCCCGAGCATGCCTTTCCGCAATGGTAAGGTTGATGCCATGCGTGGTTTCAGCATCTTTAACCTTTGTGAGGTCAACCTTCTTTGGGTTGTGTGGAAGTTTATGATCAGTCGGTTCCTCTTCGATGTCCTCCTTCCTCAATATTGCAGTCAACAGATTGCCAAAGATGAAGTGGGACCTCTTGTGTAGCCTAGCTTTACGCATTGTAGATTGAATAATTGCTGCAATGTTGATAGGGACATTTGTCATCAATGCGTACACCAAGAACACTCTATCTCGTGTTATCTTTGTGTACTGGGTCCCTGGAATCAAGCAAGAGTTGACTATTCGCAGTCATATCCTAGCTTCCTTATTCAAAGGAGCATAGGGGAAGGTGTAGTGCCGACCGGTGTCCTTGTATCTACTCCATCTTGCCATGGATCGTGGTTCGTGTAATGTGTGTCTAATAGCCCTGTATGGAGGTCTGTTATACAGCTCCATGAATGGTGATGGGTCAACAGATGGCAAACCTAGAAAGGAGTTGAAGAACTCCGCATTTAGTTGCAGAACTTGGCCCCGAATCTTTACTTCATTCCCTGTAGTTTTCGGTAACCAGTTGGCATAGAATTCTCGTGTTAAATTGATATTGCACTCTCCCATATCTCGGAAGATGAAATCAAGATGTAACGCCATTATCTTGGCCAACATACGAGGTTCTTTCTTTGCTAGGCTCTCCTTGTTTATCAACTCCACATGAACATATTTTTTCACTTTATTGTTCCTATACCATTCCTTTCCTTCCTCCTGTAGGACCCATTTTATTCCGAACATACGGCGAGGTATTTGCAGCGAGGAGGATTCTCCTTGCTCTTTTTGTCCTATTTTCTTGCCTTTTTGTGAAGTGGTTGCTTTTTCTTTTCCTTGTCTTGCTTTTGGTGCCATTGTACCTGAGATTAAAACAATAGTCATGTTAGCTTCCTCTCGGTGGATACAATCAATAAACAAGCAGTAGTGGCACCACCCCACACTTATTTTGTTGGTACAAACTAGTGAAGTAAAAGTTATCGATTATTCAGACTTCATCGATATACATTTTAGGCTCTATATTCCAACAATATAAACAGTGCAGTCTTACTTCATGAAATCTTGGCAATACTTTAATGGTTGATATATCTTTTGAGCAAGACTACTCCATATAGATTGAATCAAGTTTTAGGAATAATCACAATTTCGTATGTTTGTAGTCAACCATGGTTGTCACCTTTATACACAAGTTATTCCAACATGTAAGAGTTCTATTGACAAGATTATGCAATGTTCTTGACCATGTCAATTCCGCAAAAGTATGACAGTGCATCAAAATTAAATACAAGTTGGAAACAAGTCAAGATCATTCTTACGTATTCTTTCCCTCACTTAGTTGTATCACAACAAATTAATCACATTCCACTCACCAATACTACTTCAAGATTTAACAATTCATAATAGGCATAGTAGTGTAGTACTTACGGAATATAAATGAAGAACAAAGAAGTACTTACTTTGTTGACGACCTTGGATGATGTTCTTGCAAAGTAAAAGAGCAAAAGGAAAATTTTTGAGAGGATTTGGAGAGGTAGGTGGCGCTTATGCTAGGTTTGCAATGTATTTTTGGTCTAAGACTAAGTCTCTTACTTATAGGGAAAACTTGGGTCGGGTTTTGACCCATTTAAAATCGGATTTGGAGACCAAAAGTGACCATAGGTGGCGCCTTTTGTAAAGCCTAGTTGAGCATAGGCGGCGCCTATGCCATGGCATTGTTAGGAATAGGCGGCGCCTATGCCATGGCATATGAGATTCAAAGACAAAAGGCTTTTGCATAGGCGCCGCCTATGCTATGGCATTCTTAGGCATAGGCGGCGCCTATGCTATGGCACTCTTAGGCATAGGTGGCGCCTATGATATGGCACTCTAGAATCCGAGAGCTTATGCCATAGCATAGGCCTTGCCTTGTTCGTTGCCTAGTTTTACATAGGCCTTGCCTTGTTCGTTGCCTATATTTTCATAAGCGATGCCTCACCCATAGCCTTTTGCTTCTTCATTATTAACTTACCACCTTTAACATGCACAACTTCCAAATCATAATTTGAAACCAATCTCCTCCTTTACTTCTCTTGTACCTACATTCACTCAAAAACAACCAAAATGATTAGAACGATGGGTTGCCTCCCATCTAGCGCCTTAGTTTTGGTCGTGGCTCGTCTCTTCTTTTTGGATTTTTATATATCAAAAGTAAACACTTAGTAGAACGAAAGAAAAAATGAAAAATGATGGGTTGCCTCCCATCTAGCGCTTGATTTATTGTCGCGGCATGACATAGTTACCTCGAGTACTTAGACTTCGTCGAGATAAATGGTGGCCATATAGTTTATCGAGTCAAGCTGACCGATATAGGGTTTTACTCGTTGGCCATTAACCTTGAAGACCACACCATTACTGTCTTCTAGCTCAACTACTCTAGACGAGTAGACTTGGCTAATCTTGTATGGACCAGACCATTTGGACCTTAACTTACCTAGGAATAGCTTCAGTCAGGAATTGAAAAGAAGTACCATGTCGCCTTTTTGGAAGTTTCGTTGAACAATCCGCTGATCATGATACTTTTTCATCCGCTCCTTGTAGAAGTCTGATCTTTCATAGGCATGTAGACGGAATTCATCCATCTCATTCAGCTGCTTCAATCTCAGATTCATAGCATCATCCCAATTCAGATTTAGTTGCTTCAGCGCCCACAATGCTTATACTCGAGTTCGATGGGTAAGTGACAAGCCTTCCCAAAAACTAGTTGGTAAGGGGACATGCCAATTGGCATTTTGAATGCAGTCCTATAAGCCCATAGTGCATCGTCCAACTTCTGAGACCAATCTTTCCTATTAGCATTTACAGTCTTAGCAAGGATTTGCTTGATCTCTCGATTGGAAACCTCTACCTGTCCACTAGTTTGAGGGTGATAAGGTGTGGCTACCTTATGTTACTTGACACCATATTTTGCCAACACGGATTTGAACAGCTTTTTGCAAAAGTGAGATCCTCCATCGCTTATGATAGTCCGTGGTATTCCAAAGCGAGAGAAGATATTTCTCTTCAAGAATGCTACAACACGCTTTCCCTCATTGTCGGCTAACGTTACTGCTTCGACCCATTTTGAAACATAATCTACAGCAACTAGGATGTATTTCATTCCAAACGAATTTACGAATGGACCCATGAAATCAATACCCCATACATCAAAGAGCTCGATTTCAAGAATTTTTGACATGGGCATTTCATGATGCTTCGAAATTGTGCCTTGTCTCTGAATTTGGTAGCATTTTCTCACAAATTCGTAGGCATCTCTAAATATCGACGGCCAATAATATCCACTTTGCAATACCTTCCTTATTGTTCGATTACCTGCGTGATGTCCCCCAACTTGGGAAGTGTGACATGCTTCTAATATATTAGGCACCTCTACATGGGATATGCATCGCCTGATAACACCATCCGCGCATTGTCGAAACAAATATGGCTCATCCCAAAAGTAATGTTTTACATCAAGCATGAACTTCCTCTTTTGATGAAAGAATAGATTTGCAGGTATCACATTACTCACCACAAAATTTGCAATGTCTGTATACCATGGTAACTCTTCCATTATTGTGGCTAAGATCTCTTCGTCAGGGAATGTATCATCAATCTCGAGATCAGGCTGTACCATATGCTCGTTCTCGAGTCTAGATAGATGATCAGTCACTTGGTTCTCGCAACCTCTTCTATCTTTTACCTCAAAATCAAATTCTTGCAGCAACAATACCCATCGAATTAGCCTTGGTTTGGCATCTTTCTTTGTCATTAAATATCTCAGGGCTGCATGGTCTGTGTGAACTACCACTTTGGTTCCCAACAAATAAGCACGAAACTTCTCAAAAGCATACACAACCGCTAGCAGCTCTTGTTCTCTGACAGTATAATCCTTTTGGGCTTCGTTTAGGACCTTGCTCGCATAGTATATTGGATGGAATAATTTCTCCCTTCTCTGTCCAAGTACAGCACCCAAAGCTACCCCACTAGCGTCACACATGACTTCAAACGGTAGAGACCAATCTGGTGCTACCATGATAGGAGCTTCAATTAGCTTCCCTTTGAGGCAATCGAATGCCTTCAAACAATCTTCATTGAAGACAAACTTTGCATATTTCTCCAAAAGTTTGCATAATGGACTAGCGATTTTGGAGAAGTCTTTGATGAACCGTCGATAGAAACCTGCGTGCCCGAGGAAACTACGAACTCCCTTCACGGAAATTGGAGGTGGTAGCTTCTCGATAACTTTAATTTTAGCTCGATCAACCTTAATTTCTCTTTCGGAGATTTTATGCCCAAGAACAATACCTTCTTTAAGCATAAAGTGGCACTTCTCCTAGTTCAGCACTAGGTTGAATTCAACACATCTTTGTAAAGCCATACTTAGGTTTGCCAAGCAAGATTCAAATGACTCACCCACAACTAAAAATCGTCCATGAATACTTCCAACGTATCTTCAACCATATTAGAAAAAATGGATATCATACAACGTTGAAAGGTGGCTGGTGCATTACATAGTCCGAATGGCATACGTTTAAAGGCAAACGTACCATATGGGCATGTGAACGTTGTTTTCTCTTGGTCTTCGGGAGCAATACAAATCTGATTATAGCCGGAATAACCATCTAAGAAGCAAAACCATCCTTTCCGTGTTAATCGATCAAGCATTTGGTCCATAAATGGCATTGGAAAGTGATCTTTAAGCGTCCACGAATTTAGCTTTCGGTAATCCATGCATACTCTCCATCCTGTAATGGGTCTGAGTGGAATAAGCTCATTCTTTTCATTCGCAACTACCGTCATGCCTCCTTTCTTGGGAACACATTGTACCGGGCTTACCCATTTACTGTCAGAGATAGGATACACAACCCCTGTATCTAACCACTTAATAATTTCTTTCTTCACTACTTCTTGCATAGGTGGATTGAGACGCCTTTGATGCTCAATAGTTGGTGTGCAATTTTCTTCAAGCTGAATCTTGTGTATACAAATCCCAGGTGGAATACCAATAATGTCAGCGATGGTCCAACCAATGGCTCTTATATACTTCCGTAGAATAGTGATGAGAGCTGCAACTTGCTGCTCACCCAAGTCTGCCGCCACAATGACTGGAAGTGTATTTTCGCTTCCTAAGAATGTGTACCTTAAATGACTAGGCAGCTCCTTCAATTCTAACGTGGGTGGCTCTTCAATAGATGGTTTAGATGGTGGTGTAGGTCGGTTTTTAAGATCAAGGTCCAGCTTCTTGGGAGCATGAGGATACAACCCTAACCCTGTTAGAGCACCAATAGTTTCTTCATAATTTTCAGCTTCCTTACGCTCAACATTCATAAGTACAACCGCCAATGGGTCATCAATAAGCTGCTCCTCTTCAAGTAATTCATTCACATCATCGAAATAAACATCAGCTACCGAGAATATATTCAGATCTTTGGGTTGATTCATTGATTTACACACATCAAAGCGAACTACTTCATCATTTATTCGGAATAAAAGCTCATTCGCTCTCAAGTCGATAAGCACACTTCCTATTGCAAAGAAAGGGCGCCCCAAGATTATGGGAACTTCTGAGTCCGCCTCACAATCCAAAATAACGAAGTCTGCTGGGAAGATGAATGAAGAAACCTTCACCAATACATCACATAAAATACCAACAGGTCGTTTTACTGACCTATCTGCCATTACGAGCCTCATATTGGTTGGAGTAGGATCACCCAACCCCAACTTTTTGTAAATAGATAATGACATCAAATTGATGCTGGCTCCTAAATCGCATAATGCCTTGGCAAAATTCAAAGATCCAACGGTGCAAGGAATAGTGAATGCACCGGGGTCAGCCTTCTTCTGAACTAGTGATCGGGTAGCAATTGCACTGCAATGATAAACAGTGTCTGTGAACTCATAGCTTGCTGCTCGCTTCTTTGTCAACAGATCCTTCATAAATTTTGCATACCCTGGCATTTGTTCTAGTGCCTCTACCAACGGAACATTAATGGTCAACTGTTTCAACATTGCCATGAATTTATTGAACTTGGTATCATCAGCTTTCTTCTTCAATCTTTGAGGAAAAGGTGGTGGTGGAAGTGGAATTGTTTTCTCAACAGCTTTCTTCTTCTCTTGCTTCTGAATTTCGGTCTTTTCAGGCTGCAAACTGCTAGGGGTGACGTCATGGACGTCTTGGTCAGCTTCGATGGCATCCTTATCTCCTTTATTTTTGGCCTCTTGCTTGCTTTGGGATGAATTTTCCAGCACCTTACCACTTCTGGTAGTAATAGCCATGCATGATCCGTCGTTTCTTGGATTTTGCACAGTGTCGCTAGGTAACGTGCCAGCCTTTCTTTGATTGAGTGCTACTGAAAGTTGGCTCATTTGCTGCTCTATTTGTTTTATTGAAGTGGAATGTGAGTCAACCAATTGCTTCATCGAGGATAAATTATTTATTACCTCAGTTACTCCCGCCCTGGTTGCCTCTACTCCTTTCAACAGTTTAGCCATCATGTCTTCCATATTTGCAGAACTAGATGCAGCGGCATCACGTCTCCCTGGGGGAACATACAAACCACTCTTATCATTCTTGTTCTTCCAACTACCTTGGTCCTTGTTTCCAGATTTATCATAATAGTTTCGACCTTGGTTTCCTTAGGTATTGCCTCGGAAACCCCCCTGATTGTTCAAGTAGTTGGCTTCTTCTTCAGAATCAGAATCCTCTCTTCCTTTTGACGCAACAACTTTGACTTTTTCGGTCTTCCCTGATAATAGATGCTTTGTAAGAAGATCCACTTGTGTTTTCATGTGCGCCATATCTTGATCACGTTCTTCTTCTCTTCTCCTTTGTTCTGCAGTCATGCCTATAGCAAAAGTGGGGCTTGCTACCTCAGAATCTATGGCATGCCACGCCCTACTTTGTTTCGTCATCCGGTCTAGCATATCACTTGCCTGAACAAAGGTGAGGTCCATAAATGATCCTCCAGCCGCATTATCCACCACAGGTTTAGTTACTGAATTCAAGGATCTATATAGTATCTCCATCAAGTGGACATTGTTCATATGATGGTTTGGTCACCTCATAAGTTTTGTCTTGAACCTCTCCCATGTTTCGTGGAGAGCTTCAGTTGGAAGCTGCCAAAAGTTGCTGATTTCATCACTCAATTGTGCTTTCTTGGATGGCAGAAAGAATCTTTCTAGGAAAGCGTCTTTCAACTGCCTCCAATTAGTGATAGAATCAGGAGTCAGGCCGTTCAACCGTAGAGTTGCCTCCCCAGATAGAGACAATGGAAATAGGCGCAACCGAATTGCATTCTGTCCAATGCCAGGATTGTCGAATGACTTGCATGTAGAAATAAAGTTGATCAGATGCATATTCGGATCATCTCCTGCTAGTCCACCGAATAATCCCTTGAGTTGCAATAACTGAATCATGGTGCTTGTGATGTTGAACTTGGCTCCGGGTGCCAATGGCGGAGGAACAATGGCTCAAGTGGCTCCGGCTCCATCGAGATCATCATCATCATCGTCGAATGCTGGTTGCATGGGTCGGCGTTCATGCCTAAACCTAGCTTAACGATCTTTTCTGTTAGCAGGTGTTGCTATATCCGCATCACGCCTTGGGTTTAGTAACTCATCATCACCTAGATCCTCATCATCAGGATTTGTTGCTCGCCTAGGATTATCACTATTCTGTTGATGCACTTGAGCGGCGGCCAGAGCAGCTAGTCTTGCCTGTTCCAGTCGAGCAGCCCCTCTTTCAATTTCCTGTTGAGCCTCCATTCTGCCAATACGATGTGGTTCGGGATTGAAAGGTAATAATGGTTGACCAGAACTTCGAGTATGGGGCATGCACAGGATAAAAACCTGTAGAAAACAAAAACAACAACTAAAAGTAAAGTACGAAAATCTTTGACCAAAGGGTCTAGTAATTATCACAAACTTAGTTGACGACCGTATTCCCCGGCAACGGCGCCAAAATTTGATAACGCTCAAACTACAGCTCTCGTAAGAGTGTAAGCGGTCGCTGTCAAATATAGAACCCAACTGGGTTGGGTATCGATCCCACAGGGAATAGCCGGTCAATAAGTAAGCAAAGATTATTAGACTTTTGGTGCAAGTCTCGTAAAAAGGGGGGATTTTAATGTGCAAATAATGTAAACAAAATAGTAAAGTAAAAACAGAAATAGCAAAGTAAACAGAAAGAGTGTTTAGTAAGATGTTTAACCAATGAGAATTGAGAGTTGGGGTTATGTCCACCTTATGAGTTATACGTCTCTATTGTCTATGAGTTATGCGGAATTCAGACATGCATGTGCTTATAGAGAATTGTATTCTATGGTAAATCCAAGCGTCTTTCGACCTAACAAGGACTATTTCACTTTAACTCTTTCGAGCTTAAAGAGTATCTAATGGTACAAATTCTCCAAGAGGTTAATCCAGTTACGGCACTAACTTTTTAACAGGGGTTGGTGCCCTATTACCTTGACATTATCTCTTTTCCAGACATATAACTTTTCTTTCGAACAAGTTAATGCTATATTGGCATATTCTATGCATTTGCAACCACAAGAACTTGCATTAAGATGAAGAGAATAATGATATAAGCAGCATACGTGTCGCGAATTCACAAACTCATAGCAATAGATAGTATCTCATACGGCTTCCATAACCCCAACAGAGAAGTTTAGGTACTCATGAGTGCGATGGAAATCACAATAGACATTATCATTATACCAAAATAAGGCTCTCACGTGTATTATGGTGTGGTATGGCTTTAGGCGTGAATTCCCTTTAGAATAGCTTTTCTCTCGTTGTGGAAATTAAGAATTGAATAGATGAAGGGAAAGTAAATAAGAATTAATTGAAAGCAAATTGTTTAGAGTTGTAGAGGAATGAATTAGAATGTGAATGATGAGAATAATGTTGTGTAATCAGAATGAATAAAAGCTTCAGCAAAATAGGGTATTTATAATTCCCATATCCTATTCCTACTAGGCTACTACGTACTTATCCTAATCCTATTAAATTACGACATCATTATCCTAATCCTAATAAGTTACTGCTGATCCCCAAAGTCTTGAAAAATGTTGTTTTTGCCTGGGACAGGTTTCCCATGCGTCACTTTTGGTCCTAGGCATCCAAGCTCTCCTTCCCTTCTTTCGTGAAGCTTCCTTTGGCGTCAAGTTATCCATAAAATGCTGAAATCTGCATCATTTATACCTGAAAACTTGCTAATCACGTTTTTTAGCTCACTTACAGGAGAAAGGACTAAAAGTGCATGAGTTATATATTTTGTCCTCAAAACTTAGCTAAAATATGGGTAAATTAAAGAACTTTAGGCGTGTAAATACGCCTATCATCAATTTGCATGTCAGTGTGTCACACCGATGCCCAAAATCAAGAATGTTTTGCATAACTGAAGGAAAACAGTGTGTAAACCTAATCTAACTTGGTTTATAACTAGTCTACTATAAATATAATGTCCTAAAATACGTTTTAAACATCTTGGGACCTCTTGGAAACCCTAGATCAACTTGGAACATCATTGGAGGCTACCACAACTTCTATTTAGGTTTTATTATTCTTGAATTTAGTTTTTTTTATGGTTTGTATCATCATTCCAAGGGATTGGATGATGAATATTTCCATTCAAGGTTAAACCATCTTTCTAGGGTTAAAGCTTAGAACATGATTATTATTGTTTTGGATTAATTTTGTTTAAGTTTCTTATTATCATTGATTGTTTATTTATTCTTGTTTTAATTATTTTATGGATTGATCACTCATAAAATAAATATATTGTCAACCTTTTGATCTTTGGAGAGGGAATAGGGAGATAGAACATGGGAATAAATAAAGTTTGGATTTTTATTCTTTTATAAAATAAAGAATTGAACTTAGTGTCTAGGACAAGGATGTACTTAGATGCCTTTCTTGATTCAAATGTATGATGGTAGCTTTAATAAACTAAAGTGGATTATTACATTCCCCTCAATGATGCAGTTGTAATATCCATATTATGTAAAGGATTAGAGGTTGGGATACCCTGATCATGCAATTAACCCTACAAATCAACAACCAAGATATGCAAATTAGCGGATGAGATTCAATAACATAGTATGACTGTTCGGAGTGCTTTAACCTTGGGTTTTTCTCCATTGATTTTTATAAGAATTTATTTTTACGCATTATTTCTTTTATTTATAATTTATAAAATTACAAACTCTCTTCTTGTTTATTTTTTCTCAATTAGTTAGAATAGAATTTGAAAGACAGCGAACGCAAGTCCCTGTGAGATCTATACTTGGGCTTCCTTGAAGCCACTTTACTACTTGATAAGACTACGTACACTTGCGTGTGCTCTTGGGCGCTGTCAAGTTTTTTTCGCCATTTTTGGGGACTTGTTATTAGACAACTATATTATTTTTATTTTTTTATATTGAGTTGTAAATAGTTTTTGTTTAGTTTCTTTTTATTTTTTTCATTTCTATTTTTCTCACACTCTTCTCGAGATGTCATCCAGGGATAGATGGTTTTCGAGTAATGGTAGTTCTTTCTATTTTTGAGGATGACACCACCTTGTGGCTTATTGTCCAGATTTTTATGAAAGTGCATGAAAGGAACCTTGACAATATAATGCGGATAATTTGAGGAAGTCTGAGTACTTCAGAAATGATATTATAAAAATTATGATGGAGCCACCGCTGCCTTATGTACAGTGGCTAGTCAAAGAAATATATTGGGAGGATATTAGGCAATGTGTGGAGCAAACAGAAGAATTGCAGCCACTCGATTGTCATCTTAAACTTGAAACTGAAATTGCGAGGGTGAATAAAAGTGAGTGTGTAGTACATTGTGTAAACTATGAAGTAGGATTGGTTGGGCCTTACTCGAAGCACTTTTCTTCATTGCATTTAGATGATATCTTGTCTGTGGAATTATTTAAAATAGTGAAAGAGTGTGAAGATGAGGAATAAGAATCCTATAATCTTAATTTTACACCGGACAAGCAATATAAAAAAACACCTCACTTCAAGGCTGAGTGGTTTATCATTACTTATCCATTACTCGGTTAATTAATTTTTGTACCACCACCCTGTGTGTGAGGCAAAAAGATGGATGCAAAATTGGGGGTGAAATTCCCACCCTCAAAGTGTAGGAAAAAGTTGATTGGTTCGCGCCGCGACACTAAATTCGGGGCTTCTTGGGAGGCAGCCCAATCTAAGGCATGTTTTCTTTTTAGTTTTTAGTTTATTTTACTTCAAGTAATTTTTGTTTTAGGTTGAGTCACAGGTTTATGGGAAGTCTGAGTACCATAACCTTGAGCTTTAAGCATGGCAAGGATTGAGTGTGTGGTCCCATGGATCTCATTTATTTGAATATACTACTATCTAAGCCCAGAGGCCTCAAGGAGTATTTCTATTTCTTACTTTTAAGTTCACTTTGGGGACAATCAGATTTTTAAGTGCGGGGTAGGAAAATTTCCAAATTTTGACTCAATTTAATTTTTTTTAGGTTAAGAATAAGTGAGATATTCGTGTTGGTGCTATTTTTACTACATGTTGCAAGTCGGTTTGTTGGTAAAAGCATGTTGATTATGTGAACTGCTATTTTTTAAACTCTTAGGTTCAAGTTTGTGACACTTTTATTTGTTGGCTTAATTTTGAATTTATGTTATTTTTGATTGGGAGTCTATGTTGATCCTGTTGAGTCAAGCATGTACCATGTGCGTTTGAGGTATTTTTTTATATTCCCTGTTGCATGTGATGTATAGAATGTTCTTGGTGTGTGTGTAAAGCAAAATAAAGAGTGTTGGTTTATGAGATGATTTAGGCATTTCTTTGACAGCCTTGTTTTATACCTTCTCTTTGTTCTACCTTTTGAGCATTATCCTAGTTAGCCCCATTGTAAGTTTAGCATTTTTGTGGTAGCCTCATAATTAGCCTAATCTTTTCTTTGATAGACCATAATTTGATCCAAAAATCTCCTAAGTGCTTTAATAGAAAAAAACATATAAGTGAAAAAGGAGTTTTGGAAATTGAAGAAGAAAAATGTGAAATTGATGCTCCAAGGTAATAGTTATTGGTGTTTATATTTGATGTGTAGTGGTTGGGGTTGATATAAATGGTTTTAAAAATATTGCCATGGTTGTAGTAAATGAGAAAAATTGAATCTTAAAGTAATAAACAATATGCCCAGCATGTGTTTGTGAAAATGCTTAAGAGAGATGAGGCAAAAATAAAAGGTATGGGTGGATCAAAAAGTGTTATTCTGTTGCTGGATATTAGTTTTAGATTTTTAATGTAGTTTATCAAAGAACTTAGAGCGGTTAGTCACTATTCCTAAATAGTTTCTACACGTCCCTTAGCCTACATTATAACTCGAAAAATTCCTAATTGATTTTAATCTTTACATTCGACTCTTACTGAAGCACTGAACTAAGTGCAAGCCTATGGTTCATTATGTCTAACTTGTGAATTCTTTATGAGAGTGAGTATAACTTGATTCCTATACCTATCATGTTTTGAAGTGCATAACTTTGAGTGATTGTGGGTAACTCTCTTGTTGTGAGGGGCACATGTTTAGTGAATGTGGGTGAATTTTTTGATGACCTTGATTGAAAGAAATACATGAGTTTTCTACCTTTGGAGTCCATTCATGGGGCTAGGATATTTTGCAGTAGGATTCTTGAGGTTTCAGTTGTGTATAACATACATAGTGTTGTTAACTTGCAAACGTGTAGTCATTGTAGTGCTAGCTTGAATTTCTTGCTTATAGTAGAAGTGTAGAGTCTCTTCACCTCATGGTGTTTATATTTAAGAGTTTTTCGAGGACGAACAATGCTTTAACTATGGGGTGGTGATGTTGGGTGTATTTTTGCATTCTAGGGTTATTATTCAAGCCTTTTAGCATTGTTTTGAGGATGATTCGTATGATATACGTGTTCATAATGATATAAATGAGCATTTATATGTACAAGTATGTGTTTACGATGTTTAATGGTGGTTTTACATGAGTTTTGATTTAATTTGATCATTTAGAAGTCAACCGAGAAAACTAGTGTAACTAGCTTGAGCAAGGCATTTTTGTAGCCTCTTGTGTTGGGTGCTATTGTATTTTAATTAGTTAATAAGGTTTTTATTATTTATTTATATGTATTACGACTTAGTTATAATGTTCAAGGGTCAATAGGATCAAGAAAAGAGTGAAAACAATGAGTTAAAGCTGAATGTGAATTTAGCCTATGCTTAGCTCGTGTTTCTAGTTCATCCGTGAGGATGTTGTATAATTTTGAGCTCTTAATTGATGTGTTTAATGATTTAGGATGCTTGGTGAATGGATTATGATGATATATGAAGGATATACAAGCTTCTAATCAAGTGAAAATAACTCAAAAAGGCTCGTAAATAACCAAGGAAGCACAGGATGCAAGCTAGACGCAATTTGGACCCCCGAGAATTATGGGGAAGGGGGAGTGTAGACTGTAATGTTGTCCATTGTATGGGTTCAAAACATCACTAGATTCCTAATAGGACCAAGTGTTTGACCACATGGCGCGTGTAGCTTATATTAGATTTTAAGGAGGCCCCGTGATGCACTGAAATCGCGAACAACTACTGGAATTTGACAGAATTTTTGACAATTGTGAAAATGCATGTCACTATGTCACAACGATACCAAAAATCAGGAAAATTTTGCCTAACTGAAGGAAAACATCGCGTAAAACTAATCTAACTTGGTTTATAACTTGTCTGCTATAAATATAATGTCCTAAAATATGTTTTAAACATCTTGGGACCTCTTGAAAACCCTATATCAACTTGGAACATCATTGGAGGTTACCACAACTTCTTTTTAGGTTTTTTTTTTTTCATGGTTTGTATCATCATTCCAAGGGATTGGATGATGAATATTTCGATTCAAGGTTAAACCCTCTTTCGGGGGTTAAAGCCAACAAGATGATTATTATTGTTTTGAATTAATATCTTTTCATTAGCTTATTATTATTAATTGTTTATTTATTCTTGTTTTAATTATTTTAGGGATTGATCACCTATAAAATACATATGTTGTAGACCTTTTGATATCTGGAGAGGGAATAAGGAGATAGAACGTGGGAATAAATAAAGTTTGAGTTTTTATTCTTTTATAAAATAAAGAATTGAACTTAGCGTCTACGATAGGGATGTACTTAGATGTCTTACTTGATTCAAACATAGGATGATAGCTTTAATAAACTAAATTGTATTATTACATTCCCCTTAATAATACAATTGTAATGTCCATATTAGATAAAAGATTAGAGGTTGGGAAACCATGATCATGCAATTAACCATACAAAACAACAACCAAGATAAGCAAATTAGCAGATGAGATTCTATAACATAAGCATAGTATGACTGTTCTGAGTGCTTTAACCTTGGGCTTTTCTCCATTTATTTTTTCAAGAATTTATTTTTACGCATTATTTATTTTATTTATAATTTTTAAAATTACAAACTCTCTTCTTGTTTATTTTTTTCTCAATTAGTTAGACTAGAATTAGAAAGACAGTGAACGCAAGTCCCTGTGAGATCGATACTTGAGCTTCCTTGAAGCCACTTTACTACTTGATAAGACCACGTACACTTGCGTGTGCGTTGCAGTTTTTTGCGCCATTACTGGCGACTTGTTAATGGAAAACTATCTTATTTTTAGTTTTTTCTATATTGAGTTGTAAATAGTTTTTGTTTATTTTCCTTTTATTTTTTTTTATTTGTATTTTTCTCACACTCTTCTCGAGATGTCAGCCTAGGATAGATGGTTTTCAAGTGATGGCAGTTCTTGTTGTTTTTTAGGATGACATCACCTTGTGGCTTATTGTCCAGATTCTTATGAAAGTGCGTGGACAGAATCTTCACAATATAATGAGGATAATTTAAGGAAGTCTGAGTACTCGAAAAATGATATTATGAAAATTATGATGGAGCCACTTCTGCCATATGTACAGTGGCTAAGCAAAAAAATATATTGGGAAGATATTAACCAATGTGTGGAACAAACAGAAGAATCGCAGCCACTCGATTGTCATCTTGATCTTGAGACTGAAATTGAGAAGGTGAATAAAAGTGAGTGTATAGTAGATTGTGTAAATTATGAAGTAGGATTGGTTGGGCCTCACTAGAAGCACTTTTATAAATTATGTTAAGATGATATCTTGTATGTGGAATTATTTAAAATAGTGAAAGAGTATGAAGATAAGGAATAAGAATCCTATATTCTTGATTTTACACCGGACAAGCAATATAAAACATACCTCACTTCAAGGCCTAGTGGTTTATCATTCATTATCCATTACTCGGTTCATTAATTTTTGTATCACCACCCTATGAGCGAGGCAAAAAGATTGATGCAAAATTGGGGTGAAATTCATATCCTCAAGGTGGTGGAAAAAGTTGATTGGGTTGGGCCGCGACACTAAATTAGGGGCTTCTTGGGAGGCATCCTAAGATAAGGTATGTTTTATTTTTATTTTTTAGTTTATTTTACTTCACGTATTTTTTATTTTTGGTTAAGTCACAGGTTAATGGGAAGTCTGAGTACCATAACCTTGATATTTAAGTATGGCAAGGATTGAGTGCGGGGACCCATGGATCTCATATATTTGAATATGCTACTAGCTAGGCCCAGAGACCTCAAGGAGTATTTTTATTTATTACTTTTAAGTTCACTTTGGGGAAAAAGTAGATTTTTAAGTGTGGGATGTGAAAATTTTCAAATTTTGACTCAATTTATTTTTTTTTTTGATTAAGAATAAGTGAGCTATTCTTGTTGGTGCTATTTGTTACTCCATGTTGTAAGTCGGTCTATTGGTAAAAGCATGTTGATTTTGTGAATTGCTATTTTTAAGATTCTTAGGTTCAAGTTTGTGACACTTTTATTTGTTGGCTTAATTTTGAATTTTTGCTATTTTGGGTTGGGAGTCTATGACGATCCTATTGAGTCAAGCATGTGCCATGTGCGTGTGAGGTATTTTTTTATACTACCTATTGTATGTGATGTGTACAACTTGCATTATCCTAGTTAACCCCATTGAGCATTTATCCTTTCTTTGGTAGCCTCATAATTAGCCTAATACTTTATTTGATAGACCATAATTGATCCAAAAAGCTCCTAAGTGCTTCAATAGAAAAAAATAAATAAGTGAAAAATGAGTTTGAGAATTTGAAGAAGATAAATGTGAAATTAATGCCCCAAGGTAATAGTTTTTGGTGTTTATATTTATTGTGTGGTGGTTGGGATTGATATAAATGGTTTAAAAAATATTTCCATGGTTGTTGATAATGAAAAAAATTGAATCTTAATGGAATAAACAATACGCCCACCATGTGTTTGTGAAAATATTTAAAAGAGATGCGGAAAAAATAAAAGGTATGGGTGGATGAAAAAGTGTAATTTGGTTGTTGGAGATTGTTTTTAAATATTTAATGCATTGTATCACAAATCTTAGTGAGGTTAGTCATTATTCGGAAATAGTTTCTACCTGTCCCTTAGCCTACATTACAACTAGAAAAAGTCCTAATTGATTTTAAGCTTTACATTTGTCTACTAGTGGAGCACTACACTAAGTGCAAGCCTATGGTTTATTGTGTGTAACTTGTGAATTCTTTGTGGGAGTGAGTGTAACTTGATTCCTATACTATCATGTTATGAACTGCATAATTTAGAGTGATTTTGGGTAACTCTCTTGTTTTGAGGATCACATATTTAATGAATGTGGGTGATTTGTATGATGACCTTGATTGAACGAAATAAATGAGTTTTGGACTTGTGGAGTCCATTCTTAAGGCTAGGATTTTTTGGAGTAGGATTCTTGAGCTTTCAATTTTGTATAACATGCATAGTGTTTTAAACTTGCATTCCATGTAGTCATTGTAGTGCTAGCTTGAATTTCTTGCTTATAGTAGAAGTGTGGAGTCTCTTCAGCTTATGGTTTTTATAGTTAAGAGTTGTTCAAGGACGAACAAAGCTTTAACTGTGGGGTGGTGATGTTGGGTGTATTTGTGTGATAACGCTTATATTACACTCTTGAATGGGTGTAAGCGATCCTTGTCAATATAAAACTCAACTAGGTTGGGGTCGAATCCCACAGGGAAAAACGTATGAACTAAATTGTTTACAATATAATTTACTGATAGTTTACTGTTTCCTGAAATGGGGGTTTAAGTTTTGCAGATAATTGTTTATAACTTTTAATGTAATGTTTGTAACCAAGATTTTATGAGATAACTAGGATTATTTTCACTAGGTCTTACAGAACATGACAGATACTACCATTAACTCAAGGTTCTCACGTTGATTAGGATTACAAGCTATCTTTATCGATGATATGCTCAAATGTCTCTCGGCCTATTCGAGCATCTAATTTTCTAATCAACTCAGACCTAGGGAATCGCAACTCACTGCCCAGATTTTAGCTCAGGTTAATCAACCTTGTTACAGCGCTGATTATTAAACGAAGCTTTTCCGAGTCCCTGTTGATAATTCACTTCCTATTGTTTATGCTTTCTTTCTCAAGCAAACCAAAGTAGGTACGCCTATTGTTTGCAACCAACAGACATAAATTCTAATCCCTGAATTACCAAGAAATCCCAACACCTATTAAACCTTGAGTAATTAATTACCACCTTATCATGACCTTACCCTAGATCCCATAATCAAGGTTAAGGGTGTTCATCCACTCATGATGCAAGAAATTAGCACATAAATTGAGAAGATTAACTTACAATAATGAAGGAAATCAAAAGTGAACCTGTAATTGAATCATAAAGCAAACACTGAAATATTGATTTAGAGAGAAAGAGAGAGAAAAGTCGTATATTGTCAATATGTCAATAGATGATGGATAAAAATAAAATAAAAATAATGTCCTCCTAAAAACCCTAAAACAAGGTTTTAAATAGTTAACCCTAAATAAGGAAATAAAATTAAAGTTTTTGATTTTCTTCGGATTAGATAATGGCTGTGACGGCCTATCATGATCTTGACGGCCTGTCACGGACGTCGTCAACTTCTCTACAAATTCATCTCATGCTGCCTAAGGTTGACAACGATGGTGATGCCTTATCATCATATTGATGGCGTGTCATGATTTCCATCACAAAAACTTTCTGCAGCTTTACATCTTTTGTTTAAGGTTGACGGCATCCGTGACAGCCTATCACCAGGCTGATGACCTGTCATGGATGCCGTTAGACACACTTGGCTCTCTATTTGCTTCTGATTTCAGGCTTTTTTCTTGTTTTAGTTGTGGTTCCCCCTCTCCTCTACTTTTGCTGCCAAATGAAAGTAAAATAGTCAGAAACGACTAAAGTTGCGCAACACTTTGCAATTTTTAGAGTTAAAAGCTTCAAATGTGTTAGCATGGGCTCACACATCAACACCCTTAACTTAAACAATTGCTTGTCCTTAAGCAACCATAACATAACTAAGAGTATTCAAAGTACAATGTGGTAGCTAACTACTCATATCAGTTCAGAATACATGCACTATCTCCAAGGTTAGTCAAAATAAGAGCAATTGTGTCTATTAATGAATACACCCATGCAACTCACAAGGATCAAGATATGGCAAAATTTCTAGCAATAACAACCCAGCACATACCCAAATCACACTTAGCCAAACATGACATTGATTAGCAATATACCTAGTGTGCCCTCCCAACAAAAAAATCCCTTTTTCACTCATATCAGAACTTATAAACTCAGGGATAAACACAAGACTCACTCTTAGAACAAATTTCCAACATTGCGCAACAAATGACTTAGGCTTGCCCTTATAGTCAGTACCCAAGTCTTCAGACACGTCAGTTAGAATCACTATAAGGCTTTTCTTAATCTTGTAACGTAGGCTAGGGGCTGGTTGATAACGCTCAAACTACAGCTCTCGTAAGAGTGTAAGCGGTCACTGTCAAATATAGAACCCAACTGGGTTGGGTGTCGAATCCCACAGGGAATACTTGGTCACTAAGTAAGCAACTATTAGTAGACTTTTGGTCGAAAATTCTACAAAAAGGGGGATTGGTGTGTGAAGTTAAGTAACAAAATAAAAATAGCAAAGAAAAATGGAATGCTTGGTAGGTTTTAATCAATGAGAATTGTAAGTTAGGGTTATGTCCACCTTATGAGTTTTACGTATATATTAACTATGAGTTATGCGGAATTCAGACATGCATGTGCTTATAGAGATTCGTATTCTATGGTAAATCCAGGGGTCTTTTGACCATCAAGGATTATTTCACTTTAACTCTTTCGATCTTAAAGCGTATCTAATGGTACGAATTCTCCAAGAGGTTAATCCAGTTACGGCACTAACTTTTAAACAGAGGTTGGTGCCCTATTTCCTTGACATTCCCTCTTTTCCAGACATGTAACTTTTCATTCGAACAAGTTAATGCTATACTGGCGTATTCTATATATTTGCAACCACAAGAATTTAAATTAAGATGAAGAGAAGAATGATATAAGCAGCATACGTGTCAAGAATTCACAAACTCATAGCAATAGATAGTATCTCATAAGGCTTCCATAACCCTAACAGAGAAGTTTAGCTACTCATAGTTGTGAAGGAAAACCACAAGTTAGCGTTTTTCTCTGTTGACAATTATAACGTGAATTAGGATCGGAAGTTGAATGAAAAAGAATTGAATTAATGAATGAGTAAGAATTAATTAGAGTGGGAAGGAATAGAAAGGGGGATAAGAAGAGAATGCTGAAAAGTTTCAGCAAAATAGGGTTTATATAACATCCATATGCTAGTCCTATTGAAATAGGGTTTTTATCCTTGTTCTAGTCCTACTGGGTTACTGCATATTTGTCCTAATCCTAATAAGTTACTGCTGATCCCACAAACATAGCTATCTTGATTACTTAGACTTCATCGAGATAGATGGTGGATCATTTTCTGAATGGATTCAGACGACGTTGATGCTTACTTGTAGGCATGCAATCTTCTTCAAGATGACCCTTGCGCATACATATTCCATGAGGGATACCAATTATATCATCAATAGACCAACCAATGGCTCTCTTGTACCTCTTTAGAGCAGAGATGAGAGCCTCTACGTGCTGTTCGGTTAAATTATCCGCTACACTCATCGAAAGTGTATTTCCACTTCCCAAGAATGTATACCTTAGATAATTGGGGAGTTCTTTCGATTCTAGCACTGGTGACTCTTCAATGGAAGTCTTCGCTGTTGGTGACGGTTGATTCTTAAAATCAAGGTCCGGCTGCTTAGGAGTATGAGAATAGGACCCTATTTCTGTTAGAGCACACATAGTTTCTTCATAATCTTCATCATCCTCATGCTCAACATTAAGCAGCGCAGCAGACAATGGCTCAGCAGTAAGCTGTCTCTCTACAAATAATGCTTTCTTATCCTTATAATGAACATCAGCTACAGAGAACACATCCATATCTCTCGGCTGCTTCATCGATTTGCACAAATCAAAACGATTCACTTCGTCATTCATTCGAAATAAAAGCTCATTATCTCTCATGTCAATAAGCACACTTCCAGTTGAGAGGAAAGGGCATCCCAAGATTATGGGAACTTTAGAATCCACCTCGCAATCCAAAATAACAAAGTCTGCAGGAAAGATGAAGGTGGAAACCTTCACCAACACATCATTTAAGATACCAACAAGTCGTTTTACCGACCTATCTGCCATCACGAGCCGTATATTTGTGGCTGTCGGATCACCCAACCCCAACTTCCTATAGACGGATAGTGGCATCAAATTGATGCTAGCACCCAAATCGCACAATGCCTTAGGAAAATCCAACGATCCAATCGTGCAAGGAATAGTGAAAGCACCAGGATCTGCCTTCTTCTGTACTAACGATCTCTTTGCAATTGCACTGTAATAATGAACATTATCTGCCAGCTCATCGCTTACTGCCCGCTTCTTTGTCAAAAGGTCCTTCATGAATTTAGCGTACCCAGGCATCTGTTCCAGCGCCTCTACCAAAGGAACATTAATGGTCAGCTGCTTCAACATAGTCATGAATTTGCTGAACCTTGTATCATCTGCTTTCTTCTTCAGTCTCTGTGAAAAAGGTGGTGGTGGAAGGGGAATCGTTTTCTCCACCACTTCCTTTTTATCTTGCTTCCAATTATCAGCCTTTTCAGGAGTGTCATCAGCCTTTTTCTTCAATCTCTGAGGAAAAGGTGGGGGTGGAAGAGGAATAGTTTTCTCATGAACGCGCTCATTCTGATTTTCAGCTTTTACAGAATCATCACAATCTGCGTCAATAACATTCTCCTCTATATCATCAACCACCTGCTTGCCTTTAGATAGATTGTCTAACATTTTACCACTTTGGGTAGTAATAGCCATACATGATACATCATTTCTTGGATTTTGCACGGTGTTGCTAGGTAATATGCCAGCTTTTCGTTGATTGAATGCCTCTGAAAGTTGACTCAATTGTTGCTCCAGCTGTTTTATTGCAGTAGAATGCGAGTCAACCAATTGCTTCATTGAGGACAAATCATTTATTACCTCAGTTACTCCCGTGCTGGTTGCCTCCACTCCTTTCAACAGCTTAGCCATCATATCTTCCATGGACATATTTCCAGAACCAGATGCAGCGGCGTCACGTCTTCCAGGAGGAACATACAAACCACTCCTGTTAGTCTTGTTCTTCCAACTACCTTGATCACGGTCCTTGTTTCCCGATTTATCATAATAATTCCGACCTTAGTTTCCTTGGGCACTGCCTCAGAAACCCCCCTAATTATTCAAGTAGTTAGCTTCTTCTTCAGAATTGGATTCACCTCTTACCTGTGACACAACACCTCTTGCCTCCAATTTTTAATAGAATCAGGAGTCAGCCCGTTCAACCATAGATTTGCCTCCCCAGAAAGAGACAATGGAAATAAACGCAGCCGAATAGCATTCTATCCAACGCTTGGATTGTCGAATGACTTAAATGTAGAGATAAAATTGACCAGATGCATATTCGGATCATCACCTGAAAGTCCACCAAATAATCCTTTGAGA
Source organism: Capsicum baccatum var. pendulum (assembly GCA_030864225.1). NCBI lineage: Eukaryota > Viridiplantae > Streptophyta > Magnoliopsida > Solanales > Solanaceae > Capsicum > Capsicum baccatum. Next base: position 200,926,278 of record CM061553.1, read on the forward strand.
TGCAATAGTTGAATCATGGTGCTAGTGATGCTGAACTTTGCTCCGGGTGCCAAGGGCGGAGGAATAATAGCTCCTGTGTCACCAGCTCCATCCAAATCGTCATCATCATCATCGAAAGGCATCAGCATAGCGTGGCGTTCAGGCCTAAATCTGGCTTGACGATCTCTTTTGTTTGTCGGTGTTGCCACCTCAGCATCACGCCTAGGGTTTAGTAACTCATCATCACCCAAGTCCTCATCATCAGGATTTGCTGCTCGCCCTGGGTTATCAATATTCTGTTGATGTACTTGATCAGTGGCCAATGCAGATTATCTAGCCTGCTCCATCCTGCCAATAAGTTGCGGTTCAGGGTTTATGGGTAATAATGGTTGACCAGAACTTCGAGTATTTTGCATGCACTGAACAAAAACCTACAGAAAACAAAAAAAAACAACTTAAAGTAAAGTACAAGAATCTTTGACCAAAGGGTCTAGTAACTATCACAAACTTAGTAGACAACCGTATTCTCCGGCAACGGCGCCAAAATTTGATAATGCTCAAACTACAGCTCTCGTAAGAGTGTAAGAGGTCGCTGTCAAATATAGAACCCAACTGGGTTGGGTGTCGAATCCCACAGGGAATACTTGGTCACTAGGTAAGCAACTATTAGTAGACTTTTGGTCGAAAATTCTAGAAAAGGGGGGATTGGTGTGTGACGTTAAGTAACAAAATAAAAATAGCAAAGAAAAACGGAATGCTTGGTAAGTTTTAATCAATGAGAATTGTAAGTTAGGGTTATGTCCACCTTATGAGTTTTACGTATCTATTAACTATGAGTTATGCGGAATTCAGACATGCATGTGCTTATAGAGATTCGTATTCTATGGTAAATCCAGGCGTCTTTCGACCATCAAGGATTATTTCACTTTAACTCTTTCGAGCTTAAAGCGTATCTAATGGTACGAATTCTCCAAGAGGTTAATCCAGTTACGGCACTAACTTTTAAACAGGGGTTGGTGCCCTATTTCCTTGACATTCCCTCTTTTCCATACATATAACTTTTCTTTCAAACAAGTTAATGCTATACTGGCGTATTCTATATGTTTGCAACCACAAGAATTTAAATTAAGATGAAGAGAAGAATGATGTAAGCAGCATACGTGTCAAGAATTCACAAACTCATAGCAATAGATAGTATCTCATAAGGCTTCCATAACCCTAACAGAGAAGTTTAGCTACTCATAGTTGTGAAGGAAAACCACGATTTAGCATTTTTCTCTGTTAACAATTGTAACGTTAATTAGGAGCGGACGTTGAATGAAAAAGAATTGAATTAATGAATGAGTAAGAATTAATTAGAGTGGGAAGGAATAGAAAGGGGGATAAGAAGAGAATGCTGAAAAGTTTCAGCAAAATAGGGTTTATATAACATCCATATCCTAGTCCTATTGAAATAGGGTTTTTATCCTTGTCCTAGTCCTACTGGGTTACTGCATACTTGTCCTAATCCTACTAAGTTACTGCTGATCCCCCAAGTCTTTAGAAATACTGTTTTTGGCCGGGACAAGTTCTCCATGCATCACTTTCAGTCCATAAGCTTCTAGAAGCTGCCTTCCTTCTTACGTGAAGTTTCCTTTGGCGTTCAACAGTCCACAAAATGCTGAAATCTTCATCATTTATACCTGAAAACTTGCTAATCACGTTGGTTAGCTCACTTACAGGAAAAAGGACTAAAAGTGCAGGAATTATATATTTTGTCCTTAAAACTTAGCTAAAATATGGGTAAATTAAAGTACTTTAGGCGGTAAATACGCCTATCATCACTGGTATGATATTCATGGATATTTCATAGTGACTATGCCTCCTTGACACTATATTAAAATCTTGGGATTTCAACTCTTAACCTTTATTTTATTCTCTCTGTTATTGATCATGCATGCTCAAGATGGATGCGGTCTTTTCATTTATCAGATTATCTATCATTTTTCACACAGCTTTCTCTTTTCTTATTTCTTTTTCACTGCACCTAAATTTTTATTCATCCTTCTTATTCTACCTCTCTTCATACACAGATTGCATAACGCACCCCTATAATAGCCACCGTCAAACTAGGTTATTTTCCTAAGTCAAGGTGCACAGTGTCCAAGGAGGACCAGGGCCAAGACAAGTTCATTGTGATGTAAACGGGAAGGTGAAAGGGGTTAAAGAAAGAAATAGGCTATTGAGGCTCAAACAGGGATCAAGGGAAATATTCACATTGGGAAGGTCATTAAGGCTAAAATGGGGTAACATCCAAAAACAGCCTATGATCCTTTCCTAACGCCTATCCTATGACTATGGCATGACTAACAGGACAAGTTCTAGATTCAATGCACAACGGGAACTGAGTAAGACCTTACAGACACATGGCACACAAGTATCTTGCATATCACTAGTTATCCGGTTCATGCACTTTTTTAACACAGGTCATTTATTTGCCATACTAACACCCCCAAAAGATACACAGTGGTCACAATGGATGCAATTCACACAGTCAATAATAGATTAGACCACTGGATAGGTACTCAAAAATAACAGAATAAGCTAACTGCCTCAAGTACTTGTACTACTCCTAATTATCTATAGAATATGTTACAACAACAATTTACCCTACACCCTCAACTTAAAATCAAAAATAAGATACACTAAGGGTTCGGGCATACCTGAAGACAGTCAAGCACGTGGATCTTGGGTCTTTGACCCTTCTACTGCATCATTTATTGTCTTCTACCCATCAGGAGCATTTGGCTTTGCGGTGGTAGGAGCCTTGCTAGATAAAGCACCTACAGCTCTAGCTCTGATGGCTTTCTCTCATTTCTCAGTATCGGCCAGGGACTACAATCTTGTTTCTTTACCTCTTCCTTCTCAGCCTTATTTTTTGCCTCCTTTCTCACTTTTCATTCTTCCTCACTGTCCCAATTTTCTCTCTTATTCTTGTCCTTATTTTCCCTCTTTTTCTGTTTTTTGTTTGGGGAGTATGTAGTGAGATCAAGTACAGGAATTTCTTTCTTTAATTCTTCCACAGTCGGACCTATTGGCATCATAATTTGGTGTTGCTACACCACCCCAACATCTGCCTTTACTTTATTCAACGCAGCCCTAAATACAGCAAGATCAACACCTGTTATCTCCTTTGCTTGGGCATCAAATTTGTTCTCCAAATCTTTAACTCTCACATGCAATGTCACAAAGGGCTCTAGTGCAGCCTTGATTCTTTTGTCCATAGCAACAGCGAACTATTTGGCGAAGGTATGTAGATATGCCTCGCACAAACTTGGCTTGCTTAGCCACCTTCCTAATATGAATCGGTTAAAATACAAAACCTATTACTGCTGGAGAAACTGAGGAGCTGGCTTCAGTCTCAGGCACTGAAGCTGCCTGTGTTGAAGAATCTTATACCTCTACATAACGTGTTATTCCTGTATTTGTAACTGAAGAGTCCACTACTACCTATGCACCCCTGTCAAGCCTAAGTCCTGGTTGTACCTTATCAAACTAAATGAGGTTGTGACTCTTTTGAGAATGAACGTTTTCATCAACTCCTACAATTTTTGGCACCCCAGCAGCTCTGCACAATTTTGTAAAAAGATAAAAAAAAAAGGATAATAAGTGTCGGTCCTTGACATCCTTATCTTTATCTCATCTGCAATGATTTCCCTGATGTTCAAGGGAAGCTTTTACATCAATCTTGCTACTAAAATAGCCCGGTCATCGCCTAGAATATTATCTCCCTCAATAGGAATTAGCCAGACTTGAACTATGCCCCACTAAAATTTTGCCTCCTAAGTCAATGTGGACTTATAAATTCTCTCATTTGGGTTTTTCACCCTAGCCGGTTCTCCGCCAGCTATGATGTTGTCCAACCAAGGATGTTGTTTATCCTTATTCTTTATCTGAGCATAAAATGATGGTGTGGTGGACTGAGGCATAAAGTCGAGGCTGTGCACGAATCTGTTGATGGTGCTGACAGAAACATCAACCATTATACACCTCACTCGAACTCTATTAAGAAGAGGTTGATCCGCTACTTTCTCACCTAGTTTGCACATTTTCTCCAACCTATCTTGGTATTTTGCATAGAACACCCAAACTAGTGCGGGACAAAATGAATCTCCCCCTTCTGTAGTCTGTCCTAAGACATATTCCTTGAATTTCTTCTCTAATTCAGGGTATCTGCTCAACCCTTTCATCATGATCATCTTTTCTTCTTGGATTGGCCTCTTCGCATTCCTTCTATCAGTTTTTTACAGCCCAGCAATATAGATATCCTCATCTCTCGGGATTTTCCATCTAGAATTGTTCCTTACATCCGGGTTATTACACTTGATAAGAGTCTTCCGAGGTGGAGACTCTTCATTATTTTGTTGCTCAGTGGATGGGGACCCCGAAGCTGTTCCCTCGGACTCAGATTCTTCAGACTCTTCTTGGTCCCCTTCATCAGAGCCATCATGTTTAGACTCATGCTGTTCAAAATCATCTTTTTTAGTTCCCTCTTGCCCAGAAGTTGTGGTCGACTCAGTATCATCAGTGTCCTCCACCTCAATTGGCGGATTTTTCTTGGACTTTGCTTCTTTTTCTTCCTGAGCAAGGGTTCCTCCTCCTCATGTTAGATTCCTCATTGATGATCTTATGAAGTACATTATCTTTGGTCGCTTTCTTTTGTTCTGTGGGACTCTTTCTTTTTTATGCCATTTTAAAGAACCTGGAGTCATTAGAAAAGCATTAGTCAACCCTAAAGATCACAAGCACAGGTACATTAATCATTTAAGCTCATTTATGTTTCAGGCCCCAGGTGTGACAAAAATTCATAACAAGCCATCACGACAGTGATAGGTTATCACGGTTGTCACCAACCTCAGATAGAACCCAAAATTTTCACACTTTTTGACGACATTCATGATAAGCCATCACGATTATCGTCAAATCTATCTAGAACCAACTTCAGTTTTGTCAGCTTTTGATGACATTCCTAATAAGTCGTCATGATGGTGATAGCCTATCATTGATGTTGTCACACTTATCAGGACCCACTTTTGACTTTTACTAAATTTTTGGTCCCCATTCTTGCTCAAGATTTAATTAAATTTGAATTGTGAACTATCTTTTCAACCCTAGGGCTTGTACAACAAAACCTAGGTGCATTTTAGCCACTTTACACGTTGAACTTAGTTCAAGCATCTTGGGGACATTGTGTTATCTTTCATTCATCATACATTATCAGAAAAGAGAAGAGTTAGATTAGAGTATACCTGATGGAGCTGTTAAACTAAAGTTTGCACCAAAGGAAGAGTGATTTTCTGTTTATTGCTTTCTTGGTATGTTTTTTCAAAGGATGGGAAATATTTTAACTAAGGAAATAAATACTAAAGAAGAAGAAGTTACAATCAGTGGGAATTTGTAAAGGTTCGCGACTAGGCCAGGTCAGATCTGCTTAAATTTAGTCCATGTTTTGGGATTTTAAGGCTCTGGGCTAACGACAATTTGTAATGGCTTGTCACGATTGTGATAGCTTGTTACAAACGTCTTCACCCTTAGGTAGAGAATTCCCCAAGCCTGGTCTAGCTGACGGCATTTGCGATAGCTTGTCACAATTGTGACGACTTGTCACGAATGTTTTCATGACCTTCTAGTTGACCTTTTAACTTTCCCCCCTTCTCTATACTAAATCCTAATTGTAAAAATTAAAAATGCTTGTTTAAACATAAAAAACTTTGGGTTTTCTCAATAGCTCCTGATTTACTGTCACGGCACGACTTGGTTATCTTGATTACTCAGACTTTGCCAAGACAACCTATTGATCCCCCTTTTCCATCATCATAGAAGACGTCAACGATCAAGAGGACATTCATATTTTTTTTTACGACATGGGTTGATGTATTTTGAATTTTTCCTCTATCTTACTAAGCCTAAATTTAAGCTCATTCAACTCCATGTCGACTATTACTCTTCCTATTGCTAAGAATGGCCTGCCCAAAATAATGGGTACCTTAAAGTCCACATCACAATCCAATACCACAAAATTAGCAGGAAGAATAAAGTCTACTACTTTTATCAATACATCATGAAAACCTCCAACAGGCCTCTTTATCGACCTATTTGCCATCACCAGTTGCATGTTAGTGGGTGCCAGAGCTTCTAAACCAATCTTCTTATGTACAGCCAGGGGCATCAATTTCATACTGGTATCCAAATCACATAATGCCCTTGCAACATACGGAGACCCATCTTTTCATAGAATAGTGAATGCTCCAGGGTCAGCTTTCTTTTGTACTAAAAATCATGTGAAAACCACGCTACAATAGTGGAGATTGTTCAACTGCTCACTGCTGACCTTTCTCTTCTTTGTGATGAGGTCTTTCATGAACTTTGCATAACCTGGCATTTTCTCAAGTACCTCAAGCAAAGGCAAAATAATTGTTAATTGCTTGAGCACTGCCGTGAACTGGCCTAATTTTGCATCATCAACCTTTTCCTTCAATCATTGAGGAAAGGGAAGTGGTGGTCTAAGGATAGTATTTAACACCGCTTTCTCTTTCTTCTCATTTTCCTTCTCTGGATCATCAGCAGAACTATCCAGCTTCTCAGACTCCACTGGATTACTTTCTTCGGGTTCATCAACCATTACCTTATCTTCTACAGGTTTTCCCAGAAAGGGACACATAATCTCTTACCACTCTGAATGGTAATTGCCATACATGAGCCATCATTCCGCAGATTTTGAACCATATCACAAATAAAGTAACTCTTTTTCTCTAGTTTAGTGGAGCCATCATATGTTGCTCCAACAGCATAATAGAAGCAGAGTGTGAGCTAACCAACTGACTGGTGATGGAGAAGTCATACTTTACAGTAGTTACCCCTAAGTTGGTATCTTCCACTCCTTTCAATAACTTTTTCATCATATCCTTTATGGATATTTTGGTCGCGCTAGTTGTTGCAGCATCCTGACTTCCAGGAGGAACATATAAACCACTCATGTCATTGTTGATTCTCTAATGTCCCTGATCTCTATCCTTGTAATCAGGATTGACATAAAAGTTCCGACCTTGGTTCCCTTGGCTATTGCCTTGGAAACCCCCTGATTACTCACATAGTTTGCCTCTGCAGCAGCACTCATAGCCACAGTACCCTGAGATTTTACAACCTTAACCATTTCAGTCTTGCCTGACAACAATTGCTTGGTCAGCAAGTCTATCTGTATGTTTAAGTGGGCCATGTGTTGGTCTTGCTCCTCATCCCTTCTGCGCTGCTCCAAAGTCATACCACCAGAAATAATTAGACTAGCCACCACAGAATCTCTAGTGTGCCAAGCCAGACTTTGCTTGGTCATTCTGTTTAGCATGTCTGAAGTATCCAGAAAAGAGAGGTCAATAAATGAACCACCTACAGCATTGTCTACAACTAGATTTGTCACAAAGTTGAAAGCTCTTCACAAAGTATCCATCAAGTACAAGTCCATCATGTTATGATTCGGACATTGAGCCAGCTTCTAAATAAATATATCCCGGGTTTCGTGCAATGCTTTAGTTGGAGGCTGTCTAAAGTTAATGATTACGTCCTTTAGCTGTAACCTCCTAGAGGATAGAAAGAACCATTTTAGGAATGCCTCTTTCAACTATCTCCAGTTGGTTATAGAATTGGGCTCTAGCTTGTTTAACCACATTGTTGCCTCTCCAGACAGAGGCAATGGAAATAATCTTAACCTGATCGCATTCTAGCTCACTCCTGAATTGTCAAAAAACTTGCAAATGGTGATAAAGTTCACCAAATGGATGTTCGAATCATCACCAGGCAAGCCTCCAAACGAACCCTTCAAATTCAGGAGTTAGATCATGGTACCAATGGTGGAGGAATGATAGCACCCGTTGCACCAGCTCTATCCATTCCTTCATCATCTTCATCTGCCCCATATTGAATAGGCTATTGACCATACCTTCCTCGGACTAGACAGTTTCTATTGACATTTCTCTACAATGGTGCAGCAATTTGCTCAGCTCGCCTTGGGTTTTGAGGATTCAGCAATTCCTCATCATCCAAGTCTTCATCATCAGGGTTTTGGTGATGTACTTGTTGACCCAAATTATTTACGTTTACCTGAGCCCTGTCCAAAATGGCTAGTCTATCCGCCTTCTGTTGTTCAGGCATTCTCCCTATTAACTGAGGTTCCGAATTGATTGGTAATAACTATTCTTTGGAGCTTCTTGGTTTTGGAATAAAAAACACAGTACCTACAATTGAAAAAAACAACAAATAAATGTAAATCAAGGAAACTTAACTAACAGCAAATTAGCACACACAAACTTTTAATTTACAACCGTATTCTCCGACAACGGCGCTATTTTTGAAAATGCTCAAATTATACTCTTGAATAGGTGTAAGCAATCATTGTCAATATAAAACCTAACTAGGTTGGGGTCAAATCCCACAGGGAATAAGGTGTGAAATCAAGTTGTTTATGATATAATTTACTGATAGTTTACTATTTCCTAAAATAAGGGTTTAAGTTTTACAGATAATTGTTTATCATTTTGAATTTAGTGTTTGTAACCAAGATTTTCTGAGATAACCAAGATTATGTTCACTAGGGCTTACGAAACATGGCAGATGCTACCATTAAATCAAGGTTCTCACGGTGATTACGATGATAATCTATCTTTATTGATGATATGCTCAAATGTCTTTCGACCTATTCAAGTATCTAATTTCCTAATTCTCTCGGACTTAGGGAATCATAAATCACTACCCAGATTTTACCTCAGGTTAATCAACTTTGTTACAACACTAATTATTAAACAAATCTTTTCTGAAACCTTGTTGATAATTCACTTCCTACTATTTATGATTTCTTTCTCAAGCAAACCAAAGTAGGTACACCTATTGTTTGCAACCAACAAACATAAATTCTAATCTTTGAATTACCAAGAAATCCTAACACCTATTAAAATTTGAGTAATTAATTACCACCTTATCATGACCTAACCCTAGATCCCATAATCCAGGTTAAGGGTGTTCAGCCACTCCTGATGCAAGAAATTAGAAAACAAATTGAATTCATAATTGAGAAGATTAACTTAAAATAATGAAGGAAATCAAAAGTGAACTTGTAATTGAATCACAAAGCAAACACTGAAATATTGGTTTAGAGAGAGAGAGAGAGAGAGAAAAGTTGTATATTTCAAATATGTCAATGGATGATGGATAAGAATAAAAAAAAATAATGCCCTCCGAAAAATCCTAAAATAAGGTCTTAAATAGTTAACCCTAAATAAGGAAATAAAATTAAAGTTTCTAATTTTTTTCAGACTACATAACGGCACCCGTGATGGCCTATCATGATCTTCATGGCCTGTTACGAACTTCGTCAACTTCTCTGCAAGTTCATCTCCTGCTGCCTAAGGTTGATGATGATGGTGATTCCCTATCATCATCTTGACGGCGTGTCATGATTTCCGTCACAAAAGCTTCCTACAACTTTACATCTTTTGTTTAAGGTTGACAGCATCCATGACAGCCTATCACCAGGGTGACAGCGTGTCATGGATGTCGTCAGACACACTTGGCTCTCTATTTGCTTCCGATTTCATGCTTTTTGATTTTTTTATTTGTGGTTCCCCCTCTCCTCTACTTTTTCTGCCAAATCAAATTAAAATAATAAAAAAAGACTAAAGTTGCTCAAGTCTTCACAATTAGTTAGAGTTAAAAGCTTAAAATGTGTTAGTATGGGCTCTCACATCATTATGCATTATAGAGTTACTATTCTAGCCTTTTTAACCTTGTTTTGAGGATGATTCTTATGATATATATGTTGATAATGATATAAATGAGAATTTATGTGTAAAATTATGTGTTTACAATGTTTAATGGTGGTTTTACATGAGTTTTGATTCAATTTCAGCATTTAGAAGCCAACCGAGAAAAGTAGTGTAACATGCTAGAGGTAGGTGTTTTTCTAGCCTCTTGTGTTGGGTTCTAATGTATTTTAATGAGTTACTAAGATTTTTATTATGTATTTATATGTAGAAGAACTTATTTATAATTTTCAAGGGTCAACTGGATCAACAAAGAGAAAAATGAGTTATAGTTCAATGTGAATTTAGCCTATGCTCTCGTGTTTCTTGTTCATCGGTGAGGATGTTGGGTTGTTTTGAGCCCTTAATTGATGTGTTTAATTATTTAGGATTATTGTTGAATGGATTATGATGATATATGAAGGATATACAAGTTTCAAATGAAGTGAAAACAACTCAAAAAAGCTCTTAAATGACCACGGAAGCACAAGACAAAAGCTAGACGCAATTTGGACTCCTTAAAACTGTGGTGCGTGTTTGGAATGTACAGGTGGCCAATGGATGATTTCAAAACATCACTATACTTAGAAGAGTCCCAAAATCTTAACTATATGGCATGTGAAGCTTATATTGGAGTTTAAGGAGGCCCCATGAGGCATTAAAATCATGAACAACTTCTGGAATTTGACAGAATTTTTGACAATTATGAATTTGCATGTAATTGTGTCGCGCCGATGCCCACAATCGGTAAAATTTCGCCGAGCTGATGGAAAACAGCGTGTAATCTTAATATAACTTGGTTTATAACTTGTCTACTATAAATATATTGTCCTAAAAAATATTTTAAACATCTTTGGAACTCTTGAAAACCCTAGATCAACTTGGAACATCATTGGAGGATACCAAAACTTCTTTTTAGATTTTATTATTCTTTAATTTAGTTTTTTTATGGTTTGTATCATCATTCCAAGGGATTGGATGATGAATATTTCTATTCAAGGTTAAACCCTCTTTTCGGGGTTAAAGCCAAGAATATTATTATTATTGTACTGGATTAATTTCGTTTAATTTTCTTATTATTATTGGTTTTTTATTCTTTTTAAATTATTTTATGGATTGATTACCCATAATATACATATATTAACCTTTTGATCTCTGGAGAGAGAATAGGGAGATAAAACAAGGGAATAAATAAATTTTGGGTTTTTATTATTTTATAAAATAAAGAATTGAACTTTGTGTCTAGGACAGGGATGTACTTAGATGCCTTACTTGATACAAATGTAGAATGATAGCTTTAATTAAATAAATTAGATTATTACATTCCCCTCAATAATGTAGTTGTAATGTCCATATTAGGTAAAAGATTAGAGGTTGGGAAATCATTATCATTCAATTAACCCTACGAATCAACAACCAAGATAAGCAAATTAGCGGATCAGATTCAATTACATAGTATGATTGTTCGGAGTTCTTTAACCCTGGTCTTTTATCCATTGATTGTTCTAAGAATTTATTTTTTGGCATTATTTATTTATTTATAATTTATAAAATTACAAACTCTCTTCTTGTTTATTTTTTTCTCAATTAGTCAGACTAGAATTTGATAGGCGGCGAACGCAAGTCCCTATGAGATCGATACTTGGGCGTCCTTAAAGCTACTTTACTACTTGATAAGACACCTATCTTATTTTTAGTTTTTCTATATTGAGTTGTGAATAGTTTTTGTTTATTTTCTTTTTATTTTCTTTTATGTTTATTTTTCTCACACTCCTCTCGAGATGTCAGCCTGGGATAGATTGTTTTTGAGTGATGGTAGATCTTGTTGTTTTTTAGAAGGACACCACCTTGTGGCTTATTGTCTAAATTTTTATGAAAGTGCGTGGACGGAACCTTTACAATATGACACGATTAATTCAAAGAAGTGTGAGTACTCAAAAATTAATATTATGAAAATTATGATGGAGACACTACCGCCATGTGTACAGTGTCTAAGCAAAGAAATATATTGGGAGGATATTAAATAATGTGTGGAGGAAACAGAAGAATCGCTGCCACTTAATTGTCATCTTGATCTTGAGACTGAAATTGAGAAGGTGAATAAAAGTGAGTGTGTAGTAGATTGTGTAAATTATGAAGTAGGATTGGTTGGGCCTCACTCGAAGCGCTTTTATACATTACATCTAAATGATATCTTGTTTGTGGAATTATTTATCATAGTGAAAGAGTGTGAAGATGAGTAATAAGAATCCTATATTCTTGATTTTACACTGGACAAGCAATATAAAAACACACCTCACTTCAAGTCCGAGTAGTTTATCATTCATTTTCCATTACTTGGTTCATTTATTTTTGTACAACCACCCTATGAGCAAGGAAAAAAGATGTATGCAAAATTGGGGGTGAAATTCATATCCTCAAGGTGGAGGAAAAAGTTGATTGGGTCGTATCGCGACACTAAATTAGGGGCTTCTTGGGAGGTAACCCAAGCTAATGTATGTTTTATTTTTAGTTTTTAGTTTACTTTACTTCACGTAGTTTTTGTTTTTGGTTGAGTCACAGGATAATGGGATGTCTGAGTACCATAACCTTGAGCTTTAAGCATGGCAAGGATTGAGTGTGGGGTCCCGTGGATCTTATTTATTCGAAAATTCTACTAGCTAGGCCTAGAGGCCTCAATGAGTATTTCTATTTCTTACTTTTAAGTTCACTTTGGGGAAATGGTAGATTTTTAAGTGTGGTGTGGCAAAATTTCCAAATTTTCACTATATTTTATTTTATTTTTATAGGTTAAGAATAAGTGAGATATTCTTGTTGGTGCTATTTTTTACTATATGTTTCAAGTCGGTTTGTTGGTAAAAGTATGTTGATTATGTGAATTGATATTTTTGATACTCTTCGGTGAAAGTTTGTGACTCTTTTATTTGTTGGTTTAATTTTGAATTTATGCTATTTTTGGTTGGGAGTCTATGATGATCCTATTGAGTCAAGCATGTGTCATGTTCGTGTGAGGTATTTTTTTATATTCCCTATTGCATGTGATGTCTAGAACTTGCCCAGTGAGTGTGTAAAGCGAAATAAAGAGTGTGGGTTTAGGAGATGATTTAGGCATTTCTTTGATAGCCTTGTTTTATACCTTCTCTTTGTCCTACCTTTTAAGCATTATCCTAGTTAACCCCCATTGAGCTATTATCCTTTCTTTGGTAGCCTCATAATTAGCTTAATCCCTTATTTGATATACCATAATTTGATCCAAAAAGCTTCTATGTGCTTTAATTGAAAAAACCAAATAAGTGAAAAGGAGTTTGAGAAATTGAAGAAGAAAAATGTGAAATTGATTCCCCAAGGTAATAGTTATTGGTGTGTATATTTGATGTGTGGTTGTTGGGATTGATATAAATGGTGTTAAAAATATTCCCATGGTTGTATAGAATGAGAAAAATTGAATCTTAAAGGAATAAACAATACGTCCACCATGTGTTTATGAAAATGCTTAAAAGAGATGGGGCAAAAATAAAAGGTATAGGTGGATGAAAAAGTGTAATTTGGTTGTTCGAGATTGGTTTTATATATTTAATATAGTTTATTAAAGAACTTAGAGAAGTTAGTCACTATTCTTAAAAAGTTTATACCCATCCCTTAGCCTACATTACAACCCAAAAAAGTCCTAATTGATTTTAAGATTTACATCCGAGTATTAGTAGAGCACTACACTAAGGGCAAGCCTATGGTTAATTGTGTGTAACTTGTGAATTCTTTGTGAGAGTGAGTGTAACTTTATTCCTATACCTATCATGTTATCAAGTACATAATTTTGTGTGATATCTGGTAACTTTCTTGTTGTGAGGGGTATATATTTGATGAAAATGGGTGATTTGTTTGATGACCTTGATTGAAATATGTGCATTAGTTTTATACTTGTGGACTCCATTCTTGAGGCTAGGATGTTTTGGAGTAGGATTCTTGAGCTTTCAATTGTGTATAACATTCGTAGTGTTGTAAACTTGCATTTCGTGTAGTCATTATAGTGATAGCTTGAATTTCTTGCTTATAGTATAAGTGTGGAGTCTTTCCAGCTCATGGTGCTTATAGTTAAGAGTTTTCCGAGGACAAACAAAGCTTTAAGTGTGGGGTGGTGATGTTGGTTGTATTTACGCATTCTAGAGATACTATTCTAGCCTTTTTAGCCTTGTTTTGAGGATGATTCTTATGATATATGTGTTGATAATGACATAAATGAGAATTTATGTGTACAATTTTGTGTTTACAATGTTTAATGGTGGTTTTACATGAGTTTTGATTCAATTTGAGCATTTAGAAGTCAACCGAGAAAACTAGTGTAACTAGCTTGAGCTATGTGTTTTTCTATCTTCTTATGTTGGGTTCTAATGTGTTTTAATGAGTTACTAAGGTTGTTATTATGTATTTATATGTATAAATCTTATTTATAATGTTCAAGGGTCAATTGGATCAAGAAAAGAGTGAAAACAATGAGTTAAGGCTCAATGTGAATTTATCCTATGCTTAGCTCATGTTTCTAGTTCATCGGTGAGGATGTTGTGTTGTTTTCAGATCTTAATTGATGTTTTTAACGATTTAAGATGCTTTTTGAATGAAATATGATGATATATGAAGGATATACAAGCTTCAAATCAAGTGAATACAACTCATAAAATCTCGTAAAAGATCACGGAAGCACAAGACCCAAGCTAGACGTAATTTGGACCCTGGAAAAGTATGGGGGCCCCTACAGGTGTCCAATGGATGTGTTAAAAACATTAATAAATTTATAAGAGGCCCAATCTTTTGACTATATGGCGCGTGCAGATTATATTGGAGTTTAAGGAGACCCCGTGACACGCTGAAATCACGAACAGCAACTAGAATTTGACAAAATTTTTAACAATTGTGAATTTGCAAGTCACTGCATCGCGCCGATGCCCAAAATCGGGAAAATTTATCCCATATGAAGGAAAACAGCGTGTAAACTTAATCTAACTATTTTTATAACTTGTATACTATAAATATAATGTCCTAAAAAATGTTTTAAATGTTTTGGGACTTCTTGAAAACCCAAGATCAACTTGGAACATCATTTGAGGCTTCCACAACTTCTTTTTAGGTTTTATTATTCTTTAATTTAGTTATGGTTTGTATCATCATTCCAAGGGATTGGATGATGAATATTTCCATTCAAGGTTAAACCCTTTTTCGGGGTTAAAGCCAAGAACATGATTATTATTGTTCTGGATTAATTTTGTTTAATTTGCTTATTATTATTGGTTGTTTGTTTATTTATTTTTTAATTATTTTATGGATTGATCACCCATAAAATACATATATTGTTGATGTTTTGATCTCTGGAGAGGGAATAGGGAGATAGAACGTGGGAATAAATAAAGTTTGGGTTCTTACTCTTTTATAAAATAAAGAATTGACCTTTCCGTCTAGGATAGGAATGTACTTAGATGCCTTACTTAATTCAAACATAGAATGATAGCTTTAATTAACTAAATTAGATTATTACATTCCCTCAATAATGTAGTTGTAATGTCCATATTAGGTAAAAGATTAAAGGTTTGGAAATCATGATCATGCAATTAACCCTATGAATCAATAACCAAGATAAGCAAATTAGCAGATAAGATTCAATAACATAGTATGATTTTTCGGAGTGATTTAACCCTTGGATTTTATCCATTGATTGTTCCAATAATTTATTTTTAGGCATTATTTATTTTATTTTTAATTTACAAAATTACAAACTCTCTTCTTGTTTATTTTTTTCTCAATTAGTTAGACTAGAATTAGATAGGCGGCGAACGCAAGCCCCTGTGAGATCGATTCTTCGGCTTCCTTGAAGCCACTTTACTACTTGATAAGACCATGTACACTTGCGTGTTCACTTGGGCATTGTCAGCTACTCAGAATTTTCAAAGGCTTACATCAGCACGAAGTTTCACTTCATTAGTGTTTCCCATACAGTGCTTAACAGACTGTCCATTTACCTTGAATGAGACTGGACCATCTCTCTTCAACTTAATAGCACCATGTGGGAACACTCTAACAACAGTTAATGGTCCATACCACCTAGACTTCAACTTTCTAAGAAACAAGAGAAGTGTTGAATTACACAGCAGAACCATATAACCATAATTAAACACCATTTTTTCAATATTTTTGTCATGATACAACTTTATCTTCTTCTTATACAAGGTTGAGCTCTCATAAGCTTTGAGACGGAGTTCATACAAATCATTTACCTTACTTATCCTCAATTTTTTTGCATCGCTCCACTCAAAATCCATCTTCTTTAATCCCTATAGTTCCTTGTTCTCAAGTTTAACTGCCATGTGGCATGTCTTTTCGTACATATGCTGATATGTAGAGGAACCTATGAGGGGTTTTAAAAGTTGTTTGAGAAGCACAAAGTTGATTGTTTAACTTACATTACCATTTAGTTTTGTTGGCATTCACAATCTTTGCCAAGATGGACTTGATCTAATAATTGGAGACCTTAACCTACCCACTCTTCTGCGGATGGAAAGGTTTTTCCACCATATATTTCACACCATATTTTTCAACAAGGGCCTTCAATAAAATATTAGAGAAATGATACCCAACATAAGTAATAATAGCACGTGGAATGCCAAATCGAGAAAAGTTGCTCTTCTTCAAGAACGTAGTGACACTTCAACCATTTTTGTTGGGAAGCCCAAACGCCTCCACCATCTTTGAAACATGATAGACTACCGCTAGTAAATAATTCATCCCATAAGAACTCACAAACAGACCCATGAAATCAATTATCCATACATCAAAAAACTCAAACCCCATAATATGTATCATCGAGAGTTCATGTTTCTGAAAAATATTATCTTTTCACTGACACTTATCGCAAGCACAAGCATAATTATGAGCATCTTTGTAAATAGTCGACCAATAGTATCCACACTGTAGAATTTTATAGATAGTACGAGTACTACCATGATGACCCCAAAATGACGAAGAATAATAATCCTCAAGGATGATCATCATCTCCACCTTAAGAATACACGTCCAAATAACTCGATCAACATATACCCAAAAAATATAAGGATCAACCCAAAAAAATTTCTCACCTCATGCATGAAATGCTTATTCTGTTGAAATGATAAATCTTCTAACTTAAGATCACTTGCCAAAAAGTTGGAAAAATCATCAAACTACGGGATTAGGTCTTGTGATGATGCCAAAACCCACTTATCTAGAAAAGTATAATCAATTTTATGCTCATCCCTTAATTTCAGCATTTTCTCCTAATTGAGGTGGGCTAGGTGATCTGCAACTTGGTTTTCAGTATATTTCTAGCCTTTCACCTTAGAGTCAAATTTTTGTAGCATGAGAACCCAATGAATCAACCTCGTCTTAGCATATTTTTTTGACATAAGATATCTCAATTTTGTAAGATATGAACTAACAATGACTTTCTTCCTTTTCACATAGGCCAAAACTTCTCAAAAGCAAAAACCATGAGAAACTCCTACTTAGTAACTGTATAATTTTTATACACGGGGTTTAATTCTTTGTTGGCATAGTAGATAGAGTAAAGGATCTGCTCATGTCATTGGCCTAGTAAAGAACCAAAGACACACCACTATCATCACATATCACCTCAAAAGACAAAGAACAGTTTGGAGACACAGTAATAGAAGCTGATAGCAACTGCTCCTTAAGGCACTCAAAGGTGCTGAGACACACATAATAAAATGCAAACTTCACCTACTTCACTAAAAGATTGCATAATGGATTTGAAATTTTGGAGAAGTTCTTTGTGAATATCTATATAACCCAGCATGACCCAACAAAATTCTTATACCTTTAACTAAGACCGATGAAAGTCATTTTTCAATCACGTCTACCTTTTCCCTATCAACCTCAATACCCCTCTTCAAAATCTTATGTTTGAGAGTAATCTCTTTTCTAATATAAATGGGCACTTTTTCCAATTCAAAACCAGGTTACACTCCTTACATATCTTAAGTGCATTAGCTAAATAAGACAGACAATCATCAAACAAGTCCTCAACTATCAAAAAGTCATCCATGAAGATCTCTAGAGTGTCCTCTGCCATATTAAAAAATATCAACATCATACAACGCTGAAAGGTAGAAGGAGCATTGCAAAGTCCGAATGACATCCGCTTGAATGCAAAAGTACCATATGGGCATGTCAAAGTAGTTTTTTCTTGGTCTTTGGGGAAAATGGAAATCTGATTTTACCCTAAATAATCATTAAGAAATTAGTACCAACCTATCCCCATAAGTCTGTATAGTATCTTATCCATAAACAACATAGGAAGATGGTCTTTTGTGTCAAAGTGTTCAGCTTTTGGTAATCCTTGCATACTCTCCATCCAGTAATCGAGATCATTGTAACTAACTCAATCTTCTCATTTCAGACCATAGTGATCCTACCCTTTCGTAGGTACACATTGAACCGGCCTCACCCGCTAGTTTACTGCAATGGGGTGAATGACACTTGCATCTAATAACTTTATAATTTCATTCATTACCAGCTCTTTTATTTATGGGTTAAAATAGCACTGGTGCTCGACGCTTGGCATACAATCTGGTTCAATATAAATTTTATGAGTACAAATTTTGAGTGGAATCCCTATTATATATGCAATAGTCCATCTGATGTCCCTTTTAAATTTTTCCAATAGTAAAATCAATGCCTCAACCTGTGTGTCCACCAAATCAGCCCCAATAATCAACGTCAAGGTATTTTTGGCACCCAAGAATACATATCACAAGTGAGAATAGAGGGCCTTCAATTCCAAGACTAGTTGCTCCTCAATAGATGGTCGAGAGGGAAGAGTCAGTCTATTCTTCAAGTCAAGATCTAGATTTTTTTATGCATAATAATAACCTCGGCCATAGAGTACAGTCACCATCTTAATATATTCATCAATTACGTCACTTTCAAATTTCTTGAACACCATCGCTAGTGCCTCAACGCCAAATCTCTTCTCAAGGGGAACACTCACTACATCATCCTTAATAATGTCTATCACAGATACCAATTTTATGTATTTTAGCTACTGCATTTGTTGGCTCACATTAAAAGTAACCTATTAGTCATTGAGCCTAAAATTTATATGTCCCATATCTATGTCAACCAATGCCTTAGACATGGCTAGGAAAGGCCTTCCTAAGATAATAGGGACATCAAAAACCATATCACAGTGAAGGATCACAAAATCAGCTAGGAAGATGAAGGAAGCTACCTTCACCAAAACATCACACAAGATACAAACCAGTTTCTTCACAATCCAGTAAGCCATCAATAATATCATTGATATTGGCTTAGGTTTCCTTAGCCCCAACTGCTTGTACACTATTAACACAATTAGATTTATACTAGCTCCCAAGTCTCACAACGCTCGTGAAAAATTTAGATACTTAATAGTGCATGATATAATAAAAGCTCTGGGGTCCTTTTAATTCTAAACCAAAGACCAGGAAGCAATAACACTATAATGGTGCATATTATCAGTGGCCTCAAATCTCACTGTCTGCTTTTTAGCAACCAATTATTTCATTAACTTTGCATAGCCATGCATCTACTCTAATACTTCCACAAATGAATATTAATATATAATTCCTTTAACATCAAAATAAACTTCTAATAAATTTATTCCTCTTGCTTATTTATAAATCTCTAAAGAAAAAGTGGGGAGATCGTGGAATGGTCTTAAATACAGGCTTGACTTTCTTCCCATTAACTTTATCCTTCTCAATCAACACCTACCAAATTTTGTGAGGACTCACCACTAGCCACTAACTTTTTAAATTTTACTCAGGGTCAATATTAACAACATCATCTCAAACCTTATCAACTACAATCATAAGAGGATCAATAGTAGCCTTACCACTCCAAATGGTAATGACTAGGTAGTGATTGTCATTTATTGGATTCTACACAATATTGCTTGGAAGAGTGCCCAGTTGATACTGATTCAAAGTAGCTGACATTTGATGAAACTGCTACTCAAGCTTCTAAATTATGGAGAAATATAATTTAACTTTTTGCCGGAGTACTAAAATTTCTAGCTTAATTTTCTTAAGGCAGCTCTCTTAATTCTATGAATCCTTAACCAACTTAGTCAGTAGTGCTTCTATCCTCAAATCAATATCTAGTTCCCTAGAGGAAAACATGCACCAATGTTTCTCTTTATAGCTATCCTTTTGCCTCCGATCACTATCTCCCTCTATTACAATCCATATATATGTCCCTTAATAGTTCTGACCATGATTCCCTTGCCTTGAGTTCTAAGTGTTTTATAATTCCCTTGGCCTTTAGCTTAGAAACCTATTATTTCTCTATCCAGGTACTTCACTTCTTCCATAATATCTGAATCATATAGATTAGGAGCTTTGAATTATGCTCCGACAAAATTGCCTTTGTCTAAACCTAATGTTGCAAATTTCTTAGTCAACAACCCAATCTCTATTCTCAGCAATGCAACCTCTTGAGGAACTTTGTCATTTATAATCTTGTGCTCGTTGGAAGAACAAATAGTATAATTATCGACTACTCTTTTGTCCTCCCAAGTATGCCAACGTAGGTGGGTTATAGAGACTCGATCTAAAATTTCTGAAGCTAAATCCTAAAAAAGGCTCATAAAAGCTCTTTCAGTAATATCATCCACAACAGCTTTGATATTGGCATTCGTGTCTCAATAAAATATATCAAGAAAATTCCTCCCCAAAATTATATTATTGTACACCATCAACAATTTCTTCTTAAACCTCAACTGCCTCGTACATTGGTTAAAAATACAATTGCCTAAAATTATAGATCTCATCTTTCAACTGTATCATTCTAGAAGGATATTAAAATTGATCTAAGAACTACTTCTGCAACTCATTTAAATCAGTGATGGACCCACTAGGTAGTTCCCATAGACATAATGTCACTTTATCCATTAGAGAGAATGCGAACAACCTGAGTCTTAAAGCTTCTTCATTAACCCAAAGAAAACTATATGAAGTGTAGATTCCTACGAAATTCATGATGCGCATGTTTATGTTATTAGTGAGCAAACCAACAAACACGCCCTGAAGATTAAGCAACTAAATCATAACACTTATAATATCAAACTTTACTCCTTGGGGTAATTTAGGAGTAATACTAGATCCTGTCTCGATAGGCTTACGATACCACAAGTCTTCCTTCGGATCATCATATGTTGTCAAGTATTGAAATGTTGGGGGTACTTGGAATCTAAATTTTTGACCTATATCAAGTTCTACATGACACTTTGTTTTTCTACCTTTGTCTTTCATCTTGAGCTGCACAATGGGAAACTATTAAAATCCTCTCATTCTCCTTAGATAATAACAAAATAATGGTTTGCACATCTATCTCCTGAGCACCAAATAGAGGTTGAGGATTTAACTCAAGTAGATCATCTTAAGATAGCTCATGATGAGCTTCACGACTGTGTTCCGACATCCTATGCTTATGTCGTAGGGTTCTTTCAACCTTTGAATCAAGTTGGATCAAGGGATTACCTTACCTCCTAGTAATAGACATACAACGGCATACACCCTAAACAAAAATACAAAAATAAAACCGAACAACCTCAACTACTTTAATCATTCAATCAGTAACGGTATTCTCTGAGAATGGTGCCAATATTTGATGTTGCCTAAGTGATACCTCTAAAGAATGCATAATGCAATCACTGTTAAATATAGTAAACTAATTGATGTTGGAGTCGATCCCACAAGGAATAGGTCGAATATTTCTCACGAATTTGCTGAAGTAGCCAAAAAAATATTAAAACATTAATTGGGGTATTTGGAGAGAACATATCAAGAGTTACAAATCTTGGTCTCTTTTAGGTTGAAATTAATCTGAAATGAATTCTAGGACTGTGTTCTCCCTGACTTTCTAATTCTATAGACTTATCATGCTCTGTCAAAATAACGCAATGCTATTCATAAAGAATTTGACAAGATATGTATCCCCAACCACTTGGTAACACCTTTGGTAAATTTCAATCTTCACCTTGTTATTTTTTCCTGACTAACCCTTGTCTTGGAACCCCGTATAACTATCTCTCTTTGGTTGCCAAGTGAATTAGATAAGAGTTGGTGGCCTCGAATTACCATTGTGATCTTCTTTTCCTAATCTCAACCTCTCTTGTGAAGATGATCTCGAATACATGCAGGTTTTTAACTTCTGCTATAGATAAACCTAAGTAATGGCATATTTTCTAGTTTTGAGCAATGAAAAAACACCTCATATCTAACAAAACTGACCAAAGTAATGGCATATTTTCTAGTTTTGAGCAACGAAAGTTCGATGAAACCATGGAAAATCAGTACTCACATGAGCCTTAAGACCTTGCAGTGTGGTTACAATTGGTCGACTACTTACAAAGATTCATAAGAATATGCTTGTTCCTGTGACCAATGTCAGTGCCAAGAAAATTTCTCACGGAAGCATGAGCTCCCCATGGCAATTAGCTTGAGTTAGAGTTGTTTGATGTGTGGGTTATTAATTTCATCAGAACATTGTGAGTTCTTATGTTATGAAGTATATATTTGTGGCAGTACTATGTTTCTAAATGGGTGGAAGCGGTTACACTTCCCAATAATGAGGGTCGTAGTTCCACATCATCTTTAAAGAAAAATATACTCTCTTGTCATGGTACTCCATGTAATATTTTTTGTGATGGTGGGTCCATTTTTATTTAAGGTCGTGCCTTATAAGTATAGTATAAAACATAAGGCGGCAATATCTTGCCATCCGCAGACTAGTGGCTAGTTGAGGTCTCCAATCATGAGATCATGTTCATATTGGCGAGCACTGTGAATGCCAACTGAACTAATTAGTCAAGGAAGATAGAAAATGCTATTTGGGCTTTTTGTATATCTTATGAAACTCTAGCTTCCTTTCCATATCAGCTTGTTTATGGCAAGGCATGCCACTTGTCGGTTGAACTTGAACACAAGGCAATATGGATATTAAAAAAGTTGAATTATCAGTGGAGTGATGCTACAAATTTTGAGAATAATTAAGTTGAATGAGATGTATGAGTCCTGTCTCCGCGCTTATGAGAGTTCCACATTGTACAAGGAGAAGATGAAGTTGAGCCATGATAAGAACATTATGAAAAACATATTCTAGATAGGTGACATTGTCTTATTATATAATTTGAGGCTTTTCTTGTTTCTTGTAAAGTTGAAGTCTAGGTTGTATGGACCATTAACTGTGGTTAAAGTATTTTCGTATGGTGCAATTAAGCTTAAAAGAGAAGGAAAAGCCCCATTTAAGGTGAACGAGCAACGTGTTATGCACTATACGGGGAATATGGAAGAATTAAAGGTTTGTTTTGATGTAAGTCTTAGGAAAGTCTGAGTAGCAAAGGCAACTTAGTCATGCCACAATGTTACATCAGGCGTTTCATGGGAGACAACCCATGTTCTTATTGGTGAAGTCTATGTTTCCAACATAGCCACATCGTGCCGCTATGTTAAATCAAGCATTGATTGGCAGGCAACCTAATGTTTTAATGTTCACTTTGTTTTTAATTTGTAGGTTAAAACATAGAGAAACACCTGGAAACTAGTAAGAAATTGCAAAATTTAGACAAGGTCAGGCAAATAGACTTACAACCCTACTTATGGAGGTCATAGGTCCTACCTATGATAGGCAAGTGTTGTCGTAGGTGTCAAAAATTTTTAGAGAGATTGAGGGTCTCTGAAGTTGTACTTACAGAACCACTTACTGGGTCGTAAGTACAACCAACTACCTGGTACATGGGGTCATAAAAAACAAAAAGGAAATCATGTTGCAGGTGCTACTTACAAACCTATGTATGGGATTCATAAGTACTTATGAGGTGTATATGGCCACATAAATTGACAAAAATTATGGGGGTTCCAATTTTAAAAAATTTGGATCGAACCATGTGACCCAACCCGATCTGATCCTAACCCCCAATTTAAACCTAAACTTGATGCCCCATTACCCTACTTCTGTAGAATTTTAAATTCCAACTCCATTAAAATTCTCTCACTTTCTTTCTCAATCTATAAAAATCATACTCATCTCCCCTAATCATCACTTACACACACATACAACAAAACTTAGGGATTCCATTAACTTAAATCATCTCCTACATCCAATATTTGCATCAAGGTAAAATTTTTGGCTCCTACTAGTTATGAATTGGATTATTAAAATAGAACTTGAGTTAGTACTTCGTACTTAAAGTAATCCTGAAGTAGATAAAATCTCATGATTCTTTATATTGGTGGAGCCTATAATGGTTAAACTTGAACTTATTGCATCATTTTTGTTTGGGAAACCTATGATCATAAAATTAATGGATGTAGAAGTTTATTAATGAGATGAATTCCCTAAAGATATGTGCAATACCTATAGAAATTAATTTTTTGCATATTTCAGTTTAAGAAATTGACCTAAACTAAAAATACAAACCCTCAGAGGGGTACTTATAGGTCTCGTAAGTAGTACCTAGGAGGACATAAGTGGTATTTTAAGTAATAGAACTAAAGCCCCGAAGCTTCAGAAAATTGGCTGGTACTTAAGAGGGTAGCTACGACCCTCGTAAGAATTGCATACGGTCCGTAGGTTTCACACCCCTTTTTAGTCTGAGGAATTAAAGTGACAATTTTGAATAGGGATTATTTTAATTGCAGAGTCGCTACTTGAAATTGAGATATGGTGTTCCAAGCCACCTTATATAATCCCTAATAAAAATAAAATAACTCTATATTTGTCTAAGAAAATAAAAGACCGCGTAAAAATTTTTGTTGATTGAGGAAAAGGTGTTAGGCACCCCTCGATTCCCGTGATTCTAGCATGATCATTTTTGTTGACTTATCTTTAATTAAACTATTTTGATAAATTATATTAAGTACTAAAATTTCTCATTTTTATTATACCCAAAATATTTGTTCACACTTCTTATATTAAATAAATTGGTGAAAGTTAATTTTAGAAAAATATTAACCAAGGTGCATTATTGCATCCTTGAATTTTTAAATGTCTCAAAAAGATGTGTACGTCACATTCTTTATTGAAATGAATATTTTAAACGTGCCTATAACTTGCTAATGTTAAAGGCGTTGGTTAACAACTTGTGAACTCGTAACAATTTTATCTATTTGAAATGCTACTTAACTTTAACAATAAAATTAAAAAATATACATTTAAAGTGATTAATTAATTTAACAAATCCTTATTAAACTTTATTAATGACAATGAATAAAATTAATAATAAATAAAAATAGACAAAGATACACATTATATAAATATTTATTATGATCCCTAAAATTTATTCTTTGAAATAAACATAAATCCAAATCACAAATTATGAGGCAATTTAAATATGAAAAATTCTCGAATTAACAATATAAAAAATATAATGGAAATACAAATACAGACACAGTTCAGAGTCAGTTTCTGAAAAGATTTGCACTACTAACATTTTTTTCCAATGGGTTACACCGGAGCAATAATAAAAAGGTGACTGGGCATTTTCCAGTGACTACTCTGGCGGGTTTCAGGCAAGAAACTCGCCGAGCCCCCCCCCCCCCCCAATTTATCATTTTAATAGGTATCATGGAGAAAGAGGCTGGCAGGATGTTTACATGCTTGGTCAGCCATTTTTTGATGATGGTTCGACGAAAATGAGATGAGGCCAGCCAGATCTGATTTTTAAGTAATTTTTCTGATGCATTTAGAGTATGAGTTCACCATAAAATGGAGATGGGATGGTGGTGGTGAATTGGAGGGAATTTTGGTTAGCGCCGACAGTGTCTTCACTGCCAAAACACTGACTAGCACCTGTTGTTTTCTCCCTCTCCATTCACTATATCTAATTTTTTTTGCTTTTTTCTCTCAATTACCCTCTATTTTGTTACTCTTTACTCTCAATTACCTTTCGATCTCTTTCTCTCCGTTCACGCTTCTTTCTCATTTATTTTATCCTCCGTTTCCTAATTTTTCTTTGTGTAGTGTCTAGATTCGTGAATCAAAATTTTGTAAAATTCAATGGAAATGGAAGAGTATGTATGTATTATGAATTATACCAATGAGTGTGTAATGTATTGTGTAAATGAATGTGTGTGTAAATGTGTGTTTTTGTACCAGTGAGTATATGCATATATCAGCATTGCTACATCCATTTTTCATTTCTTTTTTTTTAAACAAGATGATTTTAACATACTGTATTTTAATGTCCAACACATCTACAAAACAAATATATAAGAACTCTATAAATTAATACTATAACATGTGGTAATAAAAGGTTCACATAATCAAATATACATAATAAATAATTCATTGAGACCATTCAAATATTTTCATTCATGATTTTAAAAAATAAACTTATAATGTAAATTATACACGATTAAATAAGAAACTATAATGAAAATCGAGTCATGAACAAAGAAATCCATCACTGAAAACTTCAAGAGAAACTCCAAAACTCAAATCCCGACTTTTTCTCATCTATATTCTCTTTATTTTTTTTTCTCCATCTTTTTTAGTCTTTGTTTTTCCTTCGATCTGTGTTTTGTTCTCTAATTTTTTTCGGTGTCTAATGATACGTACCTTCTGGGGAGGTTGGGGAAGTTCCCTTAAATAAAGGGATACTGGGGGAGAATAGTATAGGGGTTATCAGATAGTGGGGAAGATGTTGGGTAGTTTTAGGATTTGAATTTTGAATTTTGATTTTTGATTTTTTAAAATTAAAATATATAAAATAGAAAACAATAATAATAATAATAAAATAATATTAATTAATTAATTTTTTATATTTAATAGAATACAATAAAAGTTTATAAATAGCCAAAAATAAAAATAAATATAATTAAAATAATTCTAAAACTAGTATTATATTTTGAATAAAACTAGTATCTTTATATATATATTTGTATATATATATATTGAATTTTCATATTATTTGAAAAATAAAAATAAAGATGCAAATAAAGGTAAAAATATCCCAAAAATGTAATTTTATTTATTATTTTTATTTATTTTCAACCAAAATCTATTAATAATTAAATAAAAGCTAAAATAGATATTTGACCAAAAATAAAAAATAAAAAATATTTAATGTCGGACAATATATTAGACTTGAGTAGGGTCAAAAATCACGAATCTACATTTTGCCTCTCTTTGTGTGAATCTCAAAGAGTTTTCATACAAAGAAGTAGACAAAAAAATAATTTTTTATCCTTTGATTATTCGAAAAATGAGGATTAAAATAAAAGAAAAGAAAATATGTGAGTGAGTCCTGCTTTTGGACAGTTTACATATCCCGAATTACAAAGGAATCAGGTCATGTGTAGTTCAATGAGGGAAAATAGTGAGACGACGAGTTAGAGGTAGAGTCAGGTTTTGTCGAGTCTCCGGTTCGCGAATTCTACTTTTTACATCTAGATAAATAACAAAATCAAAAATAAAGATACAAGTGAAAGATCCTATCTTAGGTAGCTTTTCGAGAATCTTGACCTGAATTTTCATGACTCCTCAAATGGTGAGATAGTCGTTATTTTAAATTGAACTTAAAATACGAAATATTCCTCTATGTTAGCTCTCGGTGTTGAAGCAGAACTTGACAATTGACTTATTCTTCAGACTTTCTTCTAATTTGGACTTGAAAATCTTCACCCTATTCTTTAGGTGGGCTCCTGAACATGCAACTGATAATCTTCACCCTATTATTCAGGCAAGCTTTTGACTCACTATTTATTCACACTGTTCTTTAGGCGGGCTCCTGAATTACTGTTTTTGATTTTTCAAATATGTTCCTGAACTCAAAGTAAAAGGTAACTAGAAAAGAGAAGTCCTATTATTCAAGAGAGTCTTAAGCAGAAAATAAAATCCCACTATTTAGGAGGTTCTTGAGAAGAATGTAAAGTCTCATTATTCAAGAGGGTCCTGAGCATAAAGTAAAATACCCATTATAAAGGAGGGTCTTGAGCATAAAATAAAGTCCCATTATTTAGGAGGGCCCCGAGCGGAAAGTAAAGTCCCATTATTCAGGAGGTTCTTGAGCAGAAAATAAATTTCCATTATTCATGAGGGCTTTGAGCGAAAACTAAAGCCCCATTATTCAGGAGGGTCTTGAGCAGAAAGTAAAGTCCCATTATTCATGAGGGTCATGAGCAGAAAATAAATTTTCATTATTTAGGAGAGCCTTGTACAAAAAATAAATTCCCATTATTCAGGAGGGTCCCGAGCGGAAAGTAAAGTACAATTATTCAGGAGGGTCCTGATCAGAAAGTAAAGTACCATTATTTAGAAGGGTCCAGAGCAGAAAATAAATTTCCATTATTCAGGAAGGTCTTGAGTAGAAAGTAAAGTCCCATTATTCAGGAGGGTCCTGAGCAGAAAATAAAGTCTCATTATTTAGGAGGGTCCTGAGCGAAAAGTAAATACCCATTAATATGGAGGGCTCTGAGCATAAAGTAAAATTCCCATACAACACACATAAAATTTTTGCTCCAGTTTGTACATGACCGAAATTCAGCATAGTGTATTGTAACCTTTCTTCTTGTGTTTGATAGAAGTATTGAATTGCATCCTTTATTTGAAAACTTTAGTGCGATGATAATATTCCATCTTTGTTCCAAGCAAATAAAAATTGTGAGTTTTAAAAAAAATGTGGTGGTTGGTTTGTGACATTTAGCTTTTGAGGTGACCGCTCTTTCACTCGTCATACTCAACTCTTTTTAAAATTGTTGATAAGTATTCATCGACTTGTCATACTTCTGACCCCATATTTTAGCTACTGAAACATTTTGACCAAAATAATATTTCTCTTACATGATGCCTGTCATTCAGCTTCAAGTAGAACCTTTATACTTCTATGAGTAAATAATTGTCCGATGTCAAGCATTCTTGAGTATCTTCCTTTATTTTTTGAAATATTTTATCTCTGTTTGTCAGTCCTTTGTCTTTACTTGCACAACTGAAGGAGTTGGTAGAAAGTTTTAAAGTCCTTCCTCCCTTGTCTTGAAATAAATTTGACTCAAAAATAAACGAAAGATGACAATAGTAATTTTTTAGTAGACAACAAAGACACAAAAAAGAAAAGAAAAAGACAATAGACATCTCCTTTTCAAAAACATCAAAAACAAAAACTTATCTGGGTGTGGCTACTAATTCCACTGATTATGACATGTAGTTTGAATTACACAACAAGATCTACCCATACTAATCATGATCAACTTTTGCCTTCTTATTGAATATGAAACTAAGCCACTGTTGAATTTGTTCACTCTAAATTACAATCCTACTTCATCTTGTGGCACCTTAATGGGTTTTTGCCAACGATCCTATCTCATTTTCATTTATTTCTCAATCCACCGTCACCTTATGGTGCCCAAAAGGGTTTTCACTAATAAGACTCTTATTTTTTGTTAAGAAAAATAATGTCCAAACTACGAAACATCATGCTCCTATAACTGGTTTAACGTTGACATTCTCAAATATCGATTTGAAGGTCTTTCTTTGGTTGTAACATGGCTTTTGGAAAGGGTTAGAAAGAAAGGGTGGCATGAGACTCAATAATTTATATGAGATTGGGTCAAGCATACAACTTTTGGAATCGACTCTTAAGGAGATAAATTTTTTCCCCAGTTTTATTTCATACTGGTAAATTAAATTTTTACTTAGTTAGACCGAACCCCAGAGTAGGGCTACCTACGTATCTTTTCATTGGAAGAATCAGGTCAAACGTAGTTCATGAAGTCATTCTTTTACTTGATTTTGATTTTTGATTTTTTTTCATTTTGAACTTTTGAATTTAATTGATTCCAAAAGAGTGTTATGACAGAAAATTCAAATCAAGGCTCAAAAGGGGTAAGCAAGGGTTGATATAATATCTGGATAGTAGAACAAAATTCCTTCATCATTTTAATCTTTTAAAATATAAGTAAAAAACATAAATAACATGATTTTACATGAATATGATACATAATATCTTTTGACTACATCAACATTGATCGACCTTCCTTCTGCTTTTCCTTCTACATCAGTCAGAAATAATGCACCATAGGGTAACACTTTCTTCGCTATGAATGGTTCTTGCCAATTAAGAGAAAACTTGTCTTTGGCTTCAATTAGATGGAGAAGGATTTGTTTAAGTACTAACTGACCAGCTTCAAAATATCTAAGAAGCACCTTTCAGTTATATTCCCATACCATTCTCTTCTGGCATTGTTGGCCATGACATACTGAAGTCAATCTTTTTTCATCAATCATTCTTAATTAGTCAAATTGAGTTTTGACCCACTAATCATCATCAATTTAGGCTTCTATAATTACTAAAAGATATGAAATCTTAGTTTCTGCAGGTATAACCGCTTTGGCTCCATACACCAGCGAGTAAGGAGTTGCACTTATTGAAGTATGAACTGTAGTACGATAACCCAACAAAGCAAAAGGCAAATTTCATGAAATTATCG